>OY978459.1:28248091-29448091 GCA_963854805.1 Plagodis dolabraria
TCCTGCAACATTATTTTCCCTTGGATGGTAAACGGCGCCAAAAACCCAAACACGTCAAATATCGACATGACTACTCTAAGTATAATTCTTTTCGTAGGCCTGTCTTGAATAACGCTTTGCGGTATTCGTTTTAGAGATAAATCGAACCCAAGTTCATCCTCAGACGGATTCCACATGAGTCCTAAAGTCCGCTCACCTTGATACTGCTGATCGACCTTGAAATTAACGGCGGCAGGACCTAATGTTTCCTTCGGCACGCTGTCTAACACAGCGCCACTATTACTCGTCCAGTTCCGGATGTGGAAGCCACCACTTTTGTGAATGTCCGTAACATTCCTTACCATTTCTATTGCTGTAGCTTCATCCGGTAGACTATCAATGTAATCATCCATATAATGCGATTTATATACCGCCTCAACAGCTGCTGGCAATGTCGACTCGAATCGGCGCGCATTCAAATTTTTGATAAATAAAGCCGTGAAAGGCGCACATTTTAAACCAAAAACGAGACTAGTACTTACATATGTTGAGACTGGCTCGTTCGAGTTCTCTCGCCAAAGAAATCTTAAAGCATGTTGATCTTCGGGGCGGATTTTGACTCTAAGAAACATATCCTTGATGTCACCTGTTACTGCAATTAAGTTTTCCCTAAAGCGCAGCATTATACCAAACAGAGATGACAACAAGTCTGGCCCTGTCAAAAAATAATCATTCAGGCTTTTACTACTTACAGAATCCGCCGCATCGAATACCAACCTTAAATTTTTCTTGTTGGGGTTATCGACCCCAAAATGAGGTAAATACCATGTTCTGGTTACAGGAGTTACCTCCTCAAGTTTCGTTGCATAATCATTTTTCAATAAATGATTAATGCGCTCCTTATACCTATCAGCGAAAACATGATCACGTGTCATTTTACGTTCTATCCCCTTTAACCTTTGTAAAGCATTAAGATAGGAGTCTGGCAGACTACAGGTGGCATCCTTCCATGGCAGACCTACGCGCCACCGTCCGTCAATTAATTCAGCAGATTTTTCTAACTGAGCTACTGCGTGTACGTCATTAATGTTTTGACGAGGCTTACCTGCCACACCAAGTGAGTCAACAGCAAATGAACGCCTTACCTCCTCGTGGAGCTCCCGTAGTTGCAGCTGCTCCTCGTGCGCATTATGGCTGGCAGCGGTAGGCGGCCCGCCAGCGTCGCACGTGTTTATAAACAGCGACGCCTCGAATGCGCCAGCAGACCGCGCGTATCCAGTGCGCGGTGGTAGAAACATACCATGAATGCACCAGCCTAGGGGAGTCAATGTAGCAGACGGCTCATTACGTTTACCTAATCTTACTTCAAGCGGTAACAGTAAATCATAATTATCTTGGCCTATAAGCATCTCTGGCTTAACATCATTTGTACACAAATAACTTTCCAAGCTAATTAAATGACTATATTTTTTACAGTCTACCATAGAAAATTGCTGAACCGGTAAATTTAACTTGTCAACACAACGCACTTTAATGTTATGCACCTTATTGTCCATACCCGATAAGTTCATATTTGCAACCATTGTTTCACACACAAGTTCGTTATCGGACCACGCGCCACGGATACGCATTGTCTCAGAACGGCCTACAAGACCGGCGCGCTTCGCTAAAACTGAACTAATCATTGAAACAGTCGACCCGTCGTCTATCAATGCACTAGTATTTATTACGCCGTTATAACTATGAATTCGTATAGGTACAACTTTAAGTAGAACTTTGCAATCACTCGCGTTATTTATATGTGTCACTGTTTCACTGTTGCTGGCGGAGGGTATCGTACTAGACGTTGACGTCTGTGGCGTCGACGTCTGTGGCGTTGGCGGTACTGTGTTCTGCTGGCATCTTCCAGAGGCGGCGGCGGATTCATGTTTGTTTACGTCGTAATGAAGTAGGTTATGGTGTGCCTGACCACAGCTGTTCTTATGGCAGACGGGTGCAGAACAGGTTTCACGCTTGTGCCGCGATATTAAGCATTTGAAGCAAATCCCGTTACGTTTAACATATTCCCATCTCGTTTTTCGCAGTGCCTTCTTAAATTGTTTACAATCAGTTAGTTTATGTTTCGATGCACGGCAATATAGGCACTTATTGTCATCTTGTTCGGAATTAACTAATATCGTTTGTGTGCGATTAGTGGTACTGTCATAGGTCTTGTTGTATTTTTGTTGATCATTGCGTTGGCTCGTAAAATACATATGTGATGTTGTAGATATTTTTACGGCTTCATTGTGCAAGAAATCTGATAAGATAACCATGCGTGATTTATGTCCTTCTGTAATTAGTGGGAAACTATAGTCGGACCATTTAGATAGTAGAATTGTAGGTAATTTTGACAGTATAATATTAACTATGCTCGTACCTTGTAAGTATTCTTCACGTTTAACTGCTCGAACTGCTACTATCAGATTTTGCACTTTCACGGAGAATTGCACAATGTCTTTATGATAGTCTTGTGGCATGGGATTTAACTTTTTCATATCTTGTAGAATTTTTGATATTATATGATCGGGATTGCCAAACCGTAATTCCAACGTTGACATTATTTTGCACGGTGGACTCGCGGTGATGAGTAACGCCGCGACAGCATCCTTGGCTGCTCCCCGGAGACACTTTCTCAACCTCCACAGATTTTCTTCTGCTGTAAATTTACATAATTCGGTTGACTCGTTGTAGGCTTGCTTGAACTGCAACCATTCTAGGGGTTCTCCGTGGAAATCCGGTAAATCCTTCGGCGTGCATAGTCGAGACATAAGGTTTGTATTTGGTGCACTCGTAGTAGCCAAATCTTTCAGTGCACTAGCTAGCATCTGAATAGTCGCATTGACGCCAGAAGCGTCCGCTGGTGGGAGCGACGCCTGTGGCATATGTGGCTGCGACTCGATCGGCAGATGAAGAGTTGTAGGTGACGGCTGAGGTAGCGATTTAGCTTGCATAGGTGGGACTTCAGGTGCCACCGATGCAGTGACGGCGTTCGCGGCTTCAACCGTTTGATTCACAGGTGGATACAGTATGCCCGAAGGATTACCATACTCGGGGGCCGACTGCATCCGTTCGTGGTGGCTCTGCTCGAGCCATTTTTCTACTACCTGAGTGCAATCTTCGTGTGGACTGTAATTATCTTTGCTTTCTTCTTCCAAATCAGCTAAGTCCGCTTCCAGTTGTCTGTCTATCAATTCCATTTGAATCTGTGCCTTTTGTTTTGCAGCATTTAACATTAATTGCGCCTTTCTAGCCTTTGTCGATGACGAAGCTTGCGTGCGACCTTTTGACCTTGGGGCCGCTTCACTTTTAACGCTTGGCGTAACTGCAGGTGTTTTAAAGATAACATTTTGAGGCGTAGGCAATGCTGCACTCACTACTGACTTGCATTCTTCCGTAGATAACGTCTTTTGTTGTACAAGTTGCGGCTCAACTTCGTGTCGCGCCATACTTCGCGTGCGCACCATTTTGGATGTCACTGGTGGTGTATGATACATGTAGTATCTGGCTCGAAGACCACTTTGTAGATGAAGCAAATGGTGTGAGCCGATAAATAACAACTTCACTTGAACTTTCAATGTTTATTTAAATCACAAAGACACGAGATTTGGACAGATTACTTAAAAAATATGGCGCAGCGCAGTACACTCGCTCGCTATTTCGTACGGACTGCCCGCGGTAGCCGCGGTCGTATGACAGATACTTTTTACAACCTAATGTGGGTACAAATTCTCAACTGTCATGTATTAAACTAATAACAATGAGCGCGTCGCTAACACCTACAGTAGAACAAGTTTAGTCTTGATTATTTCCAACTTGTTTGATTTTGCAGTTTTTGTGTATGTTCATTTTTAATGAACATGAACTATGGTTTTGATGAACATGAACTATGTATCTACTTTGATGCAAGGCGTAAGCTGTTACACAATAGATGGTTTATTTATTACAAAAACAAGTATATTGTGTAAAATTTACACAGAAAATCATAAAAAAACTTTTTTACCCCTGATCAAAATACAAATAGCGGGTTATACTATTGGGTATTTTTAACTGACTTCAAAAAAAGGAGGAGGTTCTTAATTCGTCTGTTTTTTCTTATATGTTTGTTACCTCAGAACATTTGACTGGGTGAATCGATTTAAAAAAATCTTTTATTGTTTGAAAGCTGATACTTGTTGTTTGGTTCCAGTTAAATTTCATCAAAATCGGTCAAGCCGTTTTTGACATACACTCCAATAACTGAAAAATATTTACTTATCTTGATGATATAGTCGTTGACAATGAATGAAGATCGATCCCGTAAGTAGCAAGGGTCATAAAAAGAAGTGTTTTTTTTTTAAATAAAAATGGAAATGACTTCATCACCAAAAAGTGTGAATTAACTTGTCGAAGTCCAACACTAGTACCACGTGCACAATATTGTGATAATAGGTACTTTTGAACTATACTGGTACCGACTTGAACAAGTTATTTCACACTTTTGGGTGTTGGAGTCGGTTCCAATTTTTGTTTTTTTTTTATCAAGTAGCGTAGTTCATTCAGATCCTGGCTTTGTTTCCGCTAACAATCAAGGGTACCTGCTCGTGTCATTACTACAAGTCATATTAAGATTTCACTAACAAAAAATCACATGGAGAATGTAGTAGGTAGGTACAGTTATTGTTTCAATTTGTTAATAATAATAAATACATCTCGTGGATGCTATTGTGTAGATGAGTGGAACAACAAAACTTCTAACAAAATAATACCATTATTGAAATCACCCAAGGAGAAAGATAAGTATTTTGTTTGAAAATGTATTACTTTGTATTACTATTCATACGTAATACCACAATATTACATATCGATTATAAAACCGTGGTATTACTGTTATTAACTGTATTTGTCAAAGATTACGAAAGATACGTTTATGTTTGTAAACGACACCCGTGCCGTCACTTGATGTATGTACTTGTATAGGTAGATTATGTTGCGAAGATGCACCGGAGTGCGACATAAAATCGGACATTCTATGAGAGTAGGGCTGCCATCCGTCCGGGTTTCCCTGGATTTAGCATTTTACCAATAACCCTGCATATTAATAAAAAAATAATCGAAAGGTGAATGTTTCGAGATTTGTCTTAATATACTCTTTGTGTAATAGTGTATATCAACAATGCGTCGTTCTTCTCCTCCATTTTCTATACTAGAAAAATAACAAACTTTTATTGATTTTCAAATAATATTTTTGGTGTCCGATATTAATCGCCGGTTTTCGGTACGCGTGTCAAAATTCAATTCATCTAACAAGCCATCACAATTAACAATCCGCTAACTTTCAACGGGTTTCTGGAACGCATATTAATGAAAAATTACAGAACACCTGATTAAAATGCTTGTTTATCTATGATAACATGAAATTTGAAAATGTCGTTCAAATTCATTCATTCTCTAGTGTTCTGTCTTTTTTTAACACATAGCGTTGTCTCTTCTGTTTTGACATGAAATTAATCCCAAATCATTTTTGGCATCACCACCGTTACTATGGTTACCAATTAAATATGACGGATGATCGTAAACGTAAAACAACAAGAGAGAGGAGTTCGAAGCGTTCCTATTTGTCAAAATACAAGCAGATTTGGGCATTCACATCCAACAATACTATTTGCGCTCGGATTTCTAACTGACAGAGTCCAGTCGTGCGAGTGTACGCTCTAATACCTAAAATGTCAACATTGATGGGTTATCGCTAGTGGAATTATCAAATTTCATTAATTTTTATGAATCCAGCAGTGATAGCTCAGTGGCTTTGGCTATGGACTGCCGCGCAGCAGGTCCATGGTTCGAATCCCGCCGCGGGCTTGAGCTTCACCGCATGGTGGAAGGGCATTTTGTGAATGCCCGCCTGGCTAGCGACCACCCTCAAGTAGAAAATCTGTCGCCAAGCACCTAACGGTGTGTTCCGGCAGCTGTCCTTGATAGCCAGAGTAATTCTAGGTTAAGCCTGTTAACACCTTCGACCACATCATCACTTACCATCACGTGAGATTGTGGTCAAAGGCTTACCTATCAGCTATAAAAAATTAAATTAAAAAAAATCCCTTTATCCTCAATACCATCATGATGATTATAAATACTCTTTAATTTTATAGTTATTATGTCAGTAATAGTTTATTGATAGTGAAAGTCACTAGCGTACGTGAAAATGTGCGTGTTTGTCTTCCCTTACTTGTTGCTTTATATCGTAAAAATCGATTAAAATAAAAAAATCATGAGTGGCATTTTTTATTGCTGCTAGGCTACGCTTTGACTATAATCTCACCTGATGGTAAGTGATTGACGTCTGATGATGATGAAGTCAGTAGAGAAGAATAGGCAAGAACAGCCGTCGTAACATACCATTAGATCCTTGGTAATATATTTTCTATTTGAAGGCCAACAACTATCAAGCCTATCAATGATTCTAAAAACTCCCGCCCTCGCATCATGCGGTGAAGTGGAAGACCGCGGCGAGATTCTAACTATGGACCTCCTGCGCATCAATACAAAATAATACCACTTCTAACATCAACGTGAATATGTTGTAGCCGCACATCAGGCGCTAAACAGAGCTTTAAACCATATCTTAACGCCCTCAGCCGAAAGGTGTTTTCTCAAAGAGGGTTGGGGTTTGGAAGGTCCATAACCTACTTATCTTGGAAATGCTTTTGTTGGTATTACAATCTACCCAGCTGCGGTTTGTTTAATGGCTGCTATGGTTATGTTATAGCACCCTATTGAGTAACAAATGAGCAGCAACACTATAATCACGTAGTCTTTAGTAATATATTTACGTAGTTCTATAATCGGACTCTTGTTCTATACTCGCTCATCATACACACCGCTAGGGAATGGAACACTCTGCCTCAGTCTGTGTTTCTGGTTAATTACGGGGGGGTTTTCTAAACAGGAGTGAATAGGTATCTTCAGGGTAAGCGAGCTGCATCATCGATGGCATCGTCACTTAACATCAGGCGAGATAGTGGTGAAGTGCTACCCAGTACCTTCGGTATGAAAAATAGCAATATGTGTTTTTAGAGTAATCATACTTGATATAATTCTGTTCTTGTTCTATCTTATCAGTTATTAGAGTAAACGTTGTAGGTAGGAATGCTTAAAACTATTTTTATATATTTTTACGATATCAACACGTTAATCTTAGAATAATTGGTCGATTTTGGGCAATTAGAATTAGTCAGTTTAACAAACCGTTAACGTACCGAAAAGCTTTTCAGAAACCCAAAATTGAAATAATTGTCGATTAATTGGAGATTTGACATTAGTGTTGACAAACAGTCACATGAAGTTTTTAGAAACCCAATCTGCGTATGACAATGGATTAACAAGTATTTAAAATAATTTGTCGCTGATTTGCGTTTCAGAAACCGGGGGTAAGAATTTTATTGGTAAGTAAGTTATGGGATAGTATCAATAACCAAGAAGCATCCTCCTATCCAATATATGGGGTTGTTTATATGGCTACCATATGTTGTTTATACAACACAGAAGATGTAACATTTAAAAACATAATGGCTATAATGTGTATAATTTTAACTTTTGTTGAATTACCGGCCGCCCCTTAACACCAAAACGTCCTGGGGAATACTCTCTTTGGTAGTATATCCGCTACACTTTGGTTATTAAGGGCGTTATAGTTAAGTCCTCTATAATGCACCTTACTCGATGTTCTTACGTAAGTATTGGTATGGTGCTAATTATTTCATTTTCTTTTAGTCAGTTCTTAATTCTTATGCTATTAAAGAAAACCATGGAAAGTCTCATTCTAAAGCAGAAGCTTAGGCTTCATCTTTTTGTATTAAGTTTTCATTTCAGAATTTCATTATCTCTATCGCATCAAACGTTTACGGCCATCTTTTAACTACTAATTTATATGTACTAATATATTACGTACTCGATAATACCATGAATATTTCAATAACTTTCCATGTATGAAAGTTTGTGTTTTCTATAGTAGTGGACAGAAGGACGGTGTTTACTCAACATAGCTTTGTAGTAAATTGAAAATGTTGTTCTACTGTAACTATTACGCTGTGGCAACTCGTGTCCATCCAAGACATACTTTTTCGAGATCTATGAAAAAACGTGTTCAGGTAGCTAGATTAGGTAGTACCTATTTAATGTTCACGTTCATTAGATATACTAAACTCTCTAATTATATGAAAACATGGAAACTCGAGATACCTAATAAATTTGCAAGCATTGTAATCGTAAATTGAATACGCGTCAGAAAACTTAATTATACGTAAATATAATACGTATCAAATAAAAAGTAATACAAATAAAAAAGTCACCAAAAAGAATCTAGGTATGTGAGATTCGATCCACGGTACTCGATCTTCTGATTCGACTTCAGTAGTTACACACTATACAATCATTGACCAAGGTGTCGAAAATTACACACATATCGTTTATGCCTTACTGTCAGACACATTATATTGGTCCACGTACATACGTAAAATTATTATTGTATTATTAAGAATTATGTCGTAAAATTAAAATTAGACCAAAAAGAATCTCTTTTCGCTGGATTCGATCCACGTGCCTCTCAATTGCGAAGCGATGTCACTTACTATGCGCTATTTGAACGACGATTGATTTGTCGAAAATTATGTACATAACCTGTGTGCCTTATTGTCAGAAACTGTATAAATTAATCATGATCCATCTAAAATAATTACAACACATTCATTACGAAAAATTCTGTATATTGCTTATAATAATTATTTTAGGTAGCTAAAGTTGTACCTATGTCTTGTGAAATGTTTGAAGTGTTTTTTATATTGCGTTAGGGTTCACAATCATATCATAATTTCATTAATATAAGAGATATATACATAGGTACATGGAGAAAGGAAGCCATAGATGCTTACCTTATTATGTCCATCATGCGTTTTTGACGATTTTTTGCATTCCCAAAGCGTTTATTTATAATTTTACCCATGTTTTATTTTAATTGAGATCGCCGAGAAAAGTGACACAGGTCCGACGCATGACGCGGCTGACCGCGATATGAGCGAGGATGATAGCAATATACGTAGATCGCTGGAGTAAATAGTGCGACATGATGTTAACGCTTCTCGGAATAAAAGGGCGTATGTGACATTTTGTAAACAGGCTCAGTACGCATTAACTGTGCTTTTTTTGGATTAAAATAATCAATGAAATTTATTGTACTTAAAAAATCAATATTTTAGAAAAAAAATCCAATTTTTAATACACTAAAATCTGGCGGAAAAAGTAGGAATCCTCTATTTTCAGAGGTGTTTTTGAGATTTTTTTCTATCGAGCCAATTATTAGGAAACATGTTTTGAAATCGATGAAAGTATTACTTATATCCTTGAGTATCGTGTATTTAAATTGCAGTACCATCCGGTACCTGGTTTATGAGATTTTCCATATCATGTTGGCACTATTTCGTAATTTCCGAGCCTTAAAAGTATGACCATAATAAATAAAACTATTATTATTTTGATTTCAAATCAATGGAGCGGTAGTACAGATTTTTTTAACCTATTTTGATATATTTTTATTTGAAATACTTCTGTCTCAAATGGCGTATAGCGTTTGTTTGAAGTTACCAGATCCTGGGTTCGACACAAGGTGAGTTGTTAGTTGGGGTTTTCTGACAAAGAAATGTTCTGATCCCTAAATGATCCAATCGAAAGTTCGAAATGTTCCTCAAAAACAGATTCGTGCAAAAACCATTTCATTCGGCTTAAGGTACTGACAGTTCCTTGCATCTACTACAGTCAAAGCAAACTTTGTCATCAGACAAAGTTTGCTTTGTCTGTTAACACTTTATTGCATGGATTTTTAAAATTCTTTTAAATTTATTGCGGATATGTCTCATCTATGAAACTATCCTAATAAAATAAAACAAAAACTGTCATAACACAAAAAAATAAAAACACAGTCATATCACATTTTTTATTTTCTATCAATCAAAAAACAGCAATAATTGTTGTGTGAAAAAAACCTACTAGACGGCAATAGTGTAATTTTTTTCGGAGCGAGAACGCGCGTTTCACCTCAATAACAGTAACGTATCAGAGCTTGTACCTGGCTCTACCTGGCTCATTTTCTTAACTCTTATGACCACAATAACGCAACCTTATAATTTAAATATTTTAGGGTTGTGAAAATAGATAATAGAGCAGTATGTTATGTGTTTCAAGAAAAGCTATTGACTCACAGTACATAAACAGCTTCTAATGGTGTAATAACTCGTTGAACAATGACCCCATCATGCAACACTAAGATTCATAAAGGCGTTGTAAGTGTTAAGCGTCCAACTTAGCCATTTGCACCATTTCATCGAATCGAGGATGACAAGTTCCCGACTTACAGAATGGAGGCCCAAATCCCAAAAACAAAATGAACTTAGTAAATGTTTGTTCAGAGTCATACACTCTTTCGAGGGTCGAGTCGAGATCCATAAAGCGGGGACCAGCCACGGTAAACGGTACTGTCGAATCAGTTGAATATTGTAGAGCGTTATAAGGCGAATACAATTGACGGATGGCAACTTTAGCTAACGAGTAGGGCTACTATATTATTTAAAAAACAAGTATAAATTAAAAAGAAATGTAAAAAAACCCGACTGCATATTATTTATTTTCGATAAACGTTTTATCTTTCAATTGAAATTAAAACTGCAAGCTATATATATTTATGGAATCTCTTTTTAAAGCTCTTCATTTTGAAACCCCACTCGATGAGATTGCAAGATTTTTTTTTATGTACCTACTGTCACTTGCGCTTTCAAGACAAATCTAATGATATCTCTTACATCAAAATTGGTTGAGCCGTTTAGAAGTTGTCTCACAAAGAATGTGAGACAACTTCTAAACGGCTCAACGTTTATCTAAACAAATTCCTAGAAAATACTAGAAATCTGTAGGTATCAACTTTATTTAAATTGTGAATAATGTCAAGATTAATTGGATTTGTATTATATTTTTTTTATAACGAACTGGGTAGCACTTCGGTATAAAAAAAAATACTTGCTTGACCACTATCTCACCTGATGTTAAGTGATGATGCGATAGATGATGGAGGCCGCTTACTGAATCAATTTAATTGTATTATTTTGGTTTTATTTATGTTTATATTCAAATTATTACTGTCCATCCAAAAAATAACATCTGCAAGGGCTTTGTTGACAATGCATTGAACTTCATCCCTTTTATCACATTTAATAAGTAGTGTAGTATCGTCGGCAAAAAGAATGCATTTATTCTATATATTTTATTTTTAGAATTTATTCTATAATCGAACTATGTTTGACGCTTGTACTTATTACCGATTAACTGCGTAACATTTTTTAACTCGTTTATATAATTTACAACACATTTTCTGTGAACACTCTCCTTAACTTTGGATCAGCTCAACCGTGGTTGCTCCTTCGAAAATACCAACTCGTTCTGTAACTGGATAAATTACATCTATAGAAATGCATACAAGACGCGAAAACTTGATACTTGAAGTACTATTTAAGTAGGTACCTATAACTGAACTTATGTAGGTAGGAACATCTAATAAATGTCACAGGCAGCTTATCAGTACAGTACCGACGTCACACGACGACACGACAGACAGCTATGAAAACCTTGACTCACACTCACAAGTTGCGTACATATATTTAATAATAACCTTAGCAATACCAATGACGTAGTAAATGCGATAAGGGGACACGGAAACCCAAAATTAATAATAATTGTACTCTTACGCAAGTAATAAGTACGAGTATATTATATAATTCTTAAGGATAAATTTCGAAGTTCAGCAATGAATAAATTTCGAAGGTCTTGCTTGACAAAAAGAAGTCACGTTAAAGATTATTACAGACAACAAGATTTGCGTCGTAATTCTTACGATGTTAATACTTAGTACATTTGTCTAAATAGCGAGCAAAGTTGTTTTTTGGGTCGAGTGCCGACTGTAAATGCCGAGCTAGCGAATTAATCCACCTACTGAACTTGGAGAGAGACATAAATTCATAAAACTGGAAAAAAACAATGCTCTCGCGTTAAAATGCAACTGTTCACTCTACCAGCAAGTAACAAGACAATATTTCACGGTAAGTTCATTCTTATTAACAAATATTATGTACCTTAAAAAATTAAGGAATAGGTACTAATGAAATGCACGTGGGGTGCCGGGCGAGAATGTCACCCCCCATCTCATCGTGGGTGTCGTAAGAGGCGATTAAGTGCACTACTAACACCTGAAGGTGGGCAGCAGCGGTTTCTGAGGAACTGATATCTCATACTACGATCTCCAAGTCACAGCAGTAGACAATCCACCTGATACAGTTGTAATGAAATTTTGCGTTTTTAAGTCCAAAATAGTGGGTCTAGCGTGAGCGTCACCAGTGATACCGTGAGCGATTTTATAGGGAATAAGCACAGCGCCCCTAGCGGCACGTTAGTGAATAGCATTTTCCCATACAAAATGTCGTTTACTCGTTCGCGGCGTAGCACGAGTAAAACTCACACGAGGCCCGCCGCAGAAAAAATAAATTTTTAAAGACCATTACTTTCAACTTTTAGCGTTTCAAGTGTTCATCAGAATAAAAATATTTTGATTCTGATCGTCCAACAAACTGATTAGTTTACCACAGAAAACTAAAACCAGGCGATTACATGTCTGTTTTTTTTTAAGTGCAGTTGGATCTAGTTTCACAGTCAGGTAGCTCTTCAATCGTAATTTAGTTTACTGATTATAGATAAAGATATTCTTGTTGTATGAATATATTATTTTTATTAAAACTTTTTTGATATATCTAAAACAATCGTTTTCTCTGATGAGGGGTTGCTTAGTTCAACGTAAATAAATTTTATCGTTCCTTTTTTCCATGGGCCATTTGTATAGAGCAACTTTTATTACAGCATAAAATTAATCAACAAAATGTTGAATACCCCATACACAAAGTTGATAATTAGTGTATATTTCAAATAGTATGTTAGTCATACAATTAATCAGACTGGTCGAAAGCGTCGTTTCGTAGTCTCGAGGAGCTGAATTATATTCTCGGGGCAAATAGTTACATATTTTTAACAAATAATTTCTTTGCTATGATCACTTTACAAATAGTCTGCTATGAATCCTACCTCATATACTAGGAAATTCCGCATATTTTTATATTACATACGGGGCATATTTCACAGGTACATATTTCAAATTATCACAAGGCGTGCCCCAGAAGTCTCTGCTACGAATCGAGTACCTTACTTTTCACTTTCTGTACATTTTTGCGTGTTCAGAATTACATTTATGTGCGTCATTTTCAGAACCAGAGCATACATTTTCCCATTTTAGATTGCGCAAATATGCTAATCAGGGGTATTGGTTAGGTGCAAATTACCACTGCATATATAACCACTGCTCCTATATAATTACAAATTTGGCATAGAGATATTGGGTCCGTGGGAAGCTCTTCGTATTTTCCAAAACTTATTAAGAGCGCTTGGAGTTAAAAGGAAAAACAAAATAAATGTACATAAATTATTACAACCTATTTATGATCAAACGTTATCACTTGATTGTAATAATGTATAGCTATATATATATAATCATTCTTTACGAGTAGGTAGTAACAGGACTGATTCTATAAATAAAAGTGACGAACTGCTTTGTAAGAACGTCTTTCACGCGCCAGCATGATTCAAGTGAACCATCATATAATAAATTCCATGCCATTAAAGCTTTACACCAGAAATTAGTTCAAGTTAGTCGAGTAAAAAAATGATGGGTCAAAAATATTGTACAGACAGTTATCTAGGCCAACAAATAATATTCGACATTCGTTTGCCGTGGTACCATTAGACAGTACATTTGTCGAATACAATTGACGACAAGGAAATATATTAATTATTCAAGGGGTAGAGCACTAAACATTTGTTTTGAAAATGTCTTGTAATATATATAAGTTAATGCGATCGATTGTATAAAAACAGAACCGGTCATCGGTGACATCAGGGCACTTGAATAAATAACCGTAGGTACTTATTCATGTGATCAGGGTCAGGTTTAAATGAATTGCCAGCTTTGTTTTTATAAAGATAGTATTTCCGACGCCATAATCTGTAGAAATAAACATAGACAACGAACAATACAAGAAATTACTTAGTATGTTCCAATTGATATTTATTTTTTTATGAATATTTTTAGCCATTTCGAGCCTTTCTTTAACAATATATTTTATTGGAAAGATAAGCTCCGTAATATTGATAACTATTATGTAATGTAAAATTATACAGGTCTGAATGTTGCTAGCATGCTGGGCACGTTACCAACTAGTAGTTGGCTAGATAATTTGGACTGCCTGTAGGCCTGCAATGGCCTTTAAGTTGCCTATTTTTTTTAAGCTTCCGTTGTAGTTGTTGTAGAATTGTATAAAGTTTCTAGTGTTTTGTGAACAAAGGCTAATTTGTTAACTGTCAACTTGAGATAGAAGGCTACGTTCCGTTTAACCCAAACTGAAAGAATGCGTCAAATGAGCAGCATTCCACCCAAGTTATTGTGAGTGAGGTGTTGCTTTACATTGAGCACACACCAAGGTTTTATATAGACATAAATATTTACAGATGTGTCAGGTGTTTATGCACTTGTATTTATTTTTTTCGGGATGAGAAGGCCGTGAAGACATTATTAAAGGGGTATCCAACCTGGGTCTGCTTGTCATTGCTTACCATACGGAATGTTTAGAAAGAAACTGAATACTTAATACTGTACTGTACAGAAATAGGGACCGATGATACCGTGTGCCATTTCAATGGCTACCTAAACTGTTACTTTCGGCGAATGCCGAAGGCTTTTGATGTTTTGAACGTGGATTGTCTGCGGCCCAGTAAATTGAAATGCCCAATAAATAAAAAAGGTCACAAGTGACGAATTGACTCTACATACCTGTCTTCAATAAACAATCCCAGTTTCAGTAAGAATGATTACACCACCATATTGGATAAAAGGTAGATTGATAAACTATGTAATTTCGTGAGCGTACCCCGGCAATTTTGATATTACATTAATAAAATAGTTATCAATGAACGTTATCAATGTTTACTACTCATTCTAGAAAGCACAGACCGATAATACACAAAATGGTACTTTTTCATCCAAATTTATGTTACCACTTTCAAAGTGTGCTCCTTCAGAAACTATACACTAGCGCCAACGAATAATCCAATTATAAAAATATTTTTTAAACGCTTTTTCCGGAATTGAGTTCAGTTCTCGCCGCGAATTCTCCTTTATGTCTTTTACCGAATGAAAATGGGTGTTATGGGGTGCCAAGTGGTAATTTAAGTTTAGGAAAAAGTAAGAATTCGGTTGGACTCATATCTAATGCAGAAGGTGGTTGTTCGATGGTATTTGTTGAGTTTTTGGTGAAATAATCGTTCACGATGATGGTCTTGTGCAAAGGCGCATTATCGTGGTGCAAAATCCAACAATTTTCTGTCTACATATTTGGCCTTTTCGTCGAATTTGCTCTCTTAAACGCTTCACACTTTTGAATGTAAAAGTCGGTTCCGTTTTTTGGTTAAATTTTATTCACTCTTTTAAGTGACCCTTGCTACTTATGGGATCGATTGTCATTCACTGTCAACAACCATATCATCAAGATAGGAGAGTATTTTTCAGTTATTGGAGTTATTGGAGTACGACTCAAAAACGGCTTGACCGATTTTGATGAAATTTAAATGGGACCAAACGACAAACATTAGCTTTCAAATAAAAAAAGAATTGTCAAAATCGGTTCACCCAGTCAAAAGTTCTAAGGTAACAAACATAAAAAAGACGAATTGAGAATTTCCTCCTTTTTTCGAAATCGGTTCAAAATGATCGAATATTGACAAAACAGTTCACTACGCACAAATTTCTTATATGAAATGCTCATGGCATACATAATATCTGATTACTTACTTAGGTAGTAATATAAATGTGAGTTCCGTGGTAAGTATGGCCAAACATATATTAGCTTCCTTGGTGTAGGTATATAAGGTGGATATTAATTCATCAACAATACTGCGGGGGATGGTGTAGAATCGATAACGGAATGTTTCCACTCATGTTTAATTTTGACATACACAAAAAGTTTGTACTATTGCTTAAGCTGTGGCACGTTGGCTTTGGGAATAATAGCAAGGACAATCGCGGTCTACGAACACGGTGTATCTACTCTATTCACACACACGCACGATTGTTACGCGAACTCAATGAACTGCTATACTAGGCACAATAGACAGCTGTTTTGTGTACCTATTCTGCCTAGTCGGTCTTTGGCGGCTTGCGAGAACAGAACGCGCGACGCGGTAGCGGTTTAGCACAATATCACGGTAATGTTATAGATAACATTACCGTGACAATACAGCATACCTAAGTAGCTGCAACACAATACAGTACGTACCTACGTAAACTATGAATTAAAAAGAATGTAGGTAAGTAACATTTTTTATCATTTAGAAGAGTTTAAACGATTTGCGATTATGCAAAGCATTCGGCAGTCTAGCTAGATTGGCCGGCAAGGCCATCGCGTTTGTCAGAATAGGTACGTGAAACAGCTATCACTATGGCAAAACAGCTGTTTTGCCCTAGTGATAGGGTCTAATTGACATCGAGTAGCGTTCGTACGTGTGAGAGAGAATGGAGTAAACCGCGGCTCTCGCTACCATACTAAAAGGCAACGCGCCGCGCTTAGAAAATAGTTATACTGATTTTTTGTATGTGAAAATTAACTATGAGTGGAACACATTCCGTTATCGATTCTACACCATCCCCCGCAGTATTGTTGATGAATTAATATCCACCTTATATATATAGGAAACAGGGTTGTAGATGTATTAGTTCTTGATAATTGGAAAGTTAAATAAGTGATTAGGAGATGATCAATGGAAATGTTGACTTGAAATATGAGTACGTTACATATACCGATAGTGGACATGATTGCACATTGATGACATGATGCTATATTTAAGCGTTATATTTTTGGCCCAATTGAAGACGTCATACCTATTTTACTCGCCAGAGGGTCAAGCTGATTTACGCGATCGGATTTCACATGTTGCGCAAACAACACAACAGCTTTACAATAATGATTTTTGATCGCTTATATTTGAAGCAGTGATGGCTCAGTGGCATTGGCTATAGACTGTCGCGCAGCAGGTCCATGGTTCGAATCCCGCCACGGGCTTGAGCTTCACCGCATGGTGGAAGGGCATTTTGCGAATGCCCGTCTGGCTAGCCACCACCCTCAAGTAGAAAATCTGATGCCAAGCACCTAATGGTGTGTTCCGGCAGCAATTGAGAGCCAGTGAAATTACAGTCACATGAGACTTAATAAATATGTCTCAAGGTGACGGGCGCAGTGCAATACGTGACTGGTGACGAAATGCATCTGTATCTGTTATAGGCAGACGTTAGTCCGCTTAACATCAGGTGCGTTTTGAGCTTGTTCCGTCACAAAAACACACAAAAACATCAGGAACATGTGCGTTATACGACACGATATATTGACAAAAATTATTTTGGATATAACATCACTTCAAAATCAACAGCAAGTACAAATTCAAATTCAAAATCATTTATTCAATTTAGGCGTCTACGGCGCTCTTATGAAGGTCAATTACAAATTTTAATATTGAAATATTCTACATTGTACTGTCACGTTCAGCAAAAAAATTTATAGAGTCCCTGCGAGAAGACCGGGCAAGAAACTCGGGGCCATTCTTTTAAACATCTTTTAACAATTGTGTTATATACAATATAATACGACTCTATACAATATAATACGAAGTCGGCATAACATGTCGATATTATTAATAGCGGTAGAACTCTTTGTGCTCTCACTATACCTATTTTACCGCCAAGCAATAATGTTCGCATTACTATACTCGTATTCCGGTTTAAAGGGTATGTGCGCCGGTGAAATTACGGGCACATGAGACTATACAACTTTATGTATAGACTAGCGGTCCGCCCCGGCTTCGCACGGGTTTAACAAAAAATTCAAAAATTATAAATTATGCACATTAAAAAGTAGTTATTGTGACATAACTGTAATAGTTAGACATGGTATTGCGGACTTTTTTTGCAGATTGAAATACATCAATTTTATAGAGGACTAAATATCTGCACTTTGCTTTATTTTCAATAATTTCCGCAGCGTACGCGTTATAACGATATTTTAGTATTTTTTCGCACTTTGGGTTATTATATGTTCTATGCTTTGGGTTACATTAACGAAGTTTTCATACGAATTCCTAACTTTTAGAAAAAAAACTATAGCCTATGTTAATCAGGCATAGTGTAAGATTCTAATGGTGAAAGAATTTTTAATTCGATCCAGTAGTTTCAGAGCGTATTCAATGCAAACAAACAATCAAATCTTTCGTCTCTATTATATTAGTTTAGGTGGAACCGCTGTAAATGGCAGAGGTAACACAAGGTGGGCGTCGTCCTTGTTCAATTATCTAATCATATAGGTTCTTTATAAACTCTTTTCTCGATCAGGGTACTACAGCCTTGCAGTCTTCCGAATATTTTAAAACGTACATAAGTCTTTAAAATTGCTTCCACACTCAATTATAAAAAAGAATGATAACAAATCAGGGGATACAGTTAAGTGTTGCAGCTACTTATCTATCATCCCCGTCCAAATTTCAATTACACCACTGGATAGCTACAGAATCAAAGAATTTATTAGTCTAAGTAAGGAGTGTAATACATCGCGCGCGGCGGAGGAGGCATGGAGGCATCATAGCCCGTCATATTGAGACGTATTCACGTACAACACGACAGCGGCCGTGTCCATAACACAGCCACATCCCATTTTTTTCTTTTATTTTCATAATAATTGATGTCGACAACATTACTAATAATAATAGATTCGGGCCTTATTTTGCGGAAATCTATATTAACTACATAACAAATATTTTAACAATATGGCGTTTGTGACATCACGTCGGTATAACAGGAAAATTAGGCGAAATTGTAACCAACGAGAAGAGAATCATTAACGACGACCAACTAGTAAGCAAGAGACTCCAAGAGTCTCGAGCATCGCCGCAAAGTCGCTTGATTATCAGTTTTTTATCGGATACATTTCGGTGAGTGTGCAACAAAACTTCACAATTTGATTCCGCCATGACCATTCTATAATCGGATATCCAGGGATACTCAGAAGCGCCACCGCTATATGGTGGATATTTCATTTACCCGAACGAAGCGATTTGCTTCTTTGTTCATTGTATGGGCGGGGGCACAGGGACAGGAATCCGTTGCTCCCCTACTCACTGTGAACGCCCGGCGCGGCGCCCAAAATAACTGATTGTCTCAACTCAAAACAGTTCAATTTATCACTTATTAGCACTTTCACACACAATACAGGACCTCCTGTTGTAAAACTTTTAAAATCTGCACACGGCCGCGTGTGCTTCAGACGAGAATGTGAGCCGAACGCCGCGCTCGAAGTCGTATAGCACATATATCGGCTGGCGTCTTCCTGTGACAATCCAGGAACCCAGTCGAATACGCCACGACACAGTGGTAAAGTGTGGGACTACGGGGTCATAAGGGCCCCCATTCCCAAAGTTTAAAACCAATTACAAAATTGGTCTTGTTTGTAGTACAACGCAAGTTGAACTATAGGTGTCGCTCCATCCCGATACGATGGTTGAAGAACGAGAGCAAGTTTTAAAGTTATGAGTCATTGTGTCATGTTAGCTCAATTGGTTAGAGCATACCCCGGCTAAAGGGGTGGATGGACGCGGGTTCGAATCCCGCACATGACTATATTTTTTTCTCTCGTAAATTTTTAATTTTGTAATAAGAAAAGCAACGTCCGCTGCTGTCACGATTTGGATGGGTGACCACTAGTGGCATTACTACTCAGCGTACATACTTTTCACTGTTGGAAGTCGGTTCAGTTTTTTTATTATTATAATGCTGACGTATAATAGTGATTTAAAAATACGTCAGCGAAGCGTCCCGATCAGTTTAGGGGTCGGTTTGTTTACGCTTTCTATTTTGCGTTAGTACAGTCAAGAAATATCTGGATTTGACTGGATTTTGGTTGCGCAAACGCCGCCCTTTGGTGTACGTGACAAAGACATCTCAACGGGGGTGAGGACGGGGTCAAGTTGCAGCAGGTTCAGGTGCGGCGCGGAAGCGAGACAGGAATAAATAAGACATTCGAAACAATGGACAGGAAAATAACACTTGTTCAGGTTTAATTAGGTCGTAATTGCCGTAAACTAATCTGAATTTTACGGGAAATAAAAACATCTCGTGATATCTGAGCTAACAAATCTCGAGTGCATGACGTAATTATATCTTGGAATAGTTAGTTTCAAGGTGACACCGGTATTTTATTAACAACTTATCTTTAGGCGCACGGATATCAGTTTTTATTCAGTAAACAGATGGCGTCGGATTTACATGTTCAGATATGATATCATTAATGTCATCGTAGTGGTGACGGAGTACAAAACAAGTCAACTGGAGCTTTCGAATTCGCTGTACACGCATTTACAATAGTACTGTATTAAATTCTTAATTATTATTACGTCAGCCGAAGATACCCCCAACATAGAAAGATTTACCGACGCGGACGGCGCGGTTTTTTTTATGCTTGATAGGTTAGCCTTTGACCACTATCTCAAGGCCAGCTGCCGGAACACACCGTTAAGTGCTTGGCGACAGATTTTCTACTTGAGGGTGGTAGCTAGCCAGGCGGGCATTCGCAAAATGCAAAGGATAGCAGTCGCTATAGCATGGTGGTAGCATGCCATAACGGCTGGCATCCTAAGACAACAACCGGGGCCGACGGCTTAACGTGTCCTATGAAGCACGGAAGCGCTCAGTAGTAATGTCACCAGCGGTCACCCATCCAAGTCATGACCGAGGCGGACGTTGCTTAACTTTGCTGATTGGTTCAGAACGGCTAAGCAAACTTCGCTACGAGCGAAGATCGTATCAGAAATGAAGTCATCCTTGACGCATCCACGGACCCACAAGCAGCAAAGTAACATTTCTAGAAAAGCATTGAACTGAGCTATGGTATTATGTATGACTGACATAAACTTCTGGTTTGTTTGAGGAGCTACAAGTGTTCTTTTCGAGGGACCTTGAAAATTTGACTTGGAAAGATTTACTTGACTGTTTTGTTATAATAAAGTAAAATAAAATCTCGAATTATGAAGTAACTATAACGAATAGTTTGAGGGTGAGTCATTCTTACCATTAGTATCGTCACTTCGACAAATAAAAAAATCCTGGCCGGCGGCATGCAACACAATTGTCGACCGTACGGTCCTTCATCAGACACCGGTTTACGTCTGCAGCTTCGCCCGCGTTGCAATCGGATAAATCGCGGTCCTTCGGGAACTTTAGTATCCGGATAAAAGCGTACCCTATATCTAAATCGTGGACCTAATTACCGTATAAAATACCAAGTCATCGAAGCCCGTTCAGCCGTTTTGGAGGTGAGCCGTAAAACTTGCATACACATCTCCTCACTACTAATATTGGTGGACCTAAACTTTACCTTGGCTTCCCCTGGGGACAACGAAACGTAGCCAGTTCACAGATGCAAGCGGGTCGGCAACACGTGTCGCCAAGCACCTAATGGTGTGTTCCGGCAGCTATCCTTGAGAGTCAGTAACTCTAGTCTAGCGTGAAAAACATCTTCGACCACATCATCACTTACCATCAGGTGAGATAGTTGTCAAAGGCTAGCCTATCAAATATAAAAAAAAGCTCTACTAGTGGCTGAAAGAACGACCCCCGCTAGTTCTTACGTCCCTGGCGATCCTCGACATAGTTATACTAATAGTTCTCGTTTGCCAAGGATAATGAGGCGAGGCCCTTGTCCGCTACTACTTGATAAGTAGTTAGCGCTTACCTCCTCTCCGACTTCCAGTGCGGTAGCTTGAATATCTCCGATCCCTTGATGTTGCCGGTGGTGATGGTGAACCCTTCCTGAGGCTCCCTTTCCCTGTCCAGCCAGAGGTCGCCACCGCCGCTGCTTCTCGCGCCATACTGGAACTAATGGTTTGAATTTTGTCTCCATTGAGAAAGAACAGTCTGAAACCGATGGGACCAGGACGAGGCATAAGGTCCTGGAGTTTGAAAGACTAGCTGGTGCCATTTAATTAAAAAGCCAACATAATTAAGGATATATCACACATCATCATCAGATCAACAGCAGGTAGACGTCTGCCGTTAAACAACCTTGACCTTGACCCTCGGTGTGTAAGTCCAACACGCACTTGACCGGTTATAACTTTATTTGATATTGAAATAATTTGACCGCTGTCTCACCTGACCTGATGGAAGGAGGACGGTGTGAGGAAGTGACGACGTTTGAAGGTGGAACATCTATCCATTCTGTACATTACAGATAATATATGTTACGTATCTACTATTTACTTATAGTCGTGCACATTTACGAACATTTAAATGTTAATAATCAACGATTAGGAAACAATAATACTCTAAAAATACATCATTTTAGAAAATATTAAATTAACAAACACCATTCCGTTTTTCCCGCCGAAACTCGCTAACGCTATTCGCTATTTTACATACTCTACGATTTGAAACCAAAGAGGTCGTTTGTTACATTAATTTTCCTGAGGATAACAAGCAGAATTTTTTACCTAGTGAGATGCAGAAATGCATCAGGTACATAATAATATATAATGTAGTTATGTAATCTTGGCGGTATGGTGCGATGTTACTACTGCTAAATATGTACTTATTGTAATGTATTATTACAATAATATATGCGTGACGTACGAGAATACATGAATTGTACAGATAGGGATAATACTAATTGGTTTCTAACGGGATTCGAATCCCTGCTGGCGTATGAAACTATTCATGGCTAAATTCTTTTTGATTTACCTATTTTACTGGTAAATCCACTCCCCCCGCCTTTGGCGCCAACGACTCGCAGGAATCTAGGTCGCCGTTGTTTTAGTATTGTGCCGAGGCACCTCGGTGTCCCCGGTTATATCTGAAATAAGTCGGCCCATCGAATCAGATGCGAGAATAGCACTGCGTTCTTCACTCACAAACACACTCACTGCGTTCTTATACTTGACAGCCATTTGAGGTTAAGCCTGTTGGCCATTCTACTACGTCACCATCACATACTTTAGTTATCACATAACATTGAGTTTCTATCCCACCACAACCATAAACATTATAATCTCACAGTAAGAATGGTGGCAGGATATTTTGCTAAAGTCCTCCTTGCTAGCTACCACCCTCAAGTAAAAATCTGTCGCCAAGCACCTAACGATGTTCCGAGCCAGTAATTCTATTAGCCTGAACAATAGCTTAGCACGCATCACACTTACCATCGAGTGTGATGGTAGTCGAAGACTAGCCTAAAACAATAGAATAAAGAAACATTAGCAGTCCCGAGTTTGGAACAGTGTATGGTAGATAGCAATAGTCTCGCCTCTTATGACATGGGTTTTGGGATCTTAATGTTATTTGAATGTCAGTATAACACTCATTACCTTTAGTAATATTACACACATTACCTTTTATAAATTTTCACATGAACGTTTGAGAACATTAAAGCAATTATATTTTAAACAGCCACCCACCCTTATCAGATGGTAAATAATATGGTGTCGACACTTAATCAACTTTTAATACAGTAATTCTAGCTAATTCAAATACCGACACCACGAAATCCTGACTTCATATTGTCCTTCACTCCGATCACATTCGCATACGTCTGACCTTGTTCCAAAACTTCTTCAATCTGTTCAGATTACGTTCGCCGAGGTCTTCTTTCTAATCACACCCGTTTTATGTACTTCCTGTGTCAATCTCCTTTCGTCCATTATTTCTACATGTCCAAACCATCGCACCATATCTTTCTCGGATCAGGTAACTTCCTATCATGTGCAGGCGTTAAACTTGGTGGGAGTTAAGTGCCAACTGTAAAGATAAATAACAAATAATTAAATCCAGTCGAGTGCAGACGTACTCGCGCAAAGGTTCAATGACAATGACTATTTTGTTATGGTTCTATACTAGGGCCCCTGTTTTATCAACGGGGTCCTGGCTGACCTATGCCCGACTAACCTGTAGTGCTGTATTTTTAGAATCATTACACCTGTTGAAATTTACACAGAATAAGTTTGTATTATTATGAAGGATAAGCAAATAATAATAAAAATAAAAAATTAAAGGGGGTCCTCATAGAAATAACGTGTTATTGGGAACGTTTTCTGTTTCTGCTCTATCGCAAAAACGTTAACACATACGAGCGTCAAACTTGGTGTGATTATAGTACAAAATCGAACACATAACATCCAATAACAAAAACCGGTCAAGTGCGGATCGGACTCTCGCTAGATAAGTGTGAACACAGTAACGATTTTTGATAAATTCTGGTAAGAAACCCTCCAACTTCTCCAACTTACACTTCTACAATATCATATTCTGGGCTAGGCTAGCTGCTACATCAACTTTCGAGATTTCACTAAGCGCGAGCGCGCTCCATCCGCGTTTCCCGGAGTCTTTATGGGTGTATGGCCGCTAGTATCCTAATCATAGCCTTTCAACGCATTCCAGGGTTCTTGTCTCGGGGTGTAACTCCGCGTACCATCTTCTGGACCAGTTACTGAAATAACTGCGCCTGTGTAAGCCAACATTGCAACGGCCTTGGCTCTCTGCTACAGCTCCAGGGAACAACGTATCTACTTCAACTGTTGCAGCCACCACTATTCCTCAGCAGACGGCTACACCTTGCGCTCGTGGATCTCAGTTATAAGTAAGTCTTTTAAGAGGCATAATAACCGAACTAAGCCTCTTTAAACTCCAGACTCAAACTGTAATCCTACTTAGTTAAACTGGTTGTTGTTGAGCCACCTCTTTTATTGCCATTGCTTGGTATATAGGTCTTCATATCTATTTATCAATAACCATGTCATACAGAATTCATATCTAGATAGATATAGAAAAAAAAAGAATGGTGACAATTGTAACAGTTAGAGTGACACTTTGAGGGTTCTAAAAGGGTTACAAAGGTTAAAAACCTTGCTCATCAATATTTACAGTGACATTTTAACTGCAATGTAATTCCAAAATGTATATTCTATTACAAAATCACAAATTTACGAGAGGAAAAATTTAAGTCATGTATGGGACTCGAACCCACGTCCATCCACCCCTTTAGCCGGGGTATGATCTAACCAATTGAGCTAGCATGACAATTTTGTAATGTAATCCGTGGAGCATGCATTATTACAAACATAAAATATTAAAAAGTATATTCTAACTTAACAACTGAGCGAGTGATTTCGTACATTAGGAGCACTGCTGATCGACAGAGGAGCATCAGTTTGACATAAAATATGAGACAATACAATATAACACCCTTCTACTCTTTTTGGAGCTTTAAATGGTACATTATGATATATGCTGATGAACAACAACAACAACAATTTTGCTGCAGCGATGCAGTTGGTGGAATATAGTCGGCAAGGTATATAGCAAGTATAGCTGTATTTAAGTATTGCTGAGCTACTTTTGAGAAAGATGCAATTTTCATAGCCTGTTTAAGAGCCATTTAAGATATGACATACAGGAAGACATCCACAATACATACAGGCAGAGAAAACCAATTTAAGGCATGGATGGATTGCATGAACAATGTGTGCATGAGAAGTGTTTGTATTGACATGTTGTATAATACAAATACAAATATTTTATTTCATAAAAATAACACAATACATTACAACTATATGTTTACAATTTTATTATTTTATGAGTGTGTGATCCAATCTCAGTACAGTTATTCACATTGACAAACTGTGCTAGGTCGAACCTGTGTTACAGTTGTCAATGTCTTCCTCCAGTGCGGTAACAGTCCTAGTAGTTTTTACATACCTAGGCAAATGTTTTTGACTCAATATAACATCCATCACGTTATACATCTTACTACACTCACTGTAGTAATCAAAATAATGAATTATACATATAGGCTATACAAGCTAACAACAACACTAAACTGCATAACTCACAAAACCCCGATCGTCCACTAGGACAGATAACAACATTTGCAGAAACAATCTCGTCTCTATTGTGGTCACATTAAGGTATGAATTGTTTCGGCTTAATGTGCATACGTAAAGTAAACAATGAACGTAACCAGTTTCTAGCATCGCCGCTGCCGCATCGCTGTCAGCTTGATATTGCCCGGTACATGAATAGAGGAACCATTAAATGATTAACAAATCTAATTTTGACGAAATTTTTAATTTTGACGAGTAATATTATTTATGATCGTTTCTATAAAGTAATGGATGCTGATACGGTGTTTGCATAATATACATGTTTATAATATTTTTTTAAATCAATTTGATAGATACAATATAAGAAAAATAAATAAAAAATAAATTGGTATATGCAAATTTGTGCGTGTGTCTACGGTGAAATAATTGTTTGTAGGGGTGAAGTGATCATATGTATCTAACCATATATACTAAATTTATTCTATATAGATCTATATTTATTTTTACTTGAAATAACTTAAAGAGTAATAAAAATATACTAAAACCATAGGTTAGGAGGATACCTACTTCAGAGATAACTGACGCTTGTGAGGATGTGTAAGTGAGTGTATTTCCGTAAATAAAAAATTGTGATTGCTGCGAGAGGGTGAGTCAGCATTTCAGTGTGTGTGTGCGTGTGTGTGAGTGCATAAGGTGAGGGAGTGTTGGAACATAATATTTAATTTTGTGTGTTAGTGTTGTTATTTATTTCACTCAATTAGCTTATTGTAAAATAGTTATTATTTATTAGATCAAGTTTTTATTTTTTTTTAACTTAGTCTGACCAATAGTCTTCAGTTTCAGCATAACTTAGTTGTAACAGGTGTTCTTTCAAAACTTTCTTGCATTTTTGTAACGTTAGTGGATAAATATTTATACGAGAACTAATTTTTCTATATAAGTATGGGCCCAAGTAGCAATAATGTCTTTTTGCATACTGGGATGATAGGATAGGTGGAACCACAATCCTATCTTTGCGACGTTTTGTTTGGTATTTATGAGGATCAAAAACAGTATTAGAATGAGTCTTTAATATTGACTTGTAAATAAATATCTGTCTTACGGTAAGAACTTTGGCATCAGTATATAGTTTTTTAGTTGGGTACCTGAAAGGTTTTGATAACATGACCTTTAGTACAGCCCGTTGAGATCGCTCTACACGTAATAGGTAAGTTTTAAATGTTCCTCCCCAAACAGTACCACAGTAGCTCAAGACTGAATGGCAAAGAGCATAATAGATTGATTTCAATAACTTTAAGTCTCCTATGTGCCTTAATCGTTTAAAAATAATAATAAGTTTTCTTACCCTACCAGTGAGAATTTTAATATGCTCGTGCCAGTTCAGTCTCTCGTCTACAGTAATACCTAAATATTTAACTGAAGTTAAGTGTTCTAGACAAGAGCATGAACAGTTCTGTAGAGATGGAAATGTACAATTATGGGCTTTTACTGTTAAGTCATTATTAGGCTTGTCCGCTAATGACTTGGAGAACGTTAAGTAATTTGTTTTCTCTACGTTTAGGGTGAGAAGGTTGTGACGAAGCCATGACATTACTTCTTTGAGGCCAATTTCAGCCATACGGGTAACTTTGGTCCATGTAGACGCAGAGAAAATTAATGCTGTATCGTCTGCAAAAGCTACAAGTTTTGTATTTGCAAGCTTCAGGTTGCACAAATCGTTGACATATATTAGAAAGAGTGTGGGGCCTAAAATACTGCCCTGCGGCACGCCATAACTAATCGAAGTTTCTTCACTAACATAATTGCCAATCTTAACTCTTTGCTTTCTGTTTGTTAGGTATTCTGTGAAAAGTTTAAGTGAAACGTCCCTTATTCCAATCATCTCCATTTTCTTCAGTAATACAGGTAATATAACTGAAGTCCCCATTTCCTTGTTACAAAGATTGTCTAAAATTATTTACAGATGACAGACAGCACATACTTGTCATCTTCATGGTCCTCCAATGGTGCAGCATGACAGATGCAGAAGCTACTTGGCTTATTCCAAACTGAATATACTGATGGCGCGTGGTGCTCAATGTGGGAATAGAGGTGGATATGATGAATACAGAACAACCTATTTACTAATTCTCTTGAGTAATAATAAATGATGGATCACACTCATAATTAATAGGTTATAGAAATTGTGTTAAAATATTAATATTAACAAACTCAGTATTATGGATTACATATATCGTAATGCAAAAATAGTGTAGGTGTAACCATTAATATTACCTCTAACAGACCTCAAACCTGTTTTGGCAGCTGATCACAGAGATACACACAAATTAAAAATCATTCACCATTTGTAATTGTTAATGATATACAATCTAGTGATAGCTCTTACACATGCCCCCACGATGACATAGTCACAGATGGTACCTGTTATAACTTCAATAATACATCAAAGTAATACTTAACAGGTATTAAACTACATAGCTGTAAACAAAGTGAAGTTCATCTTTGCACTAATATAGGGGTAGAATTAAAAGGGTAGCACAATGTTACAGTACCCTAAGGATCTCAGAACTATCATAATCTACATACAATCTATATCTACCCATAATGATAATTGATTCCTACCCGGGGGGAAGGACTTAAGGAATCGGTATCTAAACATAATATATACTACAGGAGTGGAGGTAGACAGGAGCATAGTCATCTTCGTCCACACCTATAACTCATAAATAAAACTTTAGGGATGGGACAGACAAGGCTGCTTGAAAGGGCGATGACAATTTGTGCCATGTTGATTCAATCTAACTTAAGCCACCTGATGTCAGGAAGAGTTGGATTAGTAATTTGAATTGATTAGGCAGTGCCATGCATATCAATTGCACAAAATTTTAAACACTAGACATACATTCTGTGCACTAATTTGTTATCTGTGCATACATATCCAATCAGTCATCTATGCATTCTATATGCCTGTAACATTTCATAAGAACTACTCCCATTCATGTGATGCAGAGTGAATTATCTTTTCCACCTCTGCACTTGAGGCGTCAATATCTGGCTACTAAATAATAAATATTGTCTCGAAGCCTCAATGTGGTCTGTTAATTTGACTACTAAGTTGCTTAGGGAACTAACCAATATATGTCAGCTGAATTAGTGGACCATGAACAGGAAGCTCCTATTGGTATCTACATATATGCATGCTCAGTCAGAATATTTATTAAGGAGTAAAACTTTGAAAATGTTTACATTACCTATCTGGGTATCTAACATAAACAATGACTTCATTGTAACTGAGATTGCAGAAATTGTAAATCCTAAAAGTCAAAATGATGCTAGAGTACTATTATACAATGTATCTCACATATTACACAATAAGTATGAAGCTTTCTACAAAGTGTATACAGATGGCTCCAAAAGTAGTCAGGGCATGGGAGCAGCTTATTTTGATCCAACTCAAACTGTAAAAAGTAGTTTTAGAATTACATTAGATGACCACTCTATTATGATGGTTGAATTATTTGCAATCTCAGAGGCCTTATCTTATATTGAAACCACGCGATATAATAACATTGTCATTCTCACAGACATTAAAAGCGCTTTACAGCATTTAGCTCCCTGTGCCTCTGGAATCAGAGGTGAATCGATAGCTTATGCCATTTTAGGGAAAATTCTCAACCTAAATGCTATTTACAGCTTTCTGAGGTTGCAATGGATTCCCTCTCATGTGGGTATCCATGGTAATGAGGAGGTGGATAAGTTACACAGAAATACTTTGAGTACACAGAAATACTTCCGAAACATAGGAAACAAATTCATAAAAACTGGAATAGCTATTATTGTAACATTTCACAAGGTAAAGGGATCTGGTATAGAACTCTGCAAAGTGAACCTCCTCAATTGCCATGGTTCCTTATGGCAAATCTAAGCAGTAAAATGATTGTGATGGCTTGTAGACTTCGCTCCCGGCACATTCCATTAAACAAATTTAAACATCTGATGAGATTAGTTCATTCACCTAACTGCAACTTGTGTGGTGTTGTTGTAGAAGATTTATACCACTTGTTGATGGAGTGTCCCTGGGGTGAACCTATACGATGTAAGTTAAGATGCTAGGGCCTCAATTATTACAATGTTGGTATATTCCAGAGTGTACTGGCATTACTGTCATCTGACACTGCCAGAACACTATTTAGGTTATGTTTTGAAATTTTAAATTTCTGATTTTGTTTTAAATGACCGTTCCAATGGGGCTGGCATGGCTACATCCAATGCGGCTAAAAGCTCCAAAGATTTAAACAGAATCAAAAAAAAATTTAAATATGCATGTAACTAAGTGCAAAATCTTATCCACTCCAATAATTTATTTCTGAAAAACAATTGATTCCTGCAAGATAACATTTTGTGCGCACAACTGCTTATGTATCTTTAAAAAATTAAAGTAATTGTGGTGTTTACCGATTTTTAAAGACGAACCTTAACTGTACATAAGACACCAAATAGTCGTTCATCTTGAACCAACCAAATATGGCCTCTCATATGTTAGGTAATTTTTAGGGTTTCATATGTGTTATGTACATTATTAGAAACAAAAAGAAGCTTTGGTCTTTCGAGGTAACAAGGGACTTCGAGGTACCAAGTAACAAGGCATCTGCATTCAAAGTAGAGTATACACCCGAAGTTGTGCATCACAATTTACGTAACTTCATAAGGTTTCAGCAGGGCGCAAAACTTAGTCCACAAATTACGAGAAATCTACGTCGACTATAATAAACAATGTAAGTACTTACAGTGTGATCTTCACAACAATTGAAACAACTTATTAGAGAAAACCGTTTCTTTTCGTAGCTTTACTTCTGTTTTCTAGTGTTCGCGTCGTGCGGTCTATACACAAAGCTCAGAGAAAGATACACTTTCAGAATTCAGAAGCACGAACTGGCTGGCTAGCCGCTAGCGTGAGTATAATAATTTTATTTCTGTGCTGTCTACTAGCTGGATACTTCTGATCATTGAATGAAAAAATTTCGATAGTTTCCGCTGCTGTATCCAAAACGAAAAGAACACAAATGAAAAAATTACAGGAACTCGGATAGCTGTTTAATAGCAATTGTAACACACAAATCAAACATTACATCATGTAATGTTTGATTTGTGTGTAATTTACATGCAGTCACACAAACACACAAATTACTTAGGGAAACCTACGGTTTCACAATAAATGTCGTTTTTTTTGAACACAAAACAGACAAATTAGTTTTGGGACGTTTTTGTGGACAAAATTAGTGATGGTTCAAACTTCGAACGTTTTCGTACACTAAAATTGTTAAAAATACAATCTTTTTTTGTCAACTGCTAGGTTTATTTGAGAGATAACTAACGGAAGCATTTTAATACCGATGCAGATGTTTTTGGGTCGCATTTTAATTTTTCGGGTCTTTATTACGTATTGTACTAGATTTTGAATGTACAAATTATTATTAGATCGAGTCGAGCGCCCGAACTAGTGTTGCATTTAGACCCTTAAAAATGTTGTACGTAGGTACATGGAATATGAAATTATACTATTCATCCAAAATTATACCACGTTGAACGTTTCATGTTTTTTTTTAAGTATTTCATGAAAATTATATATTTCGTTTCAACGTCGAAAGTGGTAGGTATAATTTTGGACGCATAATATATTTTAATATTACATGTTCAAAATGTTTTGGGGGTCTGAATCGAAACCTGCTCGAGCTAATAACTTCGGGGAATTAGCCATTGGGCACATGGCATTCGAAATCAAGTAGTAAACCCCATTTTCGATGTGAAAGGTGATCCACGTGCTGAGATTCGATCAAAGTTTTTTTAGTGTTTTAGTATTGATTTTAGGCCCAGGATAAATTTAACATGATTTATTTGGATGTGGTTAGTGTTATTAACCCATTAAATACAAAATGGTATGGTGCCGGTACCGTTGGATCCCCTGACCTGCCAAGTATAAAAATAGGTATAATATTCCAAAGGACACATAAAAAGAGATTCATGATTAAAAATAAATAAATTTCAAATTATAATAATGTCCAATAGTATAAAATATGATATTAGTAGGTACATGATATTAATGTCTATTGAATAAGGTCATACAGCAAGGTAAAATAATCGTTCACTATCACTAATTTCGGGATAACCATATTGATTGACCCATTACTGTACCAGCCGGATCGTCCGCTGCTGAACACAGCCTCCTCTATTAAGGGGGTATTTGCCATAATCCCCACGCTTGGCAGGCGTCTTGGGGTATTTTTCCTCTGGTCGCCTCTTACGACACCCACGGTATGATATGGGGAGGTGCAATTCTAACCCGACACCCCACGGGGCCCATATTGACCCATTGGCCTCTCATAATTTCACGATATGTTGGTGGTTACTGTAGAAACGAATTTTAGGCCACTTGTCAAAATAAATGTCAAAATCAGTGTTGACGACACGGAGTGCATTTTGAGATGGAGTTGGGGTCGAACTAGAGGAGACATCGCTCGAGCTGTTGCCGTGTCACCTGTGGCAGGATGGAAAAGGTTGTGTTGCCTACAGCGACCGTGCCTATTGACAGGGACCTCGTATTCGTGTGGGATGAATAGCACACCCAGTAGACTGTATAAAAGTATACAATGAACCGATCCCCTCAGTACTTTGAAGCAGGTGGTGAGATGGTCTATCATCCTTTTATATAAAAAATATACACATCGTTGTTTTATAACGTTCCGGACGGAACGTTGGATTCAAGCCAGGCTTGGGTAGTTTGTGCCTTGTGACCAGCCCGGCTAGCATGCGCGCCGCGAGTAAATTTTGTCTACCATATTTATCTCGTGTAAAATAGACATATTGACATGTGACTACGAATGCTAACATGGCAGAGCAAAGAACTCGTCCGTGTTTACGTACATTTTGTGCTACCTGTGGCAACTTGTCGACCAACACTTGACATTTATCTGCGAGTATTTGCGTGTATTTTCTCTACCTCAGTTTTGAGGACGAGATAAATCGAGTGTTTCTCGCGCGTCTAAGTATGAGGGGGGCGATCGAGAATTTAGTACAAATTTACTTTCCGTCCAGTGTTAGCAGACCCGTTATATATGTCTGTGCAATCTATACAATTAGAATAACGTAATTTGAACACAACTCGAGAACTCTGTGTGCGTGAGTTTAAATAAAACATCTTTGATAATGCTGTAGGTACCGTAGGTAGATTTTTCAACTATTTTAAATGTAATTATATAATAGGTACTTAGCTGATTACTAAAAAAATCTATTATATGTAAATAAATGAGGAGGTATTAAAAGTTTAAATTTTATTAAATAGTACTTAAGTATTAATTTTTTTATGAAATTCGCAACAGTAAACATTTAAAGTAATCTAAATGAATAACTTCGTTTTAGGGTTTAGTACCTACTCAATTTAGTGCTATCAAATATTATTATATTGTTTAATAAAGAAAAAATAGATGGGACACTGAAAACTAGTTAAGTACCTAGCTGTGATAAAAACTTTGTTTCGCTACTTAGCATTCATCAACAAAAAAATATTTAAGCAACCATCGCATCGTCAAAAGAGCCATCCTATTTACACCTTTATCATTCGTTTGGAAATTACATCGACGAGAACAGTTTTTAATCATAAAATCATCATAAAGTGATATGTCGAGAACGATAAAAATGTTTAATCGCTTATAAAAGTATGGTATTTTATTAATACAAAGTCCATCGCTGCTTATTTCCTACAACTGTTCGCAATTCAACTAACAAATAGCGCAATGGAGAATCATTCATAGATAATCTCAATTAACGGATCTTAGCGTGGTGCGGCCGCTGCTATCGTCCACCACTCTCTCTCTACGCGCGAGAAAAATTCTCTTCTCGTGTCATGCGTGACATATGTCTTATTTGCGCATGCTAGGCAGGCAGGAGTAGGAAAGTCTGCCTGCTGGAAAGTCCACGATACATTTTTAAAAAGTGTATTGCTGAGACATTTCATAACATGATCCAAGACTATCTCTTGATACACTTTGGCTGAAGTTATCACTTCTTTTTCACAGAAATGTAGCTTTGTGACGCCTTGTTAAGACACGCCCCACCAAACCATCAATGACGCAGGATGATGACCACGTTGTACCTTTCCGAACACTTAAGCAGCTTTTTTAGAACTGTGAGCGTACACCTTATCAATTCGCTTATTGTAGTGCTCTTCAAACGCATATTTTTTTTCATTGGTTAAGAGGATATTTCTCTGCCCTTCAACTGCATATCATGACAGAAGGCGTTTTGATCGATCCACATTCCACTCTCATTAATTTTAAAGATTTAGGGCATGTCCTGTATATCAACGACAAGCACCGAGCTTTATAATACGCAACAGAGTCCTAGCGGGAATCTTCATTTCTCGCGATTAGATTTCTGTGAAAAAGGATTGGACCAAGGGTTGAGCCTTGACTAAGAAGACTTGACCTTGTGTGATATGGTTTAGATTCGTATGTGCCAAGCTTCACATATTAGAACCGGTCCCTCATATAATCACGAAAAAATTCTAGAAGACCGGAAGTGACTATGGCTGAAAGTTTGTGTAAGAACAGAGCATTATCAATTTTATCGAATGCCTTTTGAAAATCAAAGTAGAGTACATCCATCTTCAGCCTGCAGACTCAATGGCGTTGGAAATATAGTCAACAAGGCATGATTCACATTTACAGAGTGCGTGGGTCTAAAACCATGTTGCTCATCCCCTATTAACTATTTAATCTGCCTATATATTTTATCATGAAGGATGTACTCAAATATTTTCGCAGGCGCACATAATATAGCAATGGAGCGGTATTCATTTACTTGAGACCGGTTGTTGCTTTTATTGACTTACTCGTATATACTTGCCATTTGACAGACCCTGGTTCAATATGTGGTTAAATGGAAGAATACATTGTTTTTTATACGCTTTTAAAACAAAGCTAGGCATATTGTCGGGCCCAGAAGAGCTACCTAACTTCAATTTGTTGAGACCATGCTCAATATCGTGTGGTGACAGGCTAGGGACACTGACATACCACCCTCCAGACCTTGATCATGACAAGTATATACTTGTATTAAGTAATGGCAGGTCAACTAAAAAGATGCTGGAAAAATGATTGCTAATGCTTTGGCAGCTTCCACGCCTGTTCAGGATGTAAGTATCCTTGTACAAAACTCAGGGTTCAAATACACCATTGCATCTTTTTATTTTGTCTACGCGCGGGCGGAGGCGCGTCTGGATAGCTAGTATCTTTACTATTTATAGCGTCAAACCTTATCTTCCAATCATACTGCAATTAGATGCTTAGTACAGAAAAATCTAATAATTTATAAATTATATCATTAAAGGCATCTGTGGCAATAGGGACTTCACGACATTCTAGGACGGAGTCCCAATAGGTTTCAACGAGTAGAAATTCCGCCACCGTTGGTATTGCGGCCCCATATACGGAAGTGGGACGCCTATTCTTCTTTTTCTTTACTTCGGTCCAGTCTTCAGTATCTGTTTTTCCGTTGGTGTAGAAAAACAAAAAAAAATTGCAACCGTTCGCTTGCAGCCGGCACTAACTGCGGCTTAGTCAAAGAAGAGACTTTAGCATCAACTCAGTAAGTTTTTGTTTCCGCACCTGCACATCAGCAGTTTCAATTTGCTTGATAGCGAAAGACTATACTGTAACCGATGTTTTACAATGCAGCTCGGATGTGGCAGGTGGTGAGTGAGATGGCGGAGTGGCTTTCGACCGGGGTTAGAGGGGCACCGTTTGTGTCTGAGTTTTTAAGGGCCATTTTTTGGAAGCAGCAACTTTACTGGTGCTGCACTCATATTTTTGCAGCTTATCTACCAGCTTTCTTATCTGCGTCGCATACTCTTCTATTTTCATCTCATAACTCCTTATGATGGAGATCGATTGGCAAAGTTTTCTGTCATAATCAGCTATTAGAGCGATCGACTCATTAAGCTTACTGACGTAGATTGTCGTTTGGATATTTGAAGATGTTATATTGTGTTCTCTTAGAGTATAATCTCGGTGCGTAGCTCCTGAACCTCGGGTGACAGATCTGACGAAACCACCTTTCATCGTAATTATCTGGTAACCGTGATGCTTTTTGTCATAACTCATAAGTAACATTAGAGTTTTGCTGTTTATTGGTGTGTCCTACAGGGGTCAAGCTGTTATCCTCGCCTTTCTCGGCAGCATAGCGACACTCGGGACAGATCCAGCTTTTATAGTGACCATAAGCTGGTTTCTTTTCTCCGATACACAAAAGGTGACAGCTTTTATTACAATCTGGCACAGTACACCGAGTAAAATCATTCTTTTCTGTGATAGTATCACAACACGCAGAACAATTCATGTTGTCGGTTGTTATAGACATAGCGGCAGTACTAATAAATGCACGGAATGTGCAGATAATGAGCTTGCATAAGATTATATAAATATACAAACAGCTGATAGCGGGAGACAAACGAGCGATGCAGTGCAGCTACCCTCTCGCAGCGATAGATTGTATAAATAACAAAGTGGGTAAACAAACAAAGCTTTTCCGTCTTTCAACAGCCATGGATGAATATTGTCTGGCCCAATCGAAATGCTACATTGGAGACTGTATCGCCGTACAGATGTAGCTAGGTGACATCTCATGTACACCTGCACGAATGTACTTGACGGAAAAGAACATTTGTGATAGACTATCCAGTTTTGGAGATTCAAGCAGGAACACACTGGAGAAAAAGTCTGCGATAGCTTCCGAAGCCACCTCAGCACTGAAAGTATTACCTTTATAAACATATTGAGGCTCAAAACCACCCCTTGACCGCAAACTTGTCACGTGACGCCAGAACTCTTGGGGATTTAGCTTAATATTCCGCTCAACTTATGATACATATGAGTCATACATACACTACTGAGATACGTAAGCTTAGACGAGCTCTTAGCTCAGAAAAAGATTTATAAGCTACCACGGATTTGGTACTTACTCTTCGCCGTGAATCAGAAAGCGTTCTTAGCCGTGAAGTTTGACCTACGAAAACTTTTCGATCGGCAAGTTATCTTATCCATGTTTGTTAATAAAGTATATTTGATAAAAAATATATCTCATCAAGTTATCTGATGGGTGAAGGTCGATCTTCACCGGCTCTTAGACTAATTCATTTGGATGGTACCATTATAAGCTGGTTCCTTTGATGGTATCACGGCAATTTTAAGGTAAATATTATGTAGGTTCCTATCTATGTAGATGATATTTCACCCCAACTTTGTGTCGAGCTGAACATTCTGTATAATAACATAAAATAAAACCATGAATATAAAAAAAAATCTTAATAATAACTTATATTCATAACCAATAGGTTGCGTAAGTATCACATTGTATGTTGTATATAAGACGTTTATTTATTATTAATATTCATTGAAGATGTAGTTGATCAGGTCACGTTTGTTTCTTCTCCCCGCTGTACCCAACTGCCGCCGCAGCCGCCCGGTTACTCACTGAGTCTAGGGCGGTTCTGAGCAACTGAAAAATAGATTATCAAGGTTTTTTTATTAAGGATAGGTAAGCCTTCCACATCTCACCAGATGGTAAATGATGATGTGGTCGAAGGTGTTAACATGCTTTAACCTAGAATTACTGGCTCTCAAGGACAGCTGCCAAAACATATCGTTAGGTGCTTGGCGACAGATTTTCCACTTTAGGGAGGTCGCTAGCCAGGCGGGCATTCGCAAAACACCCTTCCACCATGCGGTGAAGCTCAAGCCCGCGGCGGGATCCGAACCATGGATCTGCTGCGCGTCAGTCCATAACCAATGCCCCTGAGCCATCACTGCTTCAATAGTTTGTAAACCTTTGAACAACTATACGCTTTGAAGGCACATATCGCCACAGTATTAAATATTATGCCTGAGAGCAGTTAGTGTGTAACCGTCATCACTATCCCATCAAAAACATTTTTTTTTTTTTTATTTATATATTTTGATTTAAAAAACAAAACTGCTGAACAGATTTTCATAAAATTAGTATGGGATGAACTGAATATGAAGTGGTAGATATGCGAATTTTCAATTTACGATCGCCTTATTTAATGTAATGGCTATTAACTCTTAGCTTCTTGGTTCTTGTAAATGTAATTACTGATTTATAAAAAATATAATATGCTCATATATCATAAGATCTTAAATACTACCTTGATATAAATAACAACGAAAGTGCACCTACAGCATTATAACTCGAAAAACAGTGCTCGTAACGTACTCGTAACATCGTTCAACGTTGCATAATCTTTATTTCATAGAACGTGCATAGAACGATTTTGCTTCTTGAGTTATAATCTGGATGTCTTTATGCTGTTACAATCGTAGACCACTGAGTAACTGCTCAAATGCAAACTTAGTACTTATGTAGTTACTAGTGATGTAACGAATGCTGGATTTTTCACATTCGCGAATGGGAATGCGATTGCAAATATTTGTCTTTAACATTCGCGAATGCGAATGCGAATATTTAAAAATTTCAAAAAATGCGCGCGTAAAATGTTTGACAGGTTTGACGTTTCGTGTCGACCACGTTGAAATTTAATTTTTTTTTTGCAAAAAATGGAACCGACTTCAGCTCCCAAAAGTGTGTAATAACTTGTTGAAGTCGGTACCATGATAGTTCAAAAGTACCTATTATCACAATACTGTGCGCATGGTACTAACTTCGACAAGTTATTACTTATTACACACTTTTGGGTGTTGAAGTCGGTTCCATTTTTCGCAAAAAAAAAATTTTCACACTTTTTAGTGACCCTTGCTACTTACGGGATCGATTATGATTCATTGTTAACGACTATATCATCAAGATAGGTAAATATTTTTCAGGTATTTTAGTGTAACTCAAAAATGGCTTGACTGATTTTGATGAAATTTAAAATGGGACCAAACGACAAGCATTACCTTTCAAACAAAAAAAGAATTTTCAAAATCGGTTCACCCAGTCCAGAGTTCTGAGGTAACAAACATTAAAAAAAACAGACGAATTGACAACCTCCTCCTTTTTTGGAAGTCAGTTAAAAATAGCCGAGCCGATATTGGTTAATTGAATGAATTTAGTCACAGAAAGTTCATTCTAAAAGTTTTGTTTTGAGGTTAGTTTTATGTTGTTTTTCAAATTTAACTGATATTTAAGGGACAAAGTGGCATAAAAACATGAGGAAAGCACACATCAGCGAAGTTTGGACTTATTTTACAATATGTGATGCTGAAAATATTAATTTAAAAATATCTAAGTGTTATCTATTGTATTATTATTTCATAATATGAAATTCATACGCATGCATATAAAAAATTCCTTTTTGATTATTAAAAACATTCGCTAAATATTCGCATAATTTTTGCGAATGCGAATGCGAATATTGAAAAATACGCGGATATTCGCGAATGCGAATGCGAATGCGAATATCCGTTACATCACTAGTAGTTACTAAATAAAAAACTATATAAAATAAAAAAACGTTTAAAATACTTACATATCCTCGTAATGTGTCAGCGATGTCGTCCAACTGAGCGCCGATGTCCCTCATATTCCCTGTTATCCTGAAACAGAAATGAAATACCACACATTAAAATCCCTTTTTGCCCAAACTTAGGAACCCTAGTACCTACTCTATGCCAATGCGTTTCATTCGATCTGTGACAGATCCGGATGACCAATCCAAAAGAGCTGAGCAGGCATTGCTCTTTCTGGCCGAAACTTAAGTAGATATATGCTCTGAGGCAGACGCTTCCTTCCTCACCTACCCAGGGTACAAACTGGAGCATTCCTTCTCGTCGCTGGCGGGAGTGTGTCTTTACATACGAGAAGATATCTGTGCTCGTAACATTTCACCAACCTTGACTTGAAGGACGGCATCTCATCTAACATCTGGTTGCGCATTGAATGAGATGACCGTCCAAGAATCTACGTGTGCTTTTATAGCATAATATCAGTAATGCCGAAAGATCTATTTATGAAGCACATACAGATTCCGTGCTTGAGCAGTTGCTCACTGCAGAGTTCATGTTGCTTAGCGATTTCAATACTCACCATATGGCTTGGTTCGCGCACCAGCGAACATATGGGAATATCTGTTCACGACTTCGCTTTAGCGTATGATCATAAAAGGTCACTTCGCCTACTTGAATCCCAGATGTGGATAACTTTCCGTTACACACCTAACTCGACCACGATTCGTAGGTTGTCGTCGCTTCTGACACTACAGTTCTGTCGATTGGGACAGGATGCGGTCTTTTTTTGCATCCTACCCTTAAAAGCAAGATAACTTCTTGCCATATTATCCGAATGTCACTGCCGAATCTGTGGTCAGGAATTCTTCACCCCCTGTTCCATCATTGCCTGGCCTGCTACCGGGGCCTAGGAATAATAGAGCTGGTGGGGACTGGGGGCTGAGTTGTATTTCTCGGAAGGCTCTGCTGCCCATCTTACGGTATACTTCCATTAGTCGCCTCTTACGACACCCACAGGAAGGAAGAGATGTGGGAGGGAGGAGTGACATTCGAGCTCCATTATAACCCATTTGGTATGGAAATTACAATGAAAGCCTTATAGGAGGTATACAAGCAGAAGGGACTAGAACTATAGTTGGCGTAACACCATGGTGTTGCATGGTATAGCAATGAGGGTTAGAGATGTGACAACAGAGATCAGTGCTGAGTGAAGCGACTAATAAAACCATTTAAAGATAAACGCATACATGGCTGGAAATTGATAAAGTAGGTACCTATGTATGCCCATAATATATATATGTTTATTTTAATAACGATTGTAGGAGCATTATCAATATTAGTGTTTAATGATTTCTCATGTTTTTATGAGATTATCATTTATTAACAATGTATACAATTGGTAAGTACAACATGGTGCGTAAAGATGTACTGACCTACGAGTACCTATACTTACCTACAAAAGCGAAAATACTGTTTAATTTTCAAATCTACCGGCACAATTGTCCGTTTGCGCCATAACAGCTTTTTTTTATTGCTGATAGGTTAGCCTTTGACCACAATCTCACCTGATGGTAAGTGATGATGTGGTCGAAGGTGTTAACAGGCCTAACCTAGAATTACTGGCTCTCAAGGGCAGCTGCCGGAACACAACGTAACGTGTTTGGCGACAGATTTTCTACTTGAGGGTGGTAGCTAGCCGGGAGGGCATTCGCAAAATGCCTTCCACCATGCGGTGAAGCTCATGCCCGCGGCGGGCTTCAAACCATGGACCTAGTGCGAGGCAGCCCATAGCCAATGCCTAGTTACCTGGTGTACGTCCAGACAAGCAGCATGACTAACGCGGCGACGGCAGCCGCCTGCCCCAGCGCCGCCACCGACTGCAGCGCCAGCCCCGCGCCCAGCGCCGACACCAGGTACCCGAGCACCGCCAGCGTCGCGAACACCGCCGGCGTGCCCATTATACGGAATATGTTCTTGCCTTCGTTGTGCGCTCGCAGTTGCTCGAATAGATCTTCTAGTTCCTGGAAACAATACACGTAAGTCAAGCTCACACTTCACATAGTTATAGTTATTAACAGTGCAGATTTTTATGTCCTTACTCGAATGGAAGTTTTATTGTATCTGGTCTATCACCTACATACTTAGTAGGTGCTATATTTATTGGTAGGCTTTTATTTAAAATTCCACACGAAATGTAACCTTTTTTAAAAGACCATCTTCAAAAGATTCAGATTCAACGTCTTGTATTTTGAAACATTCCAATGCCAATAGCACGGTAATGTTATCTATATAACATTACCGTGCCAATAGCCAAGCCTTCTCTATTTCACAACATAATATGCTTTTAATAAGTTACCCTAGTGTTAGTGGTCCATATTCATGATTACCCTCCTAGTACTGACTAACCTTGACTAACTGCTCCCCATAGCTATTCTCCAACTCGTGGCCTCCCATTTTCTTCTTACTATGGAAGGCGTGCAGCGCCTTGTCCCTGGCGCGGCGATGCTCGTCGTCGAGCGCCCGCGGCTGCAGGTAGGGCCGCGCGCCGCCGCACACCTCCTCCATCAGCGTCTCGTACACCTCGCGGGCCTCCGCTACTGCTGACAGGTTGTTTGCTTCTGCTGTGGCCTGGAGGTAGTCTCACATATATACCTATTCTCAATTGTTTCAAACCACAAATCTTTGCCAGAGTAAAATCTTTGCCATACTACATATTTACCTATATTCTTCTTCTAACAAGAATAAACAACAACCTGATACATTATCTATATCAGTACCTTAAGCAACACGGGAGTTAAAATAAGTAATTGCCTAATATCCCTCAGAAGCCCTCCAGCGCCTTCGGATATTTAGCAGAAATTCTTCTCCATGAAGAGCATCATAATAGAATTGATTATTATTTTTTACACACAAGTAAACAAAAAGTATACTTACCTGTGCCGGTGTGTTACGGTGTCAAAAAAGCCATGGAGAAAAGCATGACAGGAATAAAGAAACAAAGTAAGAAGCAGTGAAATAAGAGAAAAAACTAATGTAGCAGATATTCTCACTCAAATAGACCAACTGATGGACCGGCCACATGACACATGAAGGGAAAGTGGAGTACAACTGTATCTGACTGGTACCTCAGAGACAGCAAACGAAATAGAGGTCAACAAGTGAGATGGGCGGGAGACCTGAGGATCACGGCTAGACACTACTGGAGACGAGTTGCAAGAGAAAATGGAAAACACTAGAAAAGGCATATGACAAGAGGCACACTGAATTACGTGATATTCTTTAAAAAACTGTACACTGTTTAAAAAAAATATAATTCAGAAAAAAGGTGTTATACTTAGGTGACACATCTTAAATGACATGCGGGCCCCAGAGAAAGCTAGTTGTATCAGAAATAGGTATGTTTTTTACTAATATATATATACAATAATTTTACATACTTAGTAATGTACTCGTATTAATCTCGAATTAATATCCTGGCTACAGAAGCATCGAAAATAATTATACGAGAGAGAGAGAGAGAGAGAGAGAGAGACTATCACTTAGGCAACTGACGTACATATTAGGACAGGCCATTACACGTCCATACTTTCAACAAAATATAATGTATTAGCGTCATTTTGGAAAGAATGATGGCGACTACTGACCCAAGTAAACCAGGGCGCGTTCATGAATGTATTAGTTATTGTTTTAATTGTCAGCATATTTAACATTATTTAAAATTGTTTGTATATTTTTAAAAGTAGGGAATCTTGAGTTATTTGCAAATTCATTTATGTCATTTTGTACATAGATTGGGTACAACAAGCAAAATGATTCGAAGCCGAATAACGAAAAAAAGTTACATTGTCATTTTCTGATGTCAGTCAGTAGTGATGACACTGACATTTTACTTAGTCTCGTGGTAGTATAGACACTCTTTCTTGGTGCAGTCCGAATTGATTGATTTGGAACCTATTGTATGTAGATAATAATTTATTTTTAGATATATAGATAATGTCATAGGCACGCTTTTACTTGCTCCGAATTGCAGTAATGCAAACGGCCATGAGCTTGCATATTCCAATCGGTGCATTTATAACTACTCTCAGCAGTGAGCACTTTAGTACTGTTGGCGTAATTCGGACCATACTCTTACTGATCTGTGATAGAAATGCCGCTGAAAAGAACCCGTTTGTGGTCCATCGACTTCGTGGCGATAAGTGCAATGAGGGTGTAATCACTAAGTTTTAGAAACTTGATTGGTTTGACAATTTATATATTGTAATAAACCACTAACACAGTCTTAAAATCCGTAATAGCTATGACAAAAGGTATAAATAACTTCCTGCCAGACCCATCAATTCAATACTATGACAGATAATATAAGAAAGTACAAAACCTCTAAGTATTATTTTCTTCCGACTCCTAGGTACTGAATTCAATCCACATTTTCATTCTCATATCTTGGATTATCAGTAATGAAAAGTATTGGACTGAACGCCACATATTGTTTATATAAATGTTGGGTCTCAAGTTGTATGGAGCGTCGCCATCCTTCTTTCCTAAAACTGAAACGACATAAAAAAATTATGGACTTATCAAACCTGCTCAGAAAATTTCGTGAGAATTGGTTGAGAAATGCGACCTGTAGAGGAGAACAACTGGACATAAGAAAACATTTTTGTGTAAGTTGAAGCAGAGACGCTTCGCTCGAACTAAATTCTCACTCGGTCAATTATACTTACCTACTCGGCCGCAACACATCGAGCTAAAGCGATTGTAGATTCCTATTGATACTCAAAAAGAAAAACATTAAACTTGAAACCTTCACTAACCTCCAAAATAGTCTTCGGTTCAGGCAGTTCGCTGCCGTTGAAGACCTTCAAGTAGACCTTGAAGTAGTGCAGCAGATCTTTGGCTTTCACCTCTTGACCCTCGATTAGCTTCGGCACTAGGTGCTCAGGGGCTAGGAGTGAGGGCACCAGCTTCGATAGAGAATCTTTGAATTCTGGACTTATGTCTGAAAGTGATTTTTGACACTAGTTAGTTTGAAGTCAGCTTATTTAAATTTGATAATGAATACAAAATAATTTTTCCATATTGAGATACATATTTGGCCTGCCAAGCGTGGGAATTATGGCAAATTCCAAAGTAAATAAATAAATAAATTCCTCCTTAGCGTAGGAGCAGTACAGATTGGCACGTGTTGGTATTCGTCACTCAGGCCACCGTTTACACAATCACGCTCTCGCTCATTTCAACATGAGACGGGCATCGACCAACGCGTGGTGTTTTCATATAAAACAATGACTTAGCAAATGTGATTTTAAACACCTTTTGTTATTTCCCTCATTAACTCTATACGAAAACATTGTTTGAGTATATTTAAAACCCATTTTATATCAATAACGAAAGTTCCCTTTAAATATTTCAGCTTCAGTGTTGCATAATACTATCTATATATCGTCGAATATCAAGATAATACATTGTACCTTTAAGTTTTCCATTGAATTCAGGGTTGGTAGCGACGTTGAGACCCGGATGTGGCATCAGGTAGCAGGCCAGCTCCTCAAAGCACGCCGCGATGTATTCACGTAAGGTTTGCAGTTCTTTGTGCTGACCTTCGTGCACCTTAGTATAAACAAATATACTCTTAAAAGAGAACTATTAATCACAAATAAGTTTTTCAAACACAACTAAAATTAAGAATTTGCGGTCCGTTCCTCGTGGTCCTACTAACGTGTCCAACTAGTAGGACTACGACGGAGAACACCTCCTGTTCGTACAAAGGTATTCATTAAGAATCTTAACTTTGAGCATCTCTGATTTAGCCGCGCCGCGTCGTATCGCCAATCCTCCATGGGCTTGCTGGTGAATGACGCATCAAAGGTGCCATCAGGCCTTTTGCAAAGATGTTGAATCCAGATGTTGCAGATTGAAACAAACAGGGGCCCAACTCCCACCTTTTAAAAACTATTATAGAAAACCAACGTGATTATTTTAAGCTTAAAATATTGATATTGACATTCGTACCGTGGCCATCACGAAACAATAATGTTCATATAGCGCTATCTCTATCGCACAGATGACTTGATTCAATGCATGCAGCTCGCTCTCACGTTGAAGTTCTAATGTAAGTTTACTATAGTGATATGTGGTGGTGCGAATTAAAATTGTAAATATAAGGTTAAAATAAGACTGAATTAAGAGATGGGAGTCGGCCCCCAGATTGCTTAAATAGCAATAATGGCTTTCCAACAAGCGAAAAATACTTTTAAGTGGGTACGGGTCAGTTAAAAGGTTCAGTCTCGGATCTTTATGCATAACAAGTTTTGCCTCGCGATTTCACCAGCGTATACATTGATGAAAAATGTTAAAATGATGAAAGGTATCATGTGTTAATACAGAAAATATATATATTCCAAGTATCATCCAAATCGGTATAGTAACATACACTCACTCACAAACTTGCGCATTTTTAATATTAGTGCTGTTTAGGTTCTTAAAGTACCTATATACTTAATATAGATTAGAAATATACCTCGAGACGTCTGTCCAGCAGTCTTTTCCCGCCATCAGCTCCATAGGCGTATTCGTAGGGGAAACTCCAGTCCCTGACGAGGAACTGCAGACGCTGGAACGGCTTCCCTTCGCTGCTTTTCTGGACAAGTCGGCCGTAGTCTGTGAACAGCTGGAAATTAAAAAAAAACTAAGTTTAGCAGATAGATCCAGCTTACTGCATAAAAATATTTACACTTGTAAGAGAATTTTCAGCGAGTAGTCTGTCGTGAAACGATCAATGGAACTTGAACGCATAACGTTTAAATTGGTCACAATGTTATTATGATGTTTATTTGTGCATGAATAGATCCGTGTCAGATCTCACTGAAATTTAAAGTGGACCTCATTACAAGCATCAGCTTTCGAATATAAAAAAAAACATCAAAATCTGTAAAAAGTTATGGAGTAACAAACACACAAGTAAACAAAAAAAAATACAGTCGAATGTGAACCTCCTCCTTTTTTGAAGTTGGTCGAAAATATTGTAACATAGTTTTATAAATTCAACATTATAACATCAACACACATCATAAAAAAAAGTCAAATCATTTAAAAATAATGGCCCAGACCTAAGCTAGGAGTTCTTATCGCAGCGGCTCTACTATACCCTTTCTGCTGACCGCGGCATTGACCTTCATAAGAGCGTAGAGGCAAAAATAGATTGTTTAATCTTGAGTTATGTTTATAGCTGAGTCACTGAATAAAATGCTATTGCACCTATGTCTTCCATGTATTTATTTTATTGAATCGTGTCAATAGTACACACAAACATAAAAATCGTATGTTATTATGTTCTACTAGCTTAACTTATTAATAAGGGTACTAATATATTAAGGGTACGTATAAAATAACGAGCGAATAAATATTATTCGTAGTATTTACCGGAAAGATTGAGACCAATTTCGGTCCTTTTTAAAGAATATTTTCGGTAAATATATCGTGGGTCCTAGCTCCTATAATAAGTGAATTTGGATAAAACTTGCGATGATTTTCAAAGTGAAAATCTAGGTAGCAGTTGTACTATATTTAGGTAGGTAGTTATAATAATTGTGTGTAGAATAAGTAGCTGTAGGTAGACCTGAAATAAATCAGTGTTCAACCAACTACGTGTGTTTCACTACAGCAGTAGGTAACTAAAAAAATAAACTAAAAATGGAACCGACTTCAACACTCAAAGGTGTGAAATAACTTGTTGAAGTCTGTACCATGGTAGTTCAAAAGAAGTGAAATTCAAAATTATCACAATATTGTGCGCATGGTACCAACTTCAACTATTTCACACTTTTGGGTGTTGAAGTGAGTTCCATTTTATGGTTTTTACTCTTTTTAGTGAGCCTTGCTACTCGATTGTCATTCATTGTCAACGGCTATATGATCAAGATAGGAAAATATTTTTCAATTATTGGACTGTAACTCAAAAACAGCTTGAACGATTTTGATGGAATTTAAATGGGAAAAACGAAAAGCATCAGCTTTCACATAAAAAAAATAGATATCAAAATCGGTTCACCCAGTAAAAAGTTCTGAGATAAAAAAAAAAATTGAAACCTGATGCTTGCCATTTAGTCCCATTTAAAATTCATCAAAATCAGTCAAGCCGTTTTTGAGTTACACTCCAATAACTGAAAAGTTTTTCCTATCTTGATGATATAGTCATTGCCAGTGAATGCCAATCGATCCCGTATCAAAAGACATTAAAAAGGGCGAACAAAAAAATTTACCTAAAAATTTTTAGCTGTCACCACCACCAAACTTTTAATTAGTTGCAGCAGTAAATGCTGTATGGTTGTCATGTATAAGTAAGCCGGAAGAACTTCTCGTAGCGAATTTGCCTAGCCGTTCTTCACCGATCAGCTAAATTAAGCGACGTCCCCCGCGGTCATGATTTGGATGAGTGACCGCTAGTGATATTACTACTGCATGAGCGTGCACGTGCTTTGGAGGGCACATTAAGCCGTCGGTCCCGGTTGTTGTCTTACGATGACAGTCGTTACAGCATGGTAGAAGGAAATTTTGCAGATGCCCGCCTGGCTAGCTACCACCCTCAAGTAGAAAATCCATTTGGTTTTGATGGGCATATGTGGTACCAGAGACCTGTCGCTTTTTTATCTACCCTGCACTCATCCTGTTCTTCAATCACGATGAATATCGGCGTTGTTTCGGATCAATGAATTGCAGATACCGGATATTGCAGTAGAATTACCAACAGACAACACCATTTAAGAATATGTGAGAATTACTACCATGTAAATCAAACCGACAATCTCGCATTATATTACAGCCATTTTTATGGTATGGTATGTTCTGGACCTGGGTAACATTATCCTCAACAAGAACACGGTTTTCGATCACATCGTAACTGAATTGTTTACTCAATATACAATAAAGGTGTTTATTTTATAGTAGATACCTGTAAATGCTGCAAATCGTCTTCCTCGATGTTCTGCGAGAGGTTGTAAATCTGCACGGAAGCGATCATGGTAGATAGAGCAAACACGGTGGCGTTGTCACGAACCGTCGACTCAGAGTCGAAAGTGCCTTGTGTGTCCATCAACAGGATCACTACCTGAAATGGCATCAGCACAAAATTCGTAAATCACTGCCCACAAAAACCGGAAACAGGGTACCGGCTCCTCGCAGAGCGCAGGAGGCGTGCCTAAGAATTCAGGCGCGCGCGTCCTCTGTGCTGTGTGTCAATGGAAGGTTCGAGGTATAAGTATTAGAAATAAGGTAGTTACCTACCATATTTTCTGTCGATTTCTAGTTACAGATATTCCCGTTTCATAGTAGGTGCCATAATCACGGACACACGGAAGTTCTTGGCAATGGGATGTTTTTGAGAGTACACATGGTCTTGTTTACGAAGCATTCATCTTATTGCTATAAGTAGATATACACTGACCTTGTCGCCATTAGGCAGTGTGGCTTTGAAGGGTTGTGACCATAGAAGTAGACCCGTCGTGTGCCTGTCTGAACCGCCGCACCAGCTGAAGCCCTTCAGCGGCTGATCCTCGGTGCCCATCCAGTTGCTGTGTTCTTCGCCGAGGACATACTGAAAGCGTAAGATCGTAATTCAAGTTGAATTGCGAAGTTATCACACTTGGGGGTACCATTGGAAAGGAATACAGTTTTATTATCTTATATTGTGGTATCAAGGTGGATGACGCTGACTTTAGGGCGGCAAAAACTCATATAAATTGCTTCCTTCCTTTAACAATTTTGAATCAGTGACATTGGATACATCGCAATATACACCATTCTCGTACACCTAGCTGCCCGGAGAACCATAGAGATTTTTGCTTTCTTTTTTATGTGCGGAGAACAAGTAACTGCTTCCCACACCTCTACGTACGTTTCAGAGTAAAGGTTTTGAAGAAAGTTTAGGTTTAGATCTAACTCACAAACTTTCACATTTATAATTAGGTGTGCTGGGTCAAATTAACTTTATTCATTATAAGTAAAAGTACCTGGCCTACTTGAATTAAACAATTATTATTATTAGGCACAAATATAGGATCCCGTTTTCTCGTACGGATACTACGTACCTTGTGATGCAAGTATCTGAGAAAGAAATCCAGCAGAAAAGATTTGCCTTTTCGGAAGGCACCAGCTACGGAGATGACGATGACGGACCTGTCCTTGATATCCTCGCGGAGTAGCAGCGCGGAGAGTGCCTCCTCGTCCAGGGAGAACCTGTGCTCTGGCGCTGGTGTCACCACCTGGATGCCCCATCCTGACTCTAGGGGCTCTGGCTTCTCTGAAATAGTTGAGGTTTTCAAATTTTAGCTAATTTTTTTAGAAGTTTACCCACCGGAACACGTACAATGAAAATCATTATGGTTTTTTATAATAAAAACCTGGACTGTTGCAAAAATACTAGCATTGCTTGTAATTTTGCAACATTTCAGGTGTTGTAAAATAAAATATGTAGGTACCTACCAACCTAATCCGCCATTCTGCAGCGTTGACCGTCTTGGTCAATCATGCATGTCAATGATGCTGGATACCATAACATAGATACATAGGTCAATGCTGAATACACCTGTCATGCCCAATTGTATTGTCATTAGAACAAGGGTGTCTCGTATCAATGGGGGACAGGAAGGGTGTTAAATATCCATTACTAGATTTGACCCAGACAAGATACAAACAATCAAGCTAAATAAAACAGTTTAAAATTTTGGCATCGCTATTTTATCTTTATTTCTACCGCTTTAATCGTGGTGGTCGCTATTTAATTAAATAGCATAGGTACAATATATTTTCAAGAATATATACTTAAGTTTATTTCTTTCAAAATCCATCAATCCACAGTCTCTCACGAGTACCCGTGGAGGTGACAGTACGTTTGTTTGCTCGGCAATATTTTGAATTTTAAAGCGGCGAAAATTGAATCATTAGTGGTGAAAGTGACATGCTTGTGTAGCTCGTGAATTAATACTAACAGTGTTGTTAATCCCAAATCGAATAGACAAGTTGTGTTAAAGTTATAAGCAAATAACAAAGCCAAAATATTCGTTAACGGTCGCTTGCATATTGACATCTCGGCTTCGTTCGGCGAGCGTCGTCGGCGCTGAGTCATCGCGCCGAGAGCCGTGCGCCTGCGCGAGTATCTCACACAAGTGCTAACACCGCTGTTTGTTGTGATCTGAGTCATAGCTACCTGTTGCTGCGCTGCTAACTACGTTTGGTCAATAGTCGATCAGCTGTGCGTATTTATATATTTTTCTGTGCGCATGCACTTACTTACTGTCAATGACTTTCTGACAGCTGCATTATAATTATTGGTACTTGCTGCAAATATGAATTGCTCAGCTTGTCGTAGTGATATAAATGCGGACGAAAGACACTTGCGCTGTATGGTGAGCGATTGCAATAAGGTTTACCATATGCTCTGTACTGGAGAAACGGAGCCCGCTATGATGGTAATCGAAAAATGGGTTTGTCCTGAATGTTACTGTACCACCAAAAAAGGTGGTGACAACAGCTTAACTCCGGTGGGTACAAAAAGACACAGGGATTTAAACGTAAACGTCACAGTCAGATCGAAAGTAACACGGATTCAATCTGAAGAAGAACCAGGTGCAGTTGAAGCCCAAGATCCGACTTACCAATTAGGTGAATGGCGCAATGATATGGTTATAATGAGAGAGCAATTGACAAAAAATAATTCTTTAATTGCGTCCTATGAAAAGCAGCTTGAACGTTCTATTAGTATAATAGTGGATTACGAACAAAAACTAAGTATGTCGGTATCTACTATCGCAAGCTATGAGACGAAGATTGCGAAATACTCCGATCAGATAGAAAAAATACTCGATAGATACAACAAATGTGAGTGTAGCTGTAGTTCTGATAATTTCGGTACAACTACATCCAAGATTCAGTCCCCAGTAGCAACAACTTCCAAAACTCAAGCTCCAGCAAGGGCCCTCAAGCATCAATGCTTTCCGGTAGTCACACCATCGCCTCCATCTAAGGCTGCACTTCAATCCCAGCACACCGAGTTGAGCCACGCTCTAGTAAAGAATACGAAGAAAGTGACAACATCACTTCAAGACACTAAAGCTGCAGATGTACAGAAGCAGAGACAGAGCAAAAATACGGAGCCAAAGCACCTGAATACCCATTTCCCCACGAGATTTGGATCACAACCAGCTCAGACAAACTACGCCGAAGTCTCTGAAACATTAGAACCCATACCCAGTGATGACCAACAGTGGACCGAGGTGACGAAAAGGAAGAATCGTCGCTCGATCTCAATATTTGGCACGGCAGGGCCTTCGGTAACTACGTTAAAAGCTGTTGAAGTTCGAAAATATATCCACCTGTGGAACATGGCATCAGGTGCTGAAGAAGTACGTGAGTACCTAAAACAACTTTGCCCCAATGCAAACTGCATTGTAGAAGAATTGAATGCTAAAGGTCACTATAAATCTTATAAAATAAGCGTTCCAGCTGCCTGCTACGACATTTGCTACTCAAGAGTAAGTGGCCACTGAATGCGAGAATTAAAGCCTGGGTTAATTACAGGGGATCAGCAAAGCCTAGCAACCCTGCCTTGCAAACTGAACCCACCACTAGCCCTCGGCCCTTTCGCGGACTGCCCTCCAACAACAGGGCAACACAAATACGGTAAAAAGTTCGAGTTGAATGTGTACTACCAAAACGTTCGGGGGCTTAAAGGTAAACTGGCAGGCTGGCGAAATAATTTGTTGGTAATGGAGCATAATTTGGTGGCGGCAACAGAAACTTATTTGGATGGCTCTGTCGCCGATACTGAAGTAGTTAATGGCAACTGGAATATAGTAAGACGTGATCGAGTTACACCCTGTGGAGGTGCACTTTTAGGTGCACGTGCACCTATTGCACTGCGTCGGCACACTGAACTGGAGACTACTGGAGGAGGTGAGGACTTATGGGCGAGTTTTGAATGGCACGGTCATAAAATTTACATATGCGTTGTTTACATTAAATCAAATGCGACGGACGACTATTACATGAAATGGTTTTGTAAGGTTGAAAGCTTTGTAAATAACTTAAAAGGACTTGTATTAATTTTCGGTGATTTAAATCTATACACTGCCTCATCGAGTATAAACAATTACTATTGCTATTTTATATCATTTTGTAATTTATGTGAATATAATGTTGTGCCTAATGTTAATGGTAGGATGTTGGATGTGGTACTTATCCGAAGAGGCACGGACGCTAATATTAGTGTCAGAGCTACAGAACCCATTGTCAAAATTGACCCTCATCATCCACCTCTTGACATATGTATGAGCGTTTGTGGTTCTCGAGATTCGAGCCACATCGAGTCCAGTAATATTGACCCCAGTAGAGACTGGAATTTCAAAAAATGTAATTATAGTTTATTATTTGACATGCTATCAAAAGCATCATGGGATGAGTTATATAGTCTTAGCGATGTCTGCTTGAGTACACAGAGCTTTTATCGAATTATTTACGAAATGTTTGATATATGCATTCCGAAAAAGTGTCGAAGTGGCACACGAGTGTCGCGATATCCAGTCTGGTTTACCAAAGGTATTATTGACGACACAAAGCTCAAGCTCAAGCTTCATAGCAATTGGAAGCGGTCAGGTTCTGCGGAGGCTTATGAATTATTCTCCAACTTAAGGGCTGACCTAAAACAACGCGTCTCAAATGCTTATAACTCATATATCGTGAATATTGAAAACAATATTAAAACGAATCCTCGAGAGTTCTGGCGCCATCTTTCAGGTTTGCGGTCCAAGGGTGGATTTGAGCCCACCGTCACCTATAAGGATGAAACCTTTAGTGGCAGGCAAGCCTCTGAAGCCTTTGCAAAATTTTTCTCTAGTGTATTCCAGACTGATTCACCTACACTAGATGCAGAAAGCATTTCGAATATGGACTTCGCACTTTCAAGTAACTATGTTCATATATCTGAAATATCAACTGGAGATGTAGATGCGGGGATTCAAAGTTTGAAAACCAATAGTTCAATTGGACCTGATAGTATACCTCCATGGTTCCTTAAAGAGGGAAAGGCAATATTAAAATATCCACTTTGTCATTTGTTCAATCTAGCTCTAAAGTTTGGGGTCTATCCGCCACATTGGAAACTTTCACGTGTCACTCCAATACCTAAAAGTTCTAATAAAACGTCTGTTGAAGAATATCGTCCTATTGCTATTTTGCCGACGGTGGCTAAAGTTTTTGAACGCATACTTCAAAAAAAGTTGTATACACAAATTGAACCATTTTTAAGTAATGAACAGCATGGTTTTAGGCGCAGAAGATCTGTTAATACGAATCTTTTAACACTAGTGGATTACATATCCACCAGACTTGACCGTGGCCTACAAGTAGATGTTTTGTACTTTGACTTCCGGAAGGCGTTTGATAGGGTCAATAATGATATACTGCTGGTAAAACTCAACGCTCTGGGCTTTACCCCAGGTCTTCTCCGTTTCATCGCTGATTACCTTCGCGATCGCCAGCAGTTAGTTCGGCTCGGTCTGTACGATTCTCGACCCTATCACACGCGTTCCGGATTAGGTCAAGGGTCAATACTTGGTCCGTTACTTTTTATTCTCATGATCAATGACCTTCCCACAGTCGTCAAACACGCAAAATGTCTACTATATGCCGACGACTTAAAACTATTTCTAGAAATAAAATCAATGGAAGATTGCAAAAAACTCCAAAATGATATAGATAGGATTTTTAAGTGGAGCTTAGAGAATAAAATGGAATTTAACTCTTCTAAATGCTTTCAAACAACTTATGGCCGAATGCGACATCCAATTGAGTTTAGCTACAAACTTGATCAAACTGTGATATCTGTTACTAAGTCTATTAAAGATTTGGGTGTCTCGTTTGATCGCGAACTTACTTTTAACGAACATATTGCCACAGTTACTAAAGAATCATTCCAACGACTAGGATTCGTGCTACGGAACTCGCGAGAATTCCAGAGCGTGGAAGTTATAAAGTTGATTTACAGTGCTTTGGTTCGTAGTAAGCTTGAGGCTAGTGCCTGTGTGTGGCATCCACACGAGAATAAATACACCCTTATGTTGGAGAAGGTTCAAAAAGCCTTTCTCAGATATTTATACAGACGTATGTATGGGTATTACCCATACATGTATCCTACTGAATTTCTGCTGGGTTTCTTGGGATACAATTCTTTAAAAGTTAGAAGATCCTATGACCAATTAGGGGTAATGTGTAAAATCCTGCATGGCAAAATTGATGCACCGGATTTACATGAGCAGCTATGTCGCTTTAGGGTACCCGACAACTATCTTCGGAGCAGGAAACATAGATTGTTTGCTGTTCCGGAGCATAGAACAGTTGCTCACCAGACGTCTCCTATACCACGATCACTTGCTACGCTCAATGACCTCCTTGATGCCAAACCAGACTGTGATTTGTTAGCAGACGAATGGAGGGATATCATGGCGGAATGTTTGAGTTATTGTGAGGGGGTCAAGCCCCATTACCAAAATCAATATATCAAATAATGACATTCGCTTTCATCATATTTCAATAGTATTTTATTCATTAATTTGTAGTTATATTTATTATTGTTTTGACATTATTTTATTCATATTTCAATAGTATTTTATTCATTAATTTGTAATTATATTTATTATTGTTTTGACATTATTTTATATTGACATTATTTGTATGTGACATTTAAAGTAAATCATTAAGCATAGTTCTTGATAATTGTTTTTATAAATTATATTGTTTATTTTAATAATTCATAATCACTATGTGGTATATTCTTATATTTTAATGTAATTTTTGTAAATGGTTATATTTTTATTATGTAATGTATCATTAGTGTAATTCGTCTATAAGCGGTACTAATTGAAATAAATAAATAAATAAATAAATAAATAAATAAATAAATAAAATCAAGGATTGGGTAGAATACATTCCGGAGCACGAATTTGAATTCATTTCTATTGATAATCAAACCTTCGCATTACATTAAAAATTGTAAAGACAATGTATTGTAATAACTTAATATGTTTTTGGCAATAAATCATTATTATTATTATTTGCAATAAATTAATGAATATATTTAGCTGTGGGAACCACTAACTATACCTACAAATTGTGGTAAAAAGATGAAAAACACCTAAAACCGAAGGAACGTGTGAATATGAGTCATAATCAATAAGGCTTTAGATGAATGACGTCATTTTCTCAGCGTAAATAGAATTAGCAGATAGTAGACATCTTTGTTCTTAAGTCGATTCCTTCGTGTAATTATGCGTAACTACATTATTCTATGATAATATTATGCCTATTTTTAATTTAACTACTAAATGGTATAATCAAGAATATTTATTTAGCCCAGTAGGACCGCCGCCCGGCTTGAGCTTCACCGCATGGTACCTAGAAGAGAATTTTGGGAATGCTCACCTGACTAGCTACAATACTGTCAAGTAGAAAATCTGTCGCCAAGCACCTAACAGTGTGTTCTGGAAGCAGTCCTTGACGGCCAGTAAAATTGTCACATGGTGACGGGCGCAGTGCAGGTCGTCACTTGTGACGAAATGCATCTGTTATAGGTAGAGTTTACCGCGTAAAATCAGGGGGGCCTTGGGCCTGTTCCGTCACAAAAAAACCGGCCAAGTGCGAGTGGGACTCGCGCACGAAGGGTTCCGTACCATCTGTAACCTAATCTTGCAAGTTACAGACTCTTTTTATTGTATGGGAGCCTCCTTACTTATTTTTTTAATTATATTAATTATATTTAAAGAGAACATAAAACTAAATATTCTGTGAATAGTTAAACCTGTCACCGTTATTAGTATCGAGCAAGAAACGGTAAAAGAACAAGTTTGTTGTATGGAAGCCCCCCTTAAATATTTATTTTATTTTATTTTCAGTATTTGTTGTTATAGAAATACATCATCTGTGAAAATTTCAACTGTCTAGCTATCACCATTCTTGAGATACAGCCTGGTGACAGACGGACGGACGGAGAGCGAAGTCTCAGTAATAGCTCAGGGTCCCGTTTTTACCCTTTGGGTACGGAGCCCTAAAAAGTAAAGTTAATAAGTCAGATATACTATAGGTACTGAACAAACTGCCAAACGGGTGCTACTTCGGTATTGAGTGACTAGTGAGAGACTATAGATAACATAGGAATTGTAATTGAAAATCTTTACGAAAATTAATAAATAAAACATGAATGCAATGTACTGTAGTGAATACGTACTTATCTACTTTAGTACTTAATGAATCATATAACATTATTAAAATTATAATTCCATATGCAAAATGTAATAGTAAACAATGCTATTACACTCGTAACTAACACTCGTGGGTTACTCTAGGTTATCGTGAAATGGGACAGCTTGCGAGCTGACTGTCCTTTAAACCCTCGCCGAAATTTAGCACTTAGCAGTTTCATAGCGGTGAGGAGATCGCAAGGTGAGGCAGCATGGGAGGAGGTCACGCGCATGGGGATGGAAGTGGGGCTGCCCTGTTGCGGTGATTGAAGGTGGTACTTGGGGTTCTTCGGAGGTGGGCAAGGCTTGTCGCTGACCTTCCGATTGGTGCAGATGCTTTCCGGACATGGATGATTTGGTCACTACACCAAATTGCGAGACGGTAGCCGACCCCTGCCTACCACGAGTGTGGGGCGCCGCAGTATACGGCGCGGGCGCTCCGCAGGCTTGAGGTGAGTGCCATATGGGTCCCGTAGCGGCGCACCTCTTCAGCCCTTATTGAAAGGGATCTCTCTGCCAAGCATGAAAAATCCCATGCTTATGGCGAGGAAACATCGTTGTAGGCGGTGGTCTCCCTCTGCAAAGTGGTTATGGCGCAGAAGGAAGCCGTGGAGCGGGCCAGGGAGGATAACCAGTATCTATGTACCTACTAAGTACTAATTATTTACCTAGCTATAGTTACTACTACCTACTACGTACCAGAGTTCACTCTGCAACTACTTAAGTACTTCCCATCATTTCCAGGAAAATCATCGGCTACTGAGCTACCATTGACTTCTATGTGAGTGGGGCATTGCCGCACATAGGGCGCAAAACAGTGCTCCTTACCATCAGATCACCCAAAATCTAGCGGATAAGTATATTAAGTGCGTGGTATTAAAGAAAACAAATTAATCTACTAAACTAAAAAGTGGAATAAAGGTAGGAATGCGAAGAAATTAAAAACAAATTACCCTATAAATTATGAACTATTTTTTTTATATTGTTAAGTTTGCAATAACGCCTGCTAGGCGAATTACATTACAAAATTAATTTTGTACAGGCGTTATTGCAAACTTAACAATATTAAAATTATAAGGTTGCGTCATCATTTACAAGTTTAAAACCAATTGCAAAATTAGTCTTGTTTGTAGTACAACGCAAGTTGAACTGTAGGTGTCGCTCCATCCCAATACGATGGTTGAAGAACGAGAGCAAGAATTAAAGTTACGAGTCATTGTGTCATGTTAGCTCAATTGATTAGAGCATACCCCGACTAAAGGGGTGGATGGACGCGGGTTCGAATCCCGCACACTATATTTTATTTCTCTCGTAAATTTGTAATTTTGTAATGATGAACTCATTCTTATAAAGACTAAATTGTAAACAAAACAACACCTCATAAATATTCCTGAGACATTACCACGATCAACAAGTATTACGTACTAAGTACGTACCCACCCACCTACGTTCATTACAAGGTAGGATAGAAGAACACTGCATGCACTAATAAGTACACGCTATTTTTTTAACTTTATCCAACTTTATTTTAACCAAACAACCTGTTCTGATGCACAGCTGACACGATTTTCTATTATTAGACGACCGTAAACAGTTTTTACAGCTAACAAACACTTTCACACACAAGAACAAGGTTGAATTATACTCACTGGACATATTTTCTTTGTATTTATTATCCCGTGTGTAGTGAGATACAGTTTATTTAGAAATTATAAACACTTCGTAGATGCAGAGCGTAAGTTTTAGTTCACTTGAATGTATAGGAGTTAGCGTAAGGCCACTGCCCAACGGTGATGTCAGAGGCAGACTAGCCGGCTGGTTTGCTTTGGATTGGTTCCCTTAGCCTTGTTTTATTGTATGATGTTGATGTCATGCATTATATATATGTGTTGTGTAGCGTACGTTGGTGTATATGTGTGGAAACTATGGCTATATTCCGTGGCAGAGGTTCCGTGATATTTCTGCCAATTTAAGAATCAACGACACAAATTGTCAGGCTGTCGTGGGTTCGAATACGGTGCAAAGGTGGTCCAAATAGTTAACGCGCTTCTTTTTAATGCATTTAGGTGTGCTAAACGAGATATTTATAAAGTTTGTTTGATGGAAGAATAAATAAGTGATATTGGGATTCGAACCCGCGAACAATTGAAGAAGTCTCACGGAGGAACATTAAATTAGCTTACGTATTGTGCTGCTCTTCTTTGTACTTCATTATTTTCTATACCTTATCCATAAGAATAAATAATACTGTTACCTATTTATTATTTATTGTTATGCCTTATCTATCACACGTATGTGCAGTGGCCAGTTACCTACACATAGTCCCTTGTCATAGCTTTCCCTACTGCCCTGATGAAGTTGTACAGAAGTTTTCGATCGGTAGTAACACAAAGAAAAATACAAGAACGTAGAATGTTTTGAATGGTCGACCGCCAGCAACGATGCCGCATTCTCCTACTTCTAACTCCTTGGTAATCACTTAACAAGCATAGAGTGTGTAGTGTAGGCATAGAATAAAATGTACTACGCACTTGAAGGTAGGTATATAGGTAACATTTAGGTATAATTCTTACAGTTTGAATTTTGCATTAACGCCTGCCAAGTGTATATGCTTATAAAATTTATTTATCTTACGATGCGACGGTGTAATAATAACGAAAGGATATGTATCGCATCAATGACTCACTTCACTACGGTAGGTCAAATTGACAGAGCGTGTGTCGTGTCCCAGCCCCAAGGACGGATGGACGCGGGTTCGTACTTCGTTCGTGGTTCAAATTTTTCCTAGCGTTTTAATTATTATGGTAAATATAGGTATGTTGTTTTATTATCGTATAGTTACTATTTTATGTACCTACGTCAGAGTATGTAAGTATTATTAACAGAATTTATTGCATATCTCGAGATTTTCGAGTGGGATGGTGATGACGACCAGCACTGCCCAACGGCGCGGGCGCTTAGATTGATCTACCATTAGCGAATGGTGATGCCATGGCGAAAAAGTCCTGTCCGTGATGTAGGTATAACATCGCTCCCACTAGCTAGAACGTAGCGCTAATGGTCACAATGGTACCAAGTATGAAGCAGTGATAGCTCAGTGTCTTTGGCTATGGACTGCCGCACAGCACGTCCATGGTTCGAATCCCACCGCGGGCTTAAGCTTCACCGCATGGTGGAAGGGCGTTTTTGCAAATGCCCGCCTGGCTAGCGACCACCCTCAAGTTGAAAATCTGTCGCCAAGCACCTAACGGTGTGTTCCGGCAGCTATCCTTGAGAGCTAGTAATTCTAGGTTAAGCCTGTTAACACCTTCGACCACATCATCACTTACCATCAAGTGAGATTGTGGTCAAAGGCTTACATAACAGCAATAAAAAAAATTGTATTAATAAAACAATAAAAAAATATAAATTCATTCCAGACATAGGTAGATTGAAGCGCTCGTAGCGAAGTGTGCTTAGTCATTCTGAACCGATCATCAAAGTTAAGCAACGTCCGCCTCGGTCATGAGTTGGATGGGTGACCGCTAACTTGTATCACCCTCAAGTGGAAAATCTGTCGTCAATCTGTAGGGAAGTATACTGGTATAATAATCAATATTACTTGGAGGCGGCTCAGCGCGGCGGTTTTTAGGTGTTGCTCTGCCAGCAATCAATCATATGTAAAACATAAAGAGAGCATAAAATTAAATGCCAACCTGTTGTTTCAAAGCTGATGAGGCCTCTGCTCTTGCTCAACGCCCAATTTCCAACGGTAGGAGTTAATCTCACCGGTTGATTCATTACCACAGCAGTCACTTACTAAAATTGCAGTTAATGCAAGTATTTGAAGGCCTTCGCCTGGTATTTAAAAATAGAAAAAATTCGTAAGCAATCTAAAAAATAATCAGCAGTCATCAAAACGCTGGAGTCGTACAAAAAGTATGTTATCTCGGAACATAAAACTCCAACATAGTTATATACTTTGTGTACTTATATCCGGTGGGCTATGGCTTTTCTCCATCGGCCATTCGACGCAATAATGGTTGTGGCAAAGCATAGCCATAGACAGCGGCAAAAGAGGTCCACAGTTTGAATTGTACACTACAGCAGGCTTTCACCGCTCATAGGCAAATATAGGGAATTAGTAGTTTTTCTCTTACGAAATTATGTAAGACTGTACAAGCTTTAATTACTTGAATAGCTGTGTCTACGTTCAGATCTATAGCTCGATGGATTATTCGCCACTTATTTGCCAGAATACCAAAAGCGCACTCAACATACCTTCTTGCTCGACTTAGTCTATAGTTAAAAATCTTTTTATCAGTATTCAAATGTGTACCTCCATATGGACGTAGGAGTTTAGGTGTTAAGGCAAAGCCTTCATCGCCAACAAGTATAAACGGTAATTCTTCGTGCAAGTTTTCATGAAGCGGTCTAGGCTTTGGTACATTTAAAGTACCATCATTGATCTTTTGCCAAAATGTACTATCCTTTAATATTGTAGAATCGCATTCCTTGCCATATGAGCCCACACTAATAAAAATAAATCGGTACTCTGAATCGACAACTGCCATTAATACAATAGAATAATACTCCTTGTAATTAAAGAACATAGAACCACTCTTGGCTGGTTTCAAAATTCTGATATGCTTGCCATCTACTGCTCCAAGACAGTGAGGAAAGTTGGCTTTTCTTTCGAATCCTGAAGCGATGTCCTCCCATTCTCTCTCAGTATCAGGCAGCTTAAGAAAATCTGTCTTTAGGTTTTCCCAAATGACGTGAGTCATTTCTTTTATTAGTTTACTTATTGTCGAAACGCCTACTCTGTATGAATAATGTATTTCTTTGAATGAACATCCTGAAGCTAAATATCTGAAAAAAAAATTGTTAATACATTATTACTTTATACGTCACCAAGAAACAAATTGTATTGTTTTATGATATTTTTTTATTGATTTCAGGAAAACAGGTTTCAACTAAATGGAATAATATACGAGATTCGTGGCTTAAGACAGTAAAGAAACAAAAAGATGAGTGTAAATCTGGATCTTCGGCCAAAAAGACACGAAATTATTTATATCACGAGCAATTAATGTTTTTGAAAAAAGTCTCCGAACCTCGACCACCACATGAGTCAGTTTCAAAAAAAGCAAGAACCGAGACTGAAGTAGGCATGGAATCAGATTTTCGTTCACCTTTAATTAAAGATAAAAGAAAAATTGATAATAAAGAGGTAAATGACAGGATGGTAAAGTTTTTGGACTCCAGAATAAACCCAGAAAAGGAAAACCATCATCTGTCTTTCTTCAAAGGCATTATACCAATCTTGAACACTTTAACCATCGAAGAGACTTTAGAATTTCAAGCTAGCGTCATGACAATGTTGCAAAAAATTAAAAGTAGGAATTATGAGAGACCAAATTACGGACATTGGCGTGATTCATATAATCAGATGACCGGACCAGATCAGTATTCTGGATACTACACAAATAATAGCGTCAATCAACAGGCAACACCTACGCAAGATCAACACCACCTTGGATACTCTACGCAATATAATAGTAGCAATCAACAGGCAACAACGTCTATACCATCAACTTCATCTCAGACATCGAACCCGATTCCAGCTTCGCCATCAGCATCTAGTAATCATTCCATACATTCCCAAGACTCAAATTACTTAGACTTTGAAGGGATTTAAGTTTCAGTACAAATAAATACTTAAATAAGTTATTTGCATTTTTAATTCATAATGATTATCAAATACATACACCCTCCCACACACACAAATTATATATATTCACATTCATCAAACAAACATACATAGCAAACATTCATTCATTCATTCAGTCTTAAGTAGGTACCTACGTCAAAACTATTCTTACGCAATCTAGCAGGCCCGGATCTAGGGGGGGGCGAACCGGGTTATCTGCCCCGGGCGCTAGCTCCAGAGGGCGCAAAATTCATAAATTTTTCAGCAACATCGTCATCGGTAGAATAGGTACGTCTACTATTGAATATACATAAATGAAAATTGGTATCAGAAAGCGTCCTTGCACCTAATTGCACATACGTAGATTTAGCCAGCTTATTATTTTTTGGCGGGAAAGCGCGGCCGCGTTATAAATAGGTGAGTACCTACCTACAAAACGTTCGGCCATGGCGCGAGAAATGGGCGCATCTCACTGTGTATTTACTGTTTATATTCGGAGCTTTTATTTCGAGATACCTATCTAAACTAAATCGGGTTAAAATACTTGTACTTACTACTTGTTTTGTAGTTAAAACGAAAAAACACAGCGAAAAAGTAAGCATAAGTTAAAGTATAGGTAGGATTTTTTTTTTAACTTGAAATGTTAAGCGACCTAACCAAACCTACCGTTAACCAGTTCACGTGCTCAAATAGGTAGATTTAGTGAGAATATTTTACACGAGAAAAAAATGAAATCACAACCTGGTACAAAAATCTGTCTGCAGCAAAATAGAATAGAATAGAATAGAATAATTTATTTGTAAGACATGGTATGTATACGGATTACAAAAGCATACAGGGTGGTATAAATAAATTTTGTTAGTAGGTACAATGCATGTCCTTGCCTTATTTGGCGTACAAATATTTAGTTAGAATTTACATTATCATACATCATTATAGAAATTTAATATTAAACATTTTGTCATTATCATAGTTAGATACTTAATATAATTAAAAAAGTCACATTATTTGTCAATTATACTTCATGTCAAATTTATCATTTAAAAAGTCAGTTATACCGTAATAACATTTATCAGCGAGTAATCTATTTAATTTATTCTTAAACTGGTTATTGTTTAACTCTCTAATACTTTTAGGTATTTTATTGTAAATTATTGGTCCCATATTAAAAATACTATTATGTCTAAGAGCCGTGTTATAGCTACGTATGCGCAGCTTTGTAATGTCTCGCCTGCTACGAGTACTAGTAGATGCTTCAATACAAGTGCAAAATCGGTCTGGGTTGTTTTTTACAAATGTTGCTACTTCGAGGATATACATAGATGTTAATGTCAGTAGCCTATGTTTGAGAAAGTATGGTTTACAGCTATCTGTCTTTTTCAAATTGTTCATTGCTCGTATACATCTTTTTTGTGCTTTGAATACAACCCCTTTGTCAGTAGAATTGCCCCAGAATATAATCCCGTAACGTAGAACTGATACAACAAGCCCATAGTATGCCGTTATCAGAGCATCCTTGTTTATTACGAAAGATAGTTTATGCAACGCGTACGCCGTTGAGTGAATTCTCTTAGTTAAAGTCTCTATGTGTGCCTTCCAGTTAAGTTTGCTATCAATAATCAATCCTAAAAATTTAGTTGATTCCACTTCTTGCACCACTTTACCATTATATTGAACTAAAATTTTCTTTCTAACTACACGTTGTCGGAAATTAATTACATTCGTTTTGTCCAAGTTTATTTTTAAATTATTATTATCAAGCCATTGTATCATTGATTTTAAGCTGTTGTTTATGTCATATTCGTAGTTGTCATCATTATTACATTTAATTGTAATTGTACTATCATCTGCAAATAGTGTAGTCGGGTGATCAAGAGCCCTGGGTAGGTCATTAATATAAAGGATAAATAACAACGGGCCCAGAACGCTACCCTGTGGAACTCCATATAAAGTAGTGCGTTCATTGGACCTGTATATTTCTTCGTTTTTAGTTATTATATTTATCTTAGTAATTTCGGTATAATGTTTTCTATTTGTTAGATATGACTTAATGAGCTCTAAAATATTGCCTCGGATTCCGTAGGCGTACAGTTTTTTCAGCAAAATGACATGGTCCACGTAATCGAAAGCCTGCTTCATGTCACATAATATAGCACATATTGGTTTAGTTTTGTCTACGTGAGAGATAACTTTTTCCAAGAAGTCATAAATTGCTAAATTAATTGAACTTTTTTCGCGAAACCCTTTTTGTTCTTTACAAAAAATATTTTTCATTTCTAAATATCTATACATTTGTGAATAAATATATTTTTCAAAAATTTTTGATATTATTGGAATGAGAGATATAGGCCTGTAGTTGTCCATGCATTTTCTGTTCTTTTTCTTAAATAATGGCTTTATGATAGATATCTTGAGAGCCTCAGGATATACACCTTCGCAGATACATAAATTTAGAATGTAACTTAAATGCTCACATATAAAAATAGCAACTTTTTTCAGAATGGTCGTAGCAAATTCATCGTAACCTACACTATTAGTGTTCTTTAGGGATTTCAATATTTTGAGTACGTCATAGGCAGTGCTAGGAGCTAAGAACATAGAATTCGGTGTGTTTACAATGAATGAAGTGCTATTGTGATTCTGATTGTCATATTTCGTTGGCTCAATTCTGTCTATGAAATAATCGTTAAACGCATTACATATTGTGTATGGATCAGTATAAATCTCATTTTTTACTTTAATATGGCCTATTGATTCCTTTGGTGTCTTAGATTTTGAGCTATTTATAATGTTCCATGTACATTTGGATTTATTTGTAGCCGTTTTAATAGCAAAGTCGTTTTGCGCCCGTTGGGTTAACTTAGTTACTCTTTTAAACCGTTTTGAGTAGTCAAATAATTTTACTTTGTTGTCAATAGTTGGATTCCTTCTATATTGCCATAAGAGTAGACGTTTTTTTTTTGCTGCATAGTTTGATACCACGAGATATCCATTTAGGTTTTTTATTGGACTTCACTTTTTTTTGTATATACGGAAAACATAAGTCATAGAATAGTTTAAAAGTGTCAAAAAAATAATTATATGCGTCATTAGAATTGTCAATTTTATAAAGTTCTGAGAATGAAAGACTCTTAATGCATGAGATAAATTTCACTATATTCTGTTCGTTATAGTCGCGTCGTCTAATACACCAACTATCAATAATGCATTTCTTATCCACAGGACACATCAATAGTTGAGCCGTGTGGTCAGATAACGCAAGTTCAACTACTTCTGATTTAAAGTTTTTTTGAAAATCGTGAGCAATGTTATCGATGCACGTTTGACTACTTAAGCGAGTGGGTTGCTTAATAGCTAATTTAAGATTAAACCCTAACAACAGATGTTCCAGTTTCCGTGTATTAATATCTGATTTTAATATATTTATATTATAATCACCAGCTACTAATATATGTTTATATTGTCTTGAACATATCTTTTGGAGAACATTGTATAGACTACTCAAAAACTGCTCAAAATACTTAGCTTTGTTTTTATTTTTTGGCACTCTGTATATACATACTATCACTATTTTGTATGGAATTAACTCAATGGCGCAACATTCAAAAATTCCTGAAAGGGACAGAGAATTAATTTCTGGAAGCTCTTTGTACCGTTGTCCAGTTTTGGTTAGGATACAGGTACCACCTTTAGAAATATTATCTCTGCAAAAACTAGAAGCTAATTGATAATTTGGTATAAAAAGGTTGTATTCAAATCCCAACTTCATATTATGTTCTGTTACACAAATTACGTCTACATTAATTTTATTTTCAGATCGCATGTTATTTAGACAAACAGTTAGTTCATCAGCCTTACTCATTAGACCCGCTATATTCTGATGCATGAACAAATATGTTTATTCTCGAAAAAACTCATCATCACAACTTTCAAAATCATCAACGCAAGTTCCTACTTTAATTTTACATAAACTGTTACCTTTCGTGTCACTAATTACAGAAGATACTGTGTCCATTATAGCACGCAGGCCACTATTTTTTAACATTCCCGATCTCAAAAAGAACATTTTGTGGTCAAATGTCAGGCATGAGTTCGTGTCAAAGATCAATGCATATTGATGTGTCATATTATCTAAGTAAAGCAATTTATTGAATATGTCAATCCTATTATTAATATGATTTAAATTGTACATGATATTAGATTCTGCTGTATATTTATATGTAGGGACACATATAATGAAATTTGTGTTATTATTATCGCAGAGAGCTTCCCGCAATTGACTTACGAGTTTAATATAGTCGCTATCAACCTTGAAATCTTCCTCACCTATAAATAAAATGCAATAATCGTTCACAGTAAGTTTTTCTACCTTCTTGTCTATCCCTTGCACCAGTTCCCGGACGCCTCCGTAAGGTATAAGATAATGTCGGAGAAAACTACTACCTCTGGTGCCGTTTAATGTTTGTTCTGCTGTTTGTAATACATTATTATGTTTGTTCGCACTGATTAAAATAACATCACTAGGTCTCTCTTCAGTTTCTTCTCTATTTGTAATATGTACTGGTATTTTGATCTGTTCATCAGTAGTTTCATTTAGTTTTAATTCATTGTTTTCTTTATTTTGTATTTGTTTTTTTCCCTTACGTTTACTCACTTTCTTCTGTTGTAAAATGGGCATTTTATCCGAGATTTCTTGTTCTGTTTGTATATTTTTATTACAGTATATTTTATCATTGAAGTTGTTGTCCGTTTGTGTTTGTTTACACAACATTTTATGCGACGTGCTTTGTTTTGTTAGTGTGTGGTGGCGTTGTTTCTTTGCTGGATTTTGTGTAACATTTTTATATAATTCATTTTTCTTAGTCAGATCGTTATTTATACATTTCAGTTCAATATTCTCTAACGTTAGTTTATCTATTTCTAAATAGAAATAGATAAACTTCATTTCATTTCATTTGATAGATATAGTTTATCTATATCTATCAAATGAAATCGTGTCAGGGTATCGATCGCGACATCGAGAAATTAATTCACTCTGAGAAAGAAAAATGGAGACAGATTCTTCATGTAGTAATGGACGCTGTCATGTATCTTGCTACAAACTGCCTTTCTTTTCGAGGTTCTAAAGAAACACTAAGTGAGCTAATTGCAACTTGTTCTGAACCTAGTCAAGGAAATTTTCTTAATTTGATAACTTTGATCGGCAAATACAACCCTTAGAAAACGTGAAAAAGGACAGGCATCCTATTTGTCGAAGACGATACAAAATGAAATCATCGATATAATGGCAAAAAAGTTCGAAACACTATTATCAATGATATTAAGGAGGCCAATTATTTCGCGATTATGTTCGATTGCACTCCAGACGTTTCTCACACTGAGCAAATGAGCCAGGTGATTCGATTTGTAAAAATTACGGAAAATGGATGTGGAAAGCTTCATTGACTTTATTGAAGTGGATGGAAAAACTGGAGAATACATCACACAGCGAATTTTAGAAAAACTAGAAGCTGACGGTTTAAATTTACAAAAATGTCCGGTCAATTATATGATAACGGATCTAATATGGCTGGCATATATAAAGGAGTACAATCGCGAGTCATGGAAACGAATGAACTAGCAGAATTTGTACCATGCCTAGCACACTCCTTGAATCTTGTTGGCGTGCATTCAGCATCGTCATGCTTAGAAGCAGTCAGCCTGTTCGGACTAGTACAGAAACTTTACTGTTTCTTTGTTGGATCCACAGGAAAGGAAAGGATTTTAAATTTATTATAATTTGACAATTTAGGCTCTTGTTCTCCGTGAGATAAACAGAGTAAATATCGAAATACAGAAAGAGAACATTATTTCACGTTCTGTGGCCTTAATGCAAAGTCTTATTAAGATTTTGCATGAAATGATAAGTAAACCTGTAGAAAAATGGATTGAAGAAGCTGAACTTTTATTAGAAAAGTTGGAAATTGAGCCCATTCTTAAAAACAAATGAATTCCAAAAAAAGGCAGTACGACTAAATTTGCGAGGATGAATCAAGAACGACTAGACCCGACTCAGCTATTTTCCAAAGATATTAATAAAAGTGTTTGACAACATATTAACAGGAATTGAGACAAGGGTAGCGGACTAGTACAGAAACTTTACTGTTTCTTTGTTGGATCCACAGGAAAGGAAAGGATTTTAAATTTATTATAATTTGACAATTTAGGCTCTTGTTCTCCGTGAGATAAACAGAGTAAATATCGAAATACAGAAAGAGAACATTATTTCACGTTCTGTGGCCTTAATGCAAAGTCTTATTAAGATTTTGCATGAAATGATAAGTAAACCTGTAGAAAAATGGATTGAAGAAGCTGAACTTTTATTAGAAAAGTTGGAAATTGAGCCCATTCTTAAAAACAAATGAATTCCAAAAAAAGGCAGTACGACTAAATTTGCGAGGATGAATCAAGAACGACTAGACCCGACTCAGCTATTTTCCAAAGATATTAATAAAAGTGTTTGACAACATATTAACAGGAATTGAGACAAGGGTAGCGAGTGCAAAGAGTCTAAATGAAAAATGTCGCCTTCCTTAGTGGCCATGCATTTTAAAAACATGTATACCCAGGATCTGCAAAAAAATGGAGCCGATCTAGCAAGAAAATATTCAAAAGATTTAAATGCAATTGATTTTTGCCAAAAACTAGCCGTTTTCAAAAATCTAGTAACTGAAATTAAGCGAAAAATCGAGTGAATTTGATCTTATAGAACACCTGTGCAAAACACGACTTGAGAGAAGCATTTCCAAATGTAACGATAGCTTTGAGGATATATTGTACTTTACCGGCGACATCTGCAAACGGTGAGTGAAGTTTCAGCAAACTGAAAATAATAAAAACTTATCTGCGTTCAACAATGAGTCAGGAACGTCTATCTGGCCTAGCGATACTTGCCATCGAAAATAAAACTGCCTATCAGATAAACTTTGAAGAGCTAATAGATTCTTTCACTGAAAGTAAAGCACGCCGTATAAAGCTGTAGCATGATTTAGATAAAAAACTGGGGCTTAACGATTGATATTAGGATAGTAAGTTGTAGTATTTTTCGAAGGGTTAATATTCCCCCAGTCCCCAAATATATTATTATATATTTTTTTAAATAATTAAACCTTTTCCCGAAAGAGGGAACAATGGTGTTGTCAGTTTGGTAATATGTCGCCGAAATTTATTTTTTATCAAGTGCAGATAATGGTAAATTTTACGTGCGTGCTCTGGTGTAGGTAAATCACATTAAGTTGAAAATAATTATTTTTTTTAAAGTTAACTTTTTGTTGTAGCAGCAAAACCCCGTACGAACTAGTAAAGTTCACACCTTTTTACAGAGGTAATTTGATTGTGGCTAAATTTTAATCTTGTTACTTGACCTTGACTAAGTACCTAATACATATAATATTATGCATAAAATTGTTAACTAATATTACTTGACACTGGCTATATGCCCTTACAGGGTGAAACAAAAAAAAACTATTGGTGGGGGTGCCAAAACAAGTTTCTGCCCCGGTTCGGAAAAATCGTAGATCCGGGGCTGCAATCTAGTGCATAAAATAATCTTACCTTAGACATATGGCTAATCTTTGTTCTGGGCAAATACATTCTCTGAAACTTGTATCACGTACTCTTATGTCTAGTCGTCCCAGTAAATCGTCAAAAGTGGTTGCTGTCATTCGAAAATAATTGAAGAACTTTGATTCGTCTCTTCTAAGTTCACCCATTAATGTTTCAAATGTTCCAAGTGAAAATCTTTCCCGTAAAATAGGGTGTACCCAATGTTTTCTTTTATTTTGCCTTCTATTAAGATACCACCACAACACAACAATTTCGTCGTCCATTGTGCGCGCAGGTCCAAATTCAACTGAGGTAAGTACTTGACTGTCTGAATTTCTTCCGGGATCCGATGTAATGTGAACACTCTGTCCGGTGTCCGGTTTCCGGCAGATCTGCCGGTCCGGCGTAGTGGGAACGCTGCCTAATAGGTTTAGTCATCCTCAACCACATCATTAGTTACCATCAGGTGACATGTGTTCGTAAGCTAGGATATCAGCATCAATAAAAAAAAACAACCAATGTAGGTAATGCGGAAAATTTCATGTTTGTGGGTTTTGGTTCGTTTTTAAATTATTTGAAAAAGTGTACTCACTGTGTACCTTCTTTTTTATCCCTAATAGTTTAGCCTTTAACCACTATAATATCTCATCTGATGGTATTAAGTGACGATGTGGTCGAAGGTGTTGTTCAGGCTAACCCAAAATTACTAGCTCTCAAGGATAGCTGCCGGAACACATGCTTAGGTGCTTGGCGACAGATTTTCTACTTGAGGGTGGTTCTTACATGAATCGAACTACCGAAACCCACACACGTGTAGGTAATTGTCCAACATTAGAATCTAACGAAATTATTAGAGGTATACCTTAGATAGAACGGAAACTCCCTATTCAAGGGGACCCACGACACATAAATATATTCTGTCGCCTATCCAACCCAATGCACAGTAGGTGATTTTGATAGTAGATTTAGCTTGAGAACATCGTTGCGACATCATCATTTATTTCTCTTTTTTTTCTATACTGCTACTTGGCAATCTGTCGTTGAAAGACAATAGTCCAATAGGCTTATATATTAATCATTTATGTGTAGGATATATCTTAAAATTAAGGTATACAGGTATTGATAGAAACATTATGAAACCCTGACGCATCGCCATGCGCCCTCTAGAATTTATCGCTCTCTCTCTGGGTATTGAAATTAGCTCTAAAGTGACCGAAATTTTAGGAAAAATCAGAAAAAGGGCAAGCAGCGAACATCCAGATAGCTATTGGAAATATCTTTGTCAGATAAACTCAATCTAACTCTGGGATAGCACCCAGGGTCTCAATAATGTAATGCGACGGTTTAGTCATTCCTGCATTGTCTCCTACTCATTCATATATAGTTACTTGTAAATAGCTTCCTATGTAAATAGTAAACCTATATAGATGAAAACAGTATTACCTACCGTCATGCTGCTGACTACGTCTCGCCTCAACGCTCTCCATCGATATCTATATGTGCCTAGGACTCGAATAATGAATATCTATCTCGCTGCCTTTTTTTATTGCTAGTTGGGGATTTGAACGTGTATTTGTTTGAATCATTTTCTTTCTTTCACAAAAAAAAATGGTGCGCTAAGCGCGCCTTCTCCGTCCACTAACAGTTCACGCCAACTGCTAGTGGTATTTTAGTGTGTATCTTCAGCCTGATCGAGATTCCTATGTACATTCTGAATGATAGAAGTTTTTAGAGCATATTTAAAAATATTTTAATTTATCGATGCCATGTGAGCTCGCTACGTCATGTTTAGGCATTCCAGCTGACACATGCTGTATATATAGCTTATATAAGTACTTATAACTCTACAGCTAAGAATTTAGATCATAATATATAGATAACTATAGCTTTCCGGCCGATGAAAACTATCCTATGTCCTTCCCCGCATTTCCAACTATTTCCATACCAAATTTCATCCAAATCAGTGCAGTAGTTTTGACGTGAAAGCGAGACAGACAAACAGATAGATAGACTGAGTTACTTTCACATTTATAATATTAGTTTGCAAAAAAAACGTGTTTTACTTGTAAACATTACCAACCCACAGATTCTCATTTCTATCTTCCAAACTCATGGGCCAACATCTTTGTATTATGCTAACATTTGTGCTACTGACACCAAACTTACAAACCTGGCTAGGAGAGCTCGTAAAATCTTAAATCTTTTTTCTCCTAGTGCAGCGAAACGATTAATTTTCTGATGTTAGCCGTTGCACATGTCTATTACCAGGACAAGTAACGCTCTGAAATATGGAAATGCTGTATGGCACTAGGTACAAAGCGTTATGCTTCAGCAGATCTTGATGTTTGTGTGATTTCATTTCACTGGCTATGCTACGTCCTTCTATTTGTAACATAGCAATTTAAATACTGAGCTTTGAGGCCATATCAATGCAAAATTCTAATCAACCTTTCCATTACGCCTCAAAGCTCAGTATTTCTCTGGATGAACACCGCTTATTGAAGCGGTGTTCATCCAGACTATCTTTCGAAGCGCTCGTAGCGAAGTTTGCTTAACCATTCTGAATCGATCAGCAAAGTTAAGCAACGTCCGCCGCGGTCATGACTTGGATGGGTGACCGCTGGTGACATTACTACTGAGCGCTTCCGTGCTTCGGAGGGCACGTTAAGCCGTCGGTCCCGGTTGTTGTCTTAGGATGGCAGTCGTTACAGCATGGTGGTAGGACACTTTGCGAATGCCCGCCTGGCTAGCTACCACCCTCAAGTTGAAAATCTGTCGCCAAGCACCTAACGGTTTGTTCCGACAGCTGTCCTTGAGAGCCAGTAATTCTAGGTTAGCCTGAACAACATCATCACTTACCATCAGGTGGTTTGGTTCCTTCATCATAATGCAGATACAACAAGTTTAGAGGTAGGAACTTGTAACATTAATGTTGTTTGTAGGTGAACTTACATTGAACTATCATAGATGTTGCTCCCATCTCCTTTAGGCGATTTCAGAATAAGAACGAAAAGACAAATTCGAACTACAACTTATTATCAAGGTAGCTCAAATTGGAAGAACTGTTTTGGGGCCAAAGGGCACACCAGTTGCAGTAACCCCACTCGTGATTCATATCTTTATTTGTGTTGTGAATTTGGAAAAATTTTAAAATTCTAACATTTTTGATTTTTACTTTAGCGCCTGCTAAGGGAATATGCTTACAGAATCACAACGAAAGGAAAAAATCTATAAGCGGGTTTGAAACCCGCGACCATCTGCCCTATAGCCGCGACATTCTCTTCCAGCCGAGCTATCGTAGTAAATAAGTCATAGCTCAAATTTATCTACATATCCATACACTACTGGACGAATTTGGATGAATGATATGCGGGGAAGGAGATACGATAGTTTTTATTCAACTGCGCAAAATAAGGTTAATGTTGTTGCGCGATAACCGACATAAGGTTGTTCGAGGGTAGGCAAAAGTAAAACACACAATAAAAAGTTCTATTATAAAAACTAACGTGGTTTTCACTCATTTTTAGTAAATAATACGGGATAACTCACGTGAAACAGTCAGATAGCTCCGACTATAGTTTCAACCACATTCGGTGGTCTTTTTCAAGGAGAGCTGGGGACGCCCGCGTTGACGTCTCGCTTAGCACTGCGGGCGGCAGCTCGTAGCCCGCGTGACGTCATCGGTTGGTGCGGGGGGTGGGCCGCAGTTGGTTGTGTCGTCGAGTTCTGATGCGAGTCCTCTTGGTCGTTGGTGAAATCCCGGCTAGCATGGGGAACGTCCCAGCAAAAAGAGCTCACTATATCTCCACTAGACCCGTCCTTATCATACAAATCAGTTCCATGAAGACACGGCTTCCAGGTAGGTGACAAAAACCATCCTCCGTCTCTATTGAAGTTTGGACGTCTACTAATTTCAATAGATTCTCGGATCTTGCGAGGCACGAAGAACTTTTCTCTCGACAAGACCCGAGTTTTGTCGAAGCGGATGTAGTGTCCTGCACCAGATAGCAGAGAATGTTCTGTCACGGCTGAGCTGTTGATATCCTGATTCTTCATGGAGCGTATGTGCTCCGTAAGTCTAGTGGAAACGTTCCTGCATGTTTCTCCAACGTAACATTTACCACAGTCACAAGGAATTAGGTAGACACCGGGGACTCCCAATGGGTCCCTATCTTTGGGAGAGCGAAGCAGCTGTCTGAGTTGTCTTAGAGGGCGGAATACTGTCTTGATGCTGTACCTTCGGCGTAACAAGTTTCCAATTTTATCCGTAATTCTCTTTATATATGGCAGGTATGCTGCCGCTCTTTCCACTGATGCTGGGCGTGTCTTGGACGACGCGTTCGCAATACGCCAACTGTGCCTCCACTTGTAACCATTGCTTTGCAGAACACCTTTAAGATGGTTTAGCTCAGTATCCAGGTATTCAGGACCGCATATTTTTAATGCTCTGTTTATAAGCGTCCGTGGTACTGTGGCTAGATGCGCTGGGTGGTGGTGAGAATCCGCTCTGAGATACCTATTTGTGTGTGTTGGCTTGCGATATATTGAGTGCGATATATGGCCGACTGAGTCGCGTCTAACCAACACATCCAGAAAAGGCAGTGCTCCTTCTTTTTCCCGCTCCACCGTAAAAGCAATTTTTGGGTGAACGCTATTAAGGTGTTCTAACAACGAATCCACCTCGTTTCTTTGCACAATAGCAAACACGTCGTCAACATAGCGCCACCAGTGTCTTGGCTTATATGAAGTGTTCATCATTGCCATTACTTCAAAACACTCCATAAAGATATTCGCGACTACCGGAGCTAGAGGAGACCCCATCGCTATGCCGTCGATTTGCAAGTAAAAATCCCCTTTCCACACAAAGTACCCACTCGACAGAGTGTATCGTATTACGTTCATGTACTCGATAGGTATAGGTATGCATCCTATTAGTTCAGATATCATGTGGGTAGTGTCCTCTATCGGTATGTTTGTGAATAACGATACGACATCGAAGCTCACCATCTCTTCGTCTTCACCTAGTCGTACATCCTCCAGTAGTTGTATGAAATGGGCGGAGTCTTTGACATAACTATTCGTTTTGCCCGTGAATGGTAATAACATGTCTGAAAGGAAACGGGCAGTCTTATACGTAGGTGAGTCTATTTGGCTAACAATAGGACGAAGAGGCCAGTCTGGTTTGTGGATTTTTGGCAAGCCATAGATTTTTGGTGTAGTCGGGTTTAAGGGGCGTAAGCTTTTATACAGCTCATCTGGCAAGGCCATTAAGAGCTTGTTCAACTTGGTGGTAACTCTGTTGGTGGGATTGTAGCCAACTTTTTTATAGGTGTTGCTGTCCTCGAGTAAGCAATTTATCTTTTGTTCATATGCTAAGGTGTCAACAACAACAGTGACGTTACCTTTATCTGCCGGTAATACTAGCAAATCTGGGTTTTCGCGTAAGCCCTTAAGAGCATCCAACTCCGATTTGGGTATGTTGGATTTAGGCAACTTTCCTTTTCTCAGCGTTAAAGCGACATCTTGTCTCTTGTGCCATTCACGGGCAAAACGAATAGTTATGTCAAAGACTCCGCCCATTTCATACAACTACTGGAGGATGTACGACTAGGTGAAGACGAAGAGATGGTGAGCTTCGATGTCGTATCGTTATTCACAAACATACCGATAGAGGACACTACCCACATGATATCTGAACTAATAGGATGCATACCTATACCTATCGAGTACATGAACGTAATACGATACACTCTGTCGAGTGGGTACTTTGTGTGGAAAGGGGATTTTTACTTGCAAATCGACGGCATAGCGATGGGGTCTCCTCTAGCTCCGGTAGTCGCGAATATCTTTATGGAGTGTTTTGAAGTAATGGCAATGATGAACACTTCATATAAGCCAAGACACTGGTGGCGCTATGTTGACGACGTGTTTTGCTATTGTGCAAAGAAACGAGGTGGATTCGTTGTTAGAACACCTTAATAGCGTTCACCCAAAAATTGCTTTTACGGTGGAGCGGGAAAAAGAAGGAGCACTGCCTTTTCTGGATGTGTTGGTTAGACGCGACTCAGTCGGCCATATATCGCACTCAATATATCGCAAGCCAACACACACAAATAGGTATCTCAGAGCGGATTCTCACCACCACCCAGCGCATCTAGCCACAGTACCACGGACGCTTATAAACAGAGCATTAAAAATATGCGGTCCTGAATACCTGGATACTGAGCTAAACCATCTTAAAGGTGTTCTGCAAAGCAATGGTTACAAGTGGAGGCACAGTTGGCGTATTGCGAACGCGTCGTCCAAGACACGCCCAGCATCAGTGGAAAGAGCGGCAGCATACCTGCCATATATAAAGGGAATTACGGATAAAATTGGAAACTTGTTATGCCGAAGGTACAGCATCAAGACAGTATTCCGCCCTCTAAGACAACTCAGACAGCTGCTTCGCTCTCCCAAAGATAGGGACCCATTGGGAGTCCCCGGTGTCTACCTAATTCCTTGTGACTGTGGTAAATGTTACGTTGGAGAAACATGCAGGAACGTTTCCACTAGACTTACGGAGCACATACGCTCCATGAAGAATCAGGATATCAACAGCTCAGCCGTGACAGAACATTCTCTGCTATCTGGTGCAGGACACTACATCCGCTTCGACAAAACTCGGGTCTTGTCGAGAGAAAAGTTCTTCGTGCCTCGCAAGATCCGAGAATCTATTGAAATTAGTAGACGTCCAAACTTCAATAGAGACGGAGGATGGTTTTTGTCACCTACCTGGAAGCCGTGTCTTCATGGAACTGATTTGTATGATAAGGACGGGTCTGGTGGAGATATAGTGAGCTCTTTTTGCTGGGACGTTCCCCATGCTAGCCGGGATTTCACCAACGACCAAGAGGACTCGCATCAGAACTCGACGACACAACCAACTGCGGCCCACCCCCCGCACCAACCGATGACGTCACGCGGGCTACGAGCTGCCGCCCGCAGTGCTAAGCGAGACGTCAACGCGGGCGTCCCCAGCTCTCCTTGAAAAAGACCACCGAATGTGGTTGAAACTATAGTCGGAGCTATCTGACTGTTTCACGTGAGTTATCCCGTATTATTTACTAAAAATAAAAAGTTCTCTGTTTTAATTATTTAAATAAATTAGTTTTATTGATTTAACTAAAATTAATTTTATGTTATATTAAAGTAATTAGTACAATACCTGCCGGGGAACGTTATTCCTGAAATCACACTAAGTTTTCCTATCAATTTCAACACCTTAAATTTTAACACTATTTGCACTACAAGATGGAAGAAATTAAGGAATCACTGTCTGAAATGCGCCAACTGTTCCTGAATAAGATGGATGAGTTCAATGGTGAGTTGCACAAGACACCATCTGCTGCACCTACAAATGCCAGTCTGGCTCAGGAGTTTCACAACTTCAAAGCTTTCATTATGATTGCCCTTCAAGCTCTACAAGGTCAAGTAGAGTTGTTAGACCGCAAAATGGATAACTTGGAGATGCACTCTCGCCGCAAGATTTTATTGTTGCATGGACTGCCAGAGAAAAATCAGGAACAGACTGAGGCAGTGGTTGTGAAGGCAGTGGTTGACCGGTTGAAACTGAAGGATTTTACAGCAACTGACATCAGCCGCTGCCACAGAATGGGTAAATCATCGTCACCAGACAAGCCCAGGCCTGTTCTTCTGAAGCTGTGCGAGATGTCGATACGAAGCAAAATTTGGTTCGCCAAAACTGAGCTCAAGGGATCTGGTGTCACTCTGTCGGAGTTCCTTACGAAGTCGCGCCACAACACTTTCATGGCTGCACGGCAGAAATACGGTGTAAGTAAGTGTTGGACTCGTGACGGTTTCATTTACGTAATTGGGCCCGATGGTACGCGGCATCGAATAGCGTGTATGTCGGAGCTTGACAAAGTGAACTTGCAAATCAAGCCGGCGGCGCCAAGTGTAGTGCCCAAGGAGACGGTGGCACCGAAGAGCCGACGTGCCGCTTCGGGATATAAAAAATGAATTCCCATTGTCATCTATTTCATCTCGCTTGCTCCTATTGTGTTGAACTCTTTTTCTTGATGTTGTACTGTAGCTCACAATATAGGTAGGTACCCGTTTTAATACTTTCGGTGAAACATGTAGATACCCTTTATTTTTAACACATTTTATCTTTTTACCTTCTAATTACACTCTGTGATCTTTTATCTATATTTTTATGTGTTTATTGGTTACATTTCAATGTATATGTCACCATATTTGAAACGTCAGCATGTCAAGTGTCAATCTCTGACATTGATGACCAATAATGCTTTTTTTTTTTTTTCTTTTGATTCGTATGGTTTGTATATTTACCAATTAGTAATCTAAGTTTAAAGTACCTATATTTACATGTGTTGTGAGAACGCAGTAGAAAAATGTCTTTACATAGATACATGCTTTCTATTTTTTTGATTTTTTTATATGTTTAAGTTTTAATTAAGTGTATTTTGTATATTGTGTGTTTTTTCTGATTAATTAGCATTCTGCTATGTGACGATAACCGGCGGGTGGAGAAGCAAACGCTAACAAATAATATAAATCGATTGTAGCTGCTTTGCTATTTTTATATTTATATATATATATATATTTGTATTTATATAAGTACGTATATATGCTAGTTATTATGTCATTGCTTAGCGACGATAATGCCATGTCTGATACATTTATAAGTCTTACTTCTTCTGATGATAGCAATGACGACAGTTTTGTTAGTATTCCTTCTTTGTCTGAAAATCTAAAAGCCCAATTCTCTGATGTGCCTAAAAATTTTAACGTGATTCATATAAATGCTCAAAGCATTCCGGCTCATTTTCCTGATATGCTGGCGTCTTTTGACAACAAAAATATTCATGCTATATTAGTCTCCGAATCCTGGCTTAAGCCTTGTCTCTCTTCCGTCTTATATCCACTACCTGGTTTCCGTTTAATTAGAAATGATCGTACTAATGCCCCTGGTGGTGGAGTAGCTATCTATCTACGTGCTCATATTCCCTTCTCAGTAGTAAGCACGTCAGCTCAACCTCCACCTCCAAATAGCGGCGAGCACATTTTTATTGAAGTTCTCCTCTCCCACACCAAAATTCTTCTCGGAGCCTATTATAGCCATTCCTCACGTGTCAACTACTTTGATTCTTTTGAAATGATGTTACAAAATCTCACTCCTTTATATAGCCACACCATTATCATGGGTGATTTTAACACGTGTCTTATTCAAAATGACTATCGTTCTTCCAGACTTAGATCCATAATTGATTCAAGCAACATGCACATCCTCCCTTCCACAGCTACTCACTTCTTCCCTAACTGTTCTCCTTCACTTCTTGATCTTATCATTGTATCCTCTTTACAGCATGTTGCTAAGCACGGTCAAATGTCTGCCGATGCGTTTTCTTATCACGATTTGATTTTTATGTCCTACAAAATTCGTCCTCCAAAACCTAGACCCTCTATTATTCTGCAACGCAACTTTAGCGGTATTAATGAAGAACACTTTCTTGCCGACGCAAAAAAGATTGATTGGTCTCCTGTTATGAACACAGAATCTATTGATGAGCAATTATGTATTTTTAATTCTATAATAACAGGACTCTATGATGTCCATGCTCCCCTACGACGTATTAAAATAAAACATCAACCAGCGCCGTGGCTAACTACAGAAATTAAATCACTGATGCACAAAAAAACCGTTGATAAATTAAAGTATAAGCTTTATCCCGATGATGCCCACAAAGAAAAATATGCTCAATCTCGGAATCGCTGCAATAGGGTGTGTAGGGATGCACAACGTCGCCATATCCATAAATCTGTAGAAAATGAAGATCCAGCTAAAGTCTGGAAGTTCCTCAGGTCGCTTGGAGTCGGTAAATCTCGCCAAAATTTAGCTCCTAATAATTTAGATATTGATTCTTTAAATCAACACTTCTCTTCATCTTCCAATATATTGGATTCAGATAAAAATATAACGTTACAACGTCTTTCTACTATTTCAACTCCTGACCATTTACCATTTTTCTTTAGTCAATTTTCCGCTTGTGATGTTAAGAGGAGCTTATTGTCTATCACTTCCAATGCAGTTGGAATAGATGGTATCAGTCGAAACATGATAGTTCCTATCCTTGATATTATACTCCCAATCCTTTGCCATATCTTTAACAATTCTATATCAAATGCTACAGTCCCGTCAATATGGAAGGAAGCACAAATTATTCCCTTACCGAAGAAACCCAATCCTAAATCCTTTTCTGAATACCGCCCAATATCTATACTTCCTTTTCTGTCCCAAAGTCCTCGAGCGTCTAGTTCACAAACAATTAATCTCATTCCTTATACATCACCAACTCCTTAATCCTCTCCAATCTGGATTTCGACCTGGACATAGTACAACTACGGCTTTAGTAAAAATTACAGAGGACATACGTTTTGGAATGGAAAACAGAGAGTTAACATTGCTGACTTTGCTTGACTTCAGCAACGCATTCAATTCCGTTGACTTTGATGTCCTTCTCGCTCTACTTCGCTCCATTAACATATCTCCAACGGCAATTGACTGGTTTCACAGTTATCTGTCTGGCCGCCGACAGCGGGTTCGTCTTGATGAGTCTGTCTCCTCTTGGTGTAACATCACTGTCGGTGTGCCTCAAGGCGGCGTTTTATCTCCTCTTCTTTTCGCAATTTTTATAAACACTATATCTCAACGTCTTACTTCTTCCTACCACCTCTATGCAGACGATCTCCAAATTTACTCCCAAGTCCCCCTTAATCGTTTAGATGAAGCGGTAAACATTGTAAATAATGATCTACGTTACATTTCGGAATGGAGCAAATCATACGGTCTAAGAGTAAATCCACTCAAAACCCAAGTTATCATTTTAGGCAGTTCACGGACTATATGTAAAATAGATTGGGATACTATACCTAACATTTTCTTTGAGGGTGTGAAAATTCCGTACAGCAAAAAAGTGAAAAATCTTGGGGTTATTATGGATGAATGCCTTACCTGGATCCCACAATTGGAAACTGTAAGCCGTAAAACGTTTGCTGCCGCAGGTTCACTCAGAAGGTTGAGAAACTTTTTGCCAACAGCCACTAAAGTTGCGCTTGCACACTCTCTTTTGTTACCGATTCTTGATTACGCTGACGCCTGCTATTTAAACCTTACGGAGGACCAGCTAAACAAACTTGAGCGTCTTCAAAACTTTTCAATAAGGTTCATATTTGGCTTGCGCAAATACGACCACGTTTCTGAATTTCGTACCAAGCTCAAGTGGCTTCCTATACGACATCGCCGGAATGCTCACATCCTATCTCTTCTCTACAATATTTTGTTTAACCCTTCTTCACCACAATACCTTAAAGAGCGTTTTGAATACCTTGATGCCTCTAATTCTCTTTGCTTACGGTCATCAGAGAATCTTATGCTTAAGTTCCCCCTACACACTACTTCGTTTTATGACCGCTCATTTTCGGTTGAGGCCGTCCGACTCTGGAATGCATTGCCACTTGATACCAGGCGAGCTCCATCCTTAAATGTTTTTAAAGACCAAGTCAAAGCTCTTTATCTATCGTGCTAGCATAAACTCCATACATTTAAATATTACATTTATATATTAAATATGTATGTTTATGTATGTGTGTAAGTATATATATGTGTATTTTGTATGTATATATATATATATATATTGTTTTGTAGATATGTATAAATATCAATACTAATAAGTATATTGTACACCGCCATCCCTTTTCAAAACTTGCTCCTCTTCATTCAACAGTTGTCTGGAAGAGATCGCTTTGAGCGATAAGGCCGCCAATTGTTCACTATTTTTTTTTTAAGTCAAATATTTTTAATTTTAGTTTAGTTTAAGGTGTTCAATAAAGAGTTTATCTATCTATAAGCGCGGGCGGAGCCGCGGCCGGAAACCTAGTATTTAATAAATTATTGGAGTACAAAATTTTAATGTCCCGGCCGGGAATAGAACACGCGTCCTCCGATTTCACGCCGCCGGATGCCTAATCCACTCGGCCTCCTAGTCACGTTCTTTCTCGCTGAAACCTTACGCTCCAATTGTATTATTATAACCGTCATCATAGGGGACGCGATAATTTTAAAAATTATTTTTCGCTTAGCACGCGAATAGCTTGTAATCATATTTAGAAAATAAAAGAAATTTATTCCTTATAATTCCTCCTCCAATTAATTCATATAAATGTACAGAGATCCCCGAGTGGCTACCACATTACACCGGAAGACATAGTTGGTAGGTTTCCCACTATAGGTATACAGACTACATCTTAAGAGTCACGGGGAGCCAATACAAGTGGCTAATAACCAATCATTGCGGTGCTCTATGGGAGAGGCATTTGTTTAACAGTGGACATCTTGCGGCTGATGATGATGGTAAGACTGCCATATCAAAATTCAAAGAAAAATTAACTAAACATCTTTTTAATTACAGTGTTGTATTCTTTTAAAACTTTTTCAATCTTCGGCCTTAGAGCATTTGCACTTTGACTTGCTGCCTTGTTGTTGGGATCTAGCGTTAGCACTTGCTGTATATCTGTCCAAGCTTCTTCATACATGTGTAAGTGTGTGTAGGCTATGCTGCGTCGATACAGAGCTTTGATGCTGTTTGGGTGGAAGCTGAGGGCTTTGTCGCAGAGTTGAAGTGCTGCATCATACTCATTGTACTGGAGCTGACAGTGAGCTAAGTTATTGTATAGTTTGACCTGAAAGTTTAAAAGAATTATCTTTTTTACATGAATAAAAACAGACAGGTAGCGGACAGTACTCATTCAGTGGTATTCCTTACTAGAAATCTTACTGCACAGTGCAACAGCGTGGTTGGTCAAACCAGTCACAATAAACAAGGCACCCTGTGACCTGTTGGAATTATTTTTTTCTATCCTATCACAGATTCACAGTTACTTCATGATAGTGTTTTTAAAAAAGTCCCACTGTTACTTGATCATATTTTTTTCTTAAAAGTTGTCTCAACAAGAAACGCTGTTATATTTAGATCATTTCCTTGAAGACCATACATGGTCTAATAATGATTTCTTGTATCCATAAGCGGCGACCAAGGGAAAAACAAACTGAATACTGAAAACAGAGCCCTGGCAGATCTATTCTAATATTTACAAAGATGGCACTAGAAACAAGCCAGGTTGCGGTTACTAACCAGAACAGATCTCAGACTCAAAAGGGCTGAATAAGAACACCAGTAAAGCAAGCAAGGCCAATATCACATCTAAACATAACACCCATACCATATACCATAGTTTAGAAAGTGAGAGTGAGGGCAAGCTACTTCTTTTTACTACAGACAGTGCGGCTGTAATATATGCACTCAGAAGACTAGTAACCAGGTCTAGAGTCATAGCATAGCGTCATGCTGCTTTACAAAAGCCAAACAATTACAGAATAATGATAACATGGACAAAGGCACATAGTGCATGCCCGGATAAAACCATGGCAGATACTCTAGGCAAGAACAGGTATGTTATGATGTAAAGAATCTTTGCAAGCCATCAGCAACAGAAGAAAGGGAGTTACTATGTAGTTACACTAAGAGTGGGAACATGACAAACAAAGGTTATGATCTCACCTCTAAACAAGAAGCTGACAAATAAACTGCTGAATTTTTCTATGTTCAAAGTCTCGGTTCATAACAATGTAACCTTTTGATAAGGACCTAAGGCTTTACCCTGTGTATGACTCAAAAACCCCATTCATAGATAAAGTTACCTTCATGTCTATCAATTGTTGGAGACTGTTTTCATCAATAACTTCAGGGTTGATAGGCTCTATGGCAATTAATAGTTTCAGTGATTTGTTGAACCTCCTGAATGCATCAGGTATTCTCTTTTCTTTCACTAGCTCTATGCCTCTGTCCTGAAAACAAGATTATGCTGTCAATATTAAAATGAATATTATTCAATATTCATTACTTTTATTCTTTGAATTCTATCGAACCTTGTGAACTGTAGCAGCTTCATACAGTCTCTCCCAGCCCCAATCACTAATTGGTTGTTCATCTGTCACCTCCTTTAGTGTTACTTTACAATTAATTTCCTTCACCAACTCATTATCACTATCTCTGTACACCATCCAAGCCTCACACGTTTCCCCACAACACATCTGCTGCAATATCAGCTCAAAATCTTTATCCAGGAATGAATCTACATCCCCAATAAGAACGTTACCGTCAAAACCACTGCTAAATATACGACTTTCAGGTTCAATGTCTAGCGGTTCCCCGTTTCTTGTACATGATACATCAGATAGACCGATCCAGCAGGAAGCATCTTCGTAGGGAACAATCGAATAATCGCCAGGAGTTATAAGTTTCTTCCATATTTCTCTGTCAGGTCGTGAGCTGACGAGTCTCTTTTCATACATGAGTGGTTCGTTTGTAGTAGGTATATTTGATGATTCAGGATAGATTCTAAACTATACCTAATAAATTTTATTTACTCTTGAGCTACAATCAATGCAACGAAAACAATAATCCTCCAACCAAAATATATTATGTTACAGCAAAGCAAACAATACTGTACAATCACAGATTACAAGTTACAACCACAAATTACCTAGGTACAACCCTACAATACAACGGTCATTGGGAAAAGAAAAATAGGTTAGGGATGTTTAAAAATAATCGATTTTGAATAAAAAATCGATTTTTATTTTCTTATAATCGATTTTTTTAGTACAATTAATCGATTTTTAATAAATCGATTACATAGATTACGTGTTTAAATCGATTTTCAGAATCAGCTCGTATCTATGCGACGGATGAAAAAAATCTTAATGATTAACGACAGATTTATAGTTTTTGAGGCTAAACGTAAATCTTAAGGATGTTTAATGATCCTTTTAAGTATTACATTGTATCTAATTAATATATACTGGTATAATTCTGAACTCCGATAAAAGCATTATAAAGCATTATCAATTGCGGTTAGGCATTAATAATAATGAGACTTCTAAAGAAAATATATTTTTAGGATACACAATTAGTCGCAATGCACATATTGATAACATTTGCAAGAAAATGGCGAGCGGTAATTACGCTCTCCTTAAACTTAAACCATTTTTAGATATAAAATCACTAATATCCGTGTACTATGCATATATACATTCATTAATAAGATATTTCATTACTGTTTGGGCTAAGGCTACAGAGGTAACAAGAGTTCTTAAATGTCAAAAACGTACAATAAGAACAATTAACGCGCTGAAATAGCGTAGCCCCGTAAGGGAACACATTAAGAAAGACAGCATTTTGACAGTTGTTTCTCCTTACATCTATTATTGCTTATTATATATTCATGACGATAGGGATATTCCACAAAAGCAGGAAAAATTTTAACCTTACAATCTGCGTAATAATTAAAAGCGAATTATAAAATATAATGAAATTCGGGTTATACCAAAAATCATATTAACTAAAGTAAATAAGGTTGATATTCGAAAATACTGTATAATAATGTAATGTAGTTAACAACTAGGTTGACCCCCTTAAAATATAGTTTGTTCAAATTAAAACTAAAGAAAATTTGGAAAAAAAAATCCTTCTACACATTAAAGAATTTTAAAGTTCTTAGGACATGTGCAAACACTATAAATGTAAATTGTATTAAGTGAAGAAATCATGTATTTTTAAATAATACAGAAAAAACGATTATTTTCGTAGAAATCGATTATTTATTTGCATAAAATCGATTTTTGAAAAACGATCATTTTTGAGCAAAGAATAATCGATTTTTATTTAATTGATTCTTTCCCGTTAGTCTCACATCCCTAATATAGGTACCGGAAAAGTTTAAGTAATTTCATCTTTGAACAAAAAAACGTTTTTTTTCCAGCCCTGCCTGCTTTACTGATTACTGACACAGATTAATCTGTTTTTGCTGACACTGACAACTGACTTAATTTTCTGGTATATAACTTTTCTCTATGCAAGAGCGCGTTCCGAACCTTGGTTAGAGTGCATTCGGAGTGCAACTTTTTACTCTATCGTCGTTCACAACCTTTGAGTAGAGCTTAACGTAAACTTTTTAACTATCAAAAGCTGTCGTTAAAAGGTTCAATCTTTAACTGACATGACCTTGCCATTTCTTGATGGGAAAATTATAGGCACTCTTTTGTATTTTGCAGGTAACGGCAGTTATTACTTTTCAAACATCATAAAACGACTATATGAAAGTCAAAGTCAAAGTCAAAATCATTTATTCAATTTAGGCGTCTACGACGCTCTTATGAAGGTCAATTACAAATTTTAATATTGAAATATACTACATTGTACTGCCACGTTTAGCAAACAAAAATTATATTTGCTATTATTTATTAGCCACTGCGAGAAGAACGGGCAAGAAACTCGGGGCCATTCTTTTAAACGTCTTTTAAAAATGTGTTGAGTTCATACTATATAATAAAATTATTACAATACTTAATTTACATTACGTATGTGTTAGGCGCTAGCTTGGCAGAGGCGAACCAGTCCAAGCATTTTTGTCGTTTAAGTAATCACAAACTGTGTAGTAAGATTTCTTTATCAAAATATTCTTCACATGCAACTTGAATTTTCTTTCTGTGAGCGTTGTAATATGTTTGGGCAATTTATTATAAAACCGCACACAATTTCCTAAGAAGGACCTTTTATTTGTCTTTGCTAATCTAAAACCTGGCACCGCTATTTTATCTTTATTCCTAGTGTTATAATGGTGAGTGTCACTGTTTGATTTAAATTTGCTCAAATTTTTACGAACATACATAATATTTTCAAATATATACAGACTTGGTAAAGTTAAAATATCAATTTCTTTAAAAATATCTCTCAGGGATTCCCTAGGATCCATTTCATATATGGCTCGAATTGCACGCTTTTGTAAGATAAAGATTGTCTCTATCTCAGCAGCAGCTCCCCACAGCAATATACCATAAGACACACAGTCAAATGCCTTAGAAAGGTCACAGAATACGGCAATAGCATCCTGTGAACTCTCCCAGGCTTCAAATATATGTGACATCAATTGAGCACCTGCATCTGTTGTGGATCTGCTCTTTGTGAAACCAAACTGATTCTCATTCAATATATTATGCTCATTAAAATGGGATAGAAGTTGTTTGAGCATAATTTTTTCGAATACTTTACTCAGAACAGGTAAGATAGAAATAGGTCTGTAATTGCAAGGGTCAGATGTAGCCCCCGACTTCAAAATTGGAGTGATTTTACTTTTTTTTCATTAAGTCGGGGAAGTTTCCTTTATCAATACAAAGATTGAATATTGTTTTTAAATATGGTGCAATAATGCATATTATAGACTCTGCCACTTTAACTGACATACCCCACAAGTCTTCGGTGCTCTTAATATTTAAATTTTTAAATGTCTTTATAATTTCAAATATTGTTGTGTGTCTGAAAGAAAAGTCCGGCGATTTGCAGGGGAAATTATGTATTAGCAGAGTTTCTGCTACATCGGGACATGCATCCAATGACTTAGTGACTTCTAGGGGTAAGTCAGAAAAAAAATTGTCAAATATATTTGCCACTTGTATTGGATCAGATATTTGATTTTTATCAACATTTAAGACATATGTAGAATCTCTAGGTTTATTTTTTCCGGTCTCAGTATTTATAGTATTCCAAATGGTTTTTATTTTATTTTTAGACTTGCTAATTTTATTTCTAATAAAAAGAGATTTAGCACACAAGCAAACAGACTTAAACATTTTTGAATAGTTACTAACATAATCACGAAACTGCTTGCAGGATGTCAAATTCTTCCTGCGATACAGATCATACAAATAATCTCTACTTTTTCGAATACCCGACTATATATTTTGCTATTTCCCCGCCAAACACGATATTTGAGGTTATAAAACAACCGAGTTGTTCGGAACCTTAAAGTATGTTAAAGCAACCAAACAACTACACTCTGACGCTTGGAACCTGGCCCTGTAATGATAATGAGCTCTGATCTGACATTGAGGCCGATTCTATACCACGAACTTGACTATAATTGGTCTTAGTCCTGCCAGATGCCTAGGTATTCGGAATAAGTTGAACTAAAATAAATTTAATCGCCAAGATTAAAAATCAAAGACTAGTTAGTGCCCGCGTTATAAACTTTCTTGTTATTTACCAGAGATATTCTAGAGAATAATCGATGAGCGTTGAAACAATTATAGAATTGCTTAAAATATCCCCAAGACTCCGTGAAGCTTGGGGATTATAGCAAACCCCCGTTAATGGGGGAGCCTGTGTTCAACATTGGACAATCCGGCTAATATAGTATATAATTACCGCAGTAAAAGATTTTTCTTTTGTGCATATCTAAATATCAAAATATAGCTTTTGTAACACATCGTTACGTGCTTTGGGACTGATTACTAGATAAGAGTGGCAGGCATAAAAGCGAGCATTAAAAAAACGCCAAAAATATTTTAATGTATGTTGAAAGGTCGTAGTAGAGCTTGCCAAGTCATTGTTAAACAATAAACTGAGTTCAGCAGCTGAGTTGTTTTGATAGTTAGCTGCTAGTGGAATTTTAAATGGCGGTAGGGCATTTTGCCTTGAGGCAGAAAGCATACATAGCTAATTACCACCCTCAAATATAAAAATCCAAAGTTAACTGGGTGTTGCTGCAGCTGTCCTTGAGAGCCAGTTTCCATTCTAGGTTAAACCTCATCACCATCTGTTACCACAAGATATAATCACCTACCATTAGTTGGGATTGTGAGCAATGGCTAGCTTAACGGTTACTAAAATATGTTGATTCAAGTCGGCATGTTCCTCGGAAGATGTTAAGCAAACGCATTAAAATATTTCTAATAACCACTAAGCCAACTACGATAGGTATATCGATAGGTAACGAAATATAAATAAAAAAAGGAGCAACTCCAAAAATAATTTGTAAATGTAACCCAATGTTATATTAAATATACTTACCTAATAAAAATATCGATACTGTATAATATGTCGTTTTATCTGGGGCAACTTGATGATGCCCTACTCTCTTTTGGAAGAGAAGCACCTTGTTTGAGCACAGTGAGGATGGTTTGCTGAATTTGAGAGAGGTCGGGTTTCTTTACATGACGAATTTCGTGAAGAGCGGCCTTCAACTGCCATCAACGAAAATAATGTGGCTACTATTAAGCGGCTAATTGAAGAAAACCCGCGGATCACCTATGAGACAATTCGAGGACTATTGGGGATTGCTATGAGCCAAATTCAGAAAATTTTACACGAAGAATTAAAAGTTCAGAAGCTTTGTTGTCGTTGAAGCGGGCTCGCGTGGAATGGTACTCACAGGTGCTACTGAAGTCCGACCATGGACATTCTAATGCTGTTTATGACATTGTCACAGGAGACGAAACGTGAATTTATTGTTTTGAACCCGAAAAAAACAGCAATCTTGTGAATGGGTGTTTGAAAATGAGAACAGGCCAACAAAAGTGAGGCAGACGAGAAACGTTGGGAAAAAAAATGATCGCGTTTTTTTCTCAGCTACAGGTCCCATCTGCTCAATTCCACTTGAAGAGCAAAAGAGTGTTAATGCCGAGTGGTATTCTACCATTTGTTTACCCAGGGTGTTAGAAAAAGTTCGTGAAAGACGACCAAAAAGTCGGGTTCTCCTACATCATGACAACGCTTCTTAACACAAGGCCAACAAAACAAAGTCATTTTTAGCTTCCGAAATAGTACAACTCGTCACCTATCCTGCACATAGCCCCGACCTAGCACCCTGTGATTTCTGTATTTTACCCAAACTCAAAAATTTGATGAGAGGTTTCACTTTTACCAACTACGAAGAGGCATTGATAGCGTTTAATCAGCACGCAGAAAACATGCCTTCAGATCTGCGTTCCTCCTATTTAAAAAAATGGTTGTCGCATGGTGAAATCGCATGACAAAATGTTTAGAATGTAAAGGAGAATATTTTGAATAGCAAAGAACATAATATTTTGTTTATAACATGTAGTTTTTATAAGTTACGCAATTTTTTTAATGTGACCTACGTATAAATGCCATAATATATCGACTAATCATCGATAAGTTCTTTCTAGTCATAGATGTCAAGTGGTTTCGGTTTTGAAATCTGCGTTTGGTGTTTAATAATGTCAATCAAAGTCCGAGTCAGGCTCATGTACCTAGGTATTGTAACTTTCCACAATAATGATCACGCAAAACTGCCATCACTGGTATCGACACAAATTACGCTACCCAGTACTTGATTGGCTAACCGACCTTTTTTTTACCAAAATGACTTTTTTATTCCCATTCATAGACTATGCGTTTGATTCATAGATTACGCGTTGTTCATTATATTTTATTTCGTTTTATAGCTAATAAAACGTTCAGAAATAGCAAAAATAAAATATCCTATCTCCGATTCTTAAATTGTGTCGAGTGCTTGTATGGCTGAACGCCATATTTGCTCAACCGAACGCATCCAAACATTAAGCTCCATTCTTGTATGCCCAACCACCATCAACCGACCAATCACAACTGTTCATATGAATGGGACGCGGCTCCATCTTATTTGTTATGATTTGATCCTAGCAACGATATTGTATCTAATATAATATTATTAATAATTTAAATGCTATAATATTTTTAATAAGGTGCTCAGATTTGACAGAATTTACTATAAAAGAAAGTTACATCCACAGTGCATTGGATTTAGAAAGTTACGTGTACATTTCGTTTGAATTATTTAGTTTTAGTGTCTGAATTAGGAGTGCACTATTCATACAGGCTGATTTCATTTGTTGTAACAATATTTTGTATTCTCTATAGGTGATGTGAAATCTATATTTAAAAAAAAATTATAAGTATTTCTTACATAAAAAAATATACTAACTCGCAAATTTTTATATTCTTTTAATTATAATATAATAAATAAATATAAATATATATATATATATTGGAAAAATGCTGAAAGCTCTTAGAGTTGAAAACTGCATGGATTGTTTACTGCTGAACACAGCCTCCCCATTATAGGAGGGGAGAGGGGGGGGGGCATAATCCCCACGCTTGACAGGGTGTCTTGGGGATCACAGTGTGCGATATAATCAATGATGGTCTACTGCTGAACACAGCATCCCTATTATTGGGGTTTGTCATAATCCCCACGCTTGGCAGGCGTATCAACTGGATACTGTATCAACTGGATTGTCCGCTAATGAACACGGATTTCCCTATTAAGGGGGGTTTGCTATAACCCTTACGCTTGGCAGGCGTCTTGGGGATCAAAGTGTGCGATATAATGAACGATGGTCTACTCCTGAACATTGCCTCCCCTATTATTGGGGTTTCTCGTAATCCCCACGCTTGGCAGGCATTTTGGGTATCGCATTGTGCACTATTATGAACAAATACTATATCAGCTGGATTGTCTACTGCTGAGCACAGCCTTCCCAATTCAGGGGGATTTGCTATAATCTTCACGCTTGACAGGCATCTTGGGGATCGCAGTGTGCGATATAATGAACGAATACTGTATAAGCCAGATTGTCTACTGCTGAACACAGCCTGCCCTTTTATGAGGGTTTGTCACAATCCCCACGCTCGGCAGACGTCTTGGGGATCGCAGTGTGCGTTATAATGCACGAATACTGTATCAGCTGGATTTCCCAATGCTGAAAACAGCCTCCCCTATTATGAGGGTTTGTGACAATCCCCACGCTTGGCAGGCGTCTTGGGGAACGCAGTATGCGTTATAATGAAAGAATACAGTATCGGCTGGATTGTCCACTGCTGAACACAGCCTGCCCTTTTATGAGGGTTTGTCACAATCCCCACGCTCGGCAGACGTCTTGGGGATCGCAGTGTGCGTTATAATTCACGAATACTGTATCAGCTGGATTTCCCAATGCTGAAAACAGCCTCCCCAATTATGAGGGTTTGTGACAATCCCCACGCTTGGCAGGTGTCTTGGGGATCGCAGTGTACCCATTTTCTGGTGTTTTACCACTGTTGCTGTTCTGAGGGGTGATTTTCTAGCCCGGAACCACTTATAATAAAGGAAAACTGAACATGCTGTATATTAAAAATGATGGTTGTTAAGACAAACAAGCACGTAACTGACACTCAATATCAGTGTCCTAAATTCTGATAATTGAGCCTTATATCCATCTACGCAATCTAGTTTGAGGCAGTTTGTCCAACCTCCACGTATTCAATTTATACGTGTTGGTTGGACAAAATGCCTCAAACTAAATTATATTTGACTATATCCTATATCCCTGAATCGATAAGAAACTAAAATGTCTCCTGTAAAATTTGCTTTCTGGTTGTTTGGCTATTCAAGCACTAAGGCGGAGAAAACGTAACATTGCGACGCACTGACTGAGTAATTCCACGATGTAATTCCAGCAGAAGTACCAAATATTATGCATTGATTGCGGGAATTCCCTTGGCGAAGAAGCAAATGAAGCTAAGGCGTAGACAGATAAACTAAATAATTAGTTCAGTTAGTTCGTAACTAGTTTCTTCTCTGTCTACGAGATAAAGAGCTCGTAGACAGAGAAGAAACTAGTTATTAAGTAACTCATGTTGTCAAAGACGGCGAGGTGACGATAAAATTAAGGTTCATTTTTAGTCTATGACGTGAATCGTCAGCCGGCTGATTGTAGTGGTACCATGGATTTATAATGAAAGTCCATGAGTGGTACTAATACATCGTCTGTGGTGTTGTATTCCGTTGTCTGTGGCCTGTGGTAGCCACGGCGGTTAATCACAAAACTTTATCTACGATTTTAGAAATGAACGGAGCGGACTGTGACCGATGAACGTTGGTAGGCTTTTGACATTACTTGCTCTGTGGTGGTATCATTCATTCTTTCCTGTTTCAGTTCATTTCCCACCATTTTATTTATCAATTTGCTTGTGAAAATAAGAAATTCTGATTGTAAATGTGGATGGTTCTTGTTTTATTATATTACAAACCAGGATAAAACAATACTGTTGCTGCTGTGTGTTTTACAATAATATCTTCTCGCTCGTGTTGCATTGCTAGTTGTAGCTGTAAAATAAACACGTGCCAGCTATTTCGTTTTCCTGGCCATCAAGACAGGAAGAAATTATGGTTGGACTTGGTGCAGCCACACAGTCCAAATGTAGCTGGTATAAATGCTCCAAGGATATGCAGGCATCATTTCGAGGACAAATATCTTCGGGGGCGGAGAAGATTGCATATAGGTTGCCCAACCTTATTTACACCGAAAGAAATTGAAACCAGGAAACCTGACAATCCTGTATGCTTGAGTAAGTACCTAAATATTCTTCTGTATGTTCTATTGAAAAGTATTATGAGTCTGAGGTGTTTATAATTCCATAAGGATTATAAATGCTACATTAACTAACCTAACATTTGACAAAATCTAAAAAAGCACTATTCTTTTACATAAAAAACAATTAACAGCTAATGTTTATATATTAAGTGATTGATATATTAAGTGATTGGTATTGTCTTCGCTGATGCAAAATGTCATATGTTTTAACAAAACTAATCACTAAATTGCTAATAAATCATCGCTATTCAAAGATCATGCAAGGATATATGCATATAATAATGTAAATAATAGTTTATCCTTCCACTAGGACACATTTTGTAATTTTACTGAACATGATAATTCCCAGGTAAACAAAATTAGATATATAGGACCACTATTTTTGAAATTTATTGATTCAAGAAGCTAATCACCATTAATTAATTATTTTAAATATATACAAACTATTGGAGCACAAAATGTTTTGCCCCGGGCGGGAATTGAACCCGCGTCCTTCCGATTTCGCGCCGGATGCTTTATCTTTAAGCTACCGGGGGGTCGGCTGTGTCGCCGAAATTTTGTGCTCCAATAATTTGTAAAAATGTATGATTTTCGCTTAGTACGCGGTAGTGCTTGTAATCATAATATTTAGAAATATACAAACTATTGTTCAGTGTGGAAATAATATGCCAATACTTTTTCTTTACTCCGACGTACTGACCACACATTTTTGTTTTGGTAATCATTAATTGTATAATATATATATAGTAACATTTTCATAGACTGTACACTATTACATACTGGTGGCCCACCTCGGTTTTGCACATGTATTTAACAAAAAAAAACAAAATAAAAACTTATTTTTTGATAATATTTATATATTAGTATGGACATGTTAATACAGAATAGATATGTTTTAAGTTTACATATATATGGGTAATTGTTTAAACAGACTTATAGGATATATAGGCAAGTAAATTGCTTGTAGCGGAGCTATGTCGTAGATGCAACATAGACAGCTGGTGATGTGATGTGATGGTTAAAACTGTACTATATGGGAAGTTTGCTAATTTATCCACCATTATCTCAATCCCAACTTCATTATCAAATAAATAGTACATTTTTAACAATTTTGCATGTTATTTTTCAGTGTATACTGACCAATATGCCGTTCCAATGCTGACAAATACTGACCAGTCTTCTATGGCAAACAGTAAGTTACATCTTATAATACATAAATAAGCTTACATAATTGTTAATAGTACAAAATATGTTTTTATATATTTCTGGTTTGAATGTGTCACACAATAACTATGTAATGGCTAAACAAATTGAAAGAGTCAGTTGGAACCTATTTCTATAAGTTATTTAATATCCAGGATGCCGGGCTAGAATAGCATCCCCCCATCTCCTGCCGTGGAAGTCTTAAGAGTCAATTAAAGGCAAAGTGTGCTAAATGTTACGTATGTTCAGTTAGTAATACCTTTCCATAAAAATGAGCAGCATGCAACTACTCACATAGCTGTGGGTGTGGTATGTTGCTCATTTATCATATTTTTCCCTGTTGCTGTATATTGAATGCATGACTCCTTCTTTCTTAGCACCGTACCAGGCTTTAATACAGTATGAGCTTGTGTTCCTGTCTTATGTCTTATGTGTAAGCGAAAACTATTATTAATAATATATAAAGCTCGATTACCACTGACTCACTGATTGACTGACATAAATGTTCTCCTAGAAGGAGACGAGTAGGACGACAATGATGTATGGCAAAAATGTAGGGGGGGTTTAGGTGAGTATGAGAAAAATCGAAAATCATAAAAATGACGCCTGCCAAGTGAAGATGGATGACGTATCTCGAAAACGGTAAGAGATAGATAGGGTGTGTTTGAACAAATGTCATAGGGAATCTGGAGAGCAGTCGAATGACACCTGTCAAAAGTGCTCCTCTCATTCTTCGTACTGCATTTGGAGTATTTTCCTTATATTTTTGACTGTATTTGGAGTTTTTGTGGGATTTTCGACTGATTTTGGAGTTACTGTCATTGATAAAGGTATAGCGAGCCCGAAGGGCGAGCTTCTGGTGAGGCCGAAGGCCGAACTTTCGGTCCGCGAGGCCGAAGGCCGAGCTGATGGTGCGCGAGCCCGAAGGGCGAGCGCTTGGCGAGGCCGCAGGCCGAGCTGTATTAGTGTCTAGCGAGGCCGAAGGCCGAGCCATATTAGTGTCTTGCGAGGCCGAAGGCCGAGCTCCGAATTGACATGCTCCTCTCATGCTTCATACTGCATTTGGAGTACTTTTCCTTAATTTTCGACTGTATTAAGAGTTTTTGTGGGATTTTCGACTGAATTTGGAGTAACTGTCCTACATCTAGGTAAAGCGAGCCCGAAGGGCGAGCTTCTGGTGAGGCCGAAGGCCGAACTTTCGGCCCGCGAGGCCGAAGGCCGAGCGTATGGTTGGCGAGCCCGCAGGGCGAGCTTTTGGCGAGGCCGCAGGCCGAGCCATGCGAGTGTCTTGCGAGGCCGAAGGCCGAGCCCCGAATTTACATGCTCCTCTCATTCTTCATACTGTATTTGGAGTATTTCACCATATATTACCGACTGTTTTAGGAGTTTTTGTGGGAGTTTTGACTACATTTGGAGCAACTGTCCGAGGACGAAGGCCGAGCTCCGTTTTGAGAGTATCTTCCACATCTCCGACTGGTCTCTATGGTAACTGCCCGCGGTAACCAAAGCACCTACAGGTGGGGTTCCTTTACCGAAGTGACTCAGAACCTTGGTACAATTCTGACCGTACCACTTTTTTATGGCAGTAGGGTAAATCTGGTTTGGTAGCCACAGTATGAATCTCTATTGTATTCAGAGTTTATATGGGATTTCATACTTCTATTGGAGTTTTGAACATACTTTTTTTTTAAATGTATAAGGTGCTTTTATGACAGTTCGTACTGACTCAAGATAGATGCGGGCCGCTTGCGGCCCGCACACTGCCCGAAAAACTAGTTTATATATATAAAGCTCGATTACCATACACTGACTGACTGACTCACTGACTGACATAATTGTTCTCCCAGAAGGAGTCAAGTAGGAAGAAAGTGATGTATGGGAAAAGTGTAGAGGGGGTTTAGGTGAGTATGGGAAAAATCCGAAAAGTTGAAGATGTCGTCTGCCAAGTAAAATTGAAGGGCGTATCTCGGAAACGGTAAGAGATAGGTAGGGGGTGCTCGACCAAATGTCATAGGGGATCGGGAGAGCAGTCGAATGACATCTGTCAAAAATCCAAAATGGCGGATTTCAAGATGGCCGCCATACATAGTGCACATATTTTCTGCCGTATTAGGTGTTTTTGTGGGATTTTCGACTGAATTTGGAGTTTTTATCCTATAACAGTGGAATTTTTTAAATCTGTAATTTTTTTATTAGTCTCAGATGCTCCTCTCATTCTTCATACTGCATTTGGAGTATTATACCATACATTTTCGACTGTATTTGGAGTTTTTGTGGGATTTTCGACTGAATTTGGAGTAACGGTCCTACATCAGTTTATAGCGAGCCCGAAGGGCGAGCTCCTGGTGAGGCCGAAGGCCGAACTTCTGGTGAGGCCGAAGGCCGAACTTCGGTCCGCGAGGCCGAAGGCCGAGCGCATGGTGCGCGAGCCCGTAGGGCGAGCGCATGGCGAGGCCGTAGGCCGAGCCGTGTTAGTGTCTTGCGAGGCCGAAGGCCGAGCTCCGAATTTACAAGCTCCTCTCATTCTTCATACTGTATTTGGAGTATTTTACCATAGATTACCGACTGTTTTAGAAGTTTTTGTGGGAGTTTTGACTAAATTTGGAGTAACTGTCCGAGGCCGAATGCCGAGCTCCGACTTGAGGGTATTTTTCCACATCCCCGACTGGTCTCCATGGCAACTGCCCGCGATAACCAAAGCACCCACAAGTGGGGTTCCTTTACCGAAGTGACTCAGAACCTTGGTACAATTCTGACCGTACCACTTTTTTATGGCAGTAGGGTAAATCTGGTTTGGTGGCTACAGTATGAATCTCTATTGTATTGAGTTTATATGGGATTTCATACTTCTATTGGAGTTTTTAATTTTTTTTTTCAAATGTATAAGGTGCTTTTATGACAGTTCGTACTGACTCAAGATAGATGCGGGCCGCTTGCGGCCCGCACACTGCCCGAAAAACTAGTTCATAGTATATTCTTGTATTTCGCCCAGTGTGATACAGAAAACATATTTTAAAGCTATTAGATGAGACCAAAAACAAATCTTGGAAATGTGGGTGTTACATGTTTTGGATTAATGTCTTCTCGCTCGTGCTGCACACAATACACTTCTGTATTCACTTTCGAGGATATGAAGGCAATTTTATTATAGTTGAATTATTTTACATTTACTGCTACATTCAGAAAAGTAAGGGTTATAATGATATTGCGAGAAATATGGGAAAAAGTCCCTTATTAACATGCTTTGTAATAATGAATATTAACAGAAATAATATTATTTTCAGCTGAGCTTACGGAATGCTTAATAAAGGTTAAGCACCACCACACCTATGCTAAAAACAGCATTGATAGGTATTTCTGAGGATAATTCATGAATGTGTAGATTGACACTGTAAAGAAGTAGTTTAGTTTTTTCTTAGTTAGTATCATTATCTTAGTTTGTAAATGGTGCATGTTCAGTCAACACTTATCTTATTTTTTTTTAATAAATTATTTATTTTTTAAGTATATATTGGGGTATTTATATTTTATAAATTAAATGCATTGAACATGTTATCTCCATATGTATCAGAATTATTGGAGATACCATAATCATAAAAATTATCCCTTATTTTAGTTTCTCAAATGGCATTCTTTTGTAAAACTTAAAATTATTATTAATTTTTTGTCAGTGCTTGCCATTTCCAGTTAGTAATACCTTTCTTTTGTAAAACTTAAAATTATTATTAATTTTTTGTCAGTGCTTGCCATTTCCAGTTAGTAATACCTTTCCATAAAAATTTCGCGTTTCTATTGTTTCAAATACAAAATCAAAGTAAACAAGGTACAAGGTCATGGTATGGAATTGGCTTTTTATGTTGATGACTTTATTGCTTGAATATTTCAATCAAAGTTAGCAATGTACATAATAGTTAAGAATCTATGGCCTAGTTTCATTTGGGCCTTAATCACCATCCTGTAGAAGTAGATATTTTGTTCAGTTTTAGATAGATAACTTTTTATTGTTCTAGAAACTTACAACAAAAATATGTTCTAGTCAAATAAATAGTTTTCTGTAGTTATGAATTATTTGTTAGTAATAAATATACATAATACAATTATAAACAGACAGTTTAATAAATATCCTTCACAATAACATTTCCAGGTCATCCACCTATATCATGGACTGTGGAGCCGGAAGTTCCAAAAGAGACTCTACCTTCATTTGGGACTTCAAGGATAGCAGAGGTAGCTACAACTTCGAGACCTGCTGAAGTTGCTTCTACATATGGGACTACTATCACAATCCATCAGGAATCCCCAGTTGCGTCAACTAACTCTGGAACATGTAAGTTATATTAATAGTTCGCTCGAACTGGACCTCACAATATCTCGACATGCACTTAGATGATTTGGCTCATATTCAAATTTAAAAATTCCATTGGCATAAAGTATGCGCTAATAATTCATGACTATAGGACATGGTTCTCAAATTCTCGTCGGACAAATATAATAAAAACATTAGGTTAGCCTTTGACCACTACCTCACCTGATGGTAAGTGATGATGTGGTTGAAGATGTTATTCAACCTAGAATTATTGCCTCTCAAGTGCAGCTACCGCAACACACCGTTAGGTGCTTGGCCACAGATTTTCTACTTGAGGGTGGTCGCTAGCCAGGCGGGCACTTGCAAAATGCCCTTCCACCATGCGGTGAAGCTCAAGCCCGCGGCGGGATTCAAACCATGGACCTGCTGCGCGGCAGTCCATAGCCAATGCCACTGAGCCATCACTGCTTCAAAAAACATGTTGAAACATTCTTTATTATATTATTTTCTTAGTAACCTGACTCAGAAGGGTTTATGTGTGTGTATAATAAATAATATTTTTTGTTAAATACCCTGCGAAGCCGGGGCGGGCCGCAAGTTAGTAATAAATATACATAATACAATTATAAACAGACACTTTAATAAATATAATTCAAAACAACATTTCCAGGTCATCCACCTATATCATGGACTGTGGAGCCTGAAGTTCCAAAAGAGACTCTGCCTTCATTTGGGACTTCAAGGATAGCAGAGGTAGCTACAACTTCGAGACCTGCTGAAGTTGCTTCTACATATGGGCCTACTATCGCAATCCATCAGGAATCTCCAGTTGGGTCAACTAACTCTGGAACATGTAAGTTATATTAATAGTTCGCTCGAACTGAACCTCACAATATCTCGACACGCACTTAGATGATTTGGCTCATAAAAACTCCATTGGCATAAAGTATGCGCTAATAATTCGTGACTATAGGACACTACTCAAATTATCGTCGGACAAATATAATTAAAACATATTAACATACAAACGCCGATATTTCTCTGAGACCTTGCTTCGCTTGGACCATAATTTTTAGAAAATTACTAATTTTTATGCCTCATAGGTTAGCCTTTGACCGCTGGTACCTGATGGTAAGTGATGATGCGGTCAAAGATGTTGTTCAGGCTAACCTAGAATTATTGGCTCTCATGGACAGCTGCCGGAACACCGTCAGGTGCTTGGCGTCAGATTTTCTTCTTGAGGGTGGTAGCTATCCAGGCGGGCATTCGCAAAATGCCCTTTTTCGGTTTTCGTCTTAGGATGGAAGTCGTTAAGCATGGTGGTTTTAACGTCCCAAGATTTTAATTTGTCCATGAAGGTGATGTCACAAGCAAAAGCTGGTTAGTAATAATTCTCATCGTAATTAATTTCAGGTTTGACAAAGGCTGGAAGACAGAGAATAGTTCGGAGCATTCAACAGCTTACTCCTAAATGTAAACGGTTGTATACCAAATGTCTAAACATCATGAAGTCAAAAAAAAGGCTTGCTTTCAGTTGCGAGAAAAAAATAGAAGTACTTAAAAAACTATGTGATAAAAATTCTTTTGACTCCCTAATTGAGAGTATGACACCTGAAGCGAAAACATTTTTACAGATGCAAATAAACCAATGCAATAAACATATAAAGAGGAGGCGCTTTACCAATGAAGAGAAAATATTTGCTTTATCTATAATGAAGCAAAGTCCAAAAGGTTATCGGTTTTTAAGAAAACTGTTTGTTCTGTATCATTTCTTTCGATTTGCATCATTCTGACAGTTAAATATTGTATGTCCAATCTTCAGTTGATTGATGTATAAGTTAGTGGTTAGTTCAATAGAGGCACATGCCCATTCTGTGTATAATTTATTTTCTTTGCATAATTCTGACAGTTAAATATTGTTTGTCTAATCTTTACTTGATTGATGTATAAGTTAGTTAGTGGCTAGTTCAAAAGAGGCACATGCCCATTCTGTGTATAATTTCTTTTCATTTGCATCATTCTGACAGTTAAATATTGTATGTCTAATCCTCACTTAATTGATGTATAAGTTAGTGGTTAGTTCAATAGGGGCACATGCCCGTTCTGTGTATAATTTCTTTTCTTTGCATAATTCTGACAGTTAAATATTGTTTGTCTAATCTTTAGTTGATTGATGTATAAGTTAGTTAGTGGCTAGTTCAATAGAGGCACATGCCCATTCTGTGTATCATTTCTTTTCATTTGCATCATTCTGACACTTAATATTGTATGTCTAATCTTAAGTTGATTGATGTATAAGTTAGTTAGTGGTTAGTTCAATAGGGGCACATGCCCATTCTGTGTATAATTTCTTTGGATTTGCATCATTCTGACACTTAATGTTATATGTCTAATCTTAAGTTGATTGATGTATAAGTTAGTTAGTGGTTAGTTCAATAGGGGCACATGCCCATTCTGTGTATAATTTCTTTGGATTTGCATCATTCTGACTGTTAAATATTGTATGTTAATCTTAAGTTGATTGATGTATAGGTTAGTTGTTAGTTCAATAGCGGCACATTCCCATTTTGTGTATCATTTCTTTCGATTTGCATCATTCTGACAGTTAAATATTGTTTGTCTAATCTTTAGTTGATTGATGTATAAATTAGTTAGTGGCTAGTTCAAAAGAGGCACATGCCCATTCTGTGTATAATTTCTTTTGATTTGCATCATTCTGACAGTTAAATATTGTATGTCTAATCTTAAGTTGATTGTTATATAAGTTAGTTAGTGATTAGTTCAATAGAGGGACAAGCCCACTCTGTGTATAATTTATTTTGTGTTGCATCATTCTGACAGTTGTCGCCAAGCACCTGACGGTGGTTTCCCGTGGGGTGCCGGGCTAGAATGTTACCCCCCCCCCATCTCTACCCGTGGGTGTCGTAAGAAGCGACTATGGGTAACACACCAGAAGGTGGGCAGCAGCACTTACTGAGGAACTCATATCTCACACTGCGGTCCCCAAGACGCCTGCCAAGCGTGAGGATTATGGCAAACCCCTCTATATTGTGAGAGGCTGTGTTCAGCAGTGGACTATCCGGCTGATACAGTACAGTACCTAACGGCGTGTTCCGGCAGCAGTCCTTGAGAGCCAGTGAAATTCCATGCACATGAGATTTAACAACTATGTCTCAAGGAGACGGCGCAGTGCTATTCGTAACTTGTGACGAAATGCATCTGTTATAGACAGAGGTTAGTCCGCTAAACATCAGGTGGGCCACGGGCTTGTTCTGTCATAATAACATTCTTAAGTTGATTAATTTATTAGTTAGTTGTTAGTTCAATAAAGCCCGTTCTATGTATAATTTCTTTTGATTTGTGTTACATATCAAATAGTTCAATATTTTTTAAGGAACCGTTTTCTATATATATTTAAGTATAATTGTAGAATAGAAATATATTCTATTCTACTCTATTAAAAGAAATTGCACGCAGAAAAGATGAATGCATAAATTGAACTATTAGCTACTTACAATTCTAGAATAGAAATCTATTCTATAATTGTATGTAGCTAATAGTTCAATTCATGCATTCGTCTTTTCTGTGTGCAATTTCTTTTATTAAATATTTAATTCAACTTGTATGATACTGATAGATCCATAACTGTATGTAGGTACCTAGTTCAATAAAGCCACTTGCCCATTCTATGTAGCATTTAATTTGGTGTGATAAATTGTTGATTTATTGATCCATGTAAAATTACATTTTGAATGTGTATGTTAGTTATGCGATTCAATAAAATGTCAATTTTAAGGCTGTATACCTAGTCAAATTTCATTTTATTCTTGTAATATAGACTAAGATAGTAATCGGAGAAATCGTCTTTTTTATTTAAATTTAAACTTTGTTTTAAGGTTAGTACCAAAGAAATGTACCGCTGAATTCAAAGGTAAAGTCTGCATTTAAAAAGAAATAGCGGTCATGACAGTTTATCTGAATAAAAATTTATATATAAAAATAAGTGTTTTATTTTTTAAATCGGGAAACTGAAGTCGAATAGGTTACTATAGCAGCTTTGATATAAATGTCCCATCACTAGTTTACATAAATGTCAGTGATTTCGCCCGTTTTCAAGCACTAGACAGTCGCAGAATACTTAATAGTTACTGTCATCAGTCCCAATTCATGTTCACCTTTAACAATGGCTTCGTTGTTCAGTTGATTTGTATCTATACGTAGTATATATTCTATTTGATCTATGGTGGTAGCCGTGAAAAGAACTTGTTTATATTTTTGTATGTTGTGTAATTTTAATTTTATTAATTTTTTATACCTCTTCTGTGCATATATAAAATAATATATTGTAACACAATGGTGCAATAAACGGTTTTACCTAAAATAGACTTGGACATATAACAAATTCTTCTGGAATGTAAGTTACCATTATATTTCTCATTATTTCATATCGTATTTACTTACTCACCAGGAAATAAAGTTATTATTTTACCTAACCATCAGACTATAAACGTGTAATGTTTATTATAAAATGTTTTAGTTGACGTATTCGCTCGTATTGAAAAAAAAATATTGCTCACTGTTTAACCTAAAAACATCACTGTCAAATGTAAACAAATGTGATATCACCTAAGTTTTGGAATAGATCTACTCAGACCAACTAAAAGACTTTTTATTCGGTCTGAGTAGATCTACTACAGCTCAGTCTGAATTGAAAAAAATTATAAAATTTAAATTTGAACAACAAAAAAAAAAAAAATTGAGTGTGGTTAAAATAAAAATATATAATCATAAAATTTTGATTTTTATATATTTTAAAATTAAGTAGGTAGGTCAAAATTCGGGCCCCATAATTTAGCGAAAATAGACCTGAGTTTAGGGGTTAATACTAACATTCGCTATGAGACGATGGTGTTTGTTGCAGTAAAAAAATTGGCAATGGTACCTAAGTGTTTGGAATGCAATCATTAATAATTTTGCCATATTTGCTCACCAGTAATTTGCCCCAAATAGAACAACTGATATTGCGCCCCCTTTGGTACACTCCAACCATAACACTTCTTGACGACAGCTATAATTTTCAAAGAAATGCGTGTGTGATATGATTTAATTTATAAAGAAATTATAATCCAGTGTTCCATATAAACAAAACAAATCTAAATATAATGCAACTTTCTGCATTTTCAATACATTAAAGAGTTCTGGGCGGTCACTGTTCCATACAAACATTGAAGGGATCACTCCCCTATTTGAGTTTTTAGGCTTAGAATCAAGCATGATATCAATTTATCTTTTAATTATATAGGCTTATATCGTTGCAGATTCATAAATAGATGCTTAATTAACTTTAAAGTTATAAGATAGATACAACTCTTTATTGAAACACCACAGTACAGATATATGATGAATTTATAAAAATTAATTACATTAATGTTACAATTGGCGGCCTTATCGCTTATAGGGATCTCTACCAGGCAACCATGTCTGAGAAGGAGCAGTATATAAATTATTATGTTGGCTTGGTGCACTTAAGAGTAATTAATTAATTATTATAAGCCTCGATACATCCATCTAATATTGTGAATTTTTTTGCATGTTAATATATGAAAAGCATGATATCTCTCAAATTATTTCAATAGAATCAAGCTCAGTTTGTGATTATTTTATTATTACATAGTTGTATTTGTGCATGATTATCTTGTATGTTTCAATAAGGGCACCACAATGAAGTCTTTCGTTAGGCGCAATGTGTGCAGCGCAATGCGTGCAATCTGTCCGAGTAAGATTTTCTTCTTAAAGCTTGTGGTATCTTCGTGGCTCTTTGTTGCACACTTTCTAACAAATTTATGTCCTTATGAAAGTATGGACTCCATACCTGAAAGCCATAATCAAGCAGACGTAGGTTTTGTACATCTTACGAAATACTTCCATAGTCATTATTTGAAAGGACTTCCGTATGACATGTACAAGTGAGTTAGCTTTCTTAACTATTGTGGTGATGTGCTCATCCCATTTTAAGTTACCAGTGATAAGTACTCCCAAATCCTTTTGTATAGTAACTGATTCATTTGCTTTGCCTTCGAGGTAGTATGTGACTCTGGGATTAGAAATGCCTAGGTGCAAGACACTGCATTTGGCTGAGTATAGACTAATGATCCAGTCTTTGGTCCCACCCTGTACTTACTTGATACTTGATAGGCGGGCTGTTTTCCGCACCCAAGCCGTCTGCAGCGGCTCATTGTGCGTGATGCCAGGTGGCGTGCGTTACTCCAGCCACCCGATGTCGTCGAGGAAGGCTAGCAGCTCGCTGACGCCGGTACAGGCCTCCTTGACGGTCCTCGGTGCCCCGAGGAATTCTGCCCGTTGAGACGCTACGCTCACACACTCGGTGAGCATGTGCGCAGCCGTTTCTTCTGCCTCCATGCACACTCGGCACAGGGGGCTGTCTGTAACACCTAAAGTAAACAGGTGTTTATTAAGTGAGCAGTGTCCCGTGATAATTCCGACGATTCGCCGGGTTGGTCACGTTTTAGGAGTCTTTTGGAGTATCTCGGGTTGAGATCCGGGAAAGCCTCCTTTGACTGCCTGCAATCAGTGATACTTGCCCAGTATTCCTGGTGTTTTAGTTTGGTTTTGTTTCGGATCCAGCCTCGTATTAGGCTGAACGGCAACGGGATCATTGGTTCCGGTCCTAGTGGACTAATGTTAGAGCCTCTCCTTGCTAGTTCGTCTGTCGCGTCATTGCCTCTGGATCCACTGTGCCCTTTAATCCATTGGAGAGTGACATGGTTATTTGTATTTACTTTTTCCAGTAGATAGTGACACTGTTTGGTGAGCCCTGATGTGTGTTTGTACCGTTGTAGGGCTCGTAGAACTGCTGTACTGTCAGAGAGTATCCTAATATTAAGATCAGATACCTTCCTTCTTAGTACTGCTGTAGCTGCTTGTATTATACCCACGCATTCCGCTTGGAATATTGAGCTATGCTTACCCAGGCCCGTCGCTATGTGGATGTTCAAATCGTCAGAGAAAGTTCCTGCACCGGTGCCTGTTGTCATTTTTGAACCATCGGTATAAATTCTTACTTCCTTAGCTCCTGAGCTGTCTAGCGGCTCTTCATACAATTGTACTTTGAAGCTTTTAGTAAATAAGTGTTCTTTGTGCTGCTTGTCGTAAATTAAGTTTAGGATAGGATTTTCTGTCGTAAATTCATCTAGGATGGTGGAGTGACCGGACAGAATATCCCTATCCCAGAGTTGCAGAGCCTTTAGCCTGAAGGCAGATGCTGCTGCTTCTTGCTGGACGAACAGGTGTAGTGGCGTTATTCCTAGCAGAGCTTCTATGGCTGCGGTAGGTGTCGTCCTCATACAACCTGTTATGGCCGCACATGCTAGTCTCTGGAATTTCCTCAGTTTAGCGATAGTGGTGCTTAGTGTGGTCCTGGGCCACCACACTAGTGCTCCATACGTTAGACAAGGCTTGATTACGGTGTTGTATAGCCATAGGGTAATTTTTGGGCTTAGTCCCCATGACTTACCAATCATCCGTTTGCATTGCCAAAAGGAAATGCTGGCCTTGGTTATTTTATTATCTAGATGCTTCGCCCAATTTAGTTTGCTGTCTAATGTTACTCCCAGATATTTTACATCATCAGACAGTTTCAGTTGTGTGTTGAAAAGGCTGGGTAGCTTATACTTACCCAGTTTTTTCTTGTTGGTGAACAGTACAACTTCAGTTTTGTTGGGATTCAAGGAAAGTTCGTTATCAATGCACCATTTTTCGACAATCTTTAGTGCGTTTTTCATAATGTCACAGGTCACATTAGCAAAGTGACCTGATATGGGAATGGCAAGATCATCTGCATAGCCTACCGTGAAAAAGCGTTGGGAGTTGAGCTTGTGGATTAAATCACCAACCACCATGTTCCATAGGAGCGGTGACAGGACTCCCCCCTGGGGGCAGCCTCGCGCCACCACTCCCGTGGTTGAGCCGTCTAGGTTTATACGTACGGCTCTCAGTTTTAGCATGTTGATGATCCAGTCCACAAGCGTTACATCCACTCCATGTCTGTGCAGTGCCATTTTTATGCTGTTGAAGTTGGTTTTGTCAAAAGCTCCTTCAATGTCTATGAAGGCCCCCAGGCATAATGCCTTGGTTTGGATGTCGCGTTCAATTCTTGACACAACCTTATGTAAAGCAGATTCTGTTGATTTACCTGAGCTGTAGGCATGTTGTTCTGGATGCATAGGAACTTTGGTTAATATGTTATCTCTAATGTACCTATCGCATAGTCTTTCTAGTGTTTTAGTAGGCATGACGTGAGGCTAATTGGTCTGTAGGCCTTAGCGTCTGTGTAATCGCTCTTACCCGGCTTTGGTATAAATATAACCTTTACCTCTCTCCACCTAAGTGGAATATACTTGTATGCTCTGAGGATTCGGGTGAGGTTCATATATATTATAGTTTCTCCCCATTGAAGTAGACCTGGGAAGATACCATCAAAACCGGGAGCTTTGTATGTAGAGAATGTTCTTATAGCCCATTTTACTCTTTCACTGGTGACCACCGTCTGCGCGACTAGCCTGTCTGCTTCAGTGGGTTCTGTATTAGGGATGTTTTCCCAGTGAATACCTCGACTAAGTTACAACCGGGGTAGTGAGTTTGCAGTAGTAGGGCATTTGTTTCTTTTGTTGAGTTAGTGTATGTGTTATCTAGTTTTTTAAGGGAGCCAATTTCTCTGTTGGAGTTGGTTGCTATTATTTTCCTAACTCTATTTGCCTGAGCATTGGACTCAATGTTAGTGCTATAGTTTTTCCATGACCTTCGCCGACTAGAACGTAACAATTTTTTGTATACCGACCTCGCTGTCTTGTAGTTGTCCCAGTCGTCGTCACGGTAGGTATTCATGGCTCTGTTAAATAACCTACGTACCTGTTTTCTTTGCTTTTCCAGCGCTTTGGACCAGCCCCGATTGCCTCCCTTACCAGGTTTCGGTTGGGTCAGTGGACAAGCTTGTTCATAACAGTTGTTAAGGGTGTCTGTTAGAGCCACTACAGCTAGTTCGATTTCTGCTGTACCATTGAGTTCGGTTTCCGTACTTACCTGTTGCCCTGACAATTGTAGTGCTCTCACATAAGCTGCCTTGTCAGTTTTGCGTGGGTTGCGCGTTGGCTCAGGTGTGCTGTATTCCAACTCGAGTTCGTACCTGATCCATCTGTGATCGGAGCCCGAGACCTCATTGGATACTCTCCAGTTCCGGACTAAGTCAGTATTTCCTGATGTCAAGGTAAGATCTATGATGGTTCGATATCTGCTGTTTACAAAAGTTGGTACGGATCCCCTGTTGGCTATAGAGAGATTGGTTGAGAATAAGAACTCTACCATTTCTCTGCCTCGTTTGTTTGACTTTTCCATGCCCCATATAGGATGGTGCGCATTTGTGTCTGCTGATATTATTAGGTTAAGTTTATTTAGTTCACAGTGTCTTACCAGATCCACGACATTCTTAGGCGCAGCATCTTCGTCAGCGGGCATGTAGGCTGATGCGACTACCAACTCAGTGATGTCGTTGGCGCTTCTGTGCTGGAGTATGACAGTTGCCAAGTCTCTGGAACAGAACTCTGTTAAGGGCACAGCTATCATGTTACGGGGCACATATATACATGCCCTATGATTGTTACACCTGTTATCAAGTATTAACTTACCCTCCAGGTTGTTGAGACCACACACACGCCCAGCCCTAATCCACGGCTCCTGGATTAAGGCTACGGTCTCGTTGTTGTTGTTCTCCAGCACTCTGCGCAGGTTAGCCGTTGCAGTTTCACTGTGCTGGAGATTTGTTTGTAGGACGTGACTACTTGTGGAGTTCCGGGTCACCATCATACAGGTTACCCTCCTCCTCTGACGAGTCATTCACGTCTCCCCTAGGTACCCTCCAGAATCTTCCTCTAGGCGAGTCGACAGCTTTCTTCCCCTCCATCGGCCTTGAGGTCGACGGTTTGGGGGATGAATGCTGTGGCACCGTAGTGGCTTCCTCTGTCGGGTTCTCTAAGGTGATGTTAGTTAGTACACAACCTAGGTCTTCTTGACCGTTTCCGCCGGCTCCCGTTTTCGGTTCTGCCGTCGTGTCCGATGGCAGCTCCTCCGGTGGCTCATCTTGCATAGAGTTGTTGGCGGCGTAGAAGCGGACGTAGACACTCCCTAGGTTGTGTGTGAGTCGCCGTTCTCTTCCCAGCAGCGTCGGTACAATGTCCTCCGGAATTCCGAGTGTTAAAAACATTGTGTTATCTGATTGCTTGCTGTATTTTGTATCCCACCCTGTATTTTGTTAAGGTCTTCTTGTAACTGACCAGAGCAGACTAGTCGGTTAGCGAAGAATTTTCTATCATCAGCAAAGAAGGCAGATTCAGAATCTATCAGTTTTATTAGGTCAGTTACAAAAATTCCAAATAGAGTCGGTGCGAGCACTGAGCCCTGCGGTACACCACTTAGGACTTGTTTCTCATATGATAAGGAGTTACCAACTCTAACTTGGAATATTCTGCCAGAAAAGTAGCTCTCTATCCAGGTGAGTAAGGCACCATGTATCCCAAAGTGCTCCAATTTCATTATAAGTCGTTTATTGCGGACTTTGTCAAAAGCATGTTCAAAATCCAAGTATATTACATCCACAGGATTTTTTTTATCTAATTCTTTCGCCCATGAATGTACACAGGACAGCAAGTTTGTAACAGTTGACCTTTTATTCACAAATCCTTGTTGTTTTACCGATATTACGCATTATTTATTGATGTATTCTGTAATTATTTTATTTATGAACTTTTCCATAATATTAATAACTATGCTAGTGAGGCTAATCGGGCGAAAGTTACTAGGTTGGATATTGTCCCCTTTTTTGAAGATAGGGGTCACTATTGCAAGTTTCCAGTCTTGTGGTAGGTATTTTCAAAGGAGTTATTCATTAAGATGGTGAGAGCTGGAGCAAGGGTCTTAACAGTTTTTAAGAATGCAGCTTGGTATTTTATCTGGTCCGAGGGCGGAGTGGTCGTTCAGGTTCAGAATGGTTTATTCAACATCTTTAACAGTAAATGATATATCGGATAAGCTTTCTTCTACACGGGCAGCAGCAGTTATGTCAATATGATGAATCATGACTGGCTCTACTGAGTATGCTTTTTGGAATTCATCAGCGAATACATTGGCTATATCATCAGGTTTAGTTATAAGGTCTCCATTAGGACTTCTAATGGCTGGTGGAATGGTGACTTTGGATGAGCTACACCGACGAATGTAAGAATAAAAAGCTTTTTCCCCATATACTAATATTTGAGTTTCATATGCACTTCTCTGTTGCCTAGTTAGTGCAACACATTTATTGTTCACTTCACGGTATTTTTTTATAGTCTTCTTCTAAGCCAGAAGTTCTGTATAAGTATATCCCAAAGTTCCATTTTAATAGCAACTAATTTTATAATATTTTCTTTTATCCGGGGCTTATTCTGAATTTTCCATTAAACTTTCTTTTCAGGGGCATGTATGTCAGTGGTAATGTTTATTGCTTTTAAAATGTCTGACCAAAGTTTCAGAGTCACTGTAAAAGTCAAGATTCTCAAGATTTTTCAATAAGTCCAAGTTATATCTCTCAAAGTCAATGAACTGGTAATATTGTTTAAGCTTTGGTGTTGAATTGGATTTTTGGTGTAGAAATTGAAGGTTGAATTCCAGCACACTAAGAAAAGACTACAAGACAGTCAAAGGTACCACATTAAATGTCTACATAGAGAGCTTCCACTTCATCGCACATATAACTTTTGTTTTTTCTAGCAATAATAGGTGTAGTGGCGTGACTCACCACGGTTCTAAACACTGTCAGCACTTACACTATATGCACTCAATATAGATTCGGTTTTTGGTGTGTCGCCTTCGGAGGTCGGTAACAGACTGCCGAGTTACCTGCCGTGTCTTGTGAAGTAAGCTTCGAAGGCTGAGTCATAGTATCTCAAATAACTATAGACTAGTAGCTACCACAGACTATAATAACGTCGATGTAGTGTTGCAAGTCTCGTAGTAAACTAACTACCACAAATATATGAGTTACTACATATTATATTATTAGAAATGTATATCTTTAATATCTATATCCTACAATAGGTATACCATCCACATTATCTCGAACATACATCGCCACACCAGCGCCTCTAGTCTTTCCTTCTGACTTATTTTTCTTATGATTACGATTTACGATCTTATCTAAATAAGGTGTAACCAGTTATGTTATATGTACTGTTTCGGCCTATACTATTAAGCCATGTTTCTGTAACAATTGCTATAGATTGTCTATTATTGTTTATGTAAAGCCTGAAAAGATCAAATTTTGGTGGTAATGAGAACAAATTGGTGTACATAAATGTGAGGTCAACATATGGATTTCTACAAGCTTGAATTAGTTTTTTTGGTTGACTATTTTAGGGGTGCCTTTAACATATTTTATTGTAAGGTTGGTCTCACCATTTCCAGTTCTGGCTTTTAGAGTTTCACGATGTTTAGCTCCTCTCGCTGTATTGTTGTCTTATCATCATAAATCCTTACCTCCCTACAAGCCTTACTTTTGTTCTTCAGTATCGTGAGAGCATCTAGACGTGACTTGAATGTCACTTTTATCGGTCTCTGTTTGCTAGAATTGTCACTTTCACGATGACCAAGACGTTGCACTGAGATCACCGTCACTGTCAATGTCCAAAAATATCTTCTTCACGCATGATACATCATGAGCTTTTCTATCATTGCCAATATCTGAGGCACATTCTTGTGTTGTACCTACGTAGTACAAACGTAACGCCGCGTGACAGGTACATTGTTTCCCTGCGTACGTCGTCAAATATCGTTCTTTCGGCATGGTTAGCTTCCATTAGTATCGCGCAAACAAAAGTGCGTAACAGGAACTAGCGTAGATGTAATACGGGTGTGTATGAAGCGCTCGTAGCGAAGTTTCTTTAACCGTTCAGAACCGATCAGCAAAGTTATGCAATGTGACCGCCGTGGTCAGGAGTTAGATGGGTGACCGCTGGTGACATTACTACTGTGCGCTTTCGTGCTTCGGAGGGCCGTTGGACCCGGTTGTTGTCTTGGGATGGCAGTCGTTATAGCATGGTGGTAGGGCATTTTGCGAATGCCCGCCTGGCTAGCTACCTATCTGGCTAGCTATCAAGTAGAAAATCTGTCGTTAACGGTGTGTTCCAGCAGCTGTCCTTGTGAGCCAGTAATTCTAGGTTAGCCTAAACAAAATCTTGGACCACATCATCACATACTATCAGGTGAGATAGTTGGTCAAAGGCTGACCTATCAGGCATAAAAAAATACTGTACAATGCGCAAGAAATAGGTTCTTACTACTCATCACAGATTATTACCCTTTCCCAAAAAGTGAAATAGCATAATAACAAATACTTTTAAAAGTATCCTAAAAAATATTAAATAATATTTTAATAAAACACTTAAAAAAGCATAAAATTATATATCTAGTGACAATTCCGCCTAATTTTCCTGTTATCTACGTGACGTCACAAACATCACGCAGCCTAACCGGAAGAATACCCGACTAGTTTCGTTTCTAAACGAAGCATCTTCAGGAGGTCTTGACTTACCGAGCGCACGATCGAGACTAAAAAAGAAATAGCATCTTTAGAGCCTCGCCCGCCGATAAGTTCAGGCCGTCAGTAAATTCATCATTACGCTCGAAAAACATACGTTAAGTGATAAAATTCTTCTATTATTACGAAGTTTAACCGTGAATCTTGCATTGGTCAAAACCCGATTACTAGAGATCATCGGACGTGGGTCAAAAAAGCATTTCGCGATGTCAATTATAGCTTTTTTCAAAGCTTTCTGAACATTGTAAGAAAAGGTTTTAAAACGCTTATTTTGCCTAGAGTATCCCATAACGAACGCTCAATGCTATAATTTTTAGCATTAGTAGGTGTTAATTTATCTAATAGTAGGCTGTTGTACGAACGCCCTATAAGAGTTTACTGTAGGTCCCGATTTGCCTTATAACACTAACTTAGTATATTGATCCTGGAAAGCGTAAGCGCTATAACCTATACCTAAACGAACCAATTATTTTTTATAATGTTATAGTCAGAAATAATATTTATGTTGAATTATCTGATATTTATAGCTCTGAAATCAAAACTGAAAAATTGTCGTCGTTTTTTAAATTTGTTTGCAGCTGATGCAGCTACTTCATACTAGGTACCTGGTTTTATAAAGAAACAAATATAATATGGCGCCGATTATTACTACCTTTCATTTAGCGACAATAACATGTACAAATTATTAGAGCAAACATTTTTTTGCTCGTATAATTTATTGATAAATGTGATTTTTGCTTAGCATGCAAAAGTGCATTAATTGTAAGTAAAGGTTGAGACATCATTGCGAGAGTTAATGTTTGTTTAGTGTGTAGTTGATCAGATGAAGTCTATTAGTTCCCTAACATCCTAGGTTGAAGACCGCGCACCGTCCCTTATGACGGTTAAAGTATTACAATTAAAGCACAAAATATCGGTTCTAACGAGCATGTTGCGGTGGCCGCGTGGTTTAGGCACCCGTGGCGAAATCGGGGACACGGGTTAGATTCCCACCCGGGCCCAAAATTTTGTTCTCCAATCATTCGCAAAAAAGATTTAGATGTGACATACTATTTTATTAATGAATTTATTAATGAAAAAAAAATATTATGACTACTAATCTCATTCAACATTAATTAATGTTACATTATTTTTTTGATATAATTTAATTTGTTAGGTACATTTTAATTTATGGTGCGTTTTAATCATTTAATTTACTTGTGATCCACAATCAAAGTGGCCAAAATCAGCGAATTGCCCATTTAAGAGCACGTCTGAGAGCACGACTATTATTGGTTTATTAAAACATGACTAGATATTCTCACTCCTTGGTGTGTGATGATTTATAGAAAAGTTTTTTGAAAAAGTGATAGCTCAGTGGCTTTGCCTATGGACTGCCGTGCACCAGGTCCATGGTTCGAATCCCGCCGCGGGCTTGAGCTTCACCGCATGGTGGTAGGGCATTATCCGAATTCACGCCTGGCTAGCGACCACCCTCAAGTAGAAAATCTGTCGCCAAGCACCTAACGGTGTGTTCCAGCAGCTGTCCTTGAGAGCCAGTAATTCTAAATTAAGCCTGTTTAACACCTTCGACCACATTATCACTTACCTGTTGGTACTACTCTCAGATGAGAGTAGTGGTCAAAGGCTTACCTATCAGCAAGAAAAAAAAAGTCAGCGTGTTCATACATGGCCTTGAATGGGAATGTGCTCTCAACAACAGCTGCAAAATGTCAAAAATGATGCCAAATACATACTTTCCAAAATTGTTCCAAGTATTGTTAACAGCTATGTTACATTTCAGCCATAATGTCCCTGCTGTTGAAGAATATGTGGAGAAGCGTGCTGCGCAGCAACCCCCTAGGTCGCTCAATGACACCTCGCAGTCTATGTTCTAGTCGTAAGTGAAACCCATTTATATTGCTAATTTATATGTATAACATATAAATAATACATATAATATAACTTACATATATTGGACTTGCCTGTAAAAAAAATTACAAAAGGGCCAATAAAACTTTTATATCTTTATATCTATATAACACCTAAGTCCAGTAAATTAATAGTCACATTTAAAGCGCTCGTAGCGAAGTTCGCTTAGCCGTTTTAACCGATTAGCAAAGTTAAGCAACGTCCGCCGCGGTCATGTAGCCTTTACAGATGGTGGTAGAGCATTTTGTGAATGCTCGTCTGGCTAGCTACCACCCTCAAGTAGAAAATCTGTCGCTAAGTGCCTAACGGTGTGTTATGGTAGCTGTCTTTGAAAGCCATACCACATCATCAGTTACCATCAGGTGAGATAGTGGTCAAAGACTATCGATCAGCTATAAAAAAAATGCCATCATAAAAGCTGTTGCATAAAAATGTACAGGATGCAAATTAGAAATTCATGAATATTGGGAAACTTTTTGAGGGTGGTAGCTAGCCAGGCGGGATCTCGCGAAATGCCCTACCATGCCATAACGGACTGACATCCTAAGACAACAATCGAGTCCGACGGCTTACCGTGGAACGCTCACCTGATGGTATGTGATGATGTGATCGAAGATGTTGTTCAGGCTAATCAGGATTACTGACTCTCAAGGACAGCTGCCGGAACACACCGTAAGTGCTTGGCGACAGATTTTCAACTAAATTTTACGCAAAGCATCATCGGGTGGTCTCGACTCTACGAGCGCACGGTAACATCTGTCACGTTGCAGTATCCGAGTTGACGCGCAAGTCAGCGGACCCGGTGATGACGTCACTGAGGGCGGCGGGCCGCGCCGATGACGTGTTGTCGTGCGTCGCGGCGCACCTGCAACAGATGTCGCCGCGACATTTGCTGCAGGCGCTGCGCACGCTGTTCGAGCTGCATCGAGCCGGAGAGTGAGTATACTATCACCAACGTTCATCAGCATCAGTGTTCCTGGTTGCATCACATACGTCTAGATACCACACTTCTAATTGATCTTTGTCTACTCTTTTAGTTTTCATAATATATTTTTTTGTTTTCTGTGTTGGTGCGGTTTTTAAAGCTCAAACTCGTTTATACAGAAGTTTTTATATAATGTGTTTTGATTTTCCTTATTGTTTTATATCTATAGATAGGATATTGGTTTGGGGGGCATTGCTCACTTAAGAACCGTCATCTCAATTCGTCACCTTATAAATTCATCAACTTTTCACCTCACTAATTAAAGGCGGTACATACAACATGTCTTATTCAAATGACATGTCTAAGACAATAGAGTCGTTTAGTCATCAATATACCATTTAGTCAGAGGCCTTACAATAACATGAATAATATGACGTAGCTATTAACTTAATTATTAAATAAATTATACCATAATATAATATATTATACATGAAGCGCTCGTAGCGAAGTTTGCATAGATATTCTGAACCGATCAGCAAAGCTAAGCAACGTCCGCCTCGGTCATGAGTTGGATGGGTGACCGCTGGTGACATTACTACTGAGCGCTTCCATGCTTCGGAGGGCACGTTATGCCGTCGGTCCCGGTTGTTGTCTTCGAATGGCAGTCGTTATAGTGTGTTGGTAGGGCATTTTGCGAATGCCCGCCTGGCTAGCTACCACCCTCAAGTAGAGAATCTGTCGCCAAGCATCTAACGGTGTGTTCCGGCCGCTGTCCTTCAGAGCCAGTAATTCTAGGTTATCCTGAAAAAACATCCTCGATCGCTCATCACTTACCATCCTTAAGATAGTATTTTAAGCTCACCTCGATATAAATCTAATGATATCATAGTCTTTTTTGACTTATTTCCGATGAAAAACATTTTTTTTCGTAGATTGCACGGTGACACCGAGTCTTTGATCAAAGACCCTACATTCGGCCTCCTCTGCAACAACGTCAAGAAATACGCTAGAGAACTAGAAGTGAACGAAGCGATAGAAGCCACCAAAGCACTGTCGTACCTCAAAGTACCGACGGAGAGCATAATCGTCCAAACCATGCTGCAAATAATACGATGCAACATCAACCAGCTGAGCATCAGAAACATCATGTTTTTGGACTTTCTTCTCGGAAGGTTTGACAGGAAGAATCATTTGGTTGACGCGCTGCGGCTTGCGTTACCTTTAGCGTTTCAAATTCATCTACCAATGGAAATTGACAATGATGATTTACCTTTGTTGAAAGATATGCTGGCATACGCGTGCTCCAGAGACCTGCCTGATAGAATAATTAATAATGTAGTGACGGGGCTACTTCTCCATGATCAGTCTATAGACGCTCAAGTGGCCAAGTCGATTATCTGGTCCCTATGCCAAATCAATTGCACAGAATCTAAGTTCCCGACTCGCGCACAGTTGCTGCACATATGTTACGATATATTGTGTTTGAAAATTGATATGTTGACGTATGATGAGGTTCTGAAGACAGCTGCCAAGATGAAGGGTAGGATCTTGGAGAAGCATCCGGAGTATTATCACGAGCAGCTTATGGATGCGATAGCTGATTATGTGATCCGCAACGATATTGATTTTGAGAGGGGGTTGTTGGTCGCCAGAGTGCTGTCGAGGGTGGTAAGTAAATATTTAAATTGTTTATAATCAGCATGATATATTTCTCAGCAAAGACATAGACATATGAATAAAGTAAAAACAATAGTTACACATCTAAGAGCAATTCAGCTCGCAGAGTGTTGCATATCTAGTTTATATCCTAACTTTCTGGGCGGATCTCTTTCTTTTGCGTAGCTATTATCTCTTCTGACGCGGCACGTGGGCTTGGGTTGTCTATTAGTTGGGGTTGTGCTTTTACGATCCAATCTGCGGATCGATAAACATATTTAATCAGATCTCGTACATTTGATTTGGTTAGTAAAATATCGATCCAAAAAATCGAAAGAAAATACAACATTTAAATATTGATAATGCATTTATTTGCATACAGTCACCATTATTTCGGCTATTGATAGATATCAAATAATTATTTAAAAAAAAAAGACGTCTCCATGTTAATTGGTTGGATAAGTAACGATTTGAATCAACTTCTATTTGCAGTTTAACAATAGACACATTAATATTAAATGGATACAATACAAGTTCCCTACATAATTGCAAAATACGAGGGTGGTATGATAAGTACTTAGCCTACAAAAGAAAAACAATAATTTTCCAAAAGTGGCGATTTATTTCTCAACATAATCTCCTTTGCTTTCGATACACTTTACTCAACGATGCTCCAACTTCTTTAACCCGTCTGAAAAATATGTTTTCTGGAGGTCTGCAAGGAGGCTTCCGTGGCAGCGGTAACCTCCTCATTCGACTAAAATTTCTGCCCGAAACGACTGATTTTTTCAAATTTGAAAACAAAAAGATGTTGCAAGGGGCCAAATCTATAGAATACGGTGGATGGAGCAGCAGTTCGTAGCCTAATTCTAATAATTTGGCCGTGGCAACAACAGAGGTGTGAGCCGGTGCGTTGTCGTGATGGAAGAATTTTTTTCTTCGCCAAATGGGGTAGTTTTTTCTGCAATTCGGCGTCGAATTGGCCCCATAATTCGGCATAGTAGAGCCCTGTGATAATTTTGCCCTTCTTTAGGAAGTCGATGCAAATCACACCTTTTGGATCCCAGAAAACGGTGGCCATCACTTTTCCGGCCGATAGGACAGCCTTGCCTTGTTCTTCGGAGCAAGTTCGCCGGTTAGTGTCCAATGTTTCGACTGTTCCTTGGTCTCTGGTATGTATCCATGTTTCATAGGCGGTTACGAAACGACGCGGAAACTACTTCGGATTGCGCTTATACATCATCAAACACTGCTCTGAAGTGGTTTCACGGTTGCGCTTGTTGTCCGGACTGAGCATTCGCGGCACGCATCGCGCCGACAGCTTTCTCATGCCCAATACTTTATGCAGCATATGACCTACGCGGTCTTTTGAAATGCTTACTGTCTCAGCTATCTCACGCACATTCAATCGGCTTTCTAGCAATACGAGATCATGGATTTTTGACACGCTGTCCTCCGTGGTCGCCGTTTTCGGGGCACTTGGGCGTGGCTCATCAAAAACCGACGTACGGCCACGTTGAAACAGGTTAAACCAATTTTAACGGTCGCCATCCAAGGAGGAGAGTCACCGTACACAGCAGCCAAGCGCTGTTTGATTTCGCTTCGTGATTTTCTTTCCAAAAACAAGAGTCGAATAACCGACCGATATTGCTTTTTTTCCAATTTTCTCAAATCCGCGTATATGGTCGCTTCCACACGCGGTTAAAAAAAAACTATGCATTCGATTTGATAGTAATTTTGTCAGTAGGTGTCTACGAGAATGTATAATGCTATAATAAAATACTCATGCGATAGCAGTGCTGTCGGGCGGTGAGGCTTAGTACTTATCGGACCGCCCTCGTATTAAAAGCCACAATTTTTTGTTAGCATCAGGTGTTTGTTTGATACATAAAAAATAAACCACATATCAACCCTTTTGACCAATAGGTTAATATTACATAAAGTCATTTTAAAACTTCCAGGCTCACACAAACCTAGGACTCATCGAGCACCTCTGCCAACAAGCCATCACCAGCCCAACATCCCTGGCCAACGCTCGCACCAGCATCCTCTTCGGCTTCTTCAACTGCCTCTCTAACAACAACTACATACCCAACTTAGAACAATGGACAGAAATCAGGAGACAACTCAATTTGAACCCTATATTTGAAGGCACAAACTTCGCTTTGCCGTGGGCAAAGTTATGCCTTGAAATGGCTTCGCTCGGGCACTTCGATGACAGAATCTTATCCAAAGTATTCTCCAAAGACTTTTTAGATAGTTATTTAGCTAGGGACAATAACGTATTAGATTATTTACAATTGCTGACGTTGCATGAAGCGGTGAAGACGTTTCATTGTAAAGAGTATTGTCTACCGGAGGACATTTTGTGTAAGGCGAAAGAACTTTATCCGCTTAGTAAGTTTAATGAGCAGATTGAACCGTACGTCGCGAGGGGGCTGGGGGGCGAGGAGTATGTGATGAGGAATGTGATGCTGCCTAATGGATTTAATGCTGGTGAGTTCTCATCACGTTTAAAGTTGTTGTAATAAAATATAGATACCATTACCATAAGTTAAGCAACGTCCGTCGCGGTCATGACTTGGTGACCGCTACCGACATTACTACAGAGTGCTTCCGTGTTTCGGAGGGCACGTTAAGCCGTCGGTCCCGGTTATTGTCTTTCGATGGCAGTCGACATAGCTTGGTGGTAGGGCATTTTGCGAATGACCGTCTGACTAGCTACCACCCTCAAGTAGAAAATCTGTCGCCAAGCATCTAACGGTGTGTTCCGTTATTTGACCTTGACATCGGGTAATTCTAGAATAGCCTGAGCAACATCTTCGACCACATCATTACTTACCATCAGGTGAGTGGTGGTCAAAGGCTAGCCTACCAGCAATAAATAAATAATAAAGAAAATATACCTCTGGGAGGATGTCCGTGGGTGGTGGCAATCCGTCACGTACCACCTGCTCGTTTGTTTGTTTGTGAATGGATGGAATGCTAAGTAATTCGTATCCTGCTGCATAACTGAGTTGTTGCGGTGCGAGAGAGGTGACCAGTGACGTCACGCTGCATGAGCGCTTTCGAGAAAGAACCGAACACATGTCACTGAGATGGAGTTCCAATCCGTATTAAAGTTTTCTCATTATTTCAGATATATTAATATGTATGAAAGGAGGGTACCCGGTGAAACTAACAGTACCGAGCAGCAACACGAGAGTGTCTTTAGAACAGTTGAATCTACCTAAAGGCGCTCATATGTAAGTCATATTTAAATTAGTATAAGGGCTTGTTTCAGAATGTTCGAGTTAGTTACGGTTATACTACCCAGAACTTATTTATTAAATAAACACTCTCTTTGCGTTTCACAGTCATCGATTTAGCCTATCCGTCGGTTAAGCCTGCACCGAGGCAGCGATACGTAATTGTGGTTCGTTTGATCCCTTTCTGTATCTTCATTTCTTAATTTTGAGTTATGTAATTAATATATATTATATTTAAAGATTAATTCTATAAATCATACACTTTGGAAACACGATTACTTAAAAAAATATCTATAGACAAAAAAATCCAAATTTACATCTAAAAAACGAAATCAACCCTTAGTACGGCGTAAATACTTAACGGAGAGTCATCCGTATTTGAAAAATAATAAAAACAACATGTTTTCTATAACGTATACACATTACATTTTTCAAATAGGTATGTCGTTTTATTATACAAAGGAAATACTCAAATTCACGCATGTTCCGCCCATTTTAGTCAGAGCCGCGATGCTTTGTTCCTATCCGCTTTAGTAATTCTTCAGCCGTCGGACGGGGACCGATGCTGTTGGCGTTCCTGTACGCACACATACGTGGCGCGCCTAAAAAGCTCGGAGCTTGAAACGCGCTGCATGTCAACTGTCATTTTTATCATTCAGTTATTTTTTGTGTTGCATAGCAACCCGAAACTTTATTAGGACATTCTGAAACGGACCCTAAATCTTGTACTGACGTTGATAAGTCATACGTTGAAAATTGTATCTATTGATCACAGCTTAAAAAGTTAAAAACTAAGCAGTCCTTGAAAGCGAGTAATTCTAGGAAGATGTTAAGAACAACATCTTCGACCACATCATCACTTACCATCAGGTGAAATAGTGTTCAAAGGCTAACCTATCAGATATTTTAAAAAATACAATATTAATCGGCGATTCCAGTAATTGTTGTATAAATAATGGTACATTATGCAACAAGTACGCGAAGTTGTTTATTACAATCGAGACGGGTTTGAGGCCTGAGCTCGAAGGCCTAAATGGAGTAGAGATTGTAATAAACAACGCGCACGAGTTTCATAAGACGTTTTTCAACACACTTGCGAGGAACGAATACGCAAATTTCGATACGAAAATATTTTCTTGATCTTTTTGATAGCAATAATAATCGGATTAAGAACGTTTATAATTAAATCTTCTAAAATTCTACTTCAGTAGGTAAAAAACTCTTTGGTTTGTTTTTAAATGAAAAACGAACGAAACAAACTACAACCTCCTTGGTGAGAAGTGTGGAAACGTTTTTTTTCTATTTAAAACACTAGTGCGGTAAAGTAAACAAAAAGCACGAGGGCGTAAAAGACAATATTATGACACTAACATCGGTACATTTAAAGGCCCGTTACGAGCGAGTATGTTGAAAAGTATATTAAGCCATATGATTACTAAGCAGTTATTCCAGATATCTACTAGGTAGTTTAGCTTCTGAAATAGCCCCCTTAACAAAAATGATATGAAAACTTTGAAAGCTTGCATTTTTTATTTTGTATTCTGTCAACTCTCAACTAGATGATGTCAATGATACGACACAACTATACTAGGGTACGAAAAACGTGTCTTCTATCCATTGTACCTGAGTTTAAATATGTGTTTGCACCCCATCCCGGTTTAAATGGTGCATTTTGCGAATGTTCGCGTGGCTAGCTACCACCCTTAAGTACGAAATCTGTAGCCAAGCTAACCTAACAGTGTATTCCGGGAACAGTCCCTGAGAGTCAGTGAAATTACAAACTCATGAGACTCAACAACTGTACGACACAGGGTGACGGGTGTAGTGCAAAAATGAATCTATATTATGAGCAGAGGTTACAGCGTAACACCATGTGAGCCTCGAGCTTGTTCCACCTATAAAAAAAAAGGATAAAACTAATTTCTAATTCAACATACGGTCTTGACCCAAAAACCAAATATTGAATTCGAAATGTTATACATTAAAATTTTCCTTTCAGAATATGCATAATAAACTTCAACGCGGGGTGTTATTCAATGAACAGCAATCGACTGCGCGGGACCTTTCGACTAGTACTAGATATATTAGACAAGCAGGGGTACATGTCGGTCCCCATCAACGCGAGCGAGTGGCTCGCCACCCCGGGGCACGAACGGACCCCCTACCTCATGAGGGAGATCGGGTACAAGTGTGGGGAAATCGGCATGAGGCTCCCACTCACTTGATAGCATCGCATCTGTCTACTGCGGACTGTGATCTCATTGTTGGAGATGTCAAATTCAAAGTGGTTTATTGAGGGTAGATGTTAGGAGAATCATCTGTGTACATGAAAAAGTGTCCGTCCAAATGCATTAAATTAGGGGGCGCCACATTAGCATCAGGGTAAATTTTAAAGGAAGAGCCAAAACGTAAACGTACTATACACAGTTCACGAAATAAAATTAATCAATCAATCAATCATTTATTTGTCAGAATACACAATCATTACAATTTCAGATGTTAGGAAAATATATAGCAATGCATTCAACCTGCAAGGAGGCGTACAAATATTGCAATTTTTTTCTAAAATATAGATATATTTTTTTTAAACAATAAATCATTATACATTAAAATATTCTCTCATGTTATAAAAACAATTGTCAATAACCTATTGTGCAGTTTAGTTTTGAACCTGTTTCCGGTCAAAGTTTTCAAGTTTCCCAGTAACATTAATAGCCATATTATAAACTTTTTCACAAATAACTTTTGGGCATAGAGGAACGGTATAATAAGTTCTTATACTTCGATCACTTTAGCCACACGTTTTCTCATAATAATTATTTAAGGTTATATTTATTACATTACTTTGTACTACGCAAGTAGTTGAAGTTTTCAATAAGTGACTACTTTCGACGGTAATATTATTTATCTTATCTCGGCATACTTCAATTCGTTTACAATTGCTACAACCATACCATACTCTTTGTCTACACCAGCGCCATTGTGGAAGGTTTTTGAACTGTTATTTATAGCCTGCTGGACACTTAAGTTTTCTACCATATGAGATGACTACTTACCTCTACCCTCCACAGGCTAGTGCAAAAATTCCCTGTGTGGAAATACTTGCGATTGTAGAAGGTAATTGTATCGTTGACTAAAATTGTAAAACGCCATATTTATCTTGGAGAAAAAATACTAATAATGTTTTCGCTTTTGTAGCCAGGCTCGGTGACTATTGTTGAACACGTGATTCACAAAATTCGGAGATTATTTTTCAAGGCGGGTTAACCTACCTCGCTCTGACACACCAGCGTGAATGTTAGGAAATCAATGTCTTAAGCCATACGGATCATATCTACGTATTACATTATCATATATACCTATACAGGATTATTCAAAATTCTTAACCTCAAAGACCACCTCCCTTTTAACACAACAAACCACTTTTGTTTCTACGAACTTAGTCAAAACCTTAAAAAATTTAATTGTAATAATGACCAACATCTATACAATAATAAAAAATAATAATTATGAAACACTTCAAAAATATAAAAAAAATATATCTTTCGGATTTGTCATCAGATATATTTTTTAAGTGTTTTATTCAAATATTAATTTCATCTTTTTTTTATATATGTTATTTTATTATAAAATATGGATTTGCTTACATATTTTGTCATTAAGTCTGACAATCTTAAGTTTTGTGTGTCGTAAAAAGAAAATGTCAGCAATGTTATCCACGAGATTAGAGCGCCTTCGACACGGCAACACCAAATCGCACCTCGAACCCTTTTAATAGAGTTATGACTACTTGGATCTGGCAAATTAATTAAAGTTTAAATTATTAAAAGAGAACATTGAAACAAAATGTTTCTTAACATTAACAGAAGTTAACTCTAAGATATTAGCATCTTTTCAATAACCCTGCATATGAGGTTATCTAAATGACAATATATATATATATATATGTATATATATATATATATATATATATAGGATAGTGTAATGGTACCCTGCTTCAAGTGAGCAACGGGAAGTTTAGGATTTCAGTAACCTTCACATTAATGTTAATAAAAAAATTGCTTTCTTAATTATTCACACCATTATTGTGATGAAAATTTATTTTTGTACATAATATTTACAAAGTTGTCTATGATAAGAAATAAATTTTATAAAACATTTACACCATTTTGATAAAATAAATCTTTTTCTCATCCTTAAACCCGCCACGAACATAGCACTTATGGACAAACACACTACCCAACCAAGTTTTGTATGACCTATCTAATTGCACTAATAAAAATGTAGCTGTCATTTGTCCTCACAATTCAAAGAACCAGAAGTATATTTAAATTGTCGTGTCTTCACACATGAGACAACATTTTTTAACAGATCCCGACCTTATAGCTTAAGTGACAACTGTGAAAGTGTCAAATCGCATTTTCCAGTCACTATTAATGCCAAAACTAGGTATATGGGATTGCAACAAAGTTTTTTAAAAAGTGACTACGTAATCATTGTTCCTTAATATTAAAGTCGACTGGGCATGGCGTTTGAAGGTGAGAAAAGGAATTAATGTTATTGTTACGGTGTCAGAAAAGTGATTTTACTAACATTAACTTTAATGTGAAAGTTTCGGAAATTATTTACAAACGTTCACACTGGTGTGTCAGAGAAGTGTGTAAGTTTGTCCGTCGAATTCTTTTCATAACAGTAAAACTTTTAAACACTGATTTATTTGATTCAATACATAATTATGTTATTAAAAGTAAATTTATATATAATTTTAAACTGTTTTCTATATACTTTATGTAGTTAGTGTGTTGTCATACCTTATATTCTCAAATAGAATATTCTCGTTCTAGATGTGTACAATAGTTACCATGCTTAGATATGAAAGCACAATGGTAACCCCCTACTTTCACAGTAAAAATAGATTTGTTAAAGTCTTGTAATTTTTGTGCCTCTGCCGTTTATGTCACAATAATTAGAGAGGACAACAAATTTTAGCACAATTTTACTTGTTTACAAATTGTTTGAATAAGGTTGATAATTCCTAATGAAAAATGTTGCCCGCTTTACAATTGTTTTTGTAGACGATACGATTGTACCAAATGACTCGTGATAAAACGACTGTTTTGTAGATTTCTTCATCTTTTTGGAATGAAGAAGTAATTTGTGAATAAATTGTTAAGTTTTAAATTTGTTTGGCTCTTCATTTGTAAACTTACATACGATAAAAAGAAAAGTATTTATTTCTACAAAAAAGAGCTATTTGGCACTACCGTTGTTCAAGTGTTTTTATGTGTCATATTGAGGTAAGTGATGGCTTAATACATTTAATTAGCTCTCATATGACTTGGCTGGACATATCGTTACGTATTTGGTTACAGATTGTCACTTATGAGCGGTAGCCAGCCAGGAAGCATTCGAAATTGAAGCAATGATGGCTGAGCGGTTATAGCTATGGACTGCCGCGCAGCAAGTCCATAGTTCGAATCCCGCCATGGGCTTGAGCTTCACCGCATGGTCAAAGGGCATTTTGCGAATGCCCGCCTCGTTAGCTACCACCCTCAAGTAGAAAATCTGTCGCCAAGAACTTAACAGTGTGTTCCGGCAGCAGTCCTTGAGAGTCAGAAAAATTACAGGCACATGAAACTTGAATGTCTCAGTGTGACGGGCGCAGTGCAATTCGCCACATGACGAAATGCATCTGAGATTTATCAGAGGTTTATCCGCTTAAAATTAGGTGGGCCACGTGCTAGGTACTTCACAATCACATTTAAAAAAAAAATGGTATAGAAAACTTAATCCCAACCTAAGAACTTACGGCGGCCTAAATTTTTATAATCGCTTCAGTTTACTTTTTTATAGTAATAGTTCAAGAGCGTATATTCGCATAATGCCCTAGTAATTGAAGTAATATTGACTAATCGAAGCGATTGAAACGGTTGTATTATCTTTGGATCTGATAAAGTATCTCTAGTTTTAATAATATTATTTTTGCACTAACGCATGCTCTGCGGTTTACATTACAAAAATACAAATTAACGAGAGGAAAAATTTAAGTCATGTGCGCGATTCGAACCCACGTCCATCAGCCATACCCTTTGGCCGGGGTATGCTCTGACCGACTGAACTAACATGAAAATGAGTCATAACTCAAACCTTTCCTATCATTCTTCAACCGTATAGTATAATCGTATGGGGATGAAGCGATATCTATAGTTCAACTTACGTTGTACTACAAACAAGACTAATTTTACAATTAGCTTTAAACTCGTGCATGATGACGCAACCCTATAATTTTAGTATTTTTATTTTTGCAAAAAATTACAAATAACAAAAAAAATTAAGTCATGTGCGGGATTCGAGCCCGCGTCCATCTACCCCTTTACCCCTGCTAAAGGGTGAACGGACGCGGATTCGAATCCCGCACATGACATACATTTTTCCTCGTAAATGTGTAATTATGTAAAGTATCACTAGACTGTACATATTGATAGATGGAGCACAGGTCCTTCCCCATGAAGCCCAAAGATAACAGTGGCCTTATGCAGCCGTGCTCTTCCCAAGTGGAGAACCTAAGTGACCCTAGGATACAAAGTTATTTTACCGCCGCAGGTACTCCTATAAAAGTCAAAGTCAGCACCAAAGTTCCTCGTGTTCAGCCACAGAGAAGATAAGAAAACCGGCTGGCCCGCTGCCTTTAAAATATTGTAGTTACGTCAAAAACCAACAAGTAGGTTTTATTAGAAGAGCAGAGAGTGAGCGCCCGCTTGTAAGTACCTTGTAAGTAAGTAAGTAGTAAGTAGGTAATACTTCTAAGCTATTGTACTAAATAGCAAAAGTGATGACTAGGAATTCCTTGATGAATTTATCGCATCGGAAGATTGTACGTAAGTATAGTCTGTTTCAAACCAGCAATTGATAGAAAGAGGCGATGTTCATACGTAGGTACCTACAGTACAAAGAACACAGATGGTTTGTGTTTCTCATTCCATGGCCAAGAAGTAGAACACAAGTAACAGTTGAGGTTTATCTCTGTCTGTCGTCTGTCTTTCAAATTGATTCCAGTTGTTTACATCGTGTATTTATCTATGGTTGAAGTTGAATTCAAATATAATTATCATTTTGTGCGTTTATTTAATGTGATAAATGATCATCGGTGTTAAAAATACACGATACAAACTGCGATTTGGATCAGCATCGTTTGGATGATATAAGAAAATCGGGTCAAAGATGTACTCGTATACTTACATAAGTGTTTTGTTAATTTTGGGGGGTTTGTTTATATGTGAATGTAAATACGCGTATGTGTTGTGGACAGGAGGGGAGCCCGAAGTGAAACAGTCCGACTATTTCGCGGATATACCTGATTCTCATGTGGCAAGGGCTGTTTACAGCAATGAGATCAACCAAACTGGGTGCGTACTTGACAGTATTTGATGATTCTGAAGGAAATGTTCCATTCTGCGTTTTGTGTGCTAACTTTTAACTGTGTTTAAGCCGTACAGCTCCCGGCTTAAGAATCAATGCTCTATATCCTCAAAATAAGATGAAGTAGATAAAAATATAAGCCCTGCCGGGTGCCGGGTTTGAATTGCAACTCCCATATCATCCCGTGGGTGTCGTAAGAGGCGACTAAGGGAAAAATACTGGAAGGTGGGCAGTAGCGCCTTCTAAAGAACTGTCAACTTACACTGCGATCCCCAAGATGCCTGCCAAGCGTGGGGATTATGGCAAATACCCCCTTAATAGAGGAGACTGTGTTCAGCAGTGGACGATCCGGTTGTTACAGTACAGTAAGATAAAAATATGCCGAAAGAAGCATTCCACTGCTCACGTCGATGTGAATGGGTGTCGTGCTGCCCAGCAGGGCTTTGTGCCACTTATATAACACTAAAACTAAAATTTGTGGGTACTTACTGCCAACGAGAGCATTCTCATAGCATAAAACCGAAACCAAATTTTTTAACGGACAAGTCGGGCATTTGTTTTTAGCGTCACGTCACGGCTGCCTTTTACATTTGCAGTGTTACTTTCTTGTTCTGCTTGACACTGCACTCAAGGACATTTACTCGTAATTCTTAGGTCTCGTTTGCCCAATAATTTTCCTAAATATTTCACAACATTTGGATGTCTGAAAGTGAAACTCATAGTTGTAAAGACCGGCGACCCAACACTAGATGGAACAAGAATAGAAAGAGGCGATGAGTTTTAACGAATATTCCTGGATCTAGCCCAATCAATGCACTGTATACCTTCACAATTACCTACAAATATTTGCGCCAGATATTTTGTAAGCTTTCTTGTAATGGGGGGAGCCATTTAGGTTCCGTACCAGACGCTGAACTGTGAGTCGACGCAGGCATAGAACATTGTTATTAGGACACACAAAGAGAGAGAAAGAGACCGCAACATTAATACGCCTTTCGCCTATTACCTTGCCGATTTTTGTCTGTGGCTCTGATTGTAGTAGTTTCCATGTAATTATCGAGACGGTAGAGACACGGTAATGTTATCTATACAATATTTCAACTTCATAGAAACGGACGAATCGCGAGCTATACATACGCGCATCGATCTCGGCCTGCGCTCGGTACGCAGACAAACTCAGACAGTCGCGACTGTGCCGCAGTGACGAATGGACAGTGTGTTATTTTTTTAACAATAACCGCGAGATATTTTCTCTAAAAATAAGTTTATGTACATATTTAATATGACGAGTAGGATATATTGTGCTGTTTTGCGTGCATCCAGAGATAACTTATTTTAGGTAACCTGGAAACTGTAAATTACCGTGACGCTAAAAGCAAATGGCCGACGTGTCCGTTAAAAAATTTGGTTTCGGTTTTATGCTATGAGAATGCTCTCGTTGGCAGTATGTACCCACTAATTTTAGTGTTATATAAGATGGCACAAAGCCCTGATGGGCAGCACGACACCCATTCACATCGACGTGAGCAGTGGAATGCTTCTTTCGGTATATTTTTATCTGTAATAGTTGACGGTACATAAATTGTGTCTTTTTAATGGACAAGTATTTCCTTTAATCCCCGAAAAATATGTCTCGATTAATAAAAAAAAGTGAATAGACTAAAGGAAAGTGATTGACACGAGTTAAATAGGTAGTTTTAAGCTATATATTAGAATGCGGATTTTTCATACTTTAAAATTTAATAATAAATAAAAAAAATCGGTCGTAAATTTTTAAGAATATTTTTTTACTAGCTTTCCGGGCGCGGCTCTGCAGGCGCGTATGTCGGTTATCGCGCAAAATCATTTACCTCTTTTTGCGCAGTTGGATAAAAACTATCCTATGTTTTTTCCCGGGTCTCAAACTATTTCCATACCAAATTTCATCAATAAATCAATCATTTATTTGTCAGAATGCACAATAATTACAATTTCAGATATTAGGAAAATATTATATAGCAATGCATTCAACCTGCAAGCAGGTGTACAAAATATTAGTATTTATTCCTAAAAATATAGTTTTTTTTTAAACAATAAAATACATTAAATTATTATATATTAAAATATTCTGTCATGCTATAAAAACAATTGTCCAATAACCAATTGTGCAGTTTAGTTTTGAAGCTGTTTCCGGTCAAAGTTTTTAAGTTGTCCGGTAATTTGTTAAAAACAGTAATAGCCATATTATAAATATTTTTTTCATAAATAACTTTTTTCATTCAAATCGGTCCAGTACCTACTTTTGGTGTGAAAGCGTAACAGACAGACAGACAGAGTTACTTTCGCATTTATAATATTAGTACTGATTCAAATGTAAACAGGGTTTTTTAATTAAATCTACCTACTAGTCAAAAAACAACACGCATTTATAGTGAACACTTCCTGTTCATTTCACAAAGAATTTTATTTGTTTATATAAAGAAAAGTATATTTACAATCACAAAACTATATGGAAACACAAAGTAGCCAAATGTAATTAAAATGCTGGAGGCGGGCAGCCCTATCGCATGTTTACGTACAGAGCGGCTGTAGGTAGTTATTTCAACGACAGAGCCGAGTTAATATACAGTAGTGATAACATTACCGTGGTAGACTAATAATTATACATACCTACTTATGTATATGTAGGTATGTATAGTTTTTTTCTTTTATATAAGCTATATTTAGTTTTATACTGTCCAATTTTGATATTTACAAATATTTAAAGAACAAAATTATTCATTGCGAGCGGGCATCAAACCCACTTCCCCTTTACCAATCGGACATCGATAGATACTGCACGATATGCGAAATTTTATGCTATAATTTTACCTTTTTAATATCATAGAGGACGATGCAGCCTTCAACCAGACTACTGGACTTCATCTGAACGTATTTTAATTATGATTTTGTATTGTTTTTATTCCTTTAGTTATATGAGGTAAGTTCAATACGTAGGTATGTATTATTATATTATAAAATTACGGGAATCATCTTTGCAATTTGCTTAACGTAGTAATAGTGCTTGTATTAAAATTAAATAATCTTTGGCTTTGCATGCTTTGATCAGAGATTTGGTGAACATATTCAATAGGACGGGCGCATATGTGAAAGCCCCGTGCCTCGACCCAGGTCGAAACTCTAAGTGGATCGCGGAGCCTTACCCTTGATGTGTATTACTATACTATATGTAATTTTAAATAAATGCAGCTTCCATCCTCTCATTGCATCAAGCATATCTTTTTATATTGCCAACGAGCTTAATATCCTTAACCACAATCTAAAATTGTGATGGGATGGTAAAGTCAAAGATGATAAATAGATCAAGAAAGTTAGTAAAGCCATGGAAACTGATGTAGTTTTCAAGCTTCCGAAATAGCGTTATGACTGCCATTCGAAGACAACAACGGGGATCTGTCCCCGTTGTTGTCCCTCTGATGCAAGCAGCGCTACGCTTAGAAAATGCCAATAGAACATTGCGATACGCGCGCTTCACGATACTAATACCTCCCCAGATGGGCGTTTCTAGAGTTGCACACCTGCGCTGACAGTAGTGATGAAAAGCAGGCGTATGCAGCCGGGTTCCTCGAGGGGTTCCTCACCAGGGACCTCGTCTGGATGCACTGGCAGAACATGCTCAAAGGGTAAGACGTAAAATGCGTATTTAGAGGTACATCTTTTAATTAGGTAGAGAGGTATTCATACAGTAGCTTTGTGTTTAAAGATGAGGCAGCCTATGCCGGCGGCATTCGGTTGCTGCAGGAAACAATCGCCGGTATGGTGTTTAACCATGAAACGCTTTACACATCCCATGGTGATAGGGTATTTAGCAAATGCTCATCTGGCTAGCTATCACCCTGAATAAAAAATCTTTGTTTTATACAGTTGTTACTAGGCCCACCAGAAGCTATGCGATAACCTCTGCATATCACAGAAGCATTTCGTCATAAGTGCACTGCGCCTAACACCCGTGAGATGTACTCTTGTTAAGTCTCATGTCCCTATAATTTCAATTCGCTAACTTTCTCTCAAGGATTGGTGCTGGATAACACTGTTAGGTGCTTGGCGATAGATTATCTACTTAGGGTGGTAGCTAGCCAGACGAGTATCAGAGATGGGCTATCATTGCTCCGAACAATAGTTATATGTCACGAAGCATCTCTTACCGACCCAAAAATTGTAACGCACTTGTTTTGTTTTTTCGGCAAAGCGATCAAAGTTAGTACCTATGCTATGATCTTTCGGTTGGAGTGTACCCTTTTTTTTGAAATTTTAACTCGCTGCGCTCGTGATTCAAAATTAATATCCTGAGCGTTAGCGAGGGAATCAAAAGAGCACGAGGTGAAAAATTTTTGCACTCAACACACGCAACACGTAACTTTTCATTCCACCTCAGCGAGGAAATGACTAAATGCCTTCTCGCGTGATTGTTGAGGGAGAAAGCTCATTTGCGCATTATTAACAGTTTCAGTCAATTCTGTTGGCGTCAAACAAACTTCCTCGTCGCTAGAATCACTCATATTAGTTTTTTCACTTGCTTCAAGTTTCTTGTTTTTAATATAAAAGGTTTAACAATGACGTGAAAAAATGCCGCGTAAAGAACCGCGTACAAAGCAAATTGAAAACGGAACACCAAGAAGGTTCCGAGTCTGAGTTTTTAACAAATTAAAAAAAAGTTGTATGATATATTCGGCACCATAGAGGTAGCAGTAAATAGGTTTAATGTTTTTTTTAATTCACAAACTTAGTGCATACGATGTTCTAAACTCAATTTACTTATCGTCTAGAGAATAAAAACGGCTTTTCCACTCAGATATTGAAGATTAAAAATACTCTTTCCGAGATGGTGGGATGAAAAATATTTTTCCATTGTGTCACGAAAACAAGGAGCTATTCCAATTAGTGAGCAATATATAATTTCAGGTATTGTTACAACAAGATGGACGTGTGTGGTCTGGTAGAAGACTACGTGGATAAAAACGAAGATTACATCAGTTCTATGACCAAGAAAAATCCGTGCGACCCTTACTGGTATCATGTACGTTGTTTTGAATAGTTTTGTGTTTTAAATCACAGCGGCGTGTAAAAGTTGTCACCTTATAGAAATAAAATTACGCGGTATACCTCCCAAGTAGCACAATACTGCATTATAAGATGTCACAAGAGGTAACATCGGTAACTTTAGCACTTATGAAGAGTTATTACAGTACACTCGACCTGCAATAGGTGAAAAGAGAGCTTTCACTTGAATAAGAACGTTATTATGTATCACGGAGACAACACTGTAACATTCGTAGTGTCAATATAGGTAACAAGTTCAATATTATACAGCTTTAAGCAATTTAAAGGATTTTTGTGGACTTTAACTAGGCTATATTCTGAATTGAAGACCACAAGTGTACCCTTAGACCACTTGCATTTTAAAAGAGAACACGTGGCTACTATAATGTAATCAGTTATTCTGTGGCTTCAAATAACAAAGATATAATGCTTTTTGCTGCACACAGTGGAACTAGTGTAATGTTAATCAGCTTGTTACACGAAATCGTATAATAGTTCTTATTAAGCCCACATGATCACTATGGGTGAACATATATGATGCTAAGTTAAAGCAAACTGCTATATATTAGCTCACATGTTACCCATAATCTCAGTGAGAGCTGAATACTTGTACTAGCGTTGACAATTAATCTACTAGTGCCGTTAAATAAGACTTTGAATACTTTTTTATTCAGCGCTTTCTAGGTAAGTATAGCTAATCGCGTCGTTTAAGATATTGTGATATGTGGAGATATAAAAAAGGGTTAAATTCCTGCAGAGTTTATCGGTTCACTGATGATTACCTAGTACAGCTATTTGCGTACATGTTGCCCAATATCAAGTTTTACATGAATATGTAGCTGACTTGTATAACACAAGAACCACTCGTAACAGCTCGTGACTGATTCATGTATACCACGAGTGGACACTTAAACAGCTCATGCTGTTTGATTGTGGTTAATATAGTACACATTGCTTGTCTGCCATTTTTTTAGATTATAACCGTGTATACAATATAATAAAAAATTGATTTTGTTTAGTCAACGGAAATAACAACAGAATTTGAATAGAAAATGTAATGATTTTACACGTAAACAGCCTATTGTCAAATTATAAAGGAAAAATAATAAAACATTTTTTTAATAATAATATCATCAACCTATTTTATACTATAATTTTCAAGAAGTTAGTGATATTTTGAGAGCGCGTGAAAATTTTCGTCTATAAATATATAGTATTTGACAATAAACACTCTTCCCCATTCGAATTTTATGCACAGGAGGAAAATTAATAAAGTTTAACTTGGCGATAACAATTTGCCTATTTCCCACAAACACTTTACAAAATGGTTCACACAAAACATATCAAAATAATAATTAAGTAGTAGGGTGAAAATTATTCACAATTTTGCCACTTGTGAATTGTCAGCTACATAAAAGAGTTACTAATCTCCTGGAGTGTACTTTGTGCTGAAAAATAGGTAGCAAGTACTCTATTATTCAGCCCTTGTGGTGTATAAAAGGTAAGACATACCCTGATAATCAGTTATTATCCAGCTCTTAAGGCGACTGTTACCGTTAATAATGCTCAAATAATGCTTATACAGTGCAACCAGCCACATTATTCAACTAACAGCTGATTAATTTGTGCCCAAATCAGAGTTATATAAGCTGAGTAGGCGCCTCTGACGCTCTTATTCAGCAGGTTTTTTCAGCAGAAGATTCCATTGTGAATAGTGATTCAGCTCCTATTCAGCGCTTCTGTGCTACTTGGGCTATTTCTAAAATTAAATAAGTTAGGCATTTTAAACTTCTGTATATTAAGTATCACCTACTTTATATTTAAAACAATTTAAAGTATTATTTGAGTTGATACCTAAACAAAAACTAAAAAAATTTAATTGTGGCACCGAGCCTTCGGCGCGGCAAGTGCGGGAGTCGCGGCCGGTTTTAATCTTTGATCATGGGACCGCAGCAAACTCTCCCAGCTCCTTTGTCGCCACCGCCGCCGCACGGACCCGCTACATCAAAGTCAAAATCATTTATTCACTTTATACGACGCCCATAAGATCAATTACAAATATTGATATTGTAATGTTGTACACAGGGCCTGATTAACCCTTAGGCTAATTAGGCTGCAGCTTAGGGCGCGAGGATCAGGGGGGCGCGCCAAAATCGTTTCTTTGCATGTATTATTAATCTAGCATCGTTATATCTACACACCCTACATATTTCAACTAGACCGAGACAAAACACTAAAACTAAATGCGCTGTGAACTGAAAAAGCTTCGGATCACCTGATTTTAACAATAAATTTTAGAAAGCGCTTTAAAACACTGACGACAAGTCAGTGTTTTAAAGCGCTTTCTAAAATTTATACTTCAATCGGTTGGTGGTCGAGCGAGTTTTGAGTGAGCTGTCAACAGCGCAGCAATTGTTGGTGCACAGCTACCTACATGCAAGTTCTGTTCATTTATCTAACGCTGTTACACTTTATGTGATATTAAAAGTTTATTTTGATAGTAAAATTTTGAATCAGAGGCAAGAAAGAGATGCGAAGTAACTACATACAAAAGAGATGTAAGAAGAAAGAAACCAAAATGTCACTTTCATGAAGTTAAAACGAGGCACATTGAGTTAGAAGGGAGACGATCTTTCATCGTTGATAATTATTACGCAGCTATTAAACCCGGCAAATTATTTATAATACAGAAAATACAAGGTTTAGTTCCTGATGGAACCTGCATGAACTACACGACAGTAGGTAAATTTATTAGAAGCAAAACAAAAGAGCTATAAAAACTATATGCCACTGATATAGAAGAAACCTAAGCAGAAGAATGCGTCCATTTGGCGCAGTTTTTAAAATCTGACATCGCACGTGGCCGAGCATTCTATTTCAGCCAGATCTCCAAAGGGTTAGTTGCAGTTAATTTGTTTTTTTTTATTTCATGCATGTTCCAGAATGTGGATATAATATGTTTTTTTTTCGGAAATAAGCGTTACAGCGCAGCGGCTAAAGGTCTTTTTCAGCAATTCAAAGAATAAAAAATGACTTGCGCTCCACACTCTGGCACCAAAAACTTGCAGCGCTCTCTCTAATATATATAGAAAGCAATTGTTTACAAACGATGAAATCTGAAAAAATGTGGAAAGATTTATAAACTTTCAAGCACGAAAAAGGTCGTTTGTTTATGATTTTTGTTAATCGGCTTCGATATTTGTTAGTCGACAACGACCTTGATGCTCCGATCTGCCAAAAAACTGGAGATCCATTCGTACAATTTCTCAGAAAGCTCATAGGAAGGAAGCTTCGAAAGAAGCGCTTTATGCCACAACCGTTCAAAGGCTTGGCCTCACTCTTGGAATCTACTATCTCCGCCCAACGATGTGTAAGGTATACTAAAAGATCACCGCGACGAAAACCGTACTGGCGATCGGAAATCAGCTGGTGCTCCTCTAGGTACTGCAAGAGCTGGTTGTTGATGATGGATTCCATTATCTTGGAGAAAAGAGACGTTATGGCTATAGGGCGGTTATTGGACGGATCTGAGCGGTCACCTTTTTAAGGTAACGGGTGCACCAAAGCCATCTTCCATGTTTTTGGGACAACGCCTGATGTGTACCAGAGCCGGAAAAGCCGCGTTAGAACCGGTGTCAACTCTGGATCACAAGTCCGCAGCACTATCGGAGGGATGCCATCAGACAAACTCGACTTATGAATTTCCAAGGAGAACAGTGGTTTACGTAATGTACATTGCCGGAAAATGATATCTGCCATCGAGGTATGTGGTAAAGTCGGTGGTGAGTTCCCTTGGTAATCCAAAGTCGAGTGAGACGCAAAGAGAGAGCCCAGAAGATCGGCCTTCTCCTTTGCGGTGTGGGCCAATGTATCATTCTCTCTGTGCAGGGGCGGTAAAGATGACTAACAAAAATTGCTCCCCTGGACAGCCTTGGCAAGAGACCAGAACGCATGTGTTCCCGAAGGAAGGCGGGCTAATCTCTCGTCAATTCTGCCGATATGCTCCGCCTTCGCTCTTGCTCTTACTCTTTTGAAGGACATGGAGGCAAAGTTATATTGCTTTTTGGGATCGTTGCTATTTAAATGCCACTCAATCGGCCCAAGCTTGGTAACGCTCTCGTTTTTGCCATAGGCCATTTTACAGGAGCGACCAAACAAGGACTGAGACCTACCACCGATGGGCAATGCAGAATATTAAATAATGAGTTCCATAACTTGAAGCACTACATCAGTAACAAAGTCGGCAGTGACATCTGGATCATTGGGCAAGATGCAAACTTGCCCCCGTGGGTAGGATGCAAAAAAGGACCGCATCCCGTCCCTGCAGTCACTTGTCTTGATTTAAGTTGTGTGAGGTGCTTTGCCTTTAAGTATGTAGGTACGTAAGGTCACGGGCCAGCTAAAAAAGCTTAAACTGGTTTGCCACCCTTAGGTGGAATGTCGTGCAGATTAAAGTAACGTTACTTTCGCTTGCAGATCGATCTGAAAACTTTTATAGGTAGTATGAACTATGTTAAAATTTTCACACTAGTAAACAAAGTCGAAACTTTTAGGCCGACTGGCGGGGGCGCGTCCTCATAATTAGCCTAGAGCGGTCAGAACTCTTGATCAGTCCCTGGTTGTACATTATAATGCAACGTCCAGCTAAAAATGTAAAGAGCCACTGCGAGAAGAACGGGAAAGAAACTAGGGGCCATTCTTTTTAAGCGTCTTTTAACATCATCACATGCCAACGGCTGTAATCGTTGCCAAAAGCGGAAGCCTTCTGAAGCTGATATGGCAATATTATCTTTGGTACGGGAATCATTATCAACATCCATCACGTCTATTCATAGAACAAATCCATATTGTTTTCATAATAATCACACTTGACTGTCTTGGGGAAAGCAGTGTAAAATTTTCTTCAGAAAGCCCTTCCGCCAAAAGGCTATTTTTTTTCTTTTGTCGCCTCTTACGACACTCATAGAAAGATATGGGTGATCCAATACCGGTATTACCAGTTTGAAAATTTAAATAAACAGTTTCATATTTTATTGAAGGTAAAGCTGTACTACATACAGCTGGAGGGTCTCGCAGCCGGATACAACCAGGCCACGACAAAGCCGCTGGAATGGCTCACAACACGAGATATTCTGTATGTATTGTTTACAAAGTTATTCCCACCTTCTCTTGACCCAACAGTTCCCTGATGAACATCACTATTGGTGATACCGCCGTTCCTTTAATACATTATGTGCGTCACTTCGATACCTATAAGTTAACTATTGATAAGAGAAGTCACATCGACAGCTATAACGTCTACCGTTTGAGGTGTGAAATGCCTCTTCTCTGTTCCTATGTAAGGTTGCCATAATCCCCACGCTTGGCGTCATAAAGATCGCAGTGATGCTGGATCTTCAGAAGACGCTGCAGGCTCCTGGTATTTTCCTTTTGCCGTCTCTTATGATTTTTACCTGAAAATATGGCTTCGTGCAATTCTATCCCGGCACCATACGGTGAATAGAGAAGTGTAGGATGCTTCTGTCTAGTGATAGATCTTCTGCTATCGACCTGATTCGGTACCTGATTTTAAAAATACCTGGCAATGCCAATGGACAGAATAGAAATACAGAATAAAAATAGCGTAGGAACGAACTAAGATCGATGAAATGGGGACAGGCTATAGCTTCATTACGAAGTCCGTGGACGCTTCATAAATTAAAGAGCATTTATAATTTTATAAATCTCATTCTAACAATAAATCCAGCTACGCTACGAGCGCTACAACCTTTTAGCCCTTACCTCACGCTAAATAGGGTCAGCTCTGGAGGAACCTAAGCCACGAAGCTAAATTACGGTGCCGAGTCATACTTATATTGCTTTAACTCATGTTCTCAGTCCATCAACAATATATATTTAGCAATTCCCACGACGTCAAAAACATTTTATACATTTCACATAACTTAATTGCCAGCTGGATAAACATGCTGGGTGACTTGGACGAGTTGGCGTTCGCTCTTACTCTACCGAAGGAGACTCCCGAAGGTCTACTGTTTGGGGAGCACTGCACCGGCCTCGTCAAACTACTGCCTGGTTTCAAGGAGCTGTATACTTCGCAGGTCACATGGAACAGGTATAGTATACACATAAATCTTGCTAGATAAACAGTCTGGGCATGTTACTCTGCCAAAAGATACTACTGAAGGTTTATAAAATAGCGGAACCGGGTTTTAGATTAGCAAAGACAAATAAAATGACCTTTTTAGGTAATTGTGGGCAGTTTTATAATACATTTCCCAAACATATTACAATGCTCACAGAAGGAAAAATCAAATCGCACGTGAAAAACATTTCTTTTTGCTGAACGTGGCAGTACGATGTACAATATTTCAATATTAAATTTTGTAGTTCAAGATTCTTTATTGCTTCCATACAGTACAATATGTTAATAAAATGTATAGGTACATAGTCCAATGGACCCTGTCAGGCACAGCAACATTAGAAGGGAGGAGGACGCAATATTAAATAATAATTTACCAAATCATTTTAAATTAAATCTACTATTTGCATCTACTGAGCCTCAGAGATATGATGTTGTTTTAATATTTTATAAAATTTTATGTCGGCACTTGCACACTTTAATTCTGTTGGTAATTTATTGTATAAGGAATAATTGACCTTCATAAGTCGTAGACGTTTAAATTGAATAAATGATTTTGAATTTGAATCTGGAGCTAAGAGAGCAGTGCACTCCATTCACTCTATTCAAGCTACGAATGCAGTCCGTTGTCTGCAGCTGGTGTCTGTTGCCTACACCTTCCAGATCTAAAGATAGATCAACAACTCTTTATTCTTGCAAACACTACAGAGTAAATAAACCAAACAGAGTAGCAGTAGAACTCTGTGTGGCACTTGTGAACTGCATCTGTTAGGGAAGAGGTTACCGCTTAACAACAGGTGGGCCTCATGCTTGTTCCATCGCGATAACATAAAACAAAAAACAAGAATTAATTAAGATTAAAAATTAATCCTATTAAACCATGTTTTTACGCTTACAAAGAATAAACTAATCGGGAAAGGGTCGAAATTTGAGTCGTTAGATTCCACTCGGAACAAACAGACAGACAAACAAGAAAGTGATTTAAATACTTATAAATAAACATGGTGGTAAAATAGGGCAATAATAATCAGCCATGTCATAAGGCCCTGCGCAGACGATACGATATTTGTTCGCCGAGGTTGATGTGCAAGTGAAAATGAAAAAGCTCCCTTCTAGGCGTAATGATACGAATATGTTGGGTGGTAATGTGTTGTACCGTGCACTAGCACGACGCGGCAACGTAACGTGGCACGTTACCGCACCATTCCACGTTGACGACGCGTGACGTCGTGACGTGGAGATGTGGGCACGGCCTCACATATACAGCGACTATATTCAATGTCGAGCTACATGCTTGAATCAATATATTCATATTTCAGTTACCAATCGATGCTGCGCATTCAGAAGATGTACGTGTTGAACTTCAGGATGTCACCGAAGAGCAAAGAGTTCATTCCGGGCCGCAAGATGGCGATGTCATCGTACCCTGCCTTCGTTCAGGTACTGAACAATCGGCCATAGGAAAACATTTGATTTTTTTTTTAGTAGCAGAGTAGCTATTTTGTTAGGAAGACACCCGTAGGCGTTAAGCCGCCAATGCCGCAATTTTTATATATGGGTGTGTTCCACTTCTCCCGAACCTGACGTACTAGGACAAGTTTCAATCACTCTCCTTAGGTTAACACAGTGAAATATTTAAAATGTAGTGTGTCAGTCCACAGATGACTTCTACATCATATCCTCTGGGCTGGTGCCCGCGGAGACCACCATCGGGAACAGCAACCGCACGCTCTTCAAGCTCGTCAAGCCTTTCGGACAGGTGAGGGGAAACTGTCACCTTCATGTACAGTCCGAAAGGGTTCGATTTTATTTTATTTCTTTATGTAGCTGACGCTCCTTGGTGTCGCACGGTTGCAATGTAGATACTAAATAAACTACAGAATGTCTTTACATGACATGTTCACAGTATTAAATGCACAATGTCTTTGAAATTCTTAATTATTTAAGGATGAATGCGGTATTGCTTAAAGTCGCTTCGTGAATAAGCCATTATTTCTCGTAAAAAGTAAAAGATAAAAATGGTTGTTGTGGGTTATCCATAACAGATAGACATATAGAATTTCGGACTCATTAGACTTTTTAAGGTGTACAATACTGTAAGTAGTACATTATTTGGATCTACCTCTTTAGGGTTCAGCCAGCGCGCAGTGTTTGCAATGTATGCATAAAAAGATGTGTTTATTTACGACATCACAATAGAAACTTGTAAAATTATCAGTGTTTCTCTACTATATTATGCATGTATTATACATATAAACCTTCCTCTTGAATCATTCTATTTATTTAAAAAAGATGCGTCTAAATCCTGTGCGTAGTTGTACAGATCTAAGCATACATAGGGACAGACAGCGAGGTGCGACTTTGTTTTATACCATGTAGTAATAGGTAAGGTAAGAGGCGAGCGTGTCGCCACCTACTGCGTACTGTAATGATTTACATTGCCCGGTAGGTAGGTGGCCGAGTGGAAAATATCACGAAATAAAAATATAATAAAATCTTCAAGTGAGGATGTAGGTAGGTAGATAGGTAAGGTATGTACATGATTGTGTTGTGTATAGATCCTGGAGTACGCACGTGCGATGGTCGCTAACCGCCTCGCGCGCAGCGGGCGGGAGTGGGTCGACATATTCAAGAGGCACAACAGCGGCACTTACAACAATCAATGGTAACGTGTAAACACCCAAGTTCAATAGGCTCGCCGAACCGAATCGTAGTGATAAACCATTTTACATTTATAGTATGTTTACACTATACCTACGTCCATATAAAAGCATTATAAGTAAGGGCTCTTTTCCTGTGATGCGTTTTTCGCCCGCGCGCGGATCTGGTCCGCATGCGGGCGAAAATGATAGCATGCTCCTGGCCGCGCGCGTGCTGCCCGCGTGATATGTAATACATGTATGAAATTATAGGATGCCAGCAGCACACATGCGGGCTATAGATCCGCACGCGGATGTAAAAGTAGTGGGTGGCATGGAAAAGCAGCTTTATCTGACTTATATTAAGCAAAATTAATAAAATAATGCAAAATAACAATTTAACCTACCTACCTTGTACAATCTAGTATTTTATTCAGGTACATAGTGGACTACAATAAGTTTAAAGCGACGACCGTGGAGTCCCAGGGCTCCGTCCTCCCGGGACTGCTGTGGGTGCTCGAACAACTGCCCGGATATGTGGAGGCGGCCGACTTGTATGACTTATACTTTCTTTTGGTTTCTTCCGGATTGTCAATGCTGAACGCAGCCTACCCAACGAGTTTTCCATCATCCCCACGCTTGGCAGGCGTCTTGGGATCGTAGACAGCAGTTCCTCAGAAAGCGCTGCTGCCCACCTTCAACTACTTATTTTACCCGTAGCGTAATCACCTTTTACAACACCTTCGGGAAGAAATAGTGAGAAGGTCACTTTCTGGCCCAGCACCCCATGGGTCAGGCTTATAGTTTGCTTATTTTTATAGCTGGACCACACTTTTCGGTGCTTGGTGACAGATTTCCTACTCGAGGGTAGTAGCTAGCAAGGTGGGCATTTGCGAAATTACCGCGGCAAGATTCGAACCATGGACCTGCAGCGCTGCAGTCCATAGGCATTGCCACTGGGTAAGGTAAGGTCTGCTTCGCCGTGGGGTGCCAAGCTATTGCACTCCCCATATCTTCGTGACTTAAGGGGCGATGAAAGGTAAAATGCCAGAGCGTTGCCCTATATCGTTCAGATTGTTTAACTGCTGTTTAATGTGAAATACTGACCTCACAGTATATCATTTTCTGACTTCCACAAATTATTTCATATTTTTCAGAGCTACAATAAACGGGACCTACCCGTTTATTTTTTACTCTCTTTTTTTTAGTGATGCATAATGCTTATAAGATCATTGTTACTCAATATTGTGCACCATCGACCAAGAGTTGCAATTACCGTTACATCACGCATGTATGAAAATACTGTTATCAGTTAATTGACTGTAACTTAAAAACTCAACCGATGTTGTTATTAAAATTTATATGAGACCAATTTGGATTTTGGAGGCATACTCTATTGAAAAAAATAAGAATCTTCAAAATCAATTTATAATTTGAGAATTAATCGCGTAACAAACATACGAAGTACAGTCGAATTGAAAGCCTCCTCCTTTTCTTAGAAGTGGGTAAAAAAATATGGTACAGTATTTTTTTTACATAATAGTGTTATTTTATTCTTCATTTATATTCTTCATCAGTAGACAACAGTTAAACATTAGTATGTCGTTAAGGACTAGGGAGCTGCTGAGGACGTCGTACTTCCCGTCGTACAACATGCCGTACTTCCCGCGCGTGTTCAACATGTCGGGCGGCAACGTGCGCGCGCGCACCTACGGGGACTGGTTCGACTACCACGCCAACCCACGAGCTAAGATGCTCAAAAAGAAACAGGTAACTATATCTATACTTATAAAGAAGTTTTATAAGCCCTTTTGTTTCAAATATATAAGAGAAAATATATTTCACCGACCCAACAAAAGTGGGAAAGGGATGGGAAGGTTAGCCTTATAACACCATTATGATGTAATTCTAGGATGGTGAATCTATATATGTATAAGAATAAAATTCCTGATTCACTGAATGACAGACAACGCACAGCCCAAACCGCTGGTCGCAGATACTTCAAATTTGGAGGATGTATTCGTCAAGTTAAAATTTTTTTCTCCAGGAAGGACTTAAAGGGCTGAAATTGGAGCAGAAACTGTATGGAAAGTCATTGTTTTTAAAGTGATTGTGATGAAAATTGGTATCTGGATAGACTTTTTAAAACAAAAACATGCCCCAATAATATTTTTGCTAGGGTTGATTAGGAGTGAAAATGGGGAAGAAAGTACATATTATGTCACCTAAAGCTGGCGCTCGGCCTGTTCGTCCATTTAATTTTTATAATAAAGTTTTATTAGTAAGCTAGTTTATATTTACTTTTTTATGAAATAGTAATTGTTTTAGTTTCAAGCGATTGCCTATTACGATCCAAAAGATACATCGATATGACAGATTTTTCATAATATTTATACATAATTTATATTTCATACATTTTCCACGGCTCCCAAAAACCGGTAACGATTCTTGAGGGATAATCCGCGCGCGGGTAAAAGCTACTTTGATATAAATGCATTCAAATTGATTAGCTTAATTTTCATGATTTCACATGAAAGGAAATTTAATTAAAGATAATACTCACAAAAGAGTATTACATTTAAAAAGTATATAAAAATGTACTCCACATTTTGGGTAGGTATATAGCAGACACTGTTTCACAACTTCAAAAATATAAATTGAACCTAAAGACATTTTATACTTTGGTAAACTTTTATAAAAATAAATTTAATTAACCTTCAAATTGGTTTCAAACAGTGTAACCGTAGTTAATATTTTGATAAATTCTAAGGTGCAATTCATAATTAAAATGCCTGCCTAAAAAGTACGTGTCATTTCTGCGCATTTCGAACTTATTATTACTATACGTCCTAAAATTTGTATTTCAACTCTCTGGCTACGTCATCGACCTAATTCCTGTCCTGTCCGCTCGCACTTCGCAGCGCTCCGATATGATTTTTCTTGCTACGATGTTTTGTTTGATTTGCGTTCCGGGAACGAGATTTAATACGAATTTTGAACTCATAGGATGTTCATTAGGATGTTCACATGAAATTTAAGTGGGCGTCGCAGAATTAGCAGGTTAGCGGTGACTGCGAAAAGGTGATAGCGCTGCTAATCACGGAGTCTTGAAAGTAAAAAGAGATAGACATATTTTGACGCGTTAGCTGTTGATCGAAATGTAATCGAAAGTAGAAGACACAAGCGACAAACAAAAAGTAATTATTATTACTATCTTAGAAACTAACAATTTATATCTAATTTGTCTAGTTATGATGGTCTTACAAATTGTATATAAATTTACTGTTAATCTTTTCATACTTTTGAATACATCGTGAAAAGTGTTTAGAAAGAGCCAACTTTGGATAATAAATCTATAGAGAAAAGTTTTACCAATTGTGTTTCGGGTAGTTTTGCGACGCTTGAGAGAAAATCGATAAAAATGTAATTCTTTCAGTATCGCCTTAAGCACCTGAAGTCCTTAAAGCTTGTCTATCCTGCGTGTTTTCGGTTCCTTTATTATAAATTAATAGTGATAAACTTAACTGTGTTTGTTTTAGGCAGAAGTCCACAACCTGCGGGACATGTTTCGCGTGATGAGATACAACGACTACAAATACGACCCGATGGCGCGCTGCGACAACTGCAACCCGCCCTACAGCGCTTGCAACGCTATCGCAGCGAGGAACGATCTCAACCCTGCTAACGGTAAGTTATAGCTAATAAATACGATCTAATTTCGCGGTACATCCAGTGAGCGGACATGACTGAGTGAACCGATTTTGATAATTATTTTTTAATAATAACAAATATTTAAAAACTATTTTAAGAAAACATTAAATTAATATTTTAATAAAACACTTAAAAAATATATCTAGCGACAAAACAAAATTTTCCTGCTAACCCAACGTGACGTCAAAAACACCACGCAGACAAACCGAAAGAATTTTCGACTTTTCGATTTTTTATTATTAAATATGGATTTCCGCAAAGTAATGCCTGAATCTATTTATTAATTCTTTTTTTATTTGTAAACTGATGCTTGTCGTTTGGTACCATTTAAATTTCATCAAAATCGGTCGAGCGGTTTTGAATTACACTCCAATAACTGAAAAATATTTTCCTATCTGATGATAAAGTCGTTGACAGTGAATGACAATCGTTCCCGTAAGTTAGCAAGGGTCACTAAAAAGAGTGAAAAATAATTTTAACCACAAAATGGATACCATGTTAGTCCAAAAGTAGGTACTCATTATCACAATATTGTGGGCATGGTTCCGTCTTTGAAAGTCATTTCACACTTTTGTGTGTTGAAGTCGGTTCATTTTTTCCACTCTTTTTTACTATGACGACAGTAAGATCACGTTATTAATAAGGTGAAAGTACGTCGAATCACGTCATTTCTATTTTGTTACTATATTTTTCTAATTAATGGGTTGAATAAAGTGTTTGAAGGATTCTTACTACCTACCCTGTAGGTACAGCACGTTCAATGGTGTCTGAAGGACAGCAATTAAGACGTCTGAAGGATTTTAATGTATCCCCAAGTAGCACAGAAGCGCTGAATCACTGTTCACAATGGAATCTTCTGCTGAAAAACCCTGCTGAATAAGAGCGTTAGAGGCGCCTACTCAGCTAATATAACTCTGATTTGGGCACAAATTAATCAGCTGTTAGTTGAATAATGTGGCTGGTTGCACTATATGAGCGTTATTTGAGCATTATTAAAGGTAACAGTCGCCCTAAGAGCTGAATAATGACTGATTATCAGGGTATGTCTTACCTTTTATACACCACAAGGACTGAATAATAGAGTACTTGTTACCTATTTTTCAGCACATAGTACACTCCAGGAAATTAGTAACTCTTTTATGGAGCTGACAATTCACAAGTGGAAAAATTGTGAATAATTTTCACCCTATTACTTTATTATTATTTTAATATGTTTTGTGTGAACCATTTTGTAAAGTTTGTGGAAAATAGGCAAATTGTTATCGCCAAGTAAAACTTTATTGATTTTTCTCCATGTGCATGAAATTCGAATGGGAAAGAGAGTTTATTGTCAAATACTATATAATTATAGACGCAAATTTTCACGCGGTCTCAAAATATCTACTACTTGAAATTATAGCATAAAATAGGTTGATGATATATTATAAAAAAAATTGTCTTATTATTTTTCCTTAATAATTTGACAATAGGCTGTTTACGTGTAAAATCATTACGTTTTTTCTATTCAAATTCTGTTGTTATTTCCGTTGAATAAACAAAAAAAAATGTTATTATATTGTATACACTGTTATAATCTAAAAAATGGCAGACAAGCAATGTGTTTTTTTTTTTTATGCCTTATAGGTTAGCCTTTGACCTTTCTCACCTGATGGTAAGTGATGATGTGGTCGAGGATGTTATTCAGACTAACCTTGAGTTACTGGCTCTCAAGGACAGCTGCCGGAACACACCGTTAGGTGTTTGGCGACAGATTTTCAACTTGAGGGTGGTAGCTAGCCAGGCGGGCATTTGCAAAGTGCCCTACCACCATGCTGTAACGACTGCTATCCTAAGACAACAACCGGGACCGACCAGTAGTAATGCCCAACCAGCGGTCACCCATCCAAGTCATGACCGCGGCGGACGTTGCTTAACTTTGCTGATCGATTCAGAATGGCTAAGCAAACTTGGCTACGAGCGCTTCGAACTATATTAACCACAATCAAACAGCATGAGCTGTTTAAGTGTCCACTCGTGGTACATGAATCAGTAACGAGCTGTTCTTGCGTTAAACAAGTCAGCTACAGATTCATGTAAAGCTTAATATTGGGCAACATGTACGCAAATAGCTGTACTAGGTAATCATCAGTGAACCGATAAACTCTGCAGGAATTTTAGCCCTTTTTTATATTTCCACATATCACAATATCTTAAACGACGCGATTAGCTATACTTACCTACGAAGCGCTGAATCAAAAAGTCTTCAAAGTCTCATTTAACGGCACTAGTAGATTAATTGTCAACGCTAGTACAAGTATTCAGCTCTCACTGAGATTATGGGTAACATGTTAGCTAATATAGAGCAGTTTGCTTTAACTTAGTATCATATATGTTCATCCATAGTGATCATGTGGGCTTATTAAGAGCTATTATACGATTGCGTGTAACAAGCTGATTAACATTACACTAGTTCCACTGTGTGCAGCAAAAAGCATTATATCTTTGTTATTTGAAGCCACAAAATAAATGATTACATTATAGTAGCTCACGTATTCTTTCTTAAAATGCAAGTGGTCTAAGGGTACACTTGTGGTCTTCAATTTAGAATATAGCCTAGTTAAATTCCACAAAAATCCTTTAAATTGCTTAAAGCTGTATAATACTGAACTTGTTACCTATATTAACACTGCGAATGTTACAGTGTGGTCTCCGTGACACATAATAACGTTCTTATTCAAGTGAAAGCTCACTTTCCACCTATTGCAGGTCGAGTGTACTGTAATAACTCTTCATAAGTGCTATTTTTTTTTATTTTTTATGCTTGGTAGGTTAGCCTTTGACCACTATCTCACCTGATGGTAAGTGATGTTGTGGTCGAAGATGTTGTTCAGGCTAACCTAGAATTACTGGCTCTCAAGGACAGCCACCGGAACACACCGTAAGGTGCTTGGCGACAGATTTTCAACTTGAGGGTGGTAGCTAGCCAGGCGGGCATTCGCAAAGTGCCCTACCACCATGCTGTAACGACTGTCATCCTAAGACAACAACCGGGACCGACGGCTTAACGTGCCCTCCGAAGCACGGAAGCGCTCAGTAGTAATGTCACCAGCGGTCACCCATCCAGCTCATGACCGCGGCGGACGTTGCTTAACTTTGCTGATCGATTCAGAATGGTTAAGCAAACTTCGCTACGAGCGCTTCAAAACGAAATTAATCGTTAACTAAACTAAATTAATAGCTTCGTTAAGAGTCAAGACTCAAGATCTCCTGAGGATGCTTCGTGTAGATCCTAAACGCGTCGAAAGTTCTTCCGGTTTGGCTGCGTAGTGTTTGTGACGTCATGTCGGCTTAACAGGAAAATTGGGCGGAGTTGTCAATAGATATATATCTATATATTTTAAGTGTTTTATTAAAATATTAATTTAATGTTTTCTTAAAATATTTGTTGGTATTAAATATGAATTTCCGAAAAATACCACCTGATATTAAACATTTTTATTTTAGGGGTAGTGATAAATACATGCTATTTAAAACCTTTAAAGTTGTTTAATTACTGTGTGTAATAATCGCGAAAACCTGAATAGTCATGTTCAATAGAGTGGCACGCCCCCTCCTCCCGGCAGGTACCTACCCGTTCCGCCGGCTGGGCCACAACAGCCACGGCGCGACGGACGCTAAGATAACGAGCTCGCGGCTGCTGCCCGGCTACCTGTTCGTCGCCGTCTCCAGCCCCATGCATAACGTCTCCAGGGGGATACCGCCCTTCAAGTAAACTCTTATATAATTATTAGTTTTTCACTGTAAGCGTCACTTCTGCGGCGTTTTGCGAATGCCCGTCTAACTATCAAGTAGAAAATCTGTCGCCAAGCACCTAACGGTATATTCTGTCAGCTGTCCTTTTTTGATACAGGGTTTTTTCCTTATGCCTCTCTTATTGCTAATCAGGATACTTACTAAATATATTATTATTTTAGACCTACTATTACCAAGTCTTAGGTGGCTTTAAGACTGCCTCAGTTGAGAGCCAGTAGGTAATTCTCGGCCATGTTAATAGCCATCAGGTGACATGATAGTCAAAGACTAGTTTATCGGCGATATAGAAAGGTAATGTAAGTATATTTATAGTTCCAAAAGGGCTATGTACCATACCATCAACGCAAACGCAATCCCGCATATATTTATTTTTATATGGCTGATCATTTCTCTCCATCCAAAGGTTGTCTGGAAGAGATCGCTTTTTAGGAATAAGACCGCCAATTGAACAACATTACTTAAGTTGTACAATTACAATAATGTTATTTTGGTGTACAATAAAGAGTTATCTATCTATTTATTACTCGTGATCAAGAAGTTGAGCGGGACTTCCAACAGTGCTGAAATAACATATGCTCAAAACTATCAAATACACGACAACGGTAAACGTCCCGTTTGGAATGATAACTTTAGTATCTATGTACCTACTTACATTATCTGTGTAATAATATAGTGTGTTTCAGTGTCAGATAATGTGCCTCGAAGCAGTGTTGTACAAGTTTAAGCGTTAGGCCTCTGTAGCAAATGAAATTACAAAGCGAACGAGACGTAAGAACTAACGTCACAGTGACATGCACTGTTGCAAGTAGAGAGTGACGAGAGCAGTGCAGTGTCAAGCAGGACGAGGGTAGTGATACTGTAACTGTAATGGATAGACGCGTGGCGCTCGCTCGTCTCGTCACCGTGTCTGTCAGAATGGCCGGTCACTAGTACTAATGGTGGCCAACAATTGCTGCCTATTTGCTTCTATTCGCTGCCTGCCATGAGACAATGCTGCCCAGCTTCTTTTTAACCGACTTCAAAAAAAGGAGGAGGTCTTTTTTAAATATTTGTTCCCTCAGATCTTTTGATTCTTTTATTATTTGAAAGCTGGTGCTTGTCGTTTGGTCCCATTTAAATATCTTCAAAATCGGTGAAGTCATTTTAGAGTTACACTCAAATAACTGCAAAATATTTTTCTATCTCGATGATATAGTCGTTGACAATGAATGACAATCATCCCGTAAGTAGCGAATGTCAATAAAAAGAATGAAAAAATGTTTTAACCAAAAAATGGAACCGACTTCAACCTAAGATTTTTTTATATTTCAAATCACTGACTTCAACACTCAAAAGTGTGAAGTAATTTGTCGAAGTCGGTAAGTACTATTGAACTATGTTGGTACCGACTTCAACAAGTTATTTCATACTTTTTAGTGTTGAAGTGGGTTCCAATTTTTTTTACAATAAACGCAACGTTTAATGTGACCGTTCATTCTGACTTCAAAATGCCCGATCACCTGCTCGTAGTATACACGCTATGTGAAATCACTAAATTCATAGGGCATAATTGCTGCTGTAAATTGAAGTTTCCTCTAGAAACGGAACTGGCTCTCCAGGCCGTATGCCGGAACACGACACTAGCTTGGTGACAAATTTTCTACTCGATAGTGTTAGCTAGCCTTAAAGTTGTGAAAAAATGTATAGAATCAATACCAACATACCATCTATATTAGTACACTTGGTGTTAATTAGTAGTGTACACTCAAGTGCTCTGGCCTTGTCACACAGTGCATTGCAGGCGTTGCAAACGTCTTGTCATTTTACTCCTAGGAATGCGTGTCCTAGGTTGCTCCTAGGAATAGTTTGCTAAAACTATAACATTTTTTTTTTTATTATTTTTTTTATGGCATAGGAGGGCAAACGAGCAGGCGGCTCACCTGATGGTAAGTGATCACCGTCGCCCACAAACATCCGCAACACCAGAGGTCTCGAGGATGCGTTGCCGGCCTTTAAGGAGGGAATATGCTCTCTTCTTGAAGGTTCCTAAGTCGTAACTGTTCGGAAATACTTCACCAGGCAGCTGTTCCATAATATGGCAGTGCGAGGTAAAAAATGCCGTGAAAATCGCAAGGTTGTGGACTGCCAGACGTCGACATGAAATTGATGAAACATCAACATAACACAAAAAGTCTGTCTGTTTAACAAGGATTTATATGCTGCGGTGGAATTGCGTGGTGGTACGTGGGCATTTTGCTCACGTACAAATGTGTAGCCTATCGGTGTATTTCGGCAGCTGTCTTTGAGAGTCGGTAATTCTAGGTCAGCCTGAACAACATTTTCGACCACATCATCAGTTGAGATAGTGGTCAAAGGCTAGCCTATCAGGTACAAAAAATTTAAATATCCATGGTGGTACACTTAAAAAATGTTACCGTTATTCTGGAAACGAACTCTGGAACTGCTTGTAATGCAGTAAAGAGTACGCTGAGAAAAAAGCACACTGCGCCGCGCAGCTGCTGCTTTCTGTGATCCAGCTTTGTTTTATTTATTACAGGTGGAGTAACTTCGACTTGGGCAAGACTGTGTCCCACGAAGGCCATCCTGATGAGTGGGTATTCCCGCCTATAGTCCATCGCTGGGAGTGGGAATAATCTTTGGGATATATGCAAATTGGCTTACTTTGGTCATTTTATATGCAGAAAATGGAGACGTGCGATGGTGCTGCGATTTCTAAGGGGCCCATAAAAAGCGTAGAGTATGTAAAGAAAACCGGAAAAGAGGGTGGATAGTATAGGCAGAAATAAGTGTTTAGTTGGTTTGTAGGTTTAGACATCAGTTGCAGGGTTGTACAATTCAGATTGTTGTGTTTGTGATGTTTAAATTTTTTAGTTTTCATAGAATGATATGATATTGACATAGTACTGCAGAAGCTGATTAAATAAAGTGCATGTAAATTATAGTATATGTCTTCCTATATGTATAGATAGTAATTTGCAGTTAAACTAAAATTTACAATATAAGGAATGATTTCTATAAAGAAAGCTTAAAAGTAGCACTTATGGCAAAATTAAATGGACAGTAATTTTGAAGAGTGTGGTAAAGCATGAGAAGGGAGAAAAATCATGACGATAAGTATGAACTAATACAGGGATGGATGTGAAATGTGCGCTTAAGGTCGGGTATTCCCGTTTTGGCCTAAAGTAGATGTTTGATTTTTATAAACAAAGAAGAACATTTCTAATCTGAAATAAATATATGTTTTAGTTACATTCTTTCTCTTTATTGTGTATTCGTTCAAATCACGATACGAGTAAATTTTCTCGATAGAAAAAAATCATGAACTAAGTTCGATTTGCGGTTTTTTTACCGGCCAAATTTCATTTTTAACAGGTACTAATACTCCACTTAATATATAACTTATACCATTTTGTAGGTAATTTAATTTGAAATACAACTAAACCGATCCTTTTTTCTCATTACATCTATTCTTTTTTAAATTGAATATTTAAGTGATAATATATCCAAATGTCGCTCGTCAGTGTCCCGCGGGACGTCACCAAGACAAGATCTGTGTCAAATTTTTGCGCGCGCACTTCTTGGTATCTGCGTAAACAAATATCATGAGGATACACAATAAATTGTAAATAATTATTATTTAGTGACTTATAGCATATAATTATGACACAGTGTTTATTCCTCATAGTGTAAATATCTCTATTAGAACATTAGAGGCATTAGATAGACTGTGTTTGTGTTTATCTCCCGTTGTGTAAATATTTTATGAAAACTTATGAGACAATTTTTTTTTTTGGTTGTTTTCTGGAAATGGCAAATAAAGAAAATAAACCACGCACTAAATCACGGTTGAAGGCAAAAGAAAATGGGAATTGAAATATGGTAAGTAATTTTTTGTTTGTTTATTTATTTCTATTGACCACAGTCTAAACATAACAGTAGGTTCTAAAAGAGGTAAAAAGTTACTATTTCTAGTAATCCTTCAAAACACAACATTATGACTAGGTATGCATGGTTCTCAGATATTGTAGATTCAGTCAACTGTTCAGTTCGAAAAAGTGGTGATTTTTTTTCAGACAACTAAGTTTTTTTATGTTATTGTGACGGAATAAGGTCGAGGCCCATCCACCTGATGTCAAGTGGACTAACCTCTGCCTATAACAGATGCATTTCGTCACAAGTCACGAATTGCACTGCGCCCGTCTCTTTGAAACATAGTTGTTAAGTCTCATGTGCTTGTAATTTCAGAGGCTCTCAAGGACTGCGGACGGTTGAGAATTTTAAGAATGCCTGCTTGACTTGCTCCCATCCTTTCAAGTACAAAATCTGTCGCCTAGTACCTAACCATGTTTCTAGCAGCTGCCCTTAAGAGCCAGTAATTCTACGTTATGCCCGTTAAAACGAACGAGTACGATTATTGCCCTAAGTATATTAAAATAAGTGTAAATTTGGGCTTTTTACTAATTCTAAATTAGAATAAGGACTGAATTCTAAAACTGGAATTTAATAGGAATAATTTTCGTCATACTATCTTTATATTTTATTTTATGGTGTTACAGAGAAATTGATGGCAACGAGGACGCGTTTATTATTCAAATGGATAAATATAAGACTATTTTCAACCTATATCGGGACGGCGAATAATTGACATCTCCTACTTTTTAAAACAACTTCAAGAAAAAGAACACCACAATAATTTGTTTGAATTTAAATCAAACAACTTCTTCTTGATAGGTGAGAGAAGACATTAACTTATATCAATATTCAAATTTGAGTGCAAAATGTGTAAAGAAGTTTGTTTGACTTCATCTGAAAACAAGAAAGATAACACGTTGATGCTGATATAGCTGTACCACGGGAGTTATAGCTTCTGGTATAGGATTTTCTCAGATCGAGGAGTTGTTTTCAGCAATAAACATTCCTATATTTTCTTCAAGATGTTTTATTCAACTGCAGAATAAAGTTTATGCGAAATGTTATTTAAAAATATATAATTTAATATATATATATATAATAAACACATTAGATCTCCTTCTGTAAATAAAAACTCTATTTGGTATTACCAGATTCAAGGTTACATTTTTTAAAACTAAGGTGAGACCAAAATTAATAAAATTTTATTTGAAATGCTTACCGCCCGAAATCATAGACAGCAGAAATGAGCGTGGTATGTCCATTAGAAACTTAAAAATTCAAGATGACAACATAAACATTCACCCTGATTATGAAAACAATAACGACAATGTTCATCCTAATTATTCACTACTAGGAGAAAGCATAGTACGTCAAATAAATTTAGAGGAGTTTAAGAAAATATTTTTTATAAACGTAACTACATAAATTTCATACGCGGAAAAGTATGAAATAACTTGTGGATGTCGATACCATGCAGATTCAAAACACTCTGAGCTCACAGTATCATTGTCCGACTTCCACAAGTTGCTTTCATCTTTTTTGGTGTTTTATTTTTTTTATGCCTGATAGGTTAGCCTTTTGACCTTTTGACCTGATGGTAAGTGATGTTGTCGAAGATGTTGTTCAGACTAACCTAGAATTACTGGCTCTCTAGTACAGCTGCCGGAACACACCTTTAGGTGCTTGGCGACAGATTTTCTACTTGAGAGTGGTAGCTAGCCAGACGGGCATTCGCAAAATGTCTCACCACCATGCTATAACGACTGCCATCCTTAGACAACAACCGGGACTGACGGCTTAACGTGCCGTCCGAAGCACGGAATCGCTCAGTAGTAATGTCACCAGTGGTCACCCATCCAACTCATGTCTGAGGCGGACGTTGCTTAGCTTTGCTGATCGGTTCAGAATAGCTAAGCACACTTCGCTACGAGCGCTTCAAAAAGGAGTCAGTGACGTTTGATTAATTTTATTTCAACATTTTTAGTATCTTAAATATACGTCTAAGACAAGTTGTCACCCACAATATTGGTTAATATCAGCAAGAGTAGTAATTATTGTTAGTTTTAGGCTTATTTAGCAAATAATTTTATTAAGTAAATTGAGAGTAATTTACGAACTACTAGAACACTCATTTGTAGGTATATGCTGCTCAACATAAAATAATCATAACGATACGTTTAAGCGTTACTTTTTACTGGATTTGCATGATCCAGTAACATAAAAAAATATACGTGACTATAACTTTCCTCCATATTTTTAAGTTGATTAAAAAATTTAAACAGCAACTTTATTATTTCATGATAATAATACTCAATAAGCAAATAAATAATACCGTGTGGTGTTTTTGAACTGTAAGATAATAAAATAAGTAGATAACAACAAAAAATAGTTGAGATATAAAAAAATAGTTGGTATATAAATCAAAAACCAAAAAGAATTTCAGAAGAAGTATGTTTCGATAGTTATTAAACTATTGATTAATGTATGTGTTTGTAGAATTCAACGTATTGTACGATTTATTTTCTTAGTAAACAAATGTTTTTCACAGTGATGGTTGTGTGGTTGACGAACAAAGAACCTAATGGAATAATGCCTAACACTATAAACTCTTTAGTAAATTCTACTTCGAATATGAAATCGAGAATGCAACCATGAGCCTTACATTAGTAGATAAGCCCATGTGTTCAATACAACGTTTGTCAGAATGTTTTTATTTTTTGAAGAGGCAGACCCGTGATACACGTAACCCTTCTTTTTTGAAGTTCCTGTTTCTCGCGCTGCTTTCTACGAACAACCATGCAACGTGTACCTAAGTTAAGTAAACATATTCTTGAAAACACAACAATGATTCATGTTCAGACTCCATAACTTTATCTTCCACCACCAAGCGCATCACCATTATACGGGTATAAAATAAATTAATTTCATTTTTGTGATGTATGCTGCAAATGAGGGATAAAATTTACAATGTATAAACTATCCTATGAAATAGCATACCGGTGTAGGTGCTCATTTATACTTGGTACCTACATAGCTTCTTAGTTAAAAACGAAAATGTGTAAAAATGGAATGCAGCAAGTTTTGTCGAAGCAAAGTATTTTCGCAGCAAACGATAACTCTACGACAGACAAAAAGGTAGGGCGTATCTATTACGAGATTATCATTAATCCATAATCAACTTAATTTCTAAATACGAAATTATAAATTCCAAATAACATTTGGGAGTAGTGTAAACTAATACGGGCAATATTATGTCAATTCACGAAGTACGAATTTATCGAAATTTGGATCCGAAAGGGTTTCGTGGTAAGAAAAAGTGCGATCCTTCAAACGAAACTTTGAACTTCGTTTTTGGCAGTAGACCTCCTGGAGTCAATCAACTGTTTTAGTTGCACTGTGTGTGACGTGACATTGAGCTATTCGACGCTCGGTGTACTGAGAGCGCGCTGTGCAACTAGAGCGCAGCGCCGCGTTGTGCGCATAGACAGCAACTCTCGCGTGCCGAATTTACGTACTCATGGAGTAATAGATAGCCTTAAGGGACAGAATTCTAAAACCAGATGTTAGATTTTGTCCCCACTTCTCCTCGCGTGTTTACTTCGCGGTGTACATGGCGCCACGTCCGCAAGTCAACGGTAATATTTTATTTGGTTAAAAATTTAGAGCGCTCTCTAGTAGAACTAGTAGAAACTATCTTGTCACACACGAATGTGATGTGTGCTGAAGCGCCATCTAGTATGCATACATGATACCAACCATTAGTTGATTGTATGCTGTAAATATCATAGTGTGACACAGTTAACCCTTTGCGATCATAGTTCCCGCGAGCCTAAATTTACCATACCTACAGTAGAACAAGTTTAGTCTTGATTATTACCAACTTGTTTGATTTTGCAGTTTTTGTGTATGTTCATTTTTAATGAACATGAACTATGGTTTTGATGAACATGAACTATGTATCTACTTTGATGCAAGGCGTAAGCTGTTACACAATAGATGGTTTATTTATTACAAAAACAAGTATATTGTGTAAAATTTACACAGAAAATCATAAAAAAACTTTTTTACCCCTGATCAAAATACAAATAGCGGGTTATACTATTGGGTATTTTTAACTGACTTCAAAAAAAGGAGGAGGTTCTTAATTCGTCTGTTTTTTCTTATATGTTTGTTACCTCAGAACATTTGACTGGGTGAATCGATTTAAAAAACATCTTTTATTGTTTGAAAGCTGATACTTGTTGTTTGGTTCCAGTTAAATTTCATCAAAATCGGTCAAGCCGTTTTTGACATACACTCCAATAACTGAAAAATATTTACTTATCTTGATGATATAGTCGTTGACAATGAATGAACATCGATCCCGTAAGTAGCAAGGGTCATAAAAAGAAGTGTTTTTTTTTTAAATAAAAATGGAAATGACTTCATCACCAAAAAGTGTGAATTAACTTGTCGAAGTCCAACACTAGTACCACGTGCACAATATTGTGATAATAGGTACTTTTGAACTATACTGGTACCGACTTGAACAAGTTATTTCACACTTTTGGGTGTTGGAGTCGGTTCCAATTTATGTTTTTTTTTTATCAAGTAGCGTAGTTCATTCAGATCCTGGCTTTGTTTCCGCTAACAATCAAGGGTACCTGCTCGTGTCATTACTACAAGTCATATTAAGATTTCACTAACAAAAAATCACATGGAGAATGTAGTAGGTAGGTACAGTTATTGTTTCAATTTGTTAATAATAATAAATACATCTCGTGGATGCTATTGTGTAGATGAGTGGAACAACAAAACTTCTAACAAAATAATACCATTATTGAAATCACCCAAGGAGAAAGATAAGTATTTTGTTTGAAAATGTATTACTTTGTATTACTATTCATACGTAATACCACAATATTACATATCGATTATAAAACCGTGGTATTACTGTTATTAACTGTATTTGTCAAAGATTACGAAAGATACGTTTATGTTTGTAAACGACACCCGTGCCGTCACTTGATGTATGTACTTGTATAGGTAGATTATGTTGCGAAGATGCACCGGAGTGCGACATAAAATCGGACATTCTATGAGAGTAGGGCTGCCATCCGTCCGGGTTTCCCTGGATTTAGCATTTTACCAATAACCCTGCATATTAATAAAAAAATAATCGAAAGGTGAATGTTTCGAGATTTGTCTTAATATACTCTTTGTGTAATAGTGTATATCAACAATGCGTCGTTCTTCTCCTCCATTTTCTATACTAGAAAAATAACAAACTTTTATTGATTTTCAAATAATATTTTTGGTGTCCGATATTAATCGCCGGTTTTCGGTACGCGTGTCAAAATTCAATTCATCTAACAAGCCATCACAATTAACAATCCGCTAACTTTCAACGGGTTTCTGGAACGCATATTAATGAAAAATTACAGAACACCTGATTAAAATGCTTGTTTATCTATGATAACATGAAATTTGAAAATGTCGTTCAAATTCATTCATTCTCTAGTGTTCTGTCTTTTTTTAACACATAGCGTTGTCTCTTCTGTTTTGACATGAAATTAATCCCAAATCATTTTTGGCATCACCACCGTTACTATGGTTACCAATTAAATATGACGGATGATCGTAAACGTAAAACAACAAGAGAGAGGAGTTCGAAGCGTTCCTATTTGTCAAAATACAAGCAGATTTGGGCATTCACATCCAACAATACTATTTGCGCTCGGATTTCTAACTGACAGAGTCCAGTCGTGCGAGTGTACGCTCTAATACCTAGAATGTCAACATTGATGGGTTATCGCTAGTGGAATTATCAAATTTCATTAATTTTTATGAATCCAGCAGTGATAGCTCAGTGGCTTTGGCTATGGACTGCCGCGCAGCAGGTCCATGGTTCGAATCCCGCCGCGGGCTTGAGCTTCACCGCATGGTGGAAGGGCATTTTGTGAATGCCCGCCTGGCTAGCGACCACCCTCAAGTAGAAAATCTGTCGCCAAGCACCTAACGGTGTGTTCCGGCAGCTGTCCTTGATAGCCAGAGTAATTCTAGGTTAAGCCTGTTAACACCTTCGACCACATCATCACTTACCATCACGTGAGATTGTGGTCAAAGGCTTACCTATCAGCTATAAAAAATTAAATTAAAAAAAATCCCTTTATCCTCAATACCATCATGATGATTATAAATACTCTTTAATTTTATAGTTATTATGTCAGTAATAGTTTATTGATAGTGAAAGTCACTAGCGTACGTGAAAATGTGCGTGTTTGTCTTCCCTTACTTGTTGCTTTATATCGTAAAAATCGATTAAAATAAAAAAATCATGAGTGGCATTTTTTATTGCTGCTAGGCTACGCTTTGACTATAATCTCACCTGATGGTAAGTGATTGACGTCTGATGATGATGAAGTCAGTAGAGAAGAATAGGCAAGAACAGCCGTCGTAACATACCATTAGATCCTTGGTAATATATTTTCTACTTGAAGGCCAACAACTATCAAGCCTATCAATGATTCTAAAAACTCCCGCCCTCGCATCATGCGGTGAAGTGGAAGACCGCGGCGAGATTCTAACTATGGACCTCCTGCGCATCAATACAAAATAATACCACTTCTAGCATCAACGTGAATATGTTGTAGCCGCACATCAGGCGCTAAACAGAGCTTTAAACCATATCTTAACGCCCTCAGCCGAAAGGTGTTTTCTCAAAGAGGGTTGGGGTTTGGAAGGTCCATAACCTACTTATCTTGGAAATGCTTTTGTTGGTATTACAATCTACCCAGCTGCGGTTTGTTTAATGGCTGCTATGGTTATGTTATAGCACCCTATTGAGTAACAAATGAGCAGCAACACTATAATCACGTAGTCTTTAGTAATATATTTACGTAGTTCTATAATCGGACTCTTGTTCTATACTCGCTCATCATACACACCGCTAGGGAATGGAACACTCTGCCTCAGTCTGTGTTTCTGGTTAATTACGGGGGGGTTTTCTAAACAGGAGTGAATAGGTATCTTCAGGGTAAGCGAGCTGCATCATCGATGGCATCGTCACTTAACATCAGGCGAGATAGTGGTGAAGTGCTACCCAGTACCTTCGGTATGAAAAATAGCAATATGTGTTTTTAGAGTAATCATACTTGATATAATTCTGTTCTTGTTCTATCTTATCAGTTATTAGAGTAAACGTTGTAGGTAGGAATGCTTAAAACTATTTTTATATATTTTTACGATATCAACACGTTAATCTTAGAATAATTGGTCGATTTTGGGCAATTAGAATTAGTCAGTTTAACAAACCGTTAACGTACCGAAAAGCTTTTCAGAAACCCAAAATTGAAATAATTGACGATTAATTGGAGATTTGACATTAGTGTTGACAAACAGTCACATGAAGTTTTTAGAAACCCAATCTGCGTATGACAATGGATTAACAAGTATTTAAAATAATTTGTCGCTGATTTGCGTTTCAGAAACCGGGGGTAAGAATTTTATTGGTAAGTAAGTTATGGGATAGTATCAATAACCAAGAAGCATCCTCCTATCCAATATATGGGGTTGTTTATATGGCTACCATATGTTGTTTATACAACACAGAAGATGTAACATTTAAAAACATAATGGCTATAATGTGTATAATTTTAACTTTTGTTGAATTACCGGCCGCCCCTTAACACCAAAACGTCCTGGGGAATACTCTCTTTGGTAGTATATCCGCTACACTTTGGTTATTAAGGGCGTTATAGTTAAGTCCTCTATAATGCACCTTACTCGATGTTCTTACGTAAGTATTGGTATGGTGCTAATTATTTCATTTTCTTTTAGTCAGTTCTTAATTCTTATGCTATTCAAGAAAACCATGGAAAGTCTCATTCTAAAGCAGAAGCTTAGGCTTCATCTTTTTGTATTAAGTTTTCATTTCAGAATTTCATTATCTCTATCGCATCAAACGTTTACGGCCATCTTTTTACTACTAATTTATATGTACTAATATATTACGTACTCGATAATACCATGAATATTTCAATAACTTTCCATGTATGAAAGTTTGTGTTTTCTATAGTAGTGGACAGAAGGACGGTGTTTACTCAACATAGCTTTGTAGTAAATTGAAAATGTTGTTCTACTGTAACTATTACGCTGTGGCAACTCGTGTCCATCCAAGACATACTTTTTCGAGATCTATGAAAAAGCGTGTTCAGGTAGCTAGATTAGGTAGTACCTATTTAATGTTCACGTTCATTAGATATACTAAACTCTCTAATTATATGAAAACATGGAAACTCGAGATACCTAATAAATTTGCAAGCATTGTAATCGTAAATTGAATACGCGTCAGAAAACTTAATTATACGTAAATATAATACGTATCAAATAAAAAGTAATACAAATAAAAAAGTCACCAAAAAGAATCTAGGTACGTGAGATTCGATCCACGGTACTCGATCTTCTGATTCGACTTCAGTAGTTACACACTATACAATCATTGACCAAGGTGTCGAAAATTACACACATATCGTTTATGCCTTACTGTCAGACACATTATATTGGTCCACGTACATACGTAAAATTATTATTGTATTATTAAGAATTATGTCGTAAAATTAAAATTAGACCAAAAAGAATCTCTTTACGCTGGATTCGATCCACGTGCCTCTCAATTGCGAAGCGATGTCACTTACTATGCGCTATTTGAACGACGATTGATTTGTCGAAAATTATGTACATAACCTGTGTGCCTTATTGTCAGAAACTGTATAAATTAATCATGATCCATCTAAAATAATTACAACACATTCATTACGAAAAATTCTGAATATTGCTTATAATAATTATTTTAGGTAGCTAAAGTTGTACCTATGTCTTGTAAAATGTTTGAAGTGTTTTTTATATTGCGTTAGGGTTCACAATCATATCATAATTTCATTAATATAAGAGATATATACATAGGTACATGGAGAAAGGAAGCCATAGATGCTTACCTTATTATGTCCATCATGCGTTTTTGACGATTTTTTGCATTCCCAAAGCGTTTATTTATAATTTTACCCATGTTTTATTTTAATTGAGATCGCCGAGAAAAGTGACACAGGTCCGACGCATGACGCGGCTGACCGCGATATGAGCGAGGATGATAGCAATATACGTAGATCGCTGGAGTAAATAGTGCGACATGATGTTAACGCTTCTCGGAATGAAAGGGCGTATGTGACATTTTGTAAACAGGCTCAGTACGCATTAACTGTGCTTTTTTTGGATTAAAATAATCAATGAAATTTATTGTACTTAAAAAATCAATATTTTAGAAAAAAAATCCAATTTTTAATACACTAAAATCTGGCGGAAAAAGTAGGAATCCTCTATTTTCAGAGGTGTTTTTGAGATTTTTTTCTATCGAGCCAATTATTAGGAAACATGTTTTGAAATCGATGAAAGTATTACTTATATCCTTGAGTATCGTGTATTTAAATTGCAGTACCATCCGGTACCTGGTTTATGAGATTTTCCATATCATGTTGGCACTATTTCGTAATTTCCGAGCCTTAAAGTATCGGTTCTATAACCAAAACATAGTGCTACAGTGGGCGCCCTTATAAATAGAAGTGATCTCTAACAGGCTGCAAGTCTACCCAGACTTGTGAAAAAAGTACATACTCAAATGATGTAGTAATATTATAAAAATAACACATATTTGTGTGTAATTCTAAAACAAACATATAATAATAATATATAGGTTTACATTGATTTATTTACAAATGCTGTAATTAGTACATAATAAAAGATAATGAGCAATTAGCATGAGATTGGTAGACATGAATGAATGTCTCGTTATCAGAATAAATTAATCATTAACCATTAATTCCATGATAATTTGGAATAATTTTGATAGAATTTAGTTTGATTTTCTCAACAAAATTGGTATGCCTATATTGAAAAATAACAATATAGTATCTTGTATGGACAATTTGAGCATAACTCGCCAACCTAATCCCTACTGGACTATAGTATTCATGTTTAAATTTATGATTTTGAATACATAACTGTGATAATAACTGATAAATATTTGTATTGTTAGTATAATCAATGATTTTTAATTGTGACATGTGGTAATTAGCTTTACTTGAAATTTTTGAATAATTAAATATTTTAGTAGCAATAAAAAACAATCTCAAGTTGATTCCAAAACATGTTCCTAACGTTACAAATTAATTCTGCATTTCAGTTACAAGTTTTGTGTTAGTATGTTTTCTTTTGTTCCTCAAAAAAACTGAGTGCAATTTCAACATCATTGCCTCTCTTTCACTCCTACACAGTCTGAAATTGATGAAATTTTATCATTTGTCAGCTTCATGATAGGATAAATTAGTTCTATAAAATACAAAACAATTATTTAAAATAAATGTATGGGTAACTTTCTCTAAAAGATGTGGAAAGGCTGGCTGAAGGAAAGTGACAAATTCGCATAGTGGAATAAACTTGTATTAAAATATAAATAATACTATTTGTATGGGTAATCATATATTTTATCATATATTTAGGTAGTTCAATAAATATGATCAATTTACATATTTGTATCATACCTAGATTTTATAAACATGTTTTTGATAAATAAATTATATTTTACAAGCAATGGTTTCTTTTTCTACAGAACTATTATTCAAGATTATAACAACATTTACATAGAATCTAATATAAGTACTTACAAATAAAAAAGTAAGATCAATAGAAGCTATCATACAGTTTTCAAGATATATATACTTCTTCATTCTTTTCTCAGATTAAATAACTTAACAGTGACAATGTGTTTGGCTTACTATAATTTGATATTTATTTGATCTGTCTGCAAAAGGCGACAAAGTAACAACAAACATAATATGTATACATTTAGTATGTTACACACTACTTTTCTACTTTCTTTTATGTATACAAATTCTAGGGCACAAAATACATATTATTATTCAAATTTAGATAAGCTATAACAATGACAGTAAACATGAAGCTATATTTAAGAACACTATGTTGGAATGACCAGATGAGTATTAACACCAACAACACACTAGTGCACTCACCTTCTTTTATAAAGGGTAGGCAATTCAAAACATTCACACTACTATCCAGCACATTTGCTTTTGTAATGGGACCATTATAAATAAATAGAACTTATTCTAAGGAGTTGAGCATGAGAAGCTGCTTTAGTACTTTGGTTTGTGACGTCTCTCGGATCTCACCAGCGAGGAACATCTCATCTACTACCGTGTATACCTGTCAAAGATATAAGTTGTTACAAAAGGAATGCAGAGCCTGTGCAACACATTTTGCTTTTGTTAAAGTTAGTAGAAGAGAGAGCCTACCTTATAAAAGTTGAATACAAGATCCAGTTCGCAAACATTGTGGAAGTATTCATTCAGGACCTCAACAAAGTTGTGTATTGCTTCCAAATAACACAGATTGTTATCGTTCACGTCTACACATATGCAGAAGTAGAGCCCAGCGTACCTTCTGTACACAATCTTGAAATTACGGAACTAAAACAGAAATAAATAAGTAGCATATACTTTGTCATATAACGAAAACTAGCAAATGTTTGGGAACGCACCTCAACGAAATTGGTATGTTTAGCGTCTCGAACAGTGACGACAGCGTGTACCTCCTCGATAAGCTTTTGTTTCTCATCATCATCGAAGTTCATGTACCATTTTGCCAACCGAGTCTTTCCAGCGCGGTTTTGAATTAAAATAAAACGAATCTGAGAAGTAATGACAACAGGTAATGCAGTAGAAGAATTTGTTAATTATAATCTGGGAATTATAATCATAAATCCTTACCATGATTTTTGTTTTTGGAACGAAATTGAATTTAGCTGGTCGTCCTTAGAGCCGAGACGCCTCCTTTTTTTCACTGACAGACAGTAAGTAGAGATTTGACACTTACATTACTAGCAAATTGACATTTCATTTTAAGAGTTTTATTCGTGAAGGAATAAACATGGGTGAACAATGATTTACAGCTACTTAAAGCAATGATTTAAGTTATTTCACGTTTTTCTTACTTAACGACTATTCAATATTCAATGAATAAGCGTTTAAATGAATTGTGATAATGTAATGTAAAACAGAGACTAACTCGTCATCGTTATATTATCTGTGGCACAAATTATATAGATATGTCTAAAGACAGATAGGTAACAGACCTTCATGCGCCTAAACTTTAGTCGCCGATCTCTTTTTTTTTTAAATACCTGAGACGAATACTGGCAAATGTTTTGATCGAATTAACAATTACGTACTATCCATTCTACTACGGAGTTTAATAACATATTATAAACAGGTTGTACTCCTATGGTATTAAAACAAATTTAAATAGAATTAAAACAAATTTAAGTTTATTTTGGCATTTATTTTAACATACAAGTAGTAATTCTTTTTCCTCCATATCACACAATTAGGGTTAGCCCAAAATGTACATATATCTTCCTCCACTCCGCTTCAATTTTAGTGTGTTAAAAGCCAATGGGTATCTACACTTTGGATACTGCAACACGTTTCATACGCTTGACATGTCCTGTAAAATAAAACCAAATTTAATAATCGATATCTGTAAAGCCATTATGATGTCTTCAAAAACTTGGCGAGCACATCATCAATTTCCCTCTCGAACTCGAAATCTCATCAGTTATTTTCAAATCGCTATTCACATTCTTAATGGCTTAAATATTGCATACATTTTGATATGTTAACTGTTTCTGGAGAACGTTTATACATGGTAAATATCTTAGTAAGTAAATGGTAGAAAATATATTATTACTTTTTTAAATATATACATAATGAAATGAAGCACTTATATGCAAAAAAACTTTAGACGTGTTATATTTATCATTATTTCTGACCCAACGTTTCAAACAAAGCAGTGATCGTTAAAGTTTTTTTTATTACTATGTGTAATAATCGCATTAACTTAAGATAACATTATTATACTTGTTACTTTTTTATATATATTTACAAATTGTTGACCTACTTCCACGTTCAAGTTATGCCATTGCATGCTATTTGCATACAAATATCCGTATCATGGTAAGGAAAACACTACGATCTCAATAGCGTTTTCAGGGTGCCAGGTCTTAGTTGGTTCACAATATTTATGCAATTGCACCTTAGACGTTTTGATTTGAATCACAAGAAAAAATAGTTCAAAACCACCCTATGTATTAAATACCTAGAATTTAAGCGTGAATCGCGATTAAGTGTACCAACCTAGCAAATATTTGAAGCGCTCGTAGCGAAGTTTGCTTAGCCGTTCTTAATCGATCAACTAAGTTAAGCAACATCCATCGCGAGCATGACTTGGATGGGTGACCGCTGGTGATATTACTACAGAGCGCTTCCGTGCTTCGGAGGGCGCTTTAAGCCGTCCCCGGTTGTTGTCTTACGATGGCAGTAGTGTACAGCATGGTGGTAGGGCATTTTGAATGCCCGCCTGGTTAGCTACCACCCTCAAGTAGAAAATCTGTCGCTAAGCACCTAACGGTGTGTTCCGCAAGCTGTCCTTGAGAGCCAGTAATTCTAGGGTACCCTGAATAATATCTTCGACCACATCATTAATAGCCATCCAGTGAGATAGTGGTCTAAGGCTAGCCTATTAGTAATTATAAAAAAAACATGCATTTATTAATACTCGTAAGTAGAATGATACACAAAGTTGTCTGTGACTAAGATTAAATGAAATCATTAACATTCAATTTATCACCCTTGTGGCAAGCCCACAGTAGCCACTTAAAGAAGAAGTTGGAGTTGATTAACTCTTTTCTTACCACACTATGCTAAGTTGGCGGGGTGGGCACCTAAAACGTATTCGCAAAAATAGAGCAAAATTGCGTCCGATATGTACCTACCTAATGGGTGTGCGCCTCGAGCACTTGTTTGTTATGACTTGTCCTATCCGATCTAATAGATGCAGTGTTCATTATGGCAGACTAAGGCTATCTAGTTTGTGACTTAGGTTGATTAATTATTAATAATACATTATTAAATGATTGATTAACATAAATTTGTAGTTTCCGACCGTGTAGAATTAGTTTCACTCGTCTGTGGAATCTGCGATGCAGTTGTACTCTATAATTATCTCTTATCTGTTACTCTTTCTCTCATACTGATCTATGTTCTTGAAAGAAAACAAAACAAACTAAATAATTGAGAAAAGGCGGGAAACGTTCAAACTTGGCGGCCGCGCTTAAATTTTTAAAATATTTAAATTTAATAATTTTGTGTATTTAGTGGTCAGAAGAGTCCAAATTGTAAATAATTTTAGTTTAATTTGTATATAGTATATATTATTGTGTATATATAACTCGGTAAGTTTCATTTGTTGATTTTTCTTGGCATGGAGGAGCCCCCTGACCCAGGGGGCTCAGTCCCACCTGCTGCGTGTTTTATAACAGTTATGTCAAACGAATCGGGCATGGAGACAGATGGGTCTTTCATGGATGGGTCCATGTCTTCTCGCTCCTTGAAACGTAGCCGTCCAAGCAAGATGTGTAAGCATTGTAACAAAAGAAAACGCAAACGCAACTCTGCTTTAGAACTTAAAGAAACGGACTGTGCATGTATTTCTGTTGTTGAACCAATATCAGAAAAAGCACCGTTTTCATTAGAAAAGAAAAATCTTATTAACAGTGACGCATCCCAAGCAAACAAAGTCCTGACCATGAAAGATACAACAGACATACATCAGACCCGTCCTCAACCCCAGCCTTTTAGTCGCACATTGTATGAGTCCCATGATGTAGCACCATACATTATTCATATTCAGAGAGAGCAGCAGAATCCTGATGATGGCACCATACTGCACCCTATTGCCTTTGGAAAGTTCCTCCAAAGACAGAATTTTAAAAACATAGTAAATGGCAGTCTAAAACGCATAGGCCGAAATAGAATATCCCTCGCATTTGCACACTTTAATGATGCTAATGATTTCCTTAACCACGATAGCCTTAACAAAAATAATTTTAAAGCGTTTATACCAACATTTAATGTCACCCGCATGGGGCTTGTTCGTGGAGTTCCAGCTGATTGGTCTCCTGAAGAAGTAACAGATAACATCAATGTTCCTATTGGATGTGGAAAGATATTAAAAGTCAGACGTTTAAACTACAAAACTATCATAGATGGAAAATCACAATGGAAACCTTCTCAAACTGTAGTCATAACTTTTGATGGACAGGTTCTACCCAAAAGAATTTTTGTATGCTTTAATGCATTACCTGTAGAGCTTTATGTATACCCGACTATACAATGTTACAGCTGTTGCCGCTTTGGTCACACAAAAGTCCAATGTAGGTCCAAACCACGTTGTTACAAGTGTGGCCAAGCCCATACAGCTGACAGCTGTAATGTTGAGGAGCATAATAGCTCTTGCTGTCTTTGCTCTGGATCACATTATGCCACAAGCAAATGTTGCCCTGAACACGAAAGACAAAAACGTATTAAACAATCTATGGCTGAGAGCTGTGTATCGTATTCAGAAGCTTCCAAACTCCACCCTCCTGTGTCCAGATCATATGCAGAAATAACATCAACAGCTCATCCCACTCCCAATAAAAATGCAATGCCTCCTCCACTCTCATCAACTAAGTCTTACAGAAAAACTGTGACCCTAAAACCTCGTTCACCACATCAGTTTGCGAAAGGTTATGACCATGCAGCACATCAAGCCCTAATAAAAGAATATGATATGCCATCTCCGTGTAACGGATGTGCATACAAATCTAATTCATCTGATAATGAAGAACATTCACTGACTAATATTATTATCACTTTAATAAATATTTTATCGCAATCAAATATAATAAAACCGAACAACGCTGCCCCTATTATTGACATGTTAAATAAAATTATCCATGCCCAACATGGATTTACACCGTCAAATGATAATTAACTGTAATCACACAACGACAGTTCCACTGCACTACCCACATGTGGTGGTGCAGTGGAACTGTCGAAGTGTGAATAATAAAAAATCTGAAATTATGTACCTGACTCATAAATATGACCCCTCAATCATCGCTTTAGCAGAAACATGGCTGCGGCCAGATTCTGTTTTTAAAATCAAAGGTTTCACCTGTCTCCGAGAAGATAGAATAGATGGATATGATGGAGTAGCCTTATGTATAAAAAATAATTTATCTTATAAAATAATTTCCCTCCCTCAACATGAGGGCTTGTATATTGTAGCAGCAGTTGTTACTAATATAACTTTTGCATCTATATATATCCCACACCCATCTTCTGTAACATTCCAAACTCTAGATAATATATTATACTCTCTACCGAAACCATATATATTATTAGGAGACTTTAATTCCCATCATAGGTTATGGGGTAGCTCTTTATCTAATACCAATGGAGAAATATTAATTGATATATTAGACCGACACAATCTCTGTGTTTTAAATACAGGGGTACCTACACGTAGTACCCGCCCTAATGAAAATGTTAGTGCTGTTGATCTCTCAATTGTTACAGAGTCTTTAGCATCAAAATTATCTTGGTACACACATAAATCTTCTTGTGGCAGTGATCACTACCCAATTATTACATCTTTCCCAAATAAACAAGTGCAAAATACAGTTCCTACACCTAGAATGAAGTATAGGTTAATAAAGGACAACTGGAATAAATATAATGAATACATAGATAAAAAATTACATACTCTACCTGACGTAACATGTAAGGCAGAACTTTGTTCTGCAGCATTTACTGCATTATTAATAGAAGCAGCTAATGCTTATTTTCCTATCAAAAATGCTTCAGATGGTAAATTACCTTCCCCACCATGGTGGGATAGTGACTGCACAGATGCTGTTAAAAGACGGAAAGAAGCTGAGGTGGAGTACAATATAAACATGACAAATGAAAATTTCCAAAATTTATTATTAATTATGGCTGACACTAAAAAACTTATAAAAGAAAAAAGATTTTCAGGCTGGAGATGTGTATGCACAACAATTTCTCCCAATACCCCCTGCTCGGTTATGTGGTCCCTTATCAGACGTTTTAGATTAGGTATTTCCGATTCCACTTTTAGAACAATTCCATCAAGTATGACTGATGAGTTTTTGGATTATTTAGCTCCTCCATTCGTTCCTGAACTTGAATTGGTTTGTCCTTTTCAAAATTCACACAATCATGATGAATCTTTCTTAAATTCGCCTTTCACTTTAAACGAACTCAAAGGCATCCTCTCTGGCATTCAGGACTCTGCACCAGGAGAAGATGGTATCCCATATTCCTTCTTCACGAATCTTGGAGAGAATAGTCTAAAGTATTATTTAGAGGTTATAAACAATGTGATCTTGACAGGTGACGTTCCGTCGCAATGGAAGTCCCAACTAGTGTTGCCCGTTTTAAAGCCTAATAAAGATCCATCAGAAGTTTCTTCCTATCGACCCATAGCTTTGTCACCTGTCATAACCAAAATTGCGGAACATCTGGTAAAAAACAGACTAGAGTGGTTTATGGAAAGTAAAGGTTTGTTTCCAGAATCACAGTACGGATTTCGTAAAGGAAAAAGTACCCTAGACAGTGTAGCAATCCTGTTAGCCGACATCCGATTGGCCTTCTCCCAAAATGCATCGGTTACAGCTGTGTTTCTGGATATCAAATCTGCCTACGATAACGTCTGCTTGACAATCTTAAAAAACAAACTACGATGTCTCCAAGTTCCGCTAAACTTAACTAACTTTATAATAAATTTGATGTCTGGTCGTTCAATAACATTAGAATCGTCAAGGAGAATCATTTGGAGAGGAGTCCCTCAAGGATCAGTGCTTAGCCCAATCCTCTATAATATATACACCAGTGATTTAGATAAATATATCAGCAACACCTCAATCTTACAATATGCTGATGATTTATTATTATACAACGTGAATAGTATTGTTAATAGTGCCTGTCTTTTACTTTCAACCTCTCTAACTAATCTTAAAGTATGGCTTGATAACAATGGATTAGATCTGTCTGTATCCAAAAGCTGTGCTCTTCTGTTCACAAGACAACGTGTACCGCCACCCATAACCTTACAATATGATGGAAGTCTTATCCCTGTAAAAACAGAAACAAAATTTTTAGGTTTAATTTTAGATGCCAAACTAAGTGGACTGCCCCACTGTGAGTATATTGCAGAAAAATGTGAACGGTCTCTTAATATTCTTAGGTGCTTATCAGGCGTTTGGTGGGGTGCCCATCCATTTTCTCTAAAGCTGGTCTATAATGCTCTTATAAGAAGTATTCTAGATTATGGGACATTCTTGTTGGAGCCATGTAGCTCAGCTGGGATGAAGAGATTGGATGGCATCCAGGCGAAAGCTCTTAGAATCATAACTGGTGCCATGAAAAGTTCTCCAATAAACGCTTTACAAGTAGAATGCGTTGAACCACCCTTGCCATTACGACGACAATTTCTCGCAGATAGATTTTTCTGTCGCATTACACAATTCGCCAAACACCCACTGATTTCAAAACTTAAAAACCTTTCAGAAATGATTAATACATCTAAATATTGGTCTCATAAACGCCTACCATGTTTGATAAATAGCCTAATAAAATTCAATAAGATCGAAGCTTTAACTCACCGCACCCATAAACTCCCCATATTTGAAACTAGTTATGAATCTCTTTTAGTCCAACCAGATATACATCTTAACTTAGATATTTCCAAAGGAGACCCATTCGCCAATGAATGTTTAAATAACATAATTGATGAATTATGGCCAGATTGGAATCAAATATATTGCGATGCCTCAAAACATTCAAATAATGACTGTGTTGGTGTAGGCCTATTCCATCGACAGTTCAACATTGTAGAAAAGATAAAATTCCCTCCTCAAACATCAATTTTCACTGCAGAATGCTATGGAATCTATAAGGCTCTTGAATACATCCTTGTTATGAAACTCTCTAATAGCGTCATTTTCTCAGACTCTATGAGTGCGTTACAAGCCTTTATGAAATTTCCCTTCAAAAGAAATGCATATTTTCCGATTATAATCGAAGCCCGAGAAATGCTTATTAAGTGCGTGGATAGAGGGTGGTCAGTTTCGTTTGCCTGGATTCCCAGTCACAGTGGAATAAAGGGAAACGAGAAAGCTGATCAACTTGCAAACCAAGCAACACAGTGTGGAGACATGTTCCCATATAAGAATTATCCTCAGGATCTAGCTGCTCTCTCTAAACTAGACCTTCAACGTGCATGGAGCGAAGCTTGGACAAATAGTGCCAGATTAAAGGGCAAATACTTCTATAAAGTACAACCAATGATCCCGGTTAAGTCTTGGTTTACTAAAGTGAAACTAAGTAAACGTGCTACGTCTGTTTTGATTCGAATGCGTTTGGGCCACATGTGCACTCCGGCACATCTTGCTCGGATACGTATTCTAGACTCGGAATTGTGTGAGTGTGGAGAAGACGTGGGTGACATCGATCATATTATTTTAAAGTGTCCCCGTTATGATCACGCTCCACTTTTCAAAGACCTTGAACATCTTCAAGTCCCTTTCCCTACTAATATATTTTCCTTACTTTATAGCAATTGTCTCCCTATCTATCAAGTGTTAGCTTCATTTATTGAAGCTAACGACATCAAATTATGATTAGGTATGCTACATTATAGATACTTATTTACTTATACAATACTATGTACCTATTTATTATCCTCCTATCCTTCCTAACTCCTCTGACCCTATTTTTTCCTCGAATCCCGATCCATAATTTATTGTATAATCTTATCGTTTCCTAATTTTTGCAATATTGTTAATCTTAATACTAACAAAAAATAAAACCAAGATAGTCTAAATATAATCAAGAAGTCTGAAGCTGAGAAGTCTTCCCAGCTTAACCAGAACAGAAGTCGTCAAGAAGCACTATATGAAGATAACAGGACACTGGCAAATGCACAAGAAGTGCGAGACCACTTCCCGAGATAGGGAGAAAAAAAAAAAAAAAAAAAAAAAAAAAACTAAATAATTCTTACTTATTTACTAATACTTCCCAATTATTAGTTTAAGGGTACTACAGTATTTCAGACAAACATTTCCAAAGGAATAAGAGTAATGACAACGTGGTTATCAAAGAAGCATTGTAACATATTTTAGGTAACCTCTTATCAACAACAAAATTTAGAACCTCACAAAAAAGCTTATGAACTGATTTAAAAACTGATTAGTAATATACCACGACAGTGGGTTTCTTGACCTAAAACTACTATAGGTACAATTTGGACACAAACCTGACCAGGGTAGGTACTGGTTAAATTACACTATATGCTGCAAGCAATAATAGATATTGTAATAGTCAAAGTTTTAATTACAAACCATGCCATAGAAAGGATAGTTCACTAGTTACTAGCTATGAAGAAAGAATGCGCGAGAGAGTAGCAGTATACCGTGAACACAAAGTATTTTCAGCAAACATTACTTCATTTAAAGTTGTTATATTGATATCTTCACTGAGATTGCCATTATATGCCGTAAATAAAATTATGTAAAATAAATGTATCTAGTTATTTATGTTATTTAATTTCATTTCAATACTTTCATAAGTATCCATGGATTGCTCTTTAAGTATTTTAGTGACATATTTAATGTAATGTATCAGCTGGATTGTTCACTGTTGAAAACAGCCTCCCACATTATGGGGGGTTTGCAGTGTGAGATATCAGTTCCTCAGAAAGTGCTGCCGCCCACCTTCAGGTGTGTTAACCCTTAGTCGCCTCTTACAACACCCAAGGGTAGAAATAGGGGGTGAAATTCTAGCCCAGCACCCTACAGGCATATTATTGACCTATGCTAGGGTGTAATAGTATCAGAACTTAAATCTTAGATACTGTTATTTGTTAAGTGAGTTATTATTAACTTATCAACCAGGTTAAGCTACATCTATTGAGGTTATTACTTGGATGAGTGACCACTAGTGTTCAGCGCTAACCTAACATTTTATTTCCAGCAGTCTTTCAGAGCCAATAACCCTAGGTTAGCCTGGATAACATCTTCACTTATCATCAGGTTCGATAGTAATTAAAGGAGAACTGAAAAACAATAAAAAAGCTTTTACTTATGTTCCTATTATACATATCATAAATTAAGGCCCAGGTTCAGAATGTCTTAATAAAGTTTTGGATTGGTAACCAACACATAAAATAACTGAATGATAAAAATGACAGTTGACATGCAGCGCGTTGCAAGCTTTAACCGATGGATAAGCTAAATCGATGACTGTGAAACGCAATGATAGTGTTTTATTTAATAAATATGTTCTAGGTAGTATAACTGGAACTTACACGAACATTCTGAAACAGGCCCTAAATCTCAATAATATTGTGAATGTGAAATTTTGTGACTGTGTATGTTTGTAGCTCCTTCACACTGAAGTGGCTTAACATATTTATATGAAACTTGAAATATTGGCCGTGTAGTGCCTGGATTAACACAAGATATTACTATTTATATCTGTTTACATAATAGGTCTATGCGGGTGAAACCATGGGGTGCAGAACTAGGAAGCAGAACAGTAAAGCTGTGGCAGAGTAGTACCCATTATATTCATTTGTTCTAGCAAAACTTGTCACTACCTTATAGTTTAACAGCTTGTCAGGGTACTAGCTATGTCATCTATCTCTACACAACTAAGTCCTACTCTTATTTCTGGGAATTATGGATTAAGAGCATGGTTTCCCTGCTATTAATATTACTACCAAGTAATATAATTACCAAAGTGTATGATATGTATAATCACATCTAATTTTTTCAGCTGTTCATCTCTCAGGTAAAACTAATAATTATCCTCTTCATAGATGTTGTAAAAGTCTATTAAGAGAAAAATTATGCTTAATGGGCAGCATGCCACTAATTATGTAAATAAGGTGTTGTTGCAAATGATGTCCACAACAGAGCTCTTAATCATTTTAACAAACTCACCTGCTATCTTGTGGTAGCAGGTAGGTTGCTGGTAGTAACAAGCATTATCTTCATAGCATCAGGAAAGCAGCCAGCCTTACAAGCCTTACAAGGCTGGCTGCTTTCCTAAAGAATAGATTGTCTTGACAATCTATAATATATAATATGTTCTTGTATCCACCTTGTGTTAGTAAGGAGAATGTATTGTACCAACCCCACATTCAAGGGATAAGGGATGGAAGATGATGTTGTTCAATATTATTTTATAAGTAGATATATTGCATCTATTGTATAAACTAATATGTTTAAAACTTACTTGTCTTCCTCAAGTTGAATCAGTTCACTCATAGTATTTTTTAATTTTCCATTTTTCTGAAGCAATTCCTTTACCAATTAGTTCTTCAATTATATTCCTGAAATGTCGAAAATTAATCCTTCATCATTCTCTCAACAAGTTTAGTTGTCACAGTTTCCAAATCAGAAAACCAGGAGGCTTAATTTTTTTTTTTTTTTTTTTTATGCTTGATAGGTTAGCCTTTGACCACTATCTCACCTGATGGTAAGTGATGATGTGGTCGAAGATGTTGGTTCAGGCTAACCTAGAATTACTGGCTCTCAAAAATTACACAATACTTTTTATCCTGATTCCTACTTACCTAGATTACCTAGGTATTCTATTATCATAATTATAAATAGATCAACAAGCATTCGGGTCAGCTGAAAGTATGGCATATTAAGCAGCACTATAAAGATAGTACAAGTCTTACATACAGCGGTGGGCGATGAATGAGTAGGTTGATTTTTTATTTTCTGAAACCTTATCAGGTACCCATAAGTAACTTCTGTTGCACTAACATGTTAAAGTTGTCAGCAGGACAGGCTTATATATGATTTGGCACACAATGACAGCTTATGGTACACACACACCATTAGGGAAGTAGCCCCTTATTATATCCAGAAGAACCTATTACCATGCAATGACTGTGAAGATAAAAAACGCGGTAGTAATACTTTCGTTTGTAGTCTGAGACTGTGTTACAAGCTTTGTACAAAATAGTATTATACAGCTGGAGGGACTGCCCCACCACCACCAACTAAGCTGAGGGCAACTCCTTATTGAAAATCTAGGAACACTTACCGAGTATGATAAGTTTTTGACCACCAAAATGACTAGTATAACACAATACCGTAGTACGTCTTTTCAACCAATACTTTTTCTTGATTCCAGGAGTTTTTTAATGACTCCTGATTAGCGATCCGACATTATATGCTGTTAATTTTGTAGACTAATTAAAACTATACTTATTATAATAGACGTAAAAATTATTATAAATTTTGATAGAAATTATTTCCCGCCATTTTGTCACATAATCCACAATTAGGGATACTCGATATATACCGATGCATCAAAACTACTCGATTATAACGTCAAAACATCGAAATGATCCGATGTATCACAGACAATAATGTATTTCTAAGATACAATTAACCCCGTTTTTACGGATATTATAGTGAGACACATGTTTTCTGGAACAAACAAACTTATGTAATGTTATAGATAGAAAAGGTGAGTTAGGCGTTAACAAATATAATGTAACAAAACAATAAATCGCGGCACACTGGAATAACTGGAGAAGGCCCTGTTTTTACGGAATTCGTGCGGGATGCGGACGGCGGTGTTGGCGGTTGAGACCCATGAATGGCTGCAGGAACGAGTATTATTAGACGTGATAGGCCTGTTAATATAAGCTGGCGTTACACCGTTCTCTGATCAGGCCTGCCACATCCACCTTTCATAGCACAATAATGAGAGGCTGACCGTTACACACATATATATTTATTTAACTTCTTTCATTCTACCAATGTCAGAGGCAACAGAGTAATGCGTGTGAAAGGGATCTTAAAAAAATCTGACAGCATCAATCAGTCACATCATGTGGTCTGTGATTTTTATTATTAACTTTTAACTTTACACAGTCACACATATGAGCATTCCAAATAATGTGTTGTTCAAACATCACACAAAATGATGGATCGTGACTATGCTACCTTTCATATAAAATGTTCAAACTGTTTTGCATTTCTGAGGCTTACTTTTTTAGGGTTCCGTAGTCCTGACAAGGAACCTTTATAGTTTCGTCATGTCCGTCTGTCCGACGTTTTGCTAAGAGACCGTCAGTACTAGGAAGCTGTAATTTCGTATGGAAATGTAAATCAATTACGCCGATAAAGTGATAAAATAAAATTTTGAAAAATATTTTTTTTTATGTTACCTCCCATACATGTGACATGATTATGAAATTTTTTTGTCGTCTATTATTTTGTGTGTGGTATGGTTGAATAGGTCTTTTAAAATGATTTAGGGGTTGCTAATACTGTTTTCCGATTTAATGCTCCATATACGAAATATTAAACATTAAAGTGCAAATTTTTGTCGCAGCAGGGCGTCCCCCGCCCCTTCTAAAAGCTAAACTGCTGACTTGAAAAATCTGAAAAAATTCAAGCTGATAGTGCGTTTCATGAACTTTAAAGGAAAAGTATAGCGGTTGAGATAACTTTATTAGTTTAGCAGTAATAGTCGTTGAACTTGGATGTTGGATAATTTTGTACCAAATATAAAATCTATAGAATAAATCCTTTAAAGTGACTCAGATGAAGTAGTTGGTTGTTTATAAGGGGTAAATACTGGCATTGAAAACTAAATCTTGAATAAAAAACTTAAAATAATAACTATGCCCTATGTCATACATACTAGATTTTTTTTTTATTGCTGATAGGTAAGCCTTTGACCACAATCTCACGTGATGGTAAGTGATGATTTGGTCGAAGGTGTTAACAGGCTTAACCTAGAATGACTAGCTAGCTTTCCAGCCGCGTATTGCGGTTATCGCGCAAAACCATTAACCTCTTTTTGCGCAGTTGGATAAAAACTATCCTATGTACTTTCCCGGGTCTCAAACTATTATCATGCTAAATTAAATCCAAAATTGTCGAGTAGATTCTTAGTTTATTGGTTGCATACAAAAATACAAATCTTTCCTCTTTTTAATATTAGTATAGGTATAGATATGACAGTACAAAGATTCGACTTATATAGGTATAAGGTACTTTTTGGACCTCATCCTCGCCGTACACTAGAAGTGTTTGCTGTCTGTACCTGTCGTACCAAGGTCATCGCTCACTTCATTTCACACATCATGAATTTGCTGATTGTAGGCGTTTCAATCGTGTAAATTTTTTCATCGGTAAAGAGAATATTTCTGTGCCCTTCACTTGCGTATCGCAGCGGAAGGTACTCTATTTAATTTTAAAGATTGATTTAGGGCATGTACTGTATATCCACGATAAGCATCGAGCTTCAGGTCTTGTTTTATAATACGCGACATTTTCCTAGCGGGAATCTTCATTTCTCGCAATAAGATTATTGTTGAGTTATCATCATATTTTTACTTCCTAATGGGATTTCGACCAATTCTGGCTTTAACAGCATTAATTTGTAGTTCTAAGACACGCGGCTGCCCTGATCTTTTATGGTCTTCGACAGAGGAAGTGTTGTTGTATCTGTTGATATTACGATATACGAACATACGGCTGATAACAAGCTTTTGAAGTGTCTGGAATATGATCGACGCGACGGCTCAATACCTACTTTGTACAAGGCGAATACTGCTATCTTATTTTCTTTAACACCTCGAAGTCATTTCATATTGTTATTTGATAATGAATACGAAATAATATATGAAATGGCGCGAAATCGAAAGAAAATTTTAAAGTTATAAACGCGTTCCAAATTCTAAATCATTCTAAAGCTGAAAAGTTTTTATGTTACAGTTTTTATGGCCAGACTAGTTATTATATAGTATAATAGCCCATTTTTAAGCTTACTTGCAGTAATTGTGTATACTTTTAATTTTTTTTTCGTAATATATATATCAACTATTTTATAATACAATAATTATTTATGCTGTAGCAAATAAATTAAATGACATTTAAATTCTTACAATGTACCAACGGATTCTGATACGCGCTATCATTACGTTTTCATTCGATTATCTACCTATAGAATTCACAAACGAATTTTGTTTAATTTTCGAATTACCATTGAAATAATAGCTTGGCAGCAATCGTACTCTTATTTCTTAGATTTAGCAGGAAGAAAGTGGAGGAGAATGAAGAACTACAGAATCGTTCTATATCATGATAACGGGCTTCTACGGAACCCTACATTGTGCGTGGCTCGACACGCATTTGACCGTTTTTATTAATTATGAGGTAGTTAATATTCCTTGGAATACCTACCTATACGTATAATCATTACACACCCAATATTAATATAACTAATGTGGGTTTTTAAAAGAAAAGTTCATATGAGTTTTGGATATGTTCAGATATTAAAAAGTCTGTTTTTAGCTAGGATAGGAGGGTAAAGAGCAGATGACTCTCTAAGTGATTAGCATCGTCGCCTACAAATATCCAAGACACTAGCTTTCTTCATGAAGGTTCCTAAATCGGATCGATTCGGTAATACTTCACATGGCAGCTGGCTCGACATTATAGTAGTACGGGGCAGAAAATGTTGTTTGAATCACACGGTTGTGAACTTCTAGACGTTGGTAGTGATGAAATTATTGCATCACCATGCTCTGTCGATGGTGAAATTCAGCTGTAGGTATTAAACCAAACTATCTTCAGAACACTTCCCATGAAAGATACGGTAAAAGATGCAGAGTATACTCCAACATCGCTACGCAGTGCCAGAGGGCTGAGTCGATCGAAGACATCATGATCGTTGATGAATCGAGTTGCGTTGACTGAGGTCAAATCGAAGAACCTGGTAGGTACTGCCCCCAAAGAAGTTAAAAGACGATTAAAAATAATGGCTCCGACTTTCTTACCCGTTTTTTCTTGGGTGTATAGCTCTTGGCCACTTTTTGTCAGCAGAATGTAGAATATTTTATTAAAACTTTCGTAAGTATTACACATATTATGTGAATAATATTCACACCGCTCTGCCGCCGCCGCCGCCGCCGCCGCCGCAGACAACAGTGATTGCGCGGATGCGGTCGGGAGCGCACGTACTACATGACTCGAATGTAGAATAGGTACCTATAATTTCATAATTAAAATTATGAATATATACGATATACGAGCTATACGAGCTTTGTAGACATTTATAAATTGACTTAATCAGTTTGACTTTGAAGTGAGAAAGGAGGTGTTTGTTGGGGAGCATAATATTTGTGTTTCAGCTAAATAGATAAAACCTGCCTCAGAAGTCTACCGATGGTAATGGGTGTAGTTCAGATTCGATTATTGACCCCGTACATTACAAAAGTCCACAATAATCTGATGATTCAAAAGGCTTAGTGTTAAATTAAGAACATGTGGCATCATTCACGGTTATATAGATACACATAATATTTTATCCTCTCCGGTAGTAGGAGTAAAAAAAATCTAAAGTATATCCAAAATGTATTCGATATGTGATGGCGTTGCATCGGAAAAAATCGATGCTACGTATCGATGTATCACATCGATTAAAAACAGTTAAATCTTTTATATGGACATGCCTACCACAGCTGAATAAGTTTTTTTTATTATGATTATGGTCTGAATATAGCTACAACTTCCACAGCAATTTGCGAAATTTATTATTAGCCTGACGTTCCGTCATCAGTTATCAAGATCGCGTTTAATGACATCGGGATTGTTCGGTTGTTTCCGACGCCTGATCTGTGGTAATACTTGCCACGAAGAAAATTGTATCATTGTCTATGATAACTGCATTTAGGATTGCCATTTGTTTTAATTACAAAAAATATTTTATGGTAGCTTTTCGTCTCAATAAATTGGGATGGGGTATCAATAAACCGGCGCGGGCGGTTGTTCGGTAATGGCAGCAGCCTCAATTACTAAGCACTCGCAATCCCGCGGGTTAGTGCACGTGCATATATGAAGCTGCTGATGTTTCTACTCAAAATTTACATATTATTCTTTCTAATTGTTTTCGAAGCCAAAGGCAAAAACATTTATTAAATTTTGGCGTCAATGACGCTCTTATGAAAGTCAATTACAATATTATACTTAATAATGTTCTACTACCGCGTTCATCAAAAAAGGTATAGAGCTAATTCTAGAAGAACAGGCAAAAACTAGAAGCATTTCTTTTTATACTCTTTCACAATTTGTAACATAAGTCTATTATAAAATTATTACAATGTTAATTACAAAGGTGGGTTGTCAGAGGTGGAATATCTCAAGCATTTTTATAACATATTACAGATAACACATTATTGACTCGCATCAAATCGCTATATAACTTAACTAATTTAAAATCAGAGAGGAGATAAAACAATATCGCAGTGATCCTTGACCATGTAACGCAAATCATTAATACACACTATAAACAGAAATGGACCAAATATTGATCCTTAAGGAGATCTCATTTTTATTAACACCTGGTAGATGTAGCACCATTTATTCCAACCTTCTTTTGCCGGTCTGAAATATATGATTATAAGATAAGTGATGTCTCTAAGCATATCATTTTGTGTCAATACGCGAGTCTTACAGTTACTGTCAGATTTAGATCTAGCACCTCACTTGAGAATTGGAGTATTTTTTACGTTCATCCATGTTATCGATACCCATCACTCCTGACAAGTATCGCCGAAGAAATTACCGCAATTTCATGCGCAATGTGCCAGCGATGTAACCATTTTTGCAATTTTATCAATATTTTTTTTTTCAAATTTAATATTTTTCATTTTTCATTACTTAAGGTTATACGGGCCTTAGAGTCCTATTACAAGATAAAAACAGAATTAAATAAATATGAATAAGGATTATAAGAGTAAATAAAATGTTACGAATTGCTAGTAAGTTAGTTATTTATGTAAATAACATTTTTAGTTTCAAAATAAGATGCATTAGCTCATAGACACTATGACATACTCTAAGATATCCCCTTTTGTGTTTTAGTTTCGTAACAGTTTGATGTTTCTCATGCGTATTTTAGTAATTTGCAGGAGCTTTGCCAATTTTAATCGTTTAATATGATTTTTTACGCTCAAATTATAATTATTTCTAGTAAATCATATATTCAATAATAATGGTTAAATCATGTGTAGATCACGTAGATTTTATATTGCTGTATGTTGTATTTCTAAAAAGGTATCTTTTAATTATTACAAGCACTATTGTGTGCTAAGTGAAAAACTTCATCTACAAATACTTAGAGCACAATATTTTTTATCTTGAGTGGGAATCAATCGGGGAACACCGTCCCCTATGACACTCAAAATATTTTTTTTTACTAAATAATAACAAAATTTCAGCTCAGTCAAGCCAGTCTTAATAGCCCACTGATTAAAGCACCCAGTGCATAAAACTGGGATACGAGGGTTTGATTTCCGCTCATAGTGATAACTGCAAGGAAAAATGTGTATATAAATGTACAGTGTCAATTCTATATAACGACATTGAAGGGATTGAGCATTTTTTGGCGTCATAGAGAGATGTCGTTAAATGGGGAGAAGAAAAAAGTTTGTGAGCAACTATGAATATGATAACGTATAGATAATCCATGACTCCTACTTATCAGTCATGGTCAACAAGTCTACACGTGCAAGCAATCCTAATTTGTAAAGAAAAGAACGAATTTCTTAGAAAGTTCGAGTTTATTACGGACTAGGATAATAAGGCTAGGATAAAAAACAATTTTGGAGTTGGGGGCTACATCTGACCCTTGCAAATACAGACCTATTTCTATTTAACCAGTTGTGAGTAAAGTATTCGAAGAAAATATGCTCAAACAACTTCTATCCCATTTTAATGTGCATAATATATTGAATGAGAATCAGTTTGGTTTCACAAAGAGCAGATCTACAGCAGAAAACAATATGGTATTCGTTCGTGGAAAAGCTATAGATCTTATAAAGTCATATCTGTCAGACAGGCTACAGAAGGTTAGAATAAATGGCAATACTTCTTTCGGGTATTTGGTAAAAATAGGAGTACTGCAAGCATCAATTTTAGGAACCTTTCTGTTTGTAGCGTATGTAAATGATCTGCCTTGCATGGTTAAACATTTCTGCGATATAGTTTTATTCGCAGATCATACCTCTCTGATTTTTAAAGTAGATAGGAAAGATAAATGAACTCATTCATGTAAATAATGTGTTATCTATGATCTCTAAGTGGTTCGCGGCTAATTAAATTAAAAAAAAACCAAATCGTTTAAAGTTTTCTTTACCTAATGTAACTTATGTTGAACCAAACATTAAGATTGGCCTAGATAAACTCTCTATTGACAATGCGACAGTCTTCCTGGGAATTAAAATGGATTCAACTTTACAGTGGATCCACATATACATGATCAATCCAAAGCTGCTGCTAGGCTCATTTATTTCACGTACTTCCACAGTATTATATCGTATGGTGTATTACTGTGAGGAGCTGTTGCTGAGACGGAGACAATCTTTATCCTACACAAGCGTGCAATGCGAGCCATATATGAAATGGATCCTAGGAAATCACTGAGAGTTTTGTTAATAATAAATTGATGTTTTTCAAGACTTTACCAAGTCTGTATATATTTGAAAATATTATGTATGTTCGGAAAAAAAATTTTGTAAATATAAATAAAATAGTGACAACCACGATTAGAACACTAGGGATAAACATAAAATAGTGGTACCAGGTTTTAGACCAGCAAAGACAAATAAAAAGTCTTTTTTAGGTAATTGTGTGCGGTTTTATAATAAAATTCCCAAACATATTACAATGCTCACAGAAGGAAAATTCAAGTTGCACGTGAAAAACATTTTGATTAAGAAATCCTACTACACAGTTTGTGATTACTTAAACGACAAAAATGCTTGAAAAATTCCGCCTCTGCCAATCTATCACCTGTCACGTACGTAATTTAAACAAATATTGTCATAATTGTACGATATTATATATAACACATTGTTAAAAGACGTTTAAAAGGATGGCCCAAGTTTCTTGCCCGTTCTTCTCGCAGTGGCTCTATATTTTTTTTTGCTGATCTTGCCAGTACGTTATAGACTATTTCAATATTGAAATTTGTAAATGACGTTCATAAGAGCGTTGTAGACGACTAAATTGAAAAAACGATTTTGACTTTGACTTTGAAAAAAATGACATAAGAACATACACAGCTGCGCAGAATTTACTAATTGTGGCAACTTAAAACGTACTTTTTATTTTGTATAACTTCCTTTTTATCGTGATTGAGATTGGGTGTAATGCTATATAAAGTGTATTATTGTACGAAAGACAACCGCAAACAACCAAAGCCAAATAATTTCGACACTTGAGGGAGTTTGTTGTTAAATCGAGTGACGATAAATGGAGTTATCGTCACTCGATTTAACACAGATTGTTATCACTATATAAATATTTAATTTCAATATAACCTTTAATGTCCATGATGGTTATAGAAGATGATGAATGATGTGCGAAACGTTTATTTTTATATTGTATGTAATTTTTTTTATTTCCTTCAATAATATATTTCTTTCACGTAACCAACTGGTTATGTTATTCAAATCAAATATCATTCACCCTATTTTTACTCATACGCTGTACGGTTTTTATAAACTATGTAGGCTTGTATCTACTTGTAAATCATATATTTAGAATCAAACTATATATGTATATTGTAGAATTCAAAATAATTGAACACTGCGTGGAATGCGACGACATATTAGTTAAATTTTAGTATCGAGTAAATATAAGATTTTGAATGTCAATTAAAATACTGTAATTCAGGCATCCATTCTTATTAAAAATTACCAACTCAATGATGTCACTGGCTCGATAAGTTGATCATCACATGGTTGCTCTGCAGTTTCAAACCTTTTTAACGAGTGAGATGAGTTTGGGTGCAGAAGTAACAATTTCTTTTTTGCTAGCCTTTGACCAAATGTTAAGCTAAAATGATAAATTATGATGTAGCTGAAAATGGTAAATAGTTTAAACTTAGAATTGAAATTGATTCTCGATGCGTGCAGTCTTGCATGCATGCAGGATACACAATACTATCCAGATTTCCTAAATATTTCCTGAAGGAGCGCGATGCCACCGTTGCCGTAGCCACTCGCGACTGCTAGTAGATATAAGAATACAAAATATTTATCAATAGTAGTTTAAAATTAGTAGATTTAGATTTTTGCGCATGGTATCTCATTTATTGAGTTGTTTTCCAATTTTCCAGTGAATTTTTGACGTTGCTTCTACTTGCTCGTTTTTATCACTATTTTTCTTCAATGTAGTGTTTTAGAACTTCACAATGCACATAATTAAGTAGTTTAGTAGTTAAATGAGTACCATCTGATTTTAAATGACGCCCACGAAGACCACGACAACCGAAGTAGAAATGGTGATACGGAACAGAAAAACTGTAATGAAAGACGGAATCATGACAATGTCGGGCATCGGCGAGCCGTCCGTGTTCCACGCTCTTGTAGTGATATTCTTGGAGTTCTTCGCGTGGGGGCTGCTCACTATGCCTATTATCTCGGTGCTGAATGCAACATTCCCTGATCACACGTTCCTCATGAACGGTCTCATCATGGGTATCAAGGGCATTCTGTCATTCCTGTCGGCACCGCTGATTGGTGCGCTGTCAGATGTGTGGGGCCGAAAATTCTTCCTTCTTGTGACGGTGTTCTTCACTTGCGCACCCATACCTCTGATGACCATCAACACGTGGTGGTTCTTCGCCATGATCAGCATCAGCGGAGTATTCGCGGTGACTTTCTCGATAGTATTCGCGTACGTGGCTGACGTTACTACGGAGGAGGAGAGGTCGCGCGCGTATGGACTGGTATCTGCCACCTTTGCGGCTAGCATGGTGATATCTCCCGCGCTTGGTGCTTATCTGATGGATTTGTATGGCGAGGCGCTGGTGGTAGCTGCCGCCACTGCCGTTGCCGTGCTTGATGTGTTCTTCATCATGGTGGCAGTTCCTGAGAGCCTGCCAGAAAAAGTGCGCCCGAGCGGGTGGGGACCTGCCATCAGCTGGGAGCAAGCCGATCCCTTTGCCGCGCTGCGCAAGGTCGGCGCCGAGCGCACGGTGCTTATGTTGTGTGTTGCTGTGTTTTTATCCTACCTACCTGAAGCCGGACAGTATTCATGTATTTTTGTGTACCTCAAACTGGTGATGGGTTTTGGTGTAGTGCAAGTGGCAATCTTCATTGCAATTGTAGGAGTGCTCAGTATTGGTGTACAAGTGGTTCTCGGGTTCTTAATGCGTGTGCTCGGAGCAAAGCACACCATTATGGTGGGACTGTTGTTTGAGATGTTACAGCTGATGTGGTACGGGTTTGGCAGCCGCACATGGATGATGTGGGCAGCTGGAGTGCTTGCTGCTCTTGGGTCTGTTACGTACCCAGCAATTAGTGCATATGTGTCTGTGAACAGCCGTGCAGATCGACAGGGCGTAGTGCAGGGCATGGTCACTGGAGTGAGAGGTCTATGTAATGGTCTCGGTCCGGCTATGTTTGGAGTGATATTTTACCTGTTCCACGTAGACCTGAATGAGGAACATGCCTCGCCAGGCCGGCCTGAGCAAGAGAAGTATGTACGAATGGTGCCTGGCCCACCATTTGTCCTGGGCGCACTGCTGGTGATCTGTGCTTTACTGGTGGCTGCATTTCTACCCGAAGACGGGACAGTGGGACGGCGTTCACCAGACCTGCGGTTCGAGGTGGAGCGCGGTCGGCGTGTGGCGGGCCCACTGTCCCCCCTGATGGCGCCGGAGTCGGCTGCGCTCTAGCTGCCGGTGCGCGCCGCCCGCGCGGCCAGCGTCTGACTCAGTGCTGTGACCACACCACTTGCATTTACGAGGTACCAAAGTGAATGACGCGACAGTGACTGCTGTTCCGATTCTGTTATGTTGCACGCGCATCGCGCGCTAGGCCCCGCTTTTTGATCATCGTGTTTTCTAAGCTTTATATATATTTTTATATTCTACATCTAAATCACTGGGGATGTGTAGCTGTGTACATAACTTATCCTATTGTTGAGTTTTTGAGGAGCATAGGGTTTCATGTTTGGTGGGGAGCGTCACAAAATGGTTGTTAGTACAACTGGTGTTGTAATTAACAATTACACACCGTCAATGACTCATGCGTTTTATCTTGTAGCGTAAAGAAGTCATGTTGTGATAATATTATTGCTTGAAAATGATAAAATTTCCATTTTATTGAAACACTTAATAATCATACAAATGGGATGCCAAGCGAGTGACTATATTTATAAAACAAACAAAAGTATTAGAGTAAGATAAGATCAACTTTTAGTATGTTCCCTGTCCATTGTAAATGCTATAAATTAGTAGTATTATGCTAAGAGAGTAAGAGAGATATATTATGTTGTTATGAATGTAAAATATTGATAAATAGTTGCTGGAAGCACATTAGGATAATTATATAATATGTAAATTGAAAAAAAATGTTTCAAATTATCTTAAAAATAAGCGTAGGCGTATTTTGGCGCGTTTACCTTGTTGACATGTAGACTTCCACCAGCGCAGAATGGTTACTGTGTAAATTGTTCCAAAAATAGCTGAAACATCTGAAGATCAAAGTGAGCGTCATATAATGCTTATAAGTAATGCATTCGCCGGCTACATCAATGTTGTTGAAGCCTTTAAAGATCTCGATAGTTCAAATAAAATAGGTTTGTAAATAAGAAACAATAAAAATGTATTTGTCTGTAAAAGTGTTTGTAATTCAGCACCCCACAGGATATATTTTTTGAGACAGATTATGCTTGATGAAATACTATAAGTAAAACAATGCTACTTTTACTTATTATTATTGGGATAAAAAGCAGTCCACATTAATTTCATATTTTGTTCCAAATGTTGGTATTTTTAACAGACTTTAACAAAAGGAGGAGGTTTTTAATTTGTCTGTTTTTTTGTTACCTCAGTACTTTTGACTGGGTGAACTGATTTTGATATTGCTTTTTTTGAGAGTTGTCGAGCCGTTTTTGAGTTACATTCCAATTACTGAAAAATATTTTCCCATCTTGATGATATAGTCATTGACAGTAAAAGACAAACAATCTCGTAAGTAGCAAGGGTCACTAAAAAGAGTGAAACAAGTTATATCACACTTTTGAGTGTTGAAGTCGGTTCAATTTTTTGGTCTTTATTTTTTTTAAAACAAGTCACTTGGGACTTTGAGAATGGTTTCTGGCCTGTTCCATTCATTGAGTACATGGTTTGGCAGTCTTTTTTTGGTTTTCTATTGCACTTCAAAATTTGTAGCTACAATTATACAATACTAAATCACATAAAGCATAAACATGTATGCCAATATGTATTGTAGTGTAATTAAAACAGGAACATTAATCATGCACTGAATACTGGCTAATCACACTTAATGAAAATAAGTGCACAGTGTTACATGTTGGAGGCAAAAATCCAAAATGCAACTACTCAATTAATGGTAGCCCTCTTGAAAAGGTAGAAAAACAGCGAGACCTCGGAGTACTTGAAACTTGCAACCTAAAATGGGGGGACCATATTGTAGAGGTAGTGAAAAGAGCAAACTCTATAATGTACATTATAAGAAAGGCTTTCTCATACATTAACAAGGAACTGTTCCTAAAGCTGTACAAGACCTACCTGAGGCCCTTAGTGGAGTATGCATTCCAGATATGGAATCCGTACTTCAAGAAGAACAGTCACCTTATCGAACGTGTACAGCGGAGGGCAACAAAAATGGTCCCTAGTCTTAAAGAACTTCCATACGAAGATCGTCTGCAAGAACTAGGGCTTACCACCCTTCAGAAACTTAGAGAGCGCGGAGACCTTATAGAGACCTTTAAAATTCTCACCAACAGATATAGTATACCTAAATTGTCAGAGACACTATATACTATGAACACAAATACAAACCTGAGAGGACACTCGCTGAAGCTGCAACGGGGGCCAAGTAAAAGCAAACCCAGAGAACACATACTACCAAATTGCATAGTTAAAACTTGGAACCGGTTACCGGAATCAGTGATCAGTGCTCCCTCAGTGAACACTTTTAAAAATAGACTGGACAAATATTTTAAGTGCATTGACAAAGACTCAGATATACACGCATCAGCTTAAGAGCTGCCTGTGTATCACAAATAATAATAATAATAATAATATGCTTCAGAAACCTTTGCTCTTATGCAAACATTGAACTTTACATATTTTTTAAATATGAAAAAATTTAGGCTTTAGCTAACAACCAAGGTTTATAATTCTTAATTTTTTTTACATTCACCCAGCATGACAGAGTTATTGATAAATATGATTATGTAACTTGTGTATAGTGGTACCTAAACATGATTGTTAAGAGAAATAATAGCATAGGATTATTGTGAATTCTGACTAAGAATAAAATAGCAATCTTCATGCCAAGCAATGGCATTGCTTAGAAAGTGATATGAAGGTGATGTGACGAGAGCAGCTACTAGTTTATGAGGAAATGAAGCATATGAGGACTAGAAAGAAAAATCACAAGTTTACATTTAGTATTTCTCTTTTTTCTCCAATACTGAGCCTATACAATTATCAATAATGACAAAACTTTTCAGATATTCCACTATTGATGTGAAACCAACGTAGAATGGTTCCCTATTGGTGGCCAGAACTAACAAATCAAAAACGACATATACATTTTGAAAATAAACAAAATCTCAAAAAGACCTAAAATCTACTATTGTTTTGAAGCTAAGACAGTTTTTCTTGATAGCAAAAGTTTTTTTTGGTATTCATTTTTGTGACTGACCACCAGATAAATACCAAAAGTTTTTTTGGTATTTATCAGGCGGTCAGGCAAAAAATGGGCCATTTTACCGACATGATCTTCTGATCATGTCGGTAAAATGGCCCATTTTTTGTGATTTGCGGGGTCATATTTTCTTTAGTAATAATAAGTAGCCTAAAAAAGGAAATGACTGTGGCGTGTCTGAAGCAAGCCTAGATTTGATGTAGAAAAATGATTGCTTAGGCATTATCCAGCTAGTAAATAAAGGGATACATTTGTATACATGCCTTCACTCTTACTTGCATTTTTCAATCATTTGTTACCAGTAAATCAGGGCTCCTGGATCAGTGCGCCAATCTTTAATCACATAATACTTATTACCCAAAAAGGAAGGGGAATACTAAAAACTATTTTCTGATATATCTATTATATTAGCTGCGCTCCGCGGTAACACCCGCGTTGTAATGGAAGCGCGATCCAGCGCCTCTACCTCCATACCAGATTTCATCAAAATTAATCCAGCCATTTGGGAAGTAACAAACATACAAAGACATAATGTTCGCTTTTATAATTTGTTATTACAAAATATGCATTAGAAATAAATTATCAATTTTTATAGTATTTATGGTTAAGTATTTTGGCGATAATGGCTTACAGATAAAACATCTATTATATTTATTTATCTGTAAACCATTGTTGCCTATCTAAAAAAAATATAAAAATTGATAATTTATTTCTAATGCACATTTGGTAAATGTGACAGGCGCTAGCTTGGCAGAGGCGAACCAGTCCAAGCATTTTTGTCGTTTAAGTAATCACTGTTATAAAATATTTTTCACGTGCAAATTGAATTTTCTTTCTGTGAGCGTTGTAATTTGTTTGGGCAATTTATTATAAAACCGTACACAATTGCCTAAGAAGGACCTTTTATTTGTCTTTGCTAATCCAAAACCTGGCAGTGATTGTCACTGTTTGATTTAAATTTGCTCATTGGTATTTGCAGCGCACGCCAGAATAGCTCGCAGACATACATGCATACAAACTCGCGTTTATAATATTAGTAAAGATTATGGTGTAAGTTCAAAAACAAACAATATACCGACGCGACGCCACACTCATGAGGTATAAGGGTCCTTTTTTGACTTGGACTGATGACTAAACGAAAATGTAAAACAAGGGTTACAAGGGTTATGCTTCCAACCATCCACCAAAGTAAGTCATGTTGGTTTTATAAAACCCTCTTTGTCTTTGACCTGCTCTTTTTTGCTGACACGAAAGGGCTTTTCTCTAGAATAATTCATATTCTCACATTCTGAGGTTATAATGAGAGGAATCAGTTTTTATAATTAGCTTTCCAAGTCTTTGTGTTGTTAACGAAAACATATTTTTAGTGTGTTCTTAATTCTTGTGTATTTATATGCAACGTCCGCCGCGGTCATGAGTTGGATTACTACTGAGCGCCTCCGTGCTTCGGAGGGCACGTTAAGCCGACGGTCCCGGTTGTTGTCTTAGAATGGCAGGCATTATGGTATATGTAGAGCGTTTTCCGAATGCTAGCCTGCTAGCTAGGCTCAACCTCAACTACAAAATCCCACCTAACGGTGTCTTCCGGCAGCTGTCCTTGAGAGCCAGTAATTCTAGCCTGACAATATCGTCGACCATAATCAACACTTAACATCAGGTAAGATAGTGGTCAAAGGCTTATCAGCTATAAATAAAAACAATAGGTGAAACTTAACAACTGTATGCCTTAGGGCGATGGGCGGAGCGCAATTCGTCTTGTGACGAATCGAATCTGCTACAGGGAGAGGTATCCGCTTAGCATCGTGCTAGTTCCACCACCATCACATTAAAAAGGTAGTTCTTTTAAAATTAATGTTGCTATCATTACTGGCCGTCGAAGGACCTCTAGCCACAGATTAGTTAATACTTACCATCGCTAACTCCTGGATCGAGATTCGAGATCGTATTTGACGCGAGGTGAACATTAATCGAGGTCGCATTGCGGGTCCCCTGACACCGGCCGGGGACTTGAGTAGGGCGATGCGTCATCACTCGACACGTCACAACACACCTCTGACTCAACATATTTAAATAATCTCTTTATTCAATAAAATAGGAATATTTTTTTCATCACAGCTATACCTACTGAAAATGTTTTGGCTGGCCTGGCTTTAGCGGACAGCCACAGAACAAAATTCAAATTGGGTTCCTATGGGTATTGTGTTTTCTCTATTCTGATTGATTCACGTTGGGCTTCTGGTAGATTAAGTTACATTAGCAGCCATAAGTCCACAATTGAACAAAATTAATAATAAATAAATAAAAGCCTCCCCTATTGGGTCAGATATCCCATCATACCCACGCAAAAATATTTTTTATCCTATCTATTCGTTAAACAATAATTGGTGCGTCTATACGTGCGAGCAAAGCAGGTAGGTTATCTGTTACAGTTTTATAGACGGCGGAAAAGAGTTTGAATTGAACGTGAATATCGTTCCTTGCAGGGCATCTAGGTGGTCAAGTAGAAAATCTGTCGCCAAGCACCTAAAGGTGTGTTCCGGCAGTAGTCCTTGAGAGCCAGTGAAATTACAGGCACATGAGACTTAACAACTATATCTCAAGGTGACGGGCGCAGTGCAATTCGGGACTTGTGACGAAATGCATCTGTTATAGGCAGAGGTTAGTCCGCTTAACATCAGGTGGGCCTTGAGCTTGTTCCGTCACAATATCATAAAAAAAAAAAATCATAGACATATTAGGTTAAACGTTTATTATGAAAAATGTATGTACGTGGCCGGTTACAAAAGTTGCGCGAAAATAAAAACGCGCGTAGGTGGTCTGTTCGAGACAGCGAAATAAATGTGTTCACGGATTATTGTTCAAATCAAATTATAAATAAATTATTTATTTGCTAAAGTACATGCCACATAAGATCTTAAATGAATGGTTTAGATACTATGTTTTTGCTTGCAAGCAAACATGCAAATTGTGCATGGACTAAGATTTTTTTACCTGTTCAAATCACTGGTGCATGGAGGTATGATAGATACATACCTACATATAAAGTGCATTTAATATTAAATTTTACAAAATTCCTCAAATTCTTTAACACTATAAAAAGAGTTGATAAGAAGCGAGTGACTCAAAAATCTTTTAAACTTGTTACCATCCAATATTTTTATGCCCTTAAGAGGTTATATACTTAGTGGATAAACACACTGTAAATATATGTAAATTATTTTCAAGTTTTCTTTATCATAGTTATGAGTTATACTATATGTATTATACTATTTAGTCTGTATTCGAAATATTGTCCTCGATGTAAAAATATGGTATTGCTCTCTTGGAGTACAATATACTATTGTGGTCGGGTAGCGTTTATTGAATTCCGTGCTACGCTTAGGAATCTACATTCGAATCTTTGGCTTCGCTCTAAATTCAAGATAACGCCCTGTTACTTTGGCATTTAGTAACACAAATAGGTATCTATTATAAACTTAGCATGCATCTACTTACTCACAGGTCTAGAATGGCCCATTATAACTTTATTAAGGCGCTGTAATTAGACGAATTGTGCATTTTTGAAAGTAAGAAAATAGTACTTTAGAACAAGTTATGACATCCATTATTTTATATATGTTTCTTCGATTCTTCCTTCAGATTAATGGCAAAGCAAAACACAATAGCTTAAAATTTTCTCGATACAATATTTAATTTAAAACTGTACCTTTTTGAACTTTACATGGATATATTTGGATAACTACTGTGCATATCAAAATGGGACTTACACAATATGGTAGGTAATGAAATTTGCTAAATATTTGGCAAAGATTTTCTTGATACGACTCATAAATATAATATAAGACCCATTATATAATAATCCAGGGATCAGCCTAAACGTCAGCGTACGCGTCGGCCGCTAATCAGTACTACCGTGACCACTGTCAACGTAGGACGCGTGTTTGACTTTCTCAGCAGAGATTCGTATAAATATCAGTTATTTTTTTTATCAAAGTACTATTATTATAATAATAAAACTGTTTTATTGTGTTATTCAAGTCAAATAGGTTACTACCATGGGTAACCACAGTAAAAAAGTTGTGAAAAAGAGAGAATGGATACGAGACTTCAAGTTCAAAGAGAAAAACTGAAAAAATAAGGGAACAAATCCGGTAAGTACACACACACCTTCATAATCTTCATTATCACGGAACAAGTGGACCTATTTTGTTGTGATCTGAGCGAATTTACAAAAGTCGCATTACATGTTCTGTGTAACAGGAATTAAGAATTAGATACCAAAAAAAATATATATATATATATTAAATGTGTATAAGTGGCTACTCTATTGGATTGGGTGTGTACCTGTAAAGATAGATGTATGTATGGAAATAAATAAATAAAATAAAATAAAATTACCTAACTAGGTTACTATTTGGTTTTTTTTATATAAATTCTAATCTCGAAAAAGGTCTTGCGAGTTGTTGCCAGTGCTTATGAAATTATTGTATGGTCTTATGGAGGTAATTATATTTCAGTGTACTCTGTATTTTGGTGGACATTTTTATGTCCACCAAAATATGCCTGTGCCGGCGTCGGTGTCTGTGCCGGCGTCGGTGTCTGTGTCGGCGTCGGTGTCTGTGTCGGCGTCGGTGTCTGTGTCGGCGTCGGTGTCTGTGCCGGCGTCGGTGTCTGTGCCGGCGTCGTTGTCTGTGCCGGCGTCGGTGTCTGTGCCGGCGTCGGTGTCTGTGTCGGCGTCGGTGTCTGTGTCGGCGTCGGTGTCTGTGTCGGCGTCGGTGTCTGTGTCGGCGTCGGTGTCTGTGTCGGCGTCGATGTCTGTGCCGGCGTCGGTGTCTGTGCCGGCGTCGTCTTCTGTGTCGGCGTCGGTGTCGGCGTCGGTGTCTGTGTCGGCGTCGGTGTCTGTGTCGGCGTCGGTGTCTGTGCCGGCGTCGGTGTCTGTGCCGGCGTCGGTGTCTGTGTCGGCGTCGGTGTCTGTGCCGGCGTCGGTGTCTGTGCCGGCGTCGGTGTCTGTGCCGGCGTCGGTGTCTGTGTCGGCGTCGGTGTCTGTGTCGGCGTCGGTGTCTGTGTCGGCGTCGGTGTCTGTGCCGGCGTCGGTGTCTGTGCCGGCGTCGGCGTCGGTGTCTGTGCCGGCGTCGGTGTCTGTGCCGGCGTCGGAGTCTGTGCCGGCGTCGGTGTCTGTGCCGGCGTCGGTGTCTGTGTCGGCGTCGGTGTCTGTGTCGGCGTCGGTGTCTGTGTCGGCGTCGGTGTCTGTGCCGGCGTCGGTGTCTGTGCCGGCGTCGGTGTCTGTGTCGGCGTCGGTGTCTGTGCCGGCGTCGGTGTCTGTGCCGGCGTCGGAGTCTGTGCCGGCGTCGGTGTCTGTGCCGGCGTCGGTATCTGTGTCGGCGTCGGTGTCTGTGCCGGCGTCGGTGTCTGTGCCGGCGTCGGTGTCTGTGCCGGCGTCGGTGTCTGTGTCGGCGTCGGTGTCTGTGCCGGCGTCGGTGTCTGTGCCGGCGTCGGAGTCTGTGCCGGCGTCGGTGTCTGTGCCGGCGTCGGTATCTGTGTCGGCGTCGGTGTCTGTGCCGGCGTCGGTGTCTGTGCCGGCGTCGGTGTCTGTGCCGGCGTCGGTGTCTGTGTCGGCGTCGGTGTCTGTGCCGGCGTCGGTGTCTGTGCCGGCGTCGGTGTCTGTGCCGGCGTCGGTGTCTGTGCCGGCGTCGGTGTCTGTGCCGGCGTCGGTGTCTGTGTCGGCGTCGGTGTCTGTGCCGGCGTCGGTGTCTGTGCCGGCGTCGATGTCTGTGTCGGCGCCGGTGTCTGTGCCGGCGTCGGTGTCTGTGCCGGCGTCGGTGTCTGTGTCGGCGTCGGTGTCTGTGTCGGCGTCGGTGTCTGTGTCGGCGTCGGAGTCTGTGTCGGCAATATGGCTTTAAAATTGTTTAAAGCGACTGAATATGTTCGTTTGATTGTACCTAATTATTATGTTACATAGCATCAACTTAATATTAGGTGTTTTTAAGTCATGTATATTTTCTGAGTGTAAAATTTACCAAATTTGATTAGTTTAACGTACTTTTACGATTGTCGGCGTCGGTGTCTGTGCCGGCGTCGGTGTCTGTGTCGGCGTCGGTGTCTGTGTCGGCGTCGGTGTCTGTGTCGGCGTCGGTGACTGTGGCGGCGTCGGTGTCTGTGCCGGCGTCGCTGTCTGTGCCGGCGTCGGTGTCTGTGTCGGCGTCGGTGTCTGTGCCGGCGTCGGTGTCTGTGTCGGCGTCGGTGTCTGTGTCGGCGTCGGTGTCTGTGCCGGCGTCGGTGTCTGTGCCGGCGTCGGTGTCTGTGGCGGCGTCGGTGTCTGTGCCGGCGTCGGTGTCTGTGCCGGCGTCGGAGTCTGTGCCGGCGTCGGTGTCTGTGTCGGCGTCGGTGTCTGTGTCGGCGTCGGTGTCTGTGCCGGCGTCGGTGTCTGTGTCGGCGTCGGTGTCTGTGCCGGCGTCGGTGTCTGTGCCGGCGTCGGAGTCTGTGCCGGCGTCGGTGTCTGTGCTGGCGTCGGTATCTGTGTCGGCGTCGGTGTCTGTGTCGGCGTCGGTGTCTGTGCCGGCGTCGGTGTCTGTGCCGGCGTCGGAGTCTGTGCCGGCGTCGTTGTCTGTGCCGGCGTCGGTGTCTGTGTCGGCGTCGGTGTCTGTGCCGGCGTCGGTGTCTGTGCCGGCGTCGATGTCTGTGCCGGCGTCGGTGTCTGTGCCGGCGTCGGTGTCTGTGCCGGCGTCGGTGTCTGTGCCGGCGTCGGTGTCTGTGCCGGCGTCGGTGTCTGTGTCGGCGTCGGTGTCTGTGTCGGCGTCGGTGTCTGTGCCGGCGTCGGTGTCTGTGTCGGCGTCGGTGTCTGTGCCGGCGTCGGTGTCTGTGCCGGCGTCGGTGTCTGTGCCGGCGTCGGTGTCTGTGCCGGCGTCGGTGTCTGTGCCGGCGTCGGTGTCTGTGTCGGCGTCGGTGTCTGTGCCGGCGTCGGTGTCTGTGCCGGCGTCGATGTCTGTGTCGGCGCCGGTGTCTGTGCCGGCGTCGGTGTCTGTGCCGGCGTCGGTGTCTGTGTCGGCGTCGGTGTCTGTGTCGGCGTCGGTGTCTGTGTCGGCGTCGGAGTCTGTGTCGGCAATATGGCTTTAAAATTGTTTAAAGCGACTGAATATGTTCGTTTGATTGTACCTAATTATTATGTTACATAGCATCAACTTAATATTAGGTGTTTTTAAGTCATGTATATTTTCTGAGTGTAAAATTTACCAAATTTGATTAGTTTAACGTACTTTTACGATTGTCGGCGTCGGTGTCTGTGCCGGCGTCGGTGTCTGTGCCGGCGTCGGTATCTGTGTCGGCGTCGGTGTCTGTGCCGGCGTCGGTGTCTGTGCCGGCGTCGGTGTCTGTGCCGGCGTCGGTGTCTGTGTCGGCGTCGGTGTCTGTGCCGGCGTCGGTGTCTGTGCCGGCGTCGGAGTCTGTGCCGGCGTCGGTGTCTGTGCCGGCGTCGGTATCTGTGTCGGCGTCGGTGTCTGTGCCGGCGTCGGTGTCTGTGCCGGCGTCGGTGTCTGTGCCGGCGTCGGTGTCTGTGTCGGCGTCGGTGTCTGTGCCGGCGTCGGTGTCTGTGCCGGCGTCGGTGTCTGTGCCGGCGTCGGTGTCTGTGCCGGCGTCGGTGTCTGTGCCGGCGTCGGTGTCTGTGTCGGCGTCGGTGTCTGTGCCGGCGTCGGTGTCTGTGCCGGCGTCGATGTCTGTGTCGGCGCCGGTGTCTGTGCCGGCGTCGGTGTCTGTGCCGGCGTCGGTGTCTGTGTCGGCGTCGGTGTCTGTGTCGGCAATATGGCTTTAAAATTGTTTAAAGCGACTGAATATGTTCGTTTGATTGTACCTAATTATTATGTTACATAGCATCAACTTAATATTAGGTGTTTTTAAGTCATGTATATTTTCTGAGTGTAAAATTTACCAAATTTGATTAGTTTAACGTACTTTTACGATTGTCGGCGTCGGTGTCTGTGCCGGCGTCGGTGTCTGTGTCGGCGTCGGTGTCTGTGTCGGCGTCGGTGTCTGTGTCGGCGTCGGTGACTGTGGCGGCGTCGGTGTCTGTGCCGGCGTCGCTGTCTGTGCCGGCGTCGGTGTCTGTGTCGGCGTCGGTGTCTGTGCCGGCGTCGGTGTCTGTGTCGGCGTCGGTGTCTGTGCCGGCGTCGGTGTCTGTGTCGGCGTCGGTGTCTGTGCCGGCGTCGGTGTCTGTGGCGGCGTCGGTGTCTGTGCCGGCGTCGGTGTCTGTGCCGGCGTCGGAGTCTGTGCCGGCGTCGGTGTCTGTGCCGGCGTCGGTGTCTGTGTCGGCGTCGGTGTCTGTGTCGGCGTCGGTGTCTGTGCCGGCGTCGGTGTCTGTGTCGGCGTCGGTGTCTGTGCCGGCGTCGGTGTCTGTGCCGGCGTCGGAGTCTGTGCCGGCGTCGGTGTCTGTGCTGGCGTCGGTGTCTGTGTCGGCGTCGGTGTCTGTGTCGGCGTCGGTGTCTGTGCCGGCGTCGGTGTCTGTGCCGGCGTCGGAGTCTGTGCCGGCGTCGTTGTCTGTGCCGGCGTCGGTGTCTGTGTCGGCGTCGGTGTCTGTGCCGGCGTCGGTGTCTGTGCCGGCGTCGATGTCTGTGCCGGCGTCGGTGTCTGTGCCGGCGTCGGTGTCTGAGCCGGCGTCGGTGTCTGTGCCGGCGTCGGTGTCTGTGCCGGCGTCGGTGTCTGTGTCGGCGTCGGTGTCTGTGCCGGCGTCGGTGTCTGTGCCGGCGTCGGTGTCTGTGTCGGCGTCGGTGTCTGTGCCGGCGTCGGTGTCTGTGCCGGCGTCGGTGTCTGTGCCGGCGTCGGTGTCTGTGCCGGCGTCGGTGTCTGTGCCGGCGTCGGTGTCTGTGTCGGCGTCGGTGTCTGTGCCGGCGTCGGTGTCTGTGCCGGCGTCGATGTCTGTGTCGGCGCCGGTGTCTGTGCCGGCGTCGGTGTCTGTGCCGGCGTCGGTGTCTGTGTCGGCGTCGGTGTCTGTGTCGGCGTCGGTGTCTGTGTCGGCGTCGGAGTCTGTGTCGGCAATATGGCTTTAAAATTGTTTAAAGCGACTGAATATGTTCGTTTGATTGTACCTAATTATTATGTTACATAGCATCAACTTAATATTTGGTGTTTTTAAGTCATGTATATTTTCTGAGTGTAAAATTTACCAAATTTGATTAGTTTAACGTACTTTTACGATTGTCGGCGTCGGTGTCTGTGTCGGCGTCGGTGTCTGTGTCGGCGTCGGTGACTGTGGCGGCGTCGGTGTCTGTGCCGGCGTCGCTGTCTGTGCCGGCGTCGGTGTCTGTGTCGGCGTCGGTGTCTGTGCCGGCGTCGGTGTCTGTGTCGGCGTCGGTGTCTGTGCCGGCGTCGGTGTCTGTGTCGGCGTCGGTGTCTGTGCCGGCGTCGGTGTCTGTGGCGGCGTCGGTGTCTGTACCGGCGTCGGTGTCTGTGCCGGCGTCGGAGTCTGTGCCGGCGTCGGTGTCTGTGCCGGCGTCGGTGTCTGTGTCGGCGTCGGTGTCTGTGTCGGCGTCGGTGTCTGTGTCGGCGTCGGTGTCTGTGCCGGCGTCGGTGTCTGTGCCGGCGTCGGAGTCTGTGCCGGCGTCGGTGTCTGTGCTGGCGTCGGTATCTGTGTCGGCGTCGGTGTCTGTGTCGGCGTCGGAGTCTGTGCCGGCGTCGTTGTCTGTGCCGGCGTCGGTGTCTGTGTCGGCGTCGGTGTCTGTGCCGGCGTCGGTGTCTGTGCCGGCGTCGATGTCTGTGCCGGCGTCGGTGTCTGTGCCGGCGTCGGTGTCTGTGCCGGCGTCGGTGTCTGTGCCGGCGTCGGTGTCTGTGCCGGCGTCGGTGTCTGTGTCGGCGTCGGTGTCTGTGCCGGCGTCGGTGTCTGTGCCGGCGTCGGTGTCTGTGTCGGCGTCGGTGTCTGTGCCGGCGTCGGTGTCTGTGTCGGCGTCGGTGTCTGTGCCGGCGTCGGTGTCTGTGCCGGCGTCGGAGTCTGTGCCGGCGTCGGTGTCTGTGCTGGCGTCGGTATCTGTGTCGGCGTCGGTGTCTGTGTCGGCGTCGGTGTCTGTGCCGGCGTCGGTGTCTGTGCCGGCGTCGGAGTCTGTGCCGGCGTCGTTGTCTGTGCCGGCGTCGGTGTCTGTGTCGGCGTCGGTGTCTGTGCCGGCGTCGGTGTCTGTGCCGGCGTCGATGTCTGTGCCGGCGTCGGTGTCTGTGCCGGCGTCGGTGTCTGTGTCGGCGTCGGTGTCTGTGTCGGCGTCGATGTCTGTGCCGGCGTCGGTGTCTGTGCCGGCGTCGGTGTCTGTGCCGGCGTCGGTGTCTGTGTCGGCGTCGGTGTCTGTGCCGGCGTCGGTGTCTGTGCCGGCGTCGGTGTCTGTGCCGGCGTCGGTGTCTGTGTCGGCGTCGGTGTCTGTGTCGGCGTCGGTGTCTGTGCCGGCGTCGGTGTCTGTGTCGGCGTCGGTGTCTGTGTCGGCGTCGGTGTCTGTGCCGGCGTCGGTGTCTGTGTCGGCGTCGGTGTCTGTGCCGGCGTCGGTGTCTGTGCCGGCGTCGGAGTCTGTGCCGGCGTCGGTGTCTGTGCCGGCGTCGGTGTCTGTGTCGGCGTCGGTGTCTGTGCCGGCGTCGGTGTCTGTGCCGGCGTCGTTGTCTGTGCCGGCGTCGGTGTCTGTGTCGGCGTCGGTGTCTGTGTCGGCGTCGGTGTCTGTGTCAACTTAATATTAGGTGTTTTCAAGTCATGTATATTTTCTGAGTGTAAAATTTACCAAATTTGATTAGTTTAACGTACTTTTACGATTAGGTAACGGCTCATTAACTTAGCGATTAGGTAAAAAAAAAGGTATGTGTGACCTAAAGTAGGTGAAATACACCTGGTATTTGTTCCTACCTAACGCTGCACGTGGTGCTTACCTATCGCCAGGTAAATATATTACCTTTTGCTACGTTCAGACAAACTAAGTTAGTTAAAATAAACAATTTTTTGCATTACCTACAGAATTAGGTTTTGAGTTACCTAATTTTTTTCTCAGTGTATGTGTGTTTGCTTGTACATTTCTTTATCACACCGTATCTTCCAAATGGTTGGATGGATTTCTACAGTTAAAAGTGAAAAGGAAGTGGAGTGGTGAAAAGGAACGACTCAAAACTGAGATCGTAGAAAAAAATTACCTATTTTGGGAACAAAAATGAAAGATTTTTTTTTACAATTTTACATGGTATGGCTTTTACCGGAAATACACTCGAGAGCAATGAATCCGGGTCACTTAAAGAATGTTAAAAATCTCGGAAACTAAAAATGATAGGTTAATGCAATAAATTGTATTTAATAGACAATGTAATACTCCTTAAATGAAAGTAAAAAAAATATGAGTCACCATACATTTTATTAACACAAAATTACATAAAGAAAAAAACTGCTGATCTCTCCTTAAAACAAAAATAGGAAACATGAAATTTTTGAACTTTATTACGATTTTCTTGAATTTTAATACTTCGTATTGCCTCCTCGTGCTTCCATTACTGCGTTTACGCGGTTTGGCATGCTGTACACCAAGTTCCTTATACGATTTTGGGGAATATTCTCCCATTCCTCTGTGAGAGCAATTTTGAGCTCACGAAGCGTGATTGGGGGAGGGTTTCGTTGTTTTACGCATCTGCCTAGCTCGTCCCAAGCATGCTCGATCGGGTTGATATCCGGGCTGCGCGCTGGCCACTCCATACGAGTAATGTTCATCTCTTGAAGTCATTCACAATCCTACCTGTATGAGGTCGGGCATTGTCATGCATAAATATAGCATCCTCACCTAAATTGACCATAAATGGACCAACGTGATTATTGAGGATTTCTTCCACATATCTTACGCTAGTTAAAGAGCCGTTTTCTATGATCACCAGCTCTGTGCGACTTTCAGAAGAAATTCCGGCCCACACAAGTACAGACCCACCACCGTAGGCTACTTTTTCTTCGATGCATGCTTGCTTGAATCTTTCCCCTGGTCTTCGATACACTCTGTGTCTTCCATCGTGCTTGTAGAGCATAAATTTTGATTCGTCGGAGAACATAACTTTTGACCAATCTTCAATACTCCAATTTACGTGGCTCTGGGCATATCTTAGTCTCGAAATACGATGCCCACGCTCCAGTTTAGGGCCGTTTGCAGGTCTAAGGGGTTTTAAGTTAGATTCAGCAAGCCGACGTCTTACTGTCCATGCACTTGGGTTACTTCCTCCGAGGCGTCGAAACTGATTGGTGAGTTCAGTTCCTGTGAGAAAGCGATTTCGAAGCATGGTGTTCACCAAGTATCGGTCTTCTCGTGCTGTGGTACACCTGGTTCTGCCCGTTCCTGGTCTGCGTAGGTTAGAACCAGTTTCTTCGTAACGTCGGAGAACTCTTTGTACTGTTGACAGCGACACACCGACAGTCCTGGCTGTATCGCGCTGACTCCGGCCGGTTTCCAGCATTGTAAGTATTCTGGTGCATTCTTCAGGCGTAAGCGACATAATTTCAGCTTGAATAATGAATATAGAGCACTATCAACATGGTTTATGTACCCACATAAATGACAGATTACAAACAAAAGCAAAACCAAATGCTGTAATTTCGTAGTTCCATCTTCGAAAGTGGCCCTTTTTCAAATTTGATTTTTTTATGATATAACTTTACAATAACTAAGAAGTTTTAATACCTTCATTTAAGGAGTATTACATTGTCTATTAAATACAATTTATTGCATTAACCTAGCATTTTTAGTTTCCGAGATTTTTAGGATTCTTTAAGTGACCCGGATTCATTGCTCTCGAGTGTAGTTGACTCTCGTAAAACTCGCGGTATGCCCCTGAGAGAAATATTGCCCTTAGCTCATCCTCCTAACCCTATTTACAATTTATCTGAATATGACGAATCGTCAATAGGCATAGAAGATGAAACATAAATTGAACCGAGACGACTTAATTTTAAAGATTGTCAATTAGAATATTTGGATTTCAGTATGCCTTTTTTATTTTTTAATAAGAAATAACTAATTGATAATTATATGTTATATAATAAGAAATAATTGAAATTGATAATCATATGTATTTAAGGTGCAATGTAGGTATTAGGTTTTTACGTAATAAAAACTTGAATCCCGGGATCCCGGTATTTAAATTATGAATGAAATCTTAGAAAAATATCCACTCTATTCTATTTTAGATACTTATACTACCTACTTAAATGTTTTTCAACCATTAAATATGTTTTATCGAGTGTGTAGGAGAAGTAAGACCTCTTTCATCGTCACAGTTTATAACTAGGATTTTTTGACTATTTACACTGTAAACGGTTCTTGCTTTGCACTGCGAGTTAAACGCTAGCGCGTACATTTCCAAACACTCCTTGAATTTTTTAACAAAATTAAGAACTGTCTTCTACACTGGAAAGTGTGCAATAATTTGTTGGTGTCGGTACAATGCTGGTTCAAAAGTACCTATTATCTCAATATTGTGCTCACGGTACCGACTTTGACAAGTTATTTCACACTTTACAGTGTTGAAGTCGGTTCCATTTTTTCACCCTTTTTCTACTTATGATATTTACTGTCATTTACCGTTTTACGTAATAAAAACTTGAATCCCGGGATCCCGGTATTTAAATTATGAATGAAATCTGAGAAAAATATCCACTCTATTCTATTTTAGATACTTATACTACCTACTTACATGTTTTTCAACCATTAAGGATGTTTTATCGAGTGTGTAGGAGAAGTAAGACCTCTTTCATCGTCACAGTTTATAACTAGGATTTTTTGACCGTTTTCACTGTAAACAGTTCTCGCTTTGCACTGCGAAGCGCGTACATTTCCAAACACTCCTTGAATTTTTTAACAAAAATAAGAACTGTCTTCTACACTGGAAAGTGTGAAATAATTTGTTGGTGTCGGTACAATGCTGGTTCAAAAGTACCTATTATCTCAATATTGTGCTCACGGTACCGACTTTGACAAGTTATTTCACACTTTACAGTGTTGAAGTCGGTTCCATTTTTTCACCCATTTTCTACTTATGGTATTTATTGTCATTTACCGTCAACCATGAAATCATCAAGATATTGTAACACTTTACAGTTATTTGACTGTAACTCAAAAACCACTTGACCAATGTTGATGAAATTGTAATGGGAGCACCTTTAAAGTTACCCTACCGAGTAAAAAAGAATCATCACGATTGGAGGATTTAATAAAAGTAATGCATATAGTCTATAGATATAGTCGAAACTGTCATTGGAACAATCAAACTTTTATATTTGAGTAAAAAACACGTTAGTTTTTAGTGTACGAGTGTTGAGATTATTATAGTTATACTATTCATAAAAAATATTTCAGACCTACCTTCCACATACTTCATAATAAAATTTTGAGATGCAAATAATTCTGGCAAATTTTATAGAAGAAAAAAAGCATTACTATAGAGTTATGCTTTTTTCTATATAATTTGGTACTACGTAAGTTCTCAGATAGATACTTGGGTATCCAACAAGTATGTGAAGTGAAATTGAAATAACTTGTCGAAGTCGTTACCACCAGCACATTATTGATGTTATATTTTTGAACAGAAGCGAGGTTTCGACATCAACAAGTTATTGCACTATGTTCAAATTAAAAAAAATCGTTTAAAAAAAAATATGGATAATAAAAAATGGATATCAGTAATGAGTAAGAACCACTCATTTATGTAACGGTTGGAAGAATATTGGTGAAAAAAGATAACCGAGGTCCTGGAATAAAAGAAGCGCTCCCTCAGTAAATTCTCATATGTTCCTGAGAGAGCAAGCATAATTCGAATTCTAGGGTTGAATTCCGGGTTCTCGGGTGAAGTCGCGAGCAGAAGCTTGTAAGCTTACATAATAAAAAATCACATTTCAAACAGCAGAATTAAAAACTTATAATTCCGCACATATCAGTTTTTACCCGCGCAGCAGCAGAATAGCGGCCCGATTCAACAATCAAACTACGCTACGCGACGCCACAACGGCATTTTTCGACAACTCTCCACAGCGTTTTTACCTATTATTTGGGAACTCGGAGCGCCTTAAAACTGGCCACGATCAAACAAACCCTATTCTTCTTTCTACCGTTATCCCAGGGTAAGTTGAGTTGGCACGATATATGTATTATTTCTCCACTCCGCTCTATCGGCTGTCGTACCAATACTTACAGTTACACATATCATTATTTATGCACGCAGTCCATACAAACCTTCGGCTTATTTTCCTTTGTTCTGTATAGGTCGTAGTTATATAACAAAAAACTTGTGAGCTTGTGAGGTGAAATAGTTATTTGTGCAACAAGAGAGCAAAGTCGTTTTTTGCTGCTAGTGCTGATTTCGAATCCTGAGTGTGGCGAGGGATTCAAAGGCTCAGGATGCAAATAACTTTGCTCTCGTGTAACACACATAACTTTTCACTTCAGCAGCGAGAACACTTTAGGAGATAAAATAATAAACAGGAACAGATTATAGTATAGTGTATACATAGCGATAATACACTCTTTACGCCAGCCACGAAATTTTGTTCCCGCTCTTTTATATAAATTAAGGCATGTTCGTAACATTTTTGAAACTAGGATTAAATATTTACAGATGAAATATCAGTTTTATTTATAGTAAATACTTATTTTCGTTTAAATACAACAATAAGTGAGAAATTCAATAAATTACATTAAAAAACATAATTATCTTTTTTTGCAAAATTTCTTTAGTTAGTACAAAATTCCGAACGTGTTTGCCTTTGAGGTCGAATTCAAAATCGGAACTTCGAAAGGGCTGGTCTTTGTCTCCCTCTCTTTCTAATGGCGGGAAAGAGATAGAGTGTGAATGTTTCGAATTGTATGATTAACGCACGGCTGATTAAGATATTTACGGCTATCTGAAAAAAATAATTAAAAAGTTACTTTTACTCACTTTTTCTCTGATTTCAGGCAGCAAAAACCTACATGTTTGAGATGACGTGAAATAGTCATTTTTTAAGACTAAGTTTCTAAAATTGGTAATATTTATAAATTCACTTGTCTGGAACTTTTATAGAGGCTAGAATTTCAAAAACCTTTTCCACGCTAGCGGATAAATACTTAGTAGATTGTAATGTTAATACTTAACCCAATATTTTGTAAAACCTTACCGTCTAGATACGGATATCGTAAGATTTTCCGTTTGCTGGTATGGCACCCTTTAATTACGGGGGGTATTGGCCCACTATTATAAAACTAGAAATGTTAGTAATCGCGAAACCATCGTTTTTAAATGGTTTCTACGAGATTTTTGTTGTAGCAAATAACATAATTGGGCCAATACCCCCCGTAATATTATCGAATGATATAATGAGTAACAAATTAATTATAAAATCTAATTGAAATCATAGGAAAAATGCGGTTCAACGATAACGTATCAAAAAACATGGTGTTACTATTATATCATTCGATAATATTTGTGAGTAACAAATTACATAGCCAGCCAGCTGATGAGGAAACTGTCTGGATAGATACCACCTCAGCCGCAAAGCTGTGTTCACTTTATTTTGTTCTTATTGGGTGCTGTAAACATTGGTAAGAATAGATAAACATAATAATCCCATATAATATAGGTGTGACAATGGGTAGTCTAATAGCTGAGTGTGATCTCTTCCAGACGTTCTATATGACTAGAGGAGTGCATTTTAATTTTAAATATACATGGAAGGTGGTAGTTAATAAAATAATGTCTATTATTACTTAAAAATACAATATTTATTATTATTGTAGTTAATTGTTGTTTCCAGGACTTTTGCGCCAATTGGACTATACGGTCAATAAAATGGCTAAATACGTATACTAAATAATAAATACGTATATACGTATACTCACAATAATATCTACCGGATATCAGTTTTGCTTTTGACCTTGCCTTTTTTCTTATGGCTCTTAGCTTAGACAGTACTCGTAGCGTAGTTGATATCGTTTTGCATAAGTAATGATGCATGACGTAGGCTTTTCTTTTGTATTTCTAATCCAATGTGTAACTATTTGTTTTCTGGTGAGCATCGCACACAAAATATCCAGAGGCATGTGATGGAAGACATCACAGGCGTCTTGGCTCTGTTATAGTCTCATGTGCTTGTAATTTACTGGCTCTCAAGGACTTGCCGGACCACAACTGTTAGGTGTTTTATTTTATGTTATTGTGGCGGGACAAGCTCGAGGCCCACCTGATGTTAAGCGGACTAACCTCTGCCTATAACAGATGCATTTCGTCACAAGTCACGAATTGCACTGCGCCCGTCACATTGAGATATAGTTGTTAAGTCTCATGTGCCTGTGATTTCACTGGCTCTCAAGGACTGCTGCCGGAACACACAGTTAGGTGCTTGGCGACAGATTTTCTGCTTGAAGGTGGTCGCTAGCCAGGCGGGCATTCGCAAAATGCCCTTCCACCATGCGGTGAAGCTCAAGCCCGCGGCGGGATTCGAACCATGGACCTGCTGCGCGGCAGTCCATAGCCAATGCCACTGAGCCATCACTGCTTCAAGAAGGTGCTTGGAAACAGATTGTTCTACTTGAGAGTATTATGTATTATAAACAAGCGAGCATTCCCTATAGCAAAATGCCCTTCCACCATGCGGTGAAGCTGAAGCCAGTGTTGGGTACTGAACCATGGACCTACTGAACAGCAGACATACCTGTTACCGCTCGGCTGATATAGCTTCAAGCTTCTCGAGAGTATTTCATAACATAATATTATATAAATTAACACTTATGATATTTTTAGAAGAAATAGCAGTCTATAATTATCGTAGTGCTCTCACGGCTATGTCCCTCATGACGAGATAGGTACCCAGCTACGCTCTGATCTAATTATTCGACTCGTCGCTATTATTTATTCCGAATGGTTGAATAAACATGCCCCGCTGCATCGGTCAAGGCCTCGAGACGTGATTCATACTTATTCAGTTTTCATGTAGGTTTCTCTGACTTATAATACATTTTGTAGGTAATTTTACATAATTTTGAGGCTTTGTTCGCTTATTAGGGTTCCGTACCCAAAGGGTAATTACAGGACCCTATTACTGAGACTTCGCTGTCCGTCTGTCCATCCGTCCTTCCGTCCGTCCGTCCGTCCGTCTGTCACCAGGTTGTATCTCAAGAACGTTGATAGCTGACAGTTGAAATTTTCACAGATGATGTATTTCTGTTGCCGCTATAACATCAAATACTAAAAATAAAATAAAATAAATATTTAAGGAGGGCTCCCATACAACAAACTTGATTTTTTATTATACTTATAACGGTGACAGGTAGACGCTTTAACTATTCACAGAATATTTAGTTTTATGTTCTCTTTAAATATAATTTATTAAAATAAAATAAATAATTAAGGGAGTCTCATACAATAAAAGAGGTTTTTGCCGTTCATTTGCTAAAAATAATGAGAACAAGTAGAAACTTCAAATATTCAACGAATATTTAGTTGTATATTTACTTTAAAAATAAACAATTAGGTAAAATTATATTAAATTAATTTTCGTCGTGATTTTCTCGTTATTAAAAAGGCCACAGGTTGAAATGTTTACAGAATATTTAGATTTAAGTATATTAATAGCTTTAAACAAAATTAGGTTACAGATAATGGTACGGAACCCTTCGTGCGCGAGTCCTACTCGCACTTGGCCGGTTCTTTTTATCTGTCCAAGGCAATTCTAATATTGGAGTGAGTTGTGGTTAAAGGGGCGCGTGGTAGCGTAAAAAGCGCCCGCGAGTACAAATATAGCATCGGAGGAGTTGTATGTGCTAGAATTATTATTTATTATTATATAATTTACTTATAATGTTTCAAACGTTAAGTGTAGCGCGCGGTAAAAAGATAAAAATAGCGCTAGAAAATCGTAAACTTTAACCTTAAAATCCTTAACGTGTCACTGATTGACTGTTACAAGCAGCAAGTGTTTACAACATTGTCGTTGGTTGGTAGGATTCCTAGAGCTAAAACTGTCTGGTTGGGTGGTTTTTTTAGGAAGCAGCAGGATCACAAAAATAAGACATCCTAACTGAAGCTCAAGGCATAAGATATGACTAAATAATATAACTTGGCGAACTAAATGCACCTCTGTGCAGAACATAAAGATGTATACTTACTTACGTGTTTTAACGGTATCTACATGTCACGACACGAGTAGAGAACTAGACTACTGATTCGTTTCGCCTTAAGCATAGAACATATCCTTTAGTATAAAAAAGTATGAACAAAATATTTGCCGACAATTCGCCACAAAAATGTCTTCAATCAAGTAGCCAACTGTATATCTAAATAAATCGTACTATAAAGCTACTCGTACCTAATAGAATGAATGGGCTTCTATTGCCCATAGTCAACCCAGGAGAGCCATGGGGTCGTAGTAAGTAGATCATGGCCCATGATGCTCGCCTGGCTAGTTGGTAGTAAACCTGTCGCCAAAAACCAAATAGTCTCCGTCAGTAGTTTAGAGCCAGCCATGCACGCCGCGTTAAGAGGATGTGGATTGTGGCAATTGGAGTGGCTCAGGAGCACGCTGTGGATCATCACCAGGGCCAGGGGGAATCGGAACTATCTGCCGTAGTACAGTAGTGTACCACTGAGATATGAGTTATTGCCGATTTGTACCTACAAACATACCTACATTTATGTTATTCCATATAACAAGATTACGGATTCAATAAATTAGATTTTGTGCGAATAACTATAAGTTAACTAGCTTTCCGGGCGCGGCTCCGCCCGCGCGTATGTCGGTTATCGTGCAAAAACATTAACGTCTTTTTGCGCAGTTGGATAATTACTATGTTTTTTCCCGGGTCTCAAACTATTTCCATACCAAATTTCATTCAAATCGGTCCAATAGTTTTGGCGTGAAAGCGTAACAGACAGACAGACAGAGTTACTTTCGCATGTATAATATTAAAGTACTGATAACTATGCGACTATACACGGTTACTTATTCATGTGACTAAACTATAACTTCTTACAATGGGTAATTTAAATATATATATTTAGGTATACGTAGTACCTAATTATAGCATCACAGCCTAAATATCCATACAATGCTTGTAGTGTTGCTTGCAGTATGAACTAAAATGATTATTTTTATTAGGTTTTTCTATTTCACCAAAGAACTTTAACAATAAATATTTGTCTCATATCTATCCATCGTTGTTGTTGGTGCATTCAATGAAGTAATGTGTAAATGCCGTACTGACCATAGATCTCTGTGGTACACATTCATATCTGTCTACCAACAGATACGAATGTGTGTTTGTATACATAAATATGTATTTATTTTATTGTATATATATATTTGAATATTAATTTATAATACACTAGCGACTTACCTCGGCTTCGCACGGGTGCAATGCTGTCTTAATATGCTAAAGAATGTCATTTTATACAACGTTCATAGCTTTTTTTTGTCATTAGACAATATTTACAAACATGTTTTTTCAATAGGTTACTCTTGAAGGGTTACTCTAGATCTAGACATCACATTAGAAACCTCTAAAATTATCAGTGTTTCTCTAGTATATAATGCATGTATCGTAATACACATAAATCTTCCCATTAAATCTGTTATTTTTTTTATTTTTTTTTATTAACACATTCTATACACTACAGACTCGTGGTCCGCGTACACTTGTTTGATTTTGTTTCACTTAAATACATTTCTTAATTTTACATCATTCTCCAGCTTATCATTATTCCTCCTGAAGGAAAGTTAGCCTAATGTTGGTTATAAAATATATTTATATATATATATCATAAAGCTAAAGTGAGTCCATGCTTATATGTATATTTTCTCCTTATATCTAGTTTGTATAGTAGTATATTTATTACGTTATTCAGTATGTCGTTGAGGGTCCGGCCACAGATTCATTAAATCTGTTTATTTATTTGAAAAAAATTGCATCTGATTCCGTAATCATAGATATTTAGCATACATAGGGACAGACAGCGGGAAGTGACTTTGTTTTATACTATGTAATGATATTTATTGATTTTAATTTATGTTGTGTATAAGTATGATTATTATCTCTAGTGTATGAAGATATCTATTATCTAAAGAAATTGGTAATTTTTTACCTACTTGTTAAAATGTTAAATGCTAACATACTCGTATATTTCTATGCCTAAAGTTACTTCTCACCTCTGGGTAACTATTACTAAAGTACTTTAGTAGTAATAGTTACTCTACTAAAGTACTTAAGTAATAGTTACTCTGAGCTTCTCACAAAATAGGTATTACCCATGTAGCGCCCTGTCGCCTTCGGATCGCGGCTGAAAACCACCGCTGATTGCTTACCCAATCGGCATAATGCTGAGCTGAGGCCCTTCCAACACCATTTTTATGTAGGTACCTACGATTTATTTAGGAAAATCAATAAATATTATTTTTTCTGTGTAGGTACTAACTGCTTCCTATATTTATAATTTACCTTATTATAACGTACTTACCTATAATATTACACATTTATATTGTATTATTAATTTGTGTGTTGATACCTATATATTTTACATTGAATTTGATATCATTTTGGCCAAAGCCTAGCCTATCAGCAAAAAAAACCGTGGGGTTATCCTACACAACACCCGACATGATGCTGGTAGGTTATAGGTAATTAGTAAGTTCATTATAAAATGTTATAAGTAATAATTATTATCGGTTATATTAACAGAACAGTTATTGTCTCACCTTTGACCATTATCTCGACGAAGAGATGACGTGGTTTTTGTCGTGAGGTGGTTTTTCTGGTGTATATCTGTCTGGCCCCAACTCCACAGTACCTACCTATAGGGCCCTTATTATTCTGTGCTATAGGCATATATATTTAGTTTATCCAAATAAGTAGGTTGGCGAAACATATCTATGTGTTAACTAGCTGCGAACCGCTTTCACCGTTTAGCCGGGGTATGCTCTAACCAATTGAGCTAACATGGCATACCCCGGCTAATAGGGTGTATGGACGCGGGTTCGAATCCCGCACATGACTATAATTTTTTCTCTCGTAAATTTGTAATTTTGTAATGTAATTCGCCTAGCAGGCATCATTGCAAACTTAACAATATTAAAGTTATAAGGTTGCGTCAGCATTTACAAGTTTAAAACCAATTGCAAAATTGGTCTTGTATATAGTACAACGCAAGTTGAACTATAGGTGTCGCTCCATCCCAATACGATGGTTGCATGAAGAACGAGAGCAAGAATTACAGTTATGAGTCATTGTGTCATGTTAGCTCAATTGGTTAGAGCATACCCCGGCTAAAGGGGTGGATGGACGCGGGTTCGAATCCCGCACATGACTATAATTTTTTCTCTCGTAAATTTGTAATTTTGTAATGTAATTCGCCTAGCAGGCGTTATTGCAAACTTAACAATATTAAAAAAAAAATTTGTTAGGACTAGCAGAAGTCAAAGAAGGTTGTTAACTAACCGGAAAAATTATAGATAAAAAAATAACAAGCAGAAAAAAATGTAACCTTTCTTTTAACGCTGTTCTTCCTTAGAATGTTGTATGTTTCTTGCTTTAAATAAAAGAACTACTTCATAAAAGTCACGGAGCCTGGAGTGTTGAATTATAAAATAATAAAAATAAAACTTGCATAATTATTTAACGATACTATTTTATATTTTCCACCCGATGTCTAGTTCCTACCAGTGGCCTTTGTCCAATCACAATTTTTGTGTGATTTCATTCTTTTAGTAACTAATTACATAATTGGCCAGCAGTGGGTCCAGCAATTTGGACATGTATTACGTACTAAGCCCCAGAGAGTTGAAATAAAAAAATCTTATCTAAGCCCTATTAAAATAACAAAGATTTTCGTAAATTTTGGTGCATGTCACAGTAATGTTTTTTTCCGGTAATTTCTTCTTACGACATGATAGTTTGAGAAATACATTTTCTTCCATCACAGGGCAGGATACTCAGAATTAAAAAGTTGGATTACCAATTGAACATCCTATCTCTATAAGTTTCTTGGAGTTTATAGACGGTACTGTTTTACAATGGATTATATACCGGTTCCAATTAAGGAAGTTTTTCCGCAGCTTTTTCTCTGGACTGTCCTGATATCAGCCATCGATAACCACGTAAACAGTAACTAAGTATGCATTGATCCGTAACTTATTAGTAAAAAGAGATAAAAACATCTTACAGTCCTTTTTTTAAATATTTTTGTTTGCAATAACGCATTGTCTGCGAATTACGTGACAAAATTACATTCACTTATGACTTTTATTCAATTTTGTAATGTAACTCGCAGAGAATGCGTTATTGCAAACATAAAAATATTAAAATTATAGGTTTGCGTCATCATTAACAAGTTAAAAGCTAATTGCTAAATTAGTCTAGTTTGTAATACAACATAAGTTGAACTATAGATGTCACTCCATCACAATACGATGGTTAAAAAGAACGAAAAGAAAAATTTGAGTTATGGACTCATTGTCATGTTAGCTCAATTGTATAAGAGCATACCCCGGCTAAAGGATGGACGCCGATTCAAATCCCGCAAATGATTATAAAAAAATTTCCTCTCGTAAATTTGTAATCAGGAATATAGATATATAAAACAATCAAAATGCTATCTTTGGTACCTAACTTTGAAGTGAATGGTACCTAACTGGTACTAATACAAAAACACACAGGTATAACTTCCCACGGTTTGTGTTTCGCGGTTTCCCACACACACTCATAATACTAAAACAAACGATCTCTAAATAACAGCACAGAATAAAAAGGACCGTAGTTAGATACGCCTTTAATACTTAGCATTAGAACTCATCGTGCGAGTTCCTCCAGGTAAGTACTGTCACAATACTTCTACCGCCAAGCTATTTTAGAAGCAATGATGGCTCAGTGGCTTTGGCTATGGACTGCCGCGCAGCAGATCCATGGTTTGATTCCCGCCGCGGGATTGAGCTTCGCCGCATGGTGGAAGGGCATTTTGCAGTAGAAAATCTGTAGCCAAGCACTTAACGGTGTGTTCCGGCAGCTGTCCTTGAGAGCCAGTGAAATTACAGGCAAATGATACTTAACAACTATGTCTCAACGTGACGGGTACAGATGCATTTCGTCACAAGTCACGAATTGCACATCTGTTATAGGCAGTGGATACCGCTTAACATCAGGTGGGCCTCGAACTTGTTCCGTCACAATTACATAAAAAAGGTCGTAAGTACCCTATGTTCGTTATACATATAATTATTTACCCAATCAATTAATTGGTTCATAATACTATTTGATTGTTTGCATTTACACATACAATAACAGCAACAGAAACCGGTCAGTAGACTACCGACTGATTATCACTAAGTACCCAGTTCACACGGCTAAGTTATTTAGGGGGTCAGTGCCAGCCAGCCAAGTCAAGGCTGTTCCTTATCAACATAGTGAGTGAGTTATGTTTTAGTTCAGCTGAGGCCATTCGCTTGACAATTAGCTAAACATCTACCCTTTTCTATTCCTATATTTTATTTATTTATTCAAAATACTATTACAACTATCTTTACAGGATTTCCTAATCATTGACTCAGTAACATTCATAATATAAATATAATAAACGCAATCAAATTAAATTAAAAACAAATAAAAATTGTAAAAATTAAATCAAAGTCCAATACAAATCAATACAAAATATTAATATTAATGAATAGATTCAGACGTTACTTTGATTTAATTTTTATCCATATTTAAATAACAAATATTTTAAATATAATTTAAGTATCGGACTTGACTCTTGAAATAGTCAAGACCTCCTGAGGATGCTTCGTGTAGGAGCAAACGCGTCGAAAATTCTTCCGGTTTGGCTGCGTGGTTTATGACGTCACGTCGGCTTATCAGGACAATTATATGCGGAATTGTCACTAGATATTTTTTTAAATATTTTAAGTGTTTTATTAAAATATAAATTTATGTTTTCTTAAAATGTTTGTTATTATTATATATTAATATTTTTACGAAATAACAGACATGACCTTAAAATATAACAACTTCATGATTCAAAATGATAGGCGCATTGCATTTCGTGACGAACTGCTACTGTCATAGGCAGGTGCAGACACAATCTTACAAAAAAAGTACGCAAGGAATGTGGCGAGCAACACGGTCTTCCTCCGTGCTGGTACCATGTTGCTTCCAAGGAGGCTAGTTAAGATGTACCAAAACCTTTCAACCTAAATTCTTTGCAGTTCGTAGTTGGATTCGTAGTGAGGAAACGCCAGGATGAGTCCCAGCGCCAAACAAATAGTTCAACAGCGAAGCAGCACTGTGTAAGACACAATGGTACCGAGCACCGACCCCACTTTATAGGTCGGATAAGGTAAGGAATACGATGAACGGTGTTACAAGGAAAGTTACGAGTCACTCGACTGTAAAAACCCCATTAAACAATTTCCTTATTTCTTCAAACACTGCTCTATTCTGTATTCAATCAACCGTCACGCTATAAAATATACCTACAGTACCTACCTATTATAATAGACTTACTTACTGTTGATTACTCTGTGATAAATATCTAAAGTATAGAAGGATGCCAGACAAGATTACTCTTTTTAAGGTGTATTATCAGGGTCTGTATGCGGGCAGTCTGTAGACTATAGCTGTTCTCAAAAGCACCACGTATCCAACATAATAACATCTTCAGGACGATGTCGAGACTTCACTGTTTTTGCAGTGCCTCTGATGTTTGCTCTAGCCCATACTGACGGCTTTCATGCCGTCATTAGGAAAAAAGTATCGTCATTGATGAGGAAGGTACGGGGAAGTAACAACACTATCCTGAAAGTGGTGGCAGATGACATGAAGGCGCCCATACTGAGGCATTTCGTGCGAAAAATGATTGCACTCGTAGGTTATATGGCATTTTTTAAGTATCATATTATTATGTGATTTTGTGTTAAAATGTTTTAGTACCTAGCTACTAACAATATTTTACTAAGTTGTATCTAACAAAATGGATCTCTGTTGTAAGCGAATAAAAACTTTTAATTTATATTTGAAATAGACAACTCCAGAATAGAGGTTCGTTAAGAATGCTAAAAGTAGGCTTATGCCTAGTATATAGGTCCTATCGTCAAACTAAAAAAAGTCTGCAATATTTTATTTAAGAAACAAATAGCAATTTGATGAAAAAGCAATGCTGGTGACTTCTCAATCCAGCCAAGAACACGTCCCTGTGGGTTCGGTAATGGGGCGATGGCCGATGCCGGCGATAGAGGTATAAGTAAACTATTCTCAATAGATATTCCTGTGCTTTATCACTTGATAAGCAGGTCCACGGTACACATAATAAAGATAGGTACGTATACCTATATCTAATCGACAAATTGTAGATATAGGTGATGATTAGGCAGTGCCCACTATTATTTATTCTATGATGTAAGTTAGTTAATTATCATGATATTTGTTATTAATTTCAGTACTGGTAACAGAGATAACAGGTATACTAGCTACTATCAAGGGTTGCCGGATAATTAGAATGTTCGGATTACTGGCCTGTATGGAACTATATAGGACTATAATATAAGTATTGCAGTGTCGGATTAGTGAGTGAGACTCTAGTTTACTGGATTTCATATATCATGAATCATGACCGAGCAACGTTACTGGAACTGGTAGTTCCCAGAATATAAACGAGTTTTTTTTTAATAATTGATCTACATTATCAGTTTATATAGGATCACGCCAATGGGTCTGTAACGTATGTTGATCATCGACACATTCGGAAAACGCCATGAGGTCTTCGTGTTGCTGCCTTTGTTCCACTAATACAGGGTGGGTACAAGATGTTTTCCTCTAACAATATAAAGGACAAAACAAGAACATATTGAAACAATGATAATCGTGAAAAGTTTTGGCTTAAGTTCAATGGCCGGCCGCTAGACTGACGGCAACCCTCTATGGCTACTCTCGTTTGTAATAGTATACCCGATTTCATTTCGGGTAAAGCGGCTAATTGTATTGAATTAGGAAATCATAACGACAAAGAATTATACGAAACAATGCAATGGTGATGACTACGACAAATATATGTCCGAAATGCGGTTTTTATTTAGAGCGAGTAAGTATTTGTAGTGAAACCTGAGGATACGGAGGATCCTAGGATTGTACCATTCCCGATTCCCTTTGTGCTCGATTTTACAATAAAAGTATCAAAGGTACTTCTACGAGACGCAAAATAACTACTGCCGAGCAAAACACAACAATTCTTCACATCACTGCACCGAGGAAAATGCTAAGTGCAAGAAAAACAATATTTATAATAATATAGTAATTTAAAATATTTTACAAAATATTGGAATACTAAATATTCCCGAAGGCGGGAATCGAACCTGCGGACGAAGGTTCGATTCCCCGAGCATCAAGAAAAATTTTGAGCATAAAAAAAAATGTACTCCAATCATTTGTAAAAATGATTTTCGCTTAGCACGCGATAGTGCTTGTAATAATATTTAAAAATAAGTGTTTAAAATTTAAAATAGGTAATCTATAGTATAATAAGCAGGTAAAAAAATCTTAGATAATAAGTCTGCATGTTATACAAATGAACTTATTTTTTTATTCTATTGACCGTCCGCACTAGCGGATAAAAAAAACAGAATTTCGAGCTACATATTCTTCTTTGGGTCTGCGTTTTACACAAAATATCCAAATTTTAATTTTGTTACTAATTTTATTTACGAGCTAGAGACAGTGACATACTGACAGACAGACTGCGGAGTCACATATATAGGCTCCCTTTTCCTCTCAGGATAATTTAAATGTATGCTGGACCAAGACAAGAATTTGACCTAGACAGTTTAGGCCCAATGTTCTCCATTTTGTGAAGTTTACAATCGTTGGAGTACCTACCTATTATATGTTACCTAGTTAATTGGTCAGGCATAACGCTTGGCAACAGATTTGGCGATAGCCTGCTCAATGCTCACCACAGATCCACATGCGGCGTGTTAGAATGGCCTTTACATCGAGAATTTAGATTGTAGTCGGTTCGGTCGTTCACAAATTAGTGTTGTTGGACCAACATTATAGATTATTTTGCCCAGTGATGGCCCTCGGCACTACCAAACTGCAATACCGGTTGAGGTAGTGGTGTGTATTTATTTTCTCTTCTGCACAACCAGTCCGTAGTGGCGTGGGTAGATAAGAAAATTCCTTTTCCTCCTCCCGTTAGTTATGTAGCTAACGCATCGCGTATTTAGAAAGGCTAATTTTTACTGTATATTTAAGTAATAGGTTTTAGATGCATGTACCAATATACCAGGCTAGCTAAAACGGAGCGCATAAATATAATTGATACGTACATACAAGTACCCAGATGTGTGTCATTATACTACACTGTAGTGCATGAAAACCGTTTTTTTGCCACAGCTTAGCTATTCAATTATGAAGCAACATTTTTAGTTCTATTGAAATTCCTAACTAGTTTGGTTTTTTAGGTAGCCTCCATAACACAGTTTGGCCTAGGTATCTACACAAAATCTTATTTCATAAGCTCATAATTTTTATATACTAATACAATTTTAATATTTTTATGTCTGCAATAACGCGTGCTCTGCGGATTACATTATTAAATTATAAATTTACGAGAGGAAAAATTTAAGTCATGTGCGGGATTCGAACCCGCGTTCATCCCTTTAGCCGGGGTATGCTCTACTCTAATCCAATTGAGCTGACATATGTTGGCTACATATGTTATGATATTTTTGTAATACTAATATAATTTTTGAACGTGTACTTGTTAGTACTTAGTTAACACATTCAAGAAACACTAATTTTATTAAATCTACTCTACTCTCTCTATTCAAGTTCTATAGACAATGGTAAGTAATGCTAATTTCGAATAATATTTAGACAGTTTAAGAGTTTCCACTTTTCCACTTCTGATTCGATGTTGGTTTGGTTTGACACTCTATCTAAAATAGGCAATTTTTTAACTTATTACCATAACAATCTAGATAGACAGATAGCAAGTGACGGCAATGTAGCTCCGCTCTGTCAAAAACCTATTCACATTAAAAGAAGGCCATTCCTTATATTTCCAGTACTCCGTTACCGAACACGAAGCTTTGCCAAAAATGTGAAAACATTTCATAATAATATTAGTAATTGTGGATGCTATGTGTGACAAGACAAGACTCAACAGTATGTGTCAAAATAAACAAGATTTCTTGCTAGCCGTGATATACAAACATAATTAAAATTGTATGAATTCTTTCTTAGATATGAACGACAGATGGTCTATTTTCTAAAAGGGTGAGAATAATCATAGTTTAATGAATATATTCTGAGTAAATTCTACAATTTCTTTTATTCCATTATCACAGAAAAGGATAACAATACAATCTAGAATATAGTTGAGTTGAGGATAAAGTAATACATGACAATGTGAGTCAGCCAGTTGCGTCACCGTTTTACGTGGCTGTTTATACCTACTAACGTGGTACGATACGATACGATTCAAAGCCACAGAATGTCTGATAGTTCTATACAGCTAAGTAAATACCTATCGTGCTCTGAGTTCAGGGAAAAACATATTTGTAGTTAATTACAAAAATATAGGTAGCGATACAAAAATGGTGACGGTCTACATAACTATTAATGTTAGCCTAACTTCGGTTTGTGGTTACCTATGTTACAAACTCAGACCGAATAGATTTTTTATTTGGTCTGAGGTTACAAATAATAATAATAAATAGTAAGATTTAACCATACTTATTAGAAGTAGGTATGTATATATTAGAAAAGAAAATGTATATAATAAGATGTATGTATATAAGGTGGATATTAATTCATCAAAAATACTGCAGGGGATGGTGTAGAATCGATAACGGAATGTGTTCCACTCATGTTTAATTTTCACATACAAAAAATCAGTATAACTATTTCCTAAGCGCGGCGCGTTGCCTTTTAGCATCGAGAAAATAACACTTAGAGATGCAATAAGGTTTGGTTTGTTCGAGATGAATTGATGCCAAACTCTGTTTAACCTAAACGCGCTCTAATTGGCTAAGCCACCTCCATGCGGTAAACACCCGAGTCCCATAGTGATGGGACATGATTCTTATGCAAATATAATCGATATCAATACGTCGTACAACATATATAAGCTGATCGTATAATTTATTCCTCCGTGACGGCCTATTTAGATAAAAGTGATATTTATCCCACTTGCGTTGGCAATAATACCCAGCAGATACCTCGCGCGGTATTTTGTATGAGTATAGCTGTTTTGTTATAATAAAATATAGAATAATGATATAGTTGTGTGATTCCACAATTCTGCTTTAAATATCTTTACTAAAATAATAAACATTTAAATATATCTCTTTTAATATTTTTATGTTTGCAATAACGCATGGTCTGCGGATTACATTACAAAATTACAATTAATATACGAGAGGAAAAATTTTATCCCGCACATGACTTAAATTTTTCCTCTAGTATATTTGTAATTTAGTAATTTATATATCTCCCTAACAAATTACTATTGGAGTAAATTTCTTATATTTGAAGTAAAATTATCCTGTATGTCTTACCACAACAGGCAAGTGTTTTGTAGGAATCGCAGTATGAAATAAACGTCGGCGGCCACTTTTCATTACATAAAAACAATCGTCTGAAATGTGACTGGAGCAAACTCTGTTGTGGTATGCTGGAAACCAATTTTCTCGTCTTGTTAGCTCAATCCATTTTTGTTTGAGATTTGGTTCACTAGTTCTATTAAAAAAAAAATAACAATTTTGTTTGTTAATATTACCATAGAATGACTTAAGGACTATATATATTTATACAAAAATATGATTTTGAAATTGATACACGTATATTGATATACCATAAGATTATATAAAGATAGACTTATATCAAGTAAAAAACATAAAGATATGGTGTTTATTAGACAGAAATTCAACACAAAACTGGCACACTGTCATCAGAGTTTTCTTGGCTCAATGTATATAACAAAACTAGTAAAGTCATGACTAATCTGAGAACACACACGACTAAGCAAGCTAAAATCGAAATAAACAAGTAGTTGAGGACTCTCAACCACGATGAAACTGAAGATTTTCTTAAATTTATCGTATTATTAATAAAAATTCAAGTTTACACTATATATTCACACAAAGCTTTATATTCATCGCACTTCATGCATACACACAAACACACACACACAAATTCTGTCACACATCCACATACACAATAATATTATATTTACTCAAACATATACGAAATTTTATACAGCCATATCATTTAATAAGCAAACCTGAATCTTAATGTATTTTTGAAGGAAGCTGACTCCCATGACACAAGATTTTTTTCTTAATGTGGGATCTGCATGTCATTTTACTGTCAAAAAATCAATACAATTTGGTGTACCGATTGTAATAAAGTTAAGAATAAAAACATGTAACTGTAAATTGTGAAATAAATTATTATTATTGTAAACTCAAATCAAACATATAAAACCCTCTTTACATCCATGGCTAAATATATTTATGGTCCAGAGTATGACGATATCGATTTTAGTTCCACTAAAACGATAAATTACCGTACTGTATAAGCACAACACTAGGAGAGGGCGCGGTTTACAGAAAGACAAGGATGACAATAGATGAATGTAGTAAGTGGGAGTGAAATGCATTCATACGGGTCTATTAGATTGTCCAGTTTAACTTGACCTATTAAAATGAAGTAGATAAATTACGTAAATTGAATAATTTTACTTACTTGTGGAAGGTAATTCCATCTCTTTTATAATTGGATGTTTTGCTACTTTTCCCGCACCATTTAATGGAGCAGGTAGTCATTTTTATTGCACTGAGTGCCTACAATCGTCAAAAATAAAAATATTTTCAAACACGTACGTACGGATCAAGCTTCTGGTCGCGTACTGTTTATGTGCGCTCATGCTATGACTTAAATGTGTTAGAAATCACACAACAGTTGTATAATCGGGCGAACCATCAATTCCCCTCTCGGGGGTTTAAATCTCGTTGCCTTTTAGTATGATAGCGAGAACCGCGGCGCGGTTTACTCCATTCTCACACGTGCACACGTACGAACGCTACCCGACGTCAATATAGACGCTATCACTAGGGCAAAACAGCTGTTTTGCCTTTTTCTGAATCACATTAAGTACCAATGAACCCCAAACTAGGCGAGGTGTGTATCCGTGCCTATATCTTGGACGTGTAGCCCAGATTGATAGAAGTAATCGGTGTAGAATATCGCGCGTATAGATAAGACGTGATTTTTAAACGTTCATAAAATTCATAAGGTACAGAAATAATTAAGTACTTTAGTTTACTTTAAATTTCAGGTTTGTTACTCATCATTCCGCCCACCAGCTAGGACCTAACATACAGCCATAAGAACAACCAGATAGCAGACTGATATTCCAATAGACCCATTTTCTATGTTTGGTATGGAACCATAGGAATAGGAATAGCTTTGTATTAAGTGTTGAAACTAGTGTCTTTTTTTATAAATAATCTGGCTGAGTGCGAATCAGGTGACGCTCAGGTTTCGTATTGCGACAGACCGTAACAGAAAGAAACTGGCCAAAAGCCTTTTTATTCTGTGCCAAAAGCGAGTCGGTTGTCGCTCTTTTCTGGATCTGCAAAAGCCCGTAGAGAAATATAACTGATAGCTTAGCCTTTGGCCACTATCTCATCTGATTGTAAGTGATGATGTGGTTGAAGATGTTGTTCAAGCTAACCTAGAATGACTGGCTTTCTGAGAAAAGTAATTAATTTTTCTCAAACATGCTTGTAAATGTGAGCATTATTTTAAGAACCTTCTTCGAGATAAATCGAAATTGCGCCGGCAAAAAATTTTTAACATATTTTTAGTTTCCATATTGAATATAAAATATACAAACCTGCTAGATAATCTTTGACTCCGCGTTCTGAGTCCATGTATTCTATAACTTATGTGATTTGTATACTACGTGCCCCCGCATTAATTCATCTTGACGTATCTACTCGATTTCGATACATTGGAAGTGTTTTCAGGATATTTGGATCCTCGACGAACAATAACTCGTTTTTGGTCTTGATCAAAACGTTAGGTTTTTCTCGTCGTAGTTGATAATGTGGGTATGACTCAATTTCTGGTTTAATTTTTGTATGTACTCTCATAAATGAAATTCTCGTGAGTTTCATACATTTTATATATTATGTATAACTGGTATAAATACTCACGTTGGGGGTTGAATACGTCGACCCGGGTTTCGAGCACATCACTTCCCATAAAGTTTCACTAACAAGTCTCCCCGGCTCTATGTAATAATGGTTTCCAAACGCATTTTTGATGATTATCTGAAAAATACAACAAGAAATATTTCACATAATTGGGATAAGTACTTTACGCCAGGTCAAAGTATCCGAAGTTTTTAGTAATTCCTGAGCTGTGTCATTAAAAAATAAAACTAAATTGTTAAAATAACAATAACATAAAATCCTCTCTGATGAGACGAAAATAATGTATAACTGAAACAAAAACAAAACCTTACATTTATCAATACCGCGATTATGTAGATATGTGTATAAGGAGAATTATAGAAGAATTCATGCAATATTATTTATTTAATAAATTACATTCACTATGCGATACATTCCAAATTTAAGTATCAACAATGGCATCCTGTGTTTTTCTAATTATAACCAAACAGTGGATGGTTTCGTTCAGAAAGCAATAAAGTGTTTTCTTTCTTTTACGAATATTCAACCTTTTTGGGGAAATGATTCCCCGTGACGTACGGACTAACTGACGGACAAGCAGAAAGACAGACAGTGGGGTCTCATCAATAGGTGCTTTGTCAAAAGTATAAATAATAATTACTTACTTATTCTTATGACTCTGTTTTGCTCTTTGGCTACGAAACCACCGATGACTTACTAACCATAATGTGTGTACTCTGTGACGAAACCAAAACAGAAAAAAACTACTTACATTAACTTTTTTTAATGTAATTGTGGCGGACCAAGCGCGACGGCCACTTGATGTTAATTGGACTAACCCCTGCGTATAACAGATGCATTCCGTCACATGTGACAAATTGCACTGCGCCCATCACACTGAGACATATGTGTGTCCGTAATTTTACTGGCTGTCAAATTAAGGACTGCTGCTGGACACACACTGTTAGGTCCTTGACGACAGCTTTTCTACTTGAGGGTGGTAGGTAGCCAGGCGAGCATTCACAAACTGCCCTTCCGCCATGCGGTGAAGCTCAAGCCTGGACCTATATGGACCTGCGACAGGGCAGGCCATACCAATTACCGCTCGGCCATCATTGCTTCTAAACTACCACTGAAAAGTGACATAATAATATTGAAGACATCGGGAACAATTTCTTCTTAAATAATCTCGTGATTAGGTATGATAGCATAGAGAACACAGATTAAAATAGTTTGAATTGGCATGATACTTTACATTGAACTCTAAGTAAGTTGGTCTAGTTAGGCTTCAAATATGTTATAACATTCAGCACAGACTCTCAACTCTCAAGGCCATCAGCGACTACTTAGTAAAACAATTCACAGCTAAATACATACTCAGATAAATAAATTAAATTGTTCAAATATCTGTGTTATCGCTGAGTTATCGCGTTTTTAAGAATACATACTTAAATTACACAAAAGAAACATAAATATTCGTATTTAGCTGTCAGGCATAATTTGAACTTATAACTGACAGTCTATTGCCATTTGTGTGAGAGTCATGAACTTTTTTACTCTTTTTTATACTATAGGCAGTGATGGAACATGTTTACACAGCGAATTACGCTGTAAATATGCTGTAAATAAATATTTATTCCAGTTTTAATCGGTAACCTCCGCCTAAATTCTACCGCAATTCAAAGCAGTAATGTTCACATTACTGTGTTCCACTTGCCACTTCGCCACTTGTGACGAACTGCACTTCACCTATCACCCTGAGTCATAAAGTTGTCAATGTCTCACCTCAGAGAAATGTTCTTCTATTTTGTCAGAGGGTCTCACGTGCATGGAATTTAACCGCCACCTCCTCCCCGCCCTTCTAACCGGAACACAGTAATGTAAGCATTATTGCTTGATATAAACATGTACGGTTGAAGTAGGTACTTCCCTGACGAACTCACACCTAAATAATTGCTTTCATTGTAGTACCTACCTGTAGTGTTGTTAAGTTCGTAGTATTTTGTTAATAAAGGCATACCGCTGGTTTAAATTAATAACAATAAATAATATAATAATAATCAAAGTGTAAAAAATATTTATAATTAATTAATTCTAAAAAATTTAATTATGTTCAAAAATAAATAACGTGAATAATAATCAAAATAGCTGTTGTTACTAAAAAATACATCATGAGTCATGACACAAGGACATTTTCACGTAGCTTTTCACATAATGTGTTTTTGCCGTTTTGTATGTACCTAGGTACATAAATTTACATAATGATAGACATCATCATTTTTACACGACTGCGGAAAAAGGAGTGTAAATTTTAGTGTTCATGTATGTAGGTATGTGAGCTTCTTCATTCCACCAATACTTTTAAATGGCTGAACATATTTAGATATGTGGTGTAGTGACAATCACCACATCATCCCGGGTGTCTGTCTGTCTGTCTGTTACGCTTTCACGCCAAAACTACTGGACCGATTTGAATGAAATTTGGTATAGAATTAGTTTGAGACCCGGGAAAAAACATAGGATAGTTTTTATCCAACTGCGCAAAAAGAGGTTAATGTCTTTGCGCGATAACCGAAGTACGCGCGGGCGGAGCCACGCCACGCCCGTAAAGCTAGTAATCGTCATAAACTCCTAAGTATTCCCGCTAAGCTTATATATATTTTAATTTATTACAGATTATTGATAAAATTCACATATTATGTGAAAAAGATGCTCTATTTTTTCTATCGTTGGTAGATTTGTCTTTGACTGCTATCTCACCGGATGGTAAGCGATAACACTTTATAATGAGCGCCTTTATACATATTAATATCGATTATTATACTGATACGAGACCACTATCTAATTATGTAAGTAGGTACGTATATATATTATATTGTAAAACGCCTGTACATTGACGCACAGACACGTGCAAGCGTGCATGCATTAAACGGTTGTGACTTGCAAAGAGTTTTCTGATAAAAACCTTTATCGGTCTCATTTCGTGTCAAACCACAGTGTAGTTAACAGTGTGAACGGCATTATGACGACTACAAAGTGACGCAGAACTACAATCTACAGGCTTTAAGGCTCGGAAATTACGAAATAGTGCCAACATGATATGGAAAATCTCATAAACCAGGTACCGGATGGTACTGCAATTTAAATACACGATACTCAAGGATATAAGTAATACTTTCATCGATTTCAAAACATGTTTCCTAATAATTGGCTCGATAGAAAAAAATCTCAAAAACACCTCTGAAAATAGAGGATTCCTACTTTTTCCGCCAGATTTTAGTGTATTAAAAATTGGATTTTTTTTCTAAAATATTGATTTTTTAAGTACAATAAATTTCATTGATTATTTTAATCCAAAAAAAGCACAGTTAATGCGTACTGAGCCTGTTTACAAAATGTCACATACGCCCTTTCATTCCGAGGAGCGTTAACATCATGTCGCACTATTTACTCCAGCGATCTACGTATATTGCTATCATCCTCACTCATATCGCGGTCAGCCGCGTCATGCGTCGGACCTGTGTCACTTTTCTCGGCGATCTCAATTAAAATAAAACATGGGTAAAATTATAAATAAACGCTTTGGGAATGCAAAAAATCGTCAAAAACGCATGATGGACATAATAAGGTAAGCATCTATGGCTTCCTTTCTCCATGTACCTATGTATATATCTCTTATATTAATGAAATTATGATATGATTGTGAACCCTAACGCAATATAAAAAACACTTCAAACATTTTACAAGACATAGGTACAACTTTAGCTACCTAAAATAATTATTATAAGCAATATTCAGAATTTTTCGTAATGAATGTGTTGTAATTATTTTAGATGGACCATGATTAATTTATACAGTTTCTGACAATAAGGCACACAGGTTATGTACATAATTTTCGACAAATCAATCGTCGTTCAAATAGCGCATAGTAAGTGACATCGCTTCGCAATTGAGAGGCACGTGGATCGAATCCAGCGTAAAGAGATTCTTTTTGGTCAAATTTTAATTTTACGACAAAATTCTTAATAATACAATAATAATTTTACGTATGTACGTGGACCAATATAATGTATCTGACAGTAAGGCATAAACGATATGTGTGTAATTTTCGACACCTTGGTCAATGATTGTATAGTGTGTAACTACTGAAGTCGAATCAGAAGATCGAGTACCGTGGATCGAATCTCACATACCTAGATTCTTTTTGGTGACTTTTTTATTTGTATTACTTTTTATTTGATACGTATTATATTTACGTATAATTAAGTTTTCTGACGCGTATTCAATTTACGATTACAATGCTTGCAAATTTATTAGGTATCTCGAGTTTCCATGTTTTCATATAATTAGAGAGTTTAGTATATCTAATGAACGTGAACATTAAATAGGTACTACCTAATCTAGCTACCTGAACACGTTTTTTCATAGATCTCGAAAAAGTATGTCTTGGATGGACACGAGTTGCCACAGCGTAATAGTTACAGTAGAACAACATTTTCAATTTACTACAAAGCTATGTTGAGTAAACACCGTCCTTCTGTCCACTACTATAGAAAACACAAACTTTCATACATGGAAAGTTATTGAAATATTCATGGTATTATCGAGTACGTAATATATTAGTACATATAAATTAGTAGTAAAAAGATGGCCGTAAACGTTTGATGCGATAGAGATAATTAAATTCTGAAATGAAAACTTAATACAAAAAGATGAAGCCTAAGCTTCTGCTTTAGAATGAGACTTTCCATGGTTTTCTTGAATAGCATAAGAATTAAGAACTGACTAAAAGAAAATGAAATAATTAGCACCATACCAATACTTACGTAAGAACATCGAGTAAGGTGCATTATAGAGGACTTAACTATAACGCCCTTAATAACCAAAGTGTAGCGGATATACTACCAAAGAGAGTATTCCCCAGGACGTTTTGGTGTTAAGGGGCGGCCGGTAATTCAACAAAAGTTAAAATTATACACATTATAGCCATTATGTTTTTAAATGTTACATCTTCTGTGTTGTATAAACAACATATGGTAGCCATATAAACAACCCCATATATTGGATAGGAGGATGCTTCTTGGTTATTGATACTATCCCATAACTTACTTACCAATAAAATTCTTACCCCCGGTTTCTGAAACGCAAATCAGCGACAAATTATTTAAAATACTTGTTAATCCATTGTCATACGCAGATTGGGTTTCTAAAAACTTCATGTGACTGTTTGTCAACACTAATGTCAAATCTCCAATTAATCGACAATTATTTCAATTTTGGGTTTCTGAAAAGCTTTTCGGTACGTTAACGGTTTGTTAAACTGACTAATTCTAATTGTCCAAAATCGACCAATTATTCTAAGATTAACGTGTTGATATCGTAAAAATATATAAAAATAGTTTTAAGCATTCCTACCTACAACGTTTACTCTAATAACTGATAAGATAGAACAAGAACAGAATTATATCAAGTATGATTACTCTAAAAACACATATTGCTATTTTTCATACCGAAGGTACTGGGTAGCACTTCACCACTATCTCGCCTGATGTTAAGTGACGATGCCATCGATGATGCAGCTCGCTTACCCTGAAGATACCTATTCACTCCTGTTTAGAAAACCCCCCGTAATTAACCAGAAACACAGACTCAGGCAGAGTGTTCCATTCCCTAGCGGTGTGTATGATGAGCGAGTATAGAACAATAGTCCGATTATAGAACTACGTAAATATATTACTAAAGACTACGTGATTATAGTGTTGCTGCTCATTTGTTACTCAATAGGGTGCTATAACATAACCATAGCAGCCATTAAACAAACCGCAGCTGGGTAGATTGTAATACCAACAAAAGCATTTCCAAGATAAGTAGGTTATGGACCTTCCAAACCCCAACCCTCTTTGAGAAAACACCTTTCGGCTGAGGGCTTTAAGATATGGTTTAAAGCTCTGTTTAGCGCCTGATGTGCGGCTACAACATATTCACGTTGATGTTAGAAGTGGTATTATTTTGTATTGATGCGCAGGAGGTCCATAGTTAGAATCTCGCCGCGGTCTTCCACTTCACCGCATGATGCGAGGGCGGGAGTTTTTAGAATCATTGATAGGCTTGATAGTTGTTGGCCTTCAAGTAGAAAATATATTACCAAGGATCTAATGGTATGTTACGACGGCTGTTCTTGCCTATTCTTCTCTACTGACTTCATCATCATCAGACGTCAATCACTTACCATCAGGTGAGATTATAGTCAAAGCGTAGCCTAGCAGCAATAAAAAATGCCACTCATGATTTTTTTATTTTAATCGATTTTTACGATATAAAGCAACAAGTAAGGGAAGACAAACACGCACATTTTCACGTACGCTAGTGACTTTCACTATCAATAAACTATTACTGACATAATAACTATAAAATTAAAGAGTATTTATAATCATCATGATGGTATTGAGGATAAAGGGATTTTTTTTAATTTAATTTTTTATAGCTGATAGGTAAGCCTTTGACCACAATCTCACGTGATGGTAAGTGATGATGTGGTCGAAGGTGTTAACAGGCTTAACCTAGAATTACTCTGGCTATCAAGGACAGCTGCCGGAACACACCGTTAGGTGCTTGGCGACAGATTTTCTACTTGAGGGTGGTCGCTAGCCAGGCGGGCATTCACAAAATGCCCTTCCACCATGCGGTGAAGCTCAAGCCCGCGGCGGGATTCGAACCATGGACCTGCTGCGCGGCAGTCCATAGCCAAAGCCATATCCATATCCATAGCTATCACTGCTGGATTCATAAAAATTAATGAAATTTGATAATTCCACTAGCGATAACCCATCAATGTTGACATTTTAGGTATTAGAGCGTACACTCGCACGACTGGACTCTGTCAGTTAGAAATCCGAGCGCAAATAGTATTGTTGGATGTGAATGCCCAAATCTGCTTGTATTTTGACAAATAGGAACGCTTCGAACTCCTCTCTCTTGTTGTTTTACGTTTACGATCATCCGTCATATTTAATTGGTAACCATAGTAACGGTGGTGATGCCAAAAATGATTTGGGATTAATTTCATGTCAAAACAACGCTATGTGTTAAAAAAAGACAGAACACTAGAGAATGAATGAATTTGAACGACATTTTCAAATTTCATGTTATCATAGATAAACAAGCATTTTAATCAGGTGTTCTGTAATTTTTCATTAATATGCGTTCCAGAAACCCGTTGAAAGTTAGCGGATTGTTAATTGTGATGGCTTGTTAGATGAATTGAATTTTGACACGCGTACCGAAAACCGGCGATTAATATCGGACACCAAAAATATTATTTGAAAATCAATAAAAGTTTGTTATTTTTCTAGTATAGAAAATGGAGGAGAAGAACGACGCATTGTTGATATACACTATTACACAAAGAGTATATTAAGACAAATCTCGAAACATTCACCTTTCGATTATTTTTTTATTAATATGCAGGGTTATTGGTAAAATGCTAAATCCAGGGAAACCCGGACGGATGGCAGCCCTACTCTCATAGAATGTCCGATTTTATGTCGCACTCCGGTGCATCTTCGCAACATAATCTACCTATACAAGTACATACATCAAGTGACGGCACGGGTGTCGTTTACAAACATAAACGTATCTTTCGTAATCTTTGACAAATACAGTTAATAACAGTAATACCACGGTTTTATAATCGTAAAAGTAATACAAAGTAATACATTTTCAAACAAAATACTTATCTTTCTCCTTGGGTGATTTCAATAATGGTATTATTTTGTTAGAAGTTTTGTTGTTCCACTCATCTACACAATAGCATCCACGAGATGTATTTATTATTATTAACAAATTGAAACAATAACTGTACCTACCTACTACATTCTCCATGTGATTTTTTGTTAGTGAAATCTTAATATGACTTGTAGTAATGACACGAGCAGGTACCCTTGATTGTTAGCGGAAACAAAGCCAGGATCTGAATGAACTACGCTACTTGATAAAAAAAAAACAAAAATTGGAACCGACTCCAACACCCAAAAGTGTGAAATAACTTGTTCAAGTCGGTACCAGTATAGTTCAAAAGTACCTATTATCACAATATTGTGCACGTGGTACTAGTGTTGGACTTCGACAAGTTAATTCACACTTTTTGGTGATGAAGTCATTTCCATTTTTATTTAAAAAAAAAAACACTTCTTTTTATGACCCTTGCTACTTACGGGATCGATCTTCATTCATTGTCAACGACTATATCATCAAGATAAGTAAATATATTTCAGTTATTGGAGTGTATGTCAAAAACGGCTTGACCGATTTTGATGAAATTTAACTGGAACCAAACAACAAGTATCAGCTTTCAAACAATAAAAGATTTTTTTAAATCGATTCACCCAGTCAAATGTTCTGAGGTAACAAACATATAAGAAAAAACAGACGAATTAAGAACCTCCTCCTTTTTTTGAAGTCAGTTAAAAATACCCAATAGTATAACCCGCTATTTGTATTTTGATCAGGGGTAAAAAAGTTTTTTTATGATTTTCTGTGTAAATTTTACACAATATACTTGTTTTTGTAATAAATAAACCATCTATTGTGTAACAGCTTACGCCTTGCATCAAAGTAGATACATAGTTCATGTTCATCAAAACCATAGTTCATGTTCATTAAAAATGAACATACACAAAAACTGCAAAATCAAACAAGTTGGTAATAATCAAGACTAAACTTGTTCTACTGTAGGTATGGTAAATTTAGGCTCGCGGGAACTATGATCGCAAAGGGTTAACTGTGTCACACTATGATATTTACAGCATACAATCAACTAATGGTTGGTATCATGTATGCATACTAGATGGCGCTTCAGCACACATCACATTCGTGTGTGACAAGATAGTTTCTACTAGTTCTACTAGAGAGCGCTCTAAATTTTTAACCAAATAAAATATTACCGTTGACTTGCGGACGTGGCGCCATGTACACCGCGAAGTAAACACGCGAGGAGAAGTGGGGACAAAATCTAACATCTGGTTTTAGAATTCTGTCCCTTAATACAATTGTTAGGATTCGTACGTGAAAACTGAAAACAGTATCCTATAAAATATAGTGGTAATATTTGGTTTATTATTTGGTGGCAGTTTTACAAAACTGCTATTACTAAGTCGTTCGTGTTTCCGTCCGTACGTCCTTTTGAGCCGTAGGGAGAAAGAGCAGTCCATTGATTAAAGAGACATTTAGGTCGATCCGAATCTCACACAATCACAGTGTTAAGGAGAATGTTTTAGCAAATATCACGTCTTTTTCCCCCTTGTGAACTTTCACCCTGAGATATAAAGTTGTTAAGTCTCCTGTGCCTGTAATATCATAATTTCTGGCTTGCAAGGACAGCTGCTGATACGCACCGTTAGGTGCTTGGTGACAGATTTTCTACTGGAAAGTGGTCAACCGGCTACGGTCAGCGGTCTAAGACATGATCGCAGTGGCCGTTCGATCGGTTAAGAACGACTAGGAACATAGCATCAGTAGCATAACCTGGAAGGCTGAAATTTACACAGAATATAATAGGTATTATTTATAACGGCGCATTGCGTAACATAATGGACTAAAGTAAAAGGAGGTTCAGTACAAAATAAAGTTTTTTCAACGTTAATATTTTGCCTCTAAAGCGGTAGAGAGCTAAGATTTGTCTGAGACCTGTATTTCAACTCTCTGGTAGAGAGTAAATAGTTTAACGCTGGGTAAACCCCAAAGATGGATAGAAGATAGCAGTTCCTCAGGTTTCCGCTATAATGCCGTACCGCGGAAGCACTCGTAGTGAATGCCTCTAGCGGTCACCCATCAAAATAATAACCACAGCGAGCTTACTGTGCTTCACCCGAGCTGAACCTAGATAATTGGTTAAAATACTAGGCAATCTCCGCTACGAGCGCTTCAAATAACATTCGCAGAAACCACAATTTCGGAAAATAACACAGTACCAAAGATGTTACATTTTCGAATCTCATGAAACTGAAAATGGATATAGGTATCTCCTCTATTACTTATATTATATTTCATTTTGGTTTTGATCTTGAACTTTTACATCTAACTCTTCTGGTGGAAGTCTTTTGACGTCCGGTATCTTACCATTTAGTTACCACCGTGCAGATAGAAATAGAAATAAGTACCTACACTTTATTTATGACAACAACAAACGAATGTAAAAACAAATAAAAGATAACAAGTTCTTGCAGTTACCTGCCTCAAAACGGCCCCAACTCAACATAGTGCTAGTGGTAAACGACCAGCGTTGGTCGTTGGTCGTTTTTTTTAAATTCAGATTAAACAAAAAAGAAAATAAATAAGATCTAAAAAAACATAAACATGGCACAAAGTGGATGGAAAAATCCGCCCCGTGGCTTTTGCAGGTCGTTTTCCGGGATCAGTGGTTGTATGAGTCGGAGCCAGAGGGAACTCTGCCACAGCAAATGGGCCGTTAACCGGTGAGACGCATTGAAACGGTGGTGCCGCCGGCAACCTGCGGCATTGTACAGGTGCCCAACTAGAATCAGTGTCAGACACTGGTCCGTTCGGAAGGCCTGTGCAAACCTGTTTGTATCAGTATTGCAATAGTATATATACTAGCTATTATTAGCATCCCCTATAACTGTGTTTTCCCCTGAGTATGTAAGAATGTTCCCCGTAGTAATATAATTGTTTAATGAATATCTACTATAACTTAAAAAATGGCACGGACCCTGGAGTCTGAGGAAAATTTATAAATTATTATTAAAAAAAACTAGGGCTTACAACCCCAGAAGGCTGCCCTGCCAGGTAATTAGAAGTCCTGATGCATGAAGCAATGATAGCCGAGTGGTCATAGCTATGGACTGCCGAGCTGCAGGTCCATGGTTCGATACCCACTTCCGCCGGATTGAGATTCACCTCATGTTGGAAGGGCATTTTGCAAATTCTCACCTGGCTAGCTACCACCCTGGAATAAAAATCTGTAGCCAAGCCCTTCCAGTGTGTTCCGGCACTTCCGGCAGCAGTCCTTGAGAGTCAGTCATGCATGCTAGACCTATTCTGTTTTCCATCCTCGACAACATCATCACTTAAAGTGCAAGCTTATCAGCTGTACAAAAATAAAAAATAAATACAGCGGAGCTCATCGAAGTCATTCGTTTGGCTTCAATAAATTCTGATTGACTCTTATCAGGATGTGGAAAAGTGTGAAATTGACTAAACGATATAATAATTATAAAATATACTTGTTTTCAAAATCAACTCAAGACTTTCTCTTGGAATGCGAGACTTTTTTGTTGCAAAATCCCTTCATTACAGTCGTGTTCAGAGTAAAAGCTATTTTGAAACTAATTACTCATAGGTACATAATTCAATCTTCTTCTTGTTGTTTCATAATCCACATCGCAGTCGTCTTGGGGTGACGAGCGCAGTGCAAAGTCAAGCAGGACGAGAGCAGTGACACTGCATCTTTAATGGACAGGGCGTGTGTGCATATCTGTTACCATCACACGAGTGGAAAGCTTGTCCGTTTCAATGCTTGATAACGTTAAAAAATGCCCAAGGCTAACGTCGATGTGATGTAAGGGGGGTGTTGCTGTACATTATTGGCCCTACCCCTCTAGATCTAATAGGCAAGTCAACTGAATGTAATTTAAGTGAAGTATTTAATCAACCGTGTATAATTATGGTTATTTATGATAAATATTGATTACAACATAAAAATTAAAAGTGGCGTTGCTTCAAATGTAAAAAATTAAGCAAATTGTTTCTATGAAACTGTCATAAATTACATAAAGGTTCTTTAAAAATCTTTTCGAAGCGGATGAAAAGCACTTTTGCACGTAGGTACTATATTTCGAAAGATGAACATCGCTATTTTGAGCTGATGAAATAAATTAAAAGATTACTGTTTATTATAACTATTGTTTTTGTGGAACGAAATACAATGGCAGGCAAAAAATTAAGGTAATACAGGGTGGATCAAAAGTCAGTTTACTTTTGAATCGGTAACTGCGTCGAACAGCAATGGTGGGGTACGGAGAGGTTATACGTAAAGTAAGTCATTCATCGGACAGCAACGTGCGTTTTGCTTACGTGAGTACTATACGCAACTATAACTTCGCCTATAGCGCAACGAAAAATTGTTCACTCATTACAACCTACGGCATAAAAACGAAGCTCCATCGATTCAATTGATTAGAAAATGGGTGCAGAAGTTCTAGGAGTAAATAAACCATGATGCGGCTGACCTAGAACTTCAAGAGATGCCGAAAACGTAGAGCGTGTAAGAGTAAGAGCGTTTTTTTTTGTTTTTTTTTTTTATTGGTGATAGGTAATCCTTTGACCACAATCTCACGTGATGATAAGTGATGATGTGGTCGAAGGTGTTAACAGGCTTAACCTAGAATGACTGGCTCTCAAGGACAGCTGCCGGAACACACCGTTAGGTGCTTGGCGACAGATTTTCAACTTGAGGGTGGTCGCTAGCCAGGCGGGCATTCGCAAAAATGTCCTTCCACCATGCGGTGAAGCTCAAGCCCGCGGCGGGATTCGAACCATGGACCTGCTGCGCGGCAGTCCGTAGCCAAAGCCACTGAGCTATCACTGCTTAATGTTGTTGTTTGTGAACATCCAACTTTTATGAATATCAAAGAGGACATGATGTTACAGTGAATACAGAGCGATATAATCCAATGCTGGAGAACTTTTTAGCTTCATCGCTACAGAATTTCGAGGGTTTTAATCAACTATTGTGGTTTCAGAAAGATGGGGCAACATGTCACACCTCCAATGACTCAGTGAGTGCTGTTCGCGAAATTTTTGGGCAATAAGTTATATCCAAAAGAGGTGATGTTAACTGGCCCCCTTTGTTGGATATATAAAGAGATTTAAGTTATCCACGGGTATTGGTGTATACGAGTATATTGGTGTAATTCACCCTTAATCTCGCCTTATTCCCGTAGCACAAAACTAAACTTACCTGCTAACTGGACAGTAGCAGAAAATGTCTAGTAGGTAAACAACTAAACACAGTCGAACCATATCAAAAACGGCTCAAACAAATCGATAAAGACTGTTAATATCCCCTTATCGAGGTTATCAGATGCCTTTAACGTCAAACTGCGTTGGAAAACGTGATTCATGTCACACGAATAGTACCAATGTAGGCTGAATAAATGGATTTATTTCCGATACAAAGTATGGTGAAGAGCAATTTGCGAATGTTCACCTGGCTACCTACCACCCTCAAGTAGAAAATCTGTTGCCAAGCACCCAACAGTGTGTTCCAGCAGCAGTACCTGAGGGCCAGTAAAATTACAGACACATGAGACTTAACAACTGTATCTCTCAGGGTGACAGGCGCAGTGCATTCGTCACCAATGTAACTTATTGTGTTTACGAGCCATACTTAGAAACCTGTGACATACGAACGGATAGACGGACAGACAGGGCTAAAAGAGATATCCGTTTTGCCCTTTGGGTACGGAAGCCTATAAACAAGAATGATTCCCAAGTGTACGCATATTTTTTACATATGTATATGTTTACCTCGCTAATGTTTTTCCTGGGCTAAGCGATCTTTATTATTATAACTTGATTTAATAAAGAAACTGGTGGTAGGGCATTTGCATGGTGCTAGGCCTAGGGCATTTTACGAATGCCTGCCTAAAATGCGCTCTCCTCTCACTTGCACCCTATTGCTGTCTGTAGTGTGTAAGTGAGAGCACAATTTTCAGCGCCATTAGATTTGTTTTTTTATACCAGGTTATATTTTGTCGGTGACAAGGTACCTCCAAGTTGTTGTTGTGGTGGCAGGCATGCCTAACTCCGCATTTTAGATACAAAGCTACAGGGTACATTGGCGTATCCGTCCGACCGGCATTATTCTACGGGCGTGCCGCATCAGAAGAGATCAGAGCTATGCGTGGCTATGCGGTAGAAAGAGAGACACCTTGTATCTAGGTATATATAAACATTAGGTACTCCGTGCTTTGTGAGCTTTTTTTTATGCCTGATAGGTTAGCCTTTGACCACTATCTCACCTGATGGTAAGTGATGATGTGGTCGAAGATGTTGTACAGGCTAACCTAGAATTACTGGCTCTCAAGGACAGCTGCCGGAACACACCGTTAGGTGCTTGGCGACAGATATTCAACTTGAGGGTGGTAGCTAGCCAGGCGGGCATTCGCCAAGTGCCCTACCACCATGCTGTAACGACTGCCATCCTAAGACAACAACCGGGACCGACAGCTTAACGTGCCCTCCGAAGCACGGAAGCGCTCAAAAGAAATGTCACCAGCGGTCACCCATCCAACTCCTGACCGCCGCGGACGTTGCTTAACTTTGCTGATCGATTCAGAATGGCTAAGCAAACTTCACTACGAGCGCTTCAAGTTGAAGTGCACTTTATTGCTTCGTCACTAGAGTCGGTTATTTATTGGAATGGCTTTGCGGAGTCTCTGGTCCTTTTTATTCTGTGCTCGTGGTTCAATCCTACAATTCTTCGTTTCCTCATGTTTCAATACAAGTACTTGAGCCTAATAACAACTGTGCACCCTTACATAACAAATATATAACTAATTGTGCGGTATGGGCATTTCCTATAACGGTATGTTCACCCCATCTATTCTAAAAACAATTATTGGTTCGTATTTAGGTGCGAGCAAAGTTTTCTGTTGGGGAGTTTTATAGAGGGCGGAAAAGAGTTTAAATAAGGAACATGAATATCGTTCATTGCAATGCATTTAGCAGGTTCAAGAAAGCAACTTGTCAGTAAAGTGACAAAATATCTTACTATACGAACATAGTCATTGCCTAATAGGTACTTCGTTATGTTATCTAAACAAAAGGACTGCCTTATGGCTCGTATAGTGGCCTTGAGCACGTCATCTTTTCAACCGCGCCAAATCTTGATGGGGAGAGGAATCCCATGGCACGAAAGGTTCGAAGGATACACCGACAGATTCAAGTAGTACTTATATTCTAAATATAGTCTAAATATTGTATTTGATCACGTAATAAGTGTTTGTTACAATATCTATTTATTTTTATTGAATGTATTTATTTTTTTAGTTACGGGTAAACAACGTTCTAAATGTATTTTCAAGATAATACCAGCTTAATTATTTTAAACTGTCGAATACCATAACCATGTAGAATGGTTATCAAAATTAGATAGAAGCGCGACAAAGCTGTTCAAATTTTCCTAAATAAAATTTCCGATGCGCTTATAGTGATGGAATAAGATGCACTTCGGCTCGCAAAGCACGGAGTATCGAATATTCACCCACAAGGAGACATTGAGACATCAGAGATATGCGATAGAAAGAGAGCCGTCTCTGTACGTCGTCGTCGCGTAGCTCTGATGTCTTCTGATGCGTACAATAATCCCGTCCGGACGGATATGCCGACGGACACGTAATAGCTTTGTAATAAAAGGTATTATTACATATTCTATGATTAAAGTGAAGAGTGAGAGCCAGATCCGGTATTACTCATTATCCATACATAGTAACATATGGACTCATTCACTAGGCTTTTTTATGATATTCACTGAGATTGATCATGGGAATTAAAGGATTCTTGAGGGCGGCGCAAAACCAAAATAAAATAAGTATCTGAGGTAAAAACAATTGAGGGCGAAACTATTTTGGGGCAAACCAAAAAGCATTCGGTTGTGCTTGTGTGTTCTTCTGTGTTATACGTGTACATATTTACATATACATATTTTATTGCTAAAGTTATCTAGAAAGAAAAATAAATATTGCGCTGCTATCTCTGCGGATAGATTTGAAATCCAGCAGCAATTTTTAGGTTACTGGTTACTACTACTCATTTTTTTAATATTATAGGTTAGTAAGTATAGGTATTTATGGTCACTTTTTCGTTTAGCAGGACATCGCTTGACTTAACTTTCACCGCTTGGGCACCGCCATTTGGATGCATAAAGAATGTTGACGACGTTTTTTATTTCACGAAAGTCAGATGATGCATAGGTAGATACTTTGAAGACATTTTTAATGTTAGGTTTATAGAGCCCCTGGAGACCACATTTTTAACACTTCTGGCAATAAGTAAGAAGATACAAGGCAATAAGTATGAATATAAGTCTAAAAAGAAGAATCCTGTGCAGCCCTGTTCTTTCAGGCTGACTAAGCAATACCTACCTAGTGTCTTTTTCATACACATGTCATAAAACTATAGGTACAATATAGTGACGGATGGCCAGAGGAGTTGGTGATCCACCAGAAGGTAAGATCTGTAAGATCTTATCTGGTGGATCGCCAACTCCTCTAAAGCCATCCGTCGCAATACATCGCCCATAACGAATAGGTAGTCAAAAATATGCAGTTGAATCTACTTTCAGAGCGTAGGCAGGTGAAGTTTTGAACTGCCTGCATTACATTTGCTAAACGTGACATATAAGATTACACGTTACCCCGTGGTGAATCCGGAACACAGTGATTTTGAAGCTTGATTTCGGCTTTGGCTATGGACTGCCGCGCAGAAGGTCCATGGTTCGAATCCTGCCGCGGGCTTGAGCTTCACTGCATGGTGGAAGGGCATTTTTGCTAATGCCTGCCTGGCTAGCGACCACCCTCAAGTAGAAAATCTGTCGCCAAGCACCTAGCGGTGTGTTCCGGCAGCTGTCCTTGAGAGCCAGAGTTATTCTAGGTTAAGCCTGTTAACACCTTTGACCACATCATCACTTACCATCGCGTGAGATTGTGGTCAAAGGCTAACCTATCAGCAATAAAAAAAAACATCACATGCTTAAAGTGCTGCTTGTCGCCTACAGTAGTGGATAAGGCAACGATAGAAAGTTTGGAATCCATCCAAAGTAATTCTCATCAGGAATCGTACCTCTTATTACATAGAGCTATATTTTAAAGACATATAGCTACGGAGTATCTGCGAAATATGGCAGAATTACTGAGCAAGCTATGACATCAAGCTTCCAAATCTGTGTAAGCCAGCCTTGACCCAGGTGAACGAAAAAACCAGTCGGCGAAGTTCAGGGCCAATCGCACGTCTGAAGCCTCTGCTACATCAGATTAGTGACAATTCAGCGGAAGGACTGTTCAATAACGTCAGCTAATATTGCAAACAGCAAAAATACATTGCTAAGTTTTTTTTTTTATCCACCAGGGACGGGACGGTCCAGCGGCACTATATCTGTTTGGGGTGAGAGGTTGTGTGTATATAGTCTGTTAACATTTTGCTCGGAAACAATTGGTCCATTTCGATGTGTTTTTTTTTTAATATTTGAATGTGGAGATACTTACCTTTGGAAACTTGTGAATGCTCGTCTGGCTAGCTCCCTTCAAGTAGAAAATCTGTCGCTAATCACTTAACGGTGTGTTTCGTCTTTGACTGCTAATAGTAGTGCTAGGCCTGTTCAGCATCCTCGTCTACCATCAGGTGAGATGGTATTACAAAATGTATGTGGTCTGCGGAGCATGCTTCATTGCAAAAATAAAAATCTGATCACGTAATAAGGCGTTTAAAATCCGCCCGTTTGTTTTTTTATGTACCTAGAGTTACTTGCGCTATCAAGACGAATCTATTGATATCTCTTACATTAAAATCGGTTGAGCCGTTTTGAAGTTATGGTGGAATGAAGAAACTCACAAACATACCTACATACATGATGCAAACATAACTCTAATTTTCTTGGACCGTCGTGTAAAAAGGGGAGTTAGTGATGAAAAAAGTAATGAAATTATTAACCTATCAGCTGTTAACTGTCAAATGGAAAATAACATACATTACTGTACAGATAAATAGATATCTATCGTCTGATCGAAATATAAATCTGTATCGAGTTGATAGAAATTGTCTAGACATTTCATTAATCTTTACTCGAACATACGACGCGGTAACACTAAAAATTTTTATAAATCAAAACTGTATTGAATACAAGTATGCTTTTATTTCACAATAGTACCTAGATTGTACTAAGAGTGCACATAAGTCATTTTAGCCGAGACAAGTTTGACATTACTGATATAAGTCGAGAGTAAAATGTGTTTGGTACACGAGTTACAAACAGATTTTCAGTTCAATAGCGAGGAAATTAAACAATTAGGTATTGTTAGTAGGGTGAGGCGGGGTAATTATGAGACGAAAACAACAACTTTAGCATTTTAAGGCTTCTAAAAATAGTTTTTGTTGTACTGAACTTATTAAAACTATAAACTTTCATGCAATCTACTCTGTATTATTATCAATCCCTAATGAACATTCAAAATACTAGACTTTTTATGAAAAATATGTGTCTCATATTTTTCCGCCTCTATGGGGTAAATATGAAACATCGTAGTCTAAATATAAGACGGCATATATAAATCCTACAGTTTACGTATTTTTCAACTGCGTGCGTTATTTTAAGACAGAGAGGGGTAAAAATGATACAAATTAGCATTGACACGGCAAAAAACTTTGATTTTTTACTAAAAATACTTTGCTAAACTTCTATATGTCTTTGTGATGTAATTATTTGGTAAACAAATACTTAGTTCGAATTCACAGTTAAACCTATACTTATATAATCATGGAGACCTCAATTACAACAAATAGAAGTATAAATAGCCACAAAACTAGAAGTGTGGTACTTCTATAATCAAAATGGGGCAAAATATGAGACATTTTTACGTTAGTTAATATGATACTTTTCCAGCAATCAAACATCGGTACACCTCTTTTATTTTTTTGTTTTGAATATGGCAGTTTCATGACGATTTCGTTATTACGCGGAAAATATTTTTCGTTCGTTTTAGAGTTTTAGGTAAATCACTGTTAACTTGTAATTTTAGCTGTATAATACTTCTTTTTTTTTGTAATATGGCCTATAAGGATAAAATCACCAATGGCATAGTTTAGTTCCACCCACGTATCCGTACGAGTTTCATCAGTCAAACCATACATCGTGAGCTCGCTGTTTTTAAGATTCACATGGCTCGCTCACATTATTGTCTTTTTGCAGTTCATAATCTTGTAGTGAAAAAATAAAACGATGATTTGGACAACATCAACACAATTTACCAAGAAGTTAAACTATTTCTGACAAAGCTCATGTTGTCCAAAACATTTTCGTCTTCGTAAATAATCCCTCTTTCTAAATCTGAATCAGTGTCAGAAAGAACCAGTGCAGGTTTCTGTTTTTGTTTCGTTTTTTAAGCTCTTCTTTGTTACATTTCTAAATTTCAATTAGCGGCATTGTGATATCTTCACTGTGGTTTTGTTTTATTTTTACCCGATATCTGTCTTATATTTTCCCAAAAGTGTGTTTCATTTTTCCCCTAAAATTAAAAACGTCCTGACTGTACGCTAGCAAAAGATAGACTAAAATGGCGGATCGCCCAAGCAAAGGCAAACCATGCAGCGGTGCGGGGCGGGAGGCCGTTCGTGCGCGGGGTAGAAGCGAGCGACAGCTAACAAAGTTTGTCCACGTTGACATACAATTTTCGCGCCAAATTTTAGGATCCAAAATATTTTGATAAATAATTCTTTAACACTTTTGGTAAAGGTTACCAAAAAACACAATTTACCCATTACATTTGAATGTTCAATTTAAACCGAATTATAGGTATTAAAAGATGTTCTATTGATATTTTTTTTATAAGTCTTATTTTTACCCGAAATATCGTATGTCTTATAATTACCCCGCCTGACCCTAATACATATCTAATATATCTTTACCTGAAATGGAAACTGATATTTGTACAATGTTCTATGATGAGATGAGTCATGAATCATGAGAGATTCTTTCGAAAATAAATCTAGAAAAGACCTTGATTTCTTTTCGTTCTTTTCGACTTTTCGAATATATGGGTAATGTCAAACACCTTGGCAACTTCTTGCATAAAATACTTATATAATATTCACTCAGAGAATATTCACTTATTGTTTTATGATTTTTTTTATTTTTATTTATTGTCATGGAACCAACCGCACTTAATAAAATTACATTACAATTTTTTTTAAACTTACTGCCAATGACAGTTTCTCACTTTTTATACAAAATAATAATAATATAGTTATCAACTACTAAAAGAAACATACCTACTACCTACTATTAACAGTATTTGACACGCACCAAGGATAGGACTTAGATAGGGAGGTGTACCTAATTATGTGAAAGAGTTATTATATATGTTAGTTAAGTATGTGAATGTAGTGTAAAGTGAATGGTGTGCAAAGTGAATGTGAGCGTTCTTCTGGAGTACCAAGGCTCTAAGAGTAAGGATACCAGAAGACACAGTGTGTAATGTATATGTAGCATCAGAAATTAAGGAATTAACAATATTGTTGTTAATTATTTAGTAATTTGTTTCTTAAAACCTAATTTATGAAGGTGAAATATATCGATTGCTGAGAAACATTTATTATAGCTGTCGAGCGTTCGGCTTATGATGGAATTATGCGCATAGTTTGTGTAACTTGCTGGGACATGAAATAAGTCTGTATGGCTAGTTCGTAGAAAAACACTTTTCTGCTTTGGGTCATAGTTGTGCTGAAATATTCAAGTCACTGGCAATTTATTTGATAGCTAATGCGCATACTAGATGGCCACGGACCCAAAGTTTTCACCCCAATCGGCACAAACTATACTCTGCCTAAGTTTACCTATTTGCGCCACTTGGGCTTCAATGGCAAGCCTTGAAAGCAGCACCACTGTCTTAAATTAAGCAACGTTATGACTTGGATGGGTGACCGCTAGTAAAATAACTATTAAGCGTGCACGTGCTTCGGAGGGCACGAGAAGCATGGGTCCCGCTAGTTGTCATAGGATGGCAGTCGTTATAAACATGGTGGTAGAGCAGATTGCTAATGCCTGCCACCCTCAAGTTAAAAATCTGTCCTCAAGCACCGGACGGCCGCGACGCGGCAGCTGTCCTTACAAACTTGTAATTCTAGGTTAGCCTTACCTTAACAACATCTTCTATCACATCGTCACTTAGTTACCTTCAGGTGAAAAGTGGTCAAAGGCTAGCTTATAAAAAAATAACCTTTGTTCAGAAGCGGAGAAGGGTAAATGATTTTAATACATTAAATACTTATCAACGATGTAAAATAAACAGCGTTGTCATTTCATGAATATATGTGTAAGAAGGATACCTACTCCTTAAAATATGTTTGACCTTCAGATTTTTCATATCTTTTCTGCTGTGTCCACATATGTAAATTATCATCATGTTATCATCACCTGAACCACACAATGTAACGTTATTTGCATGGAAATTGCGTTATTGTAAACGCGTCGTGCGAGGTCATTCGTCGAAACACATTGATTTGCCACAAATTTACCTCAACGATGACATAAAAGTATATATTACTAGGTAGGTACATACATATAAATTATCATTATTCAGACCCATTCCAACATTGAAGGAAGGGAGGAAGGTTCCTTGCTTCGGCAACAAATTTGCCCAACTACCTCTTCTTTAAACTGTGCTGTGCACCTGAAAATTATAATTAATGCTGGTTGAAAGCTTGGAATACTCGAAAACTGTTGAACCCATGCGTGGTATATTCCGGAAACTTCAGACATATATACTTATCTCTTATCTGTAACACTTGACCCAGTTGTTAAAGTAGCAGTAACACAAAAATGTGAAATTCACCTGTGATTTTTTTTCATCAAGTCTGATTTACGATAATTTATTTTAGCAAATACACATTTTTATGATCCATATAACTATGATTTTTTATACCCATTATATTGTTTGCTTTTTTAAACAGAAAGTATAAACTACCCATTATATTAATTGCTGGTTGCTTATTATCACTGTGTAACTGTGTGAAATAATTCCACTTCTTGAAGGAAGTATGTATACCAATGTATATTCTATATTATTTTAAATTATATTGGCTACGATGTATTTCCAGTTATGTGGTATTTCAATAAAAAAACATATTACCTATACTACGCTTTATCGCACCTATACTTTCTTTGACGGGGCCTTTACCTTAATTACTGTTGTAGATGGTGACATCTATAACAATAATTAAGGTAACAACAACAACCAACAAAGGTATCAACAGTTAAAGTAATACCATTAGAGCGCAAAATTTCGGCTCCAAGTGGTTTAGGCACCCGGGGTGAAATAGGAATCTGGTACGATTTCCATTGGGACAAAAATTTTGTGGTCTAATATTTTTTTCTTAAGAGCCATTTCACAAAATCACGCTACTGACGTTTAGGTAAATGCCAGCGCATCGCTTACACAAGTGAAAGAAGTGACGACGGAATAGCGTGACTGTGAGTAACTTATTTTGATATGTGCACTCATTAATATTAATATCGCATCAGACATGCTTTCTTACCCCCCGACCTTTTACGTTCAGTGGTATCCCCAATAGTAAAAAGTAAGACTGAGAGTGCATCAGTAAGCTCTAATTACCGTCCCATTTCGATTGCTACAACGTGTTCAAAAGTCATTGATTCTATAATGTTAAAATTACTATCAAAACACATCGAAATAAGTGACGCACAGTTCGGTTTCAAAGAACAAAGTTCAACGGCAATGGCTATATTCACCTTAAAACAAATAGTTGACTACTATGTAAATAGGAAAACTAAGGTATATGCATGTTTCCTTGAATTAAGCAGGGCTTTTGACCGAGTTGACTATCGGATTCTGTGGGGCAAGCTCCGAGGCGTGGCTGTTCCTAATGACATATTAAACCTGCTTAGATACTGGTACAATTCACAGGTTAACGTGGTCCGCTGGCGTGACTCATACTCTGAAGAGTATGTGCTGCCGTGCGGAGTGAGGCAGGGGGGCCTCACGTCTCCCTTACTTTTCAATTTTTATGTAAACGCGCTGATAGAGGGGCTCAGCAAAACCGGCGTTGGCTGCTCCATTGGTCAGAAAATCATGAATAACTTAAGTTACGCTGATGATATGGTTTTGTTGGCCCCCTCAATCAGCGCCATGCGTATATTGCTCACTACATGTGAAAAATATGCACGGGCACATAATTTAGTATATAACACGGAAAAGTCAATGGCGATGGTTTTTGGAGCTACCCCGAAAGACAAAACTCCCCTACCACTTTATTTGGACGGCAATACTCTGAGATATGTTACTTCGTCCAAATATCTGGGTCATATAATCACCAGTGACCTGAGAGACGACCATGACATTGACAGAGAGAGACGATCTCTTGCCGCTCGAGCGAACATGCTGGGAAGAAGATTTAATAAATGCTCACGGGAGGCGAAAATTTTATTGTTTAAAACATATTGTACGTCACTGTATACGCCACATTTATGGTTTAGCTATAAATCTGAAAGTTACCGCACTTTCAAAGTGCAATACAACGATTCGTTTCGCATCTTGTTTCGCCTCCCGCGGTATTGCAGTGCGTCTGCAATGTTCGCTGAAGCTCGCGTGCCGGCTCTTGATGGACTGATACGGCATCGCATTGCCCGATTTAGAGACTCACTTTTTAGATCTGGCAATACTCTTGTCAAAACTATTATAACATGTGTCAGTCATACATTTTTGAAATTTTGTTCTAAGATGTTGAGCACTAAGAAATTGTACTGAGTTATTTAATTTAATATGATATGTATAATTTTGACTAATTGTAATTTTGTTTATTATGTGCATGTATTATTATTAGTAATGGACCTTTTTTGATGTCTGACAATAAATATAAATAAAATAAAATAAATAAATAAATAAAATAATAAATAAATATAAGTTGTGATATAAAAAAATGTGTTATTGGCATGAGTAAACAATGATAATTTAGAGTTATGTTCAATATTTTTTCCTGACCAAGAAAACAGAGTTAGTATCACAGTTAATTGAGATTAGATTAATTGGAGAATGCACTTTCTTTTGCTATAATATCTGTTTGGAATTATACTTTATTTAACGCAATAAATCGTGTTAAAATGCTCATATAATTCGTGGAAATTGGCGCAAGGTCTTTAATTTTTATTCCATAATTATGATATATTATCGATATTCTAGAAAATTTCGGACAACAAGATTATATGCCTGATGTATAGATTTTTTAAAAAGTTAATTTGATGATTTTTTATACAAGAGATAGAGCTCAGAAGATCTGTACGTTAATTCGTAAAACAAGGTGCGGGAGATTGGTCACTACAAAATACTTGAAGTAATATTTGTAAATGTAGTACATTAACTGAAAAGGGAACAGAGTATTCTATTTTTATCAATTATTCAACAATTTGTAGATCTTTTCTATGATAGTAAATTAAGCGCTTAAAATCTTCAATACACGCATCAAAATGTGAAATGCCTCTTAAGTGTTACCTTTCCAGGGAAAGAGACGAGCTGTTCGCAGGAAGAAGTCATGGCTGCGAATCATCAGGTAGTGGACAGGTATTGCGAGTGCCATAAGATAGTTAACAGACGTAGCTACTGCATGGCTAGTTTATTTCGCGTACTTCCACAGTATTATGTCGTATGGTGTATTGCTGTGGGGAGCTGCTGAGATAGACACAATCTTTATCTTACAAAAGCATACAATTCGAGCCATATATGAAATGGATCCCAGGGAATCTCTAAGGGATCTTTTTAAAGAAATTGATATATTAACTTTGCCGAGTATGTTTGTATTTGAAAATATTATGTATGTCCGGAAAAAAATAGTAAATTGAAATTATATAGGTAAAGAATAGATGTATCAAATAGCGGTACCAGGTTTTAGAATAGCAAAGTTTTATATTAAAATTCCCAAATACTCGTATATTACAATGCTCACAGAAGGAAAATTCAAGTTGCAAGTGAAAAACATTTTGATAAAGAAATCCTACTACACAGTTTCTGATTACTTAAACGACAAAAATGCTTGGAAAATTCCGCCTCTGCCAAGCTATCACCTGTCACCTACGTAATTTAAACGGCCCCGAGTTTCTTGCCCGTTCTTCTCGCAGTATCTATAAAATTATTTTTTTTGCTGAACGTGACAGTACTATGTAGAATATTTCAATATTTAAATTTGTAATTGACCTTCATAAGAGCGCCGTAGACGCCTAAATTGAATAAATGATTTTGAATTTGAATTTTGAAAACCAACGTGAGCGCTACGCGGCGCAGATATGCTAAAAACTCTGCTATGTAGCGTATATAGATTTGAGCCATTAATTTGGTGTGGAGGCGTTGGGTCCGTAGGGCCGAGAGCTCATCTTATTTTCCAAAACTAATCAGAGCGCTTGGTCGATGCGACGCGTGATCAAAATGCTGGCACCTATTTGGCACAACGAATAAGCATTGCAATCCAAAGGGGCAATGCTGCCAGCATGCTGGGAACGCTGCCAACTGGTAGTGAGCTGGAGCATTTGGACTACCTTCAGGACTGCACTAGCCTTTGGTTGGTTGTCTAAATGCTTTAAATGTAGTAGCTGTATGTACGTAGTTTGTAGTGTTTTGTCAATGAAGTCGGTAATTAATATATCAATTATAAAATGATATAAGTATTAATTAGCGCGGGGGCTGCAGGGGCATCCGCTCGGGTACAAAACCAGATTGAACCAGCTCAGCCTGGGGACAAAGTTAAGGGGTGCCACAAAGCAATACGATGCAGACGATTATGTTGTTCGATTTATCACAGTATTAATATTGTATTGTAAAACCATAATAGAACTAGACAAGTAGTTTTTGTTAATTTTTTATGTTATTGTGACGGAACAAGCTCAAGGCTCATCTGATGTTAAGCGGACTAACCTCTGCCTATAACAAATACATTTCGTCACAATAAGTCACGAATCGCACTGTGTCCGCAACCGAGTTTTGAACTATTTGTGCTAAATGTATTAATAGATATTTTGATATGGTTAATACTGCATAACGATGTCGTCTGCCAACTTAAGAAAGACACTCCGATTTGGTTGAAAATAAAAATATAGGTTGTTCTGGACGTCATTCCGAATTTAGAACTTTTTTTTCGATCACGTCTGCCGAGTGAAAAAAGTAACTCCAATTTGGCTGAAGATCGATATCTAGGTGGTTCTGGATGTCCTTATTCCGAATTTGGAACTTATTTTTCGATGACGTCTGCAAAGTGAAACAAGTTACTTCGATTTGATTAAAAATCGATATCTAGGTAGTCCTGGACGTTCATATTACGAATTTGGAATTTGTTTTCCGATGACGTCTGCCAAGTGAAAGAAGTTACTCCAATTTGTCTCAAAATCGATATCTAGGTTATAATGGACGTCGTCATTCTGAATATGTATTTTTTTTATGATGTCTGCCAAGTGAAGACAAATGGCGTATCTCGAAAACGGTATAGATATGGGAGGTTTGAACAATTATCGAAGAGAATCGGAAAAGCATTTGAATAATATGGGTTCTCTCCGATTGGTGAGTTTGGTTCCTCTGTCCAATCTTTCGTTCACTTGTCGTGGTACCATTACATGGTTCCGTTAAAGGTACCTGTTTACCGTTAAAGGTGAAGTTTGGTGATTGGGCAACTAGAGGTATTCGAAAAAGTAGAGATTATTTGTTTCGCAGGAAAACTTTAACATCTTGCAAGCAGTTTCATGATTATGTTAGGAACTATTCAAAAACTTTTAAGTCTGTTTGCTTGTGTGCTAAATCTCTTTTTATTAGAGATAATATTAGCAAGTCTAAAAATAAAATAAAAACCATTTGTAAGACTATAAATATTGAGACTGGTAAAAATAAACCTAGAGATTCAAGATATGTCCTAACTATTAATAAAAATCAAATCTCTGATACAATACAAGTGACGAATATATTTGAAGTTTTTTTTTTCTAACTTACCCCTAGAAGTCACTAAATCATTGGATTCATGTCCCAATGTAGCAGAAGCCCTATTAAAACATAATTTTCCCTGCAAAACACCAGACTTTTCTTTCAGATACACGACAAACTTTGAAATTATAAAGACATTCAAAAGTTTAAACATAAAGAGTACTGAAGACTTGTGGGGTATGTCAGTTAAAGTGGCAGAGTCTATAATTTGCATTATTGCACCATACTTAGTAACAATATTCAATCTTTGTGTCGATAGAGGAAATTTCCCCGACTTAATGAAACTAAGTAAAATCACTCCAATTTTGAAGTCGGGGGCTGCATCTAACCCTTGCAATTATAGACCTATTTCCATCTTACCTGTTCTGAGTAAAGTATTCGAAAAAGTTATGCTCAAACAACTTTTATCTCATTTTAATGAGCATAATATATTGAATGAGAATCAGTTTGGTTTCACTAAGAGCAGATCCACTACAGATGCAGGTGTTCAATTGATGTCACATAAACTTGAAGCCTCACATGATGTTGCATGATACGCCAATAGCATCATGTGATGATGAGTTCACATGATGCTATTGGCGTATTTTGTGATCTTTCCAAGGCATTCGATTGTGTAGAACACTACACCCTGATTCGTAAGCTTTCACACTATGGTATTCGTGGAAAAGCTTTGAATCTAATAGAGTCATATCTGTCAGACAGGCTACAGATGGTTGGAATAAATGGCAATACTTCTTCCGGGTCTTTGGTAAAAATAGGTGTACCGCAGGGATCAATTTTGGGACCTTTTCTGTTCCTAGCGTATATTAATGATCTGCCTTGCATGGTCAAAGATTTCTGCGATATTGTTTTATTCGCAGATGATACCTCTCTGATTTTTAAAGTAGATAGGAAAGATTGTGAACTCATTCAAGTAAATAATGTGTTATCTATGATCTCTGAATGGTTCGCCGCTAATAATCTTCTCTTAAATTCAAAAAAGACCAAATGTTTAAAGTTTTCTTTACCAAATGTTCCTTATGTAGAACCAAACATTAAGCTTGGCTCAGATAAACTCTGTATTGACAAAGCGACAGTCTTTCTGGGAATCAAAATGGATTCAACTTTACAGTGGGATCCACATATACATGATCTAGCCGGAAGACTTAGTTCTGCTGCATATGCAGTTTGTAGGATAAGACAGTTAACAGACGTAGCTACTGCATGGCTAGTTTATTTCGCGTACTTCCACAGTATTATGTGGTATGGTGTATTGCTGTGGGGAGCTGCTGCTGAGATGGAAACAATCTTTATCATACAAAAGCGTGTAATTCGAGCCATATATGAAATGGATCCTATGGAATCTCTAAGGGATCTTTTTAAATAAATTTATATATTAATTTTACCGAGTCTGTATATATTTGAAAATATTATGGAAAAAATTGAGTAAATTTAAATTAAATAGTGACAACCACGATTACAGCACTAGGAATAAATATAAAATAGCAGTACCATGTTTTAGACTAGCAAAGACAAATAAAAGGTCCTTTTTAGGTAATTGTGTGCGGTTTTATAATAAAATTCCCGAACATATTACAATGCTCACGGAAGGAAAATTCAAGTTGCATGTGAAAAATATTTTGATTGAGAAATCATACTACAAAGTTTGTGATTACTTAAACGACAAAGATGCTTGGAAAGTTCCTCCTCTGCCAAGCTATCACCTGTCACCTACGTAATTTGAACAAATATTGTAATAGTCGTATTATATTGTATAATATAACACATTGTTAAAAGATGTTTAAAAGAATGGCCCCGAGTTTCTTGCCCATTCTTCTCGCAGTGGCTCTATAAATTTTTTTTGCTGAACGTGGCAGTACACTGTAGAATATTTCAATATTAAAATTTGTAATTGACCTTAATAAGAGCGTCGTAGACGCCTAAATTGAATACATGATTTGGAATTTGGAAATACCATGCTGTTTTCTATTAACCGTGGTACCATTAAATCGTCAGAGTAAAATTTCCCCTAAACTAAAATATTAAAAAGTGTCAATTTGACACCTGTCACATCTAAGATCTATGGACCCGTAGTAATTTTTAGAACATTTGGTACCCAAATATGAAACTAAAATCGAGGAACTCGTCATCACCTGTCACTTTGACATGTGTCATGCCTGTCCATTAGTCCGTTCGTCCGTTCGCTTGTCTATGCTCATTGCCGAATTCCAACTCACAGTTGCCCGGTTTTCCATTTTCAATAACTAAGTGACAGACCTATGAAAAAGGTGAGAATTTTTGAATTTGGAAGTTTTCCTTCTGTACGGTTATTTATTCATATGGCCGCAGCATCTCTATCAACTCAAGCACAACGGAGTGTCGAGTGCAGTGCAGTGTCATTCAAAACGAGAAAGAAGGCTGACACTGCAACTGTAATGGATGAACAGGCGTGATGCTTATCATCAAGCGGGCGACTTATCCTATAGTCAATACTTAACACAAGAAGTATGTTACCGAACCTTTTCATGATAAAATCGGCATCGTCATTACATCAACCGAAAAGCGCACAGTTAAACACGGTCTCTCACAATTTTGGGGAATTTGCCATAATCCCCACGCTTGGCAGGTCAACCTTCTGGTATTTTTCCCTTCGTCGCCACTTACGATACCCACGGGAAGAAATGGGGGGGTGACCCGGCACCCCATATAGGTCAAATATACCTACCCTATACGTTCCCTAGTCGGCATAACAAGTTAAAATATAGGGTTATAGGTTTATAGTTAGGCATAGAGGCAAGATAGCAATATAACCTCAATACCTTTTATAATAAAAAAGATACACAGGTTACTTACGTAAGTAGGTGGCTTCAGACGTAACACAACATGAATGAGTCTAACAAGCTGAGTCTAGCCATTTTATGGTCGCAACATAACACGTTTATGAGTGCAATATAATGCACTATCATGTCTTCAAGGGCAACCTTGGAACACTCGATAATTCACAATACAAGGCCGACGAATCACGACATGCCCCAAACTTTTTGAATTAATGCTGCAGGTAATGGATAATATATATAGCGGGACCACGGATTTAGGAAGTAAATCCGTGAGCGGGACAGAGGAGTTTCTGTTTGTATTAACATATTAGTGGTAATTTTATGTAGGTAAATACCTACTTAAGTAGTTTTATATTGAAGCGCTCGTAGCGTAGCTTGCCTAACTGATGATCACGTTCGCTGCGGCTATTATCACTTCAATGGGTGAACGTAAGTAGCATTTAATGAGTGCTTCCGTGCTTCGGAGGGCACGTTATGCCATAGATTTTAGAATGACAGTCGTTATTGGCATGGTTGTAGGGAGATAGGACATTTTGCGAATGACTGCCCGGCTAGGATTGAAGCCAAGAGTGTTACGCGAGGCTATTGAAATAAAAAAGTACCTACCCAAATTTCAATGGAGGTGATGGTTGGCAAGTATCACCTGCATGGGATCCTATTATGAGATTAATTAAATCCTATGGCCGACACAAATCTGCAAGTGACAAGACCTCTGGGTCTGGACACTATGAGCGAATACTGCGTGTGTAGGGAACGTTATGATTAATATAAAATTTCTGACGGTAGGCAGTACAAAATAATTTCTTAATAACTCATGTGACAAATAAAACCAATTAGTCACCCCGTGACCACGATCACTACCTATACGATAAATATACGCATTTAAATCGTTTAAAGTTGTTTAATTATCTACTATGAAAAATAAATATAGTTAAATAAAAATATGTATCTATATGTATATTCTACTCAATGAACTCCTGTAATGACACCCCGCATGCTACGGTATAATTAATTTATTTTCGGCTCCCTTCTCGTACAAGTCAATACCTACAATAACGGCCCCTGAAAAATAATATAAGTAATTAAATAATATAATTAGATAATTAAATTTCTAGTCCCCAAATTCGTCTTTGAGTCAATGTTCTACACAAGACATCCAATTTTCAGATTTGTTACTTCTTCGGTTTACGAGCTAGAAACCGTTACGTAAGGACGGATAGACAAATAGCGCATGGCTTTCGTTTTGCTCTTTATATACGGAGCCCAAAAAACATAATAAATAAATTACTATTTTAATTTATTTTCAGTAGATTTTATTACTACCCAAAATAAATTGCAAGCTCGTGCTAGGACATAGCCAAAAGCAAATAAATTCAGTTTTGTTATGACAGTTATAGAGCCAATAACAACTATTAACCAATTGGTTACCGATAGACCTGTTTTCAACGTGTTACAGTTTTATAATGCGCCCTAGGCACGCTAACCGGAACACTCGCGAAGTTCAATGTCTATATAACAACCAACATATATATTGTGCGAGGACACGCCCAAGTGTGGTAAAAAGGGAATATAATTTTGATACCATTTCGAAGATTTTCTTTTTACATTTTATTATATTATCTAAGGTCGCACATTAAAATCTTGAGAAACAAATTGACTTTATATTTTTTAGAGATTAAATTAGCAGTAGAACTCTTCCGTCGTCCGGGGAAGACACCAAAACTTTTTCTTACCGCCAAGCAGTACTGTTCGCATACTGTGTTCTGCACTGAGAAAAATGATTTCAGTCCTTCATTACTTATTGACGTGCAGAATAATTAATAATGCTGATGCCTGTAATAATATCAAGAGTATGATGAAATAGCATGAAGGCAAATATACTTTTGGTTCCATCACTACAAGTTTCAATTCAAATAACAAACAGAAGTCATGACAGCCTTTCATTTAAAAATAAAGTAACTTAATATTAAATTATTACGATATACCTGCCTTTTAACAGGAATTTCATAATACATTTTCAAGTTTGTCGTGAGTAAAATGTAGCACGACAATTAATCAAGAATTAGTGCGAAACCGAAAATAAAATATCAAGACCGAGCATGACAAAAAAACATAATTTTCTACCCACAAAATATTATTGAATCATGAGTAGTTAACGGGTTTTTACCAATAATTTACTATGATGTAACGTTCTAAATAATTAGTGAAATAATTATCTGTTGGGAAAAAATAAATGATAGTAATGTCATGTTAAATTTTCGTGACCGGCACGACGTCCCTAGATGTAGTAGTGCATTACGCGAATGCTCGTCTGGCTGACTACCACCTTCAAGTAGAAAACTTGTCTCCAAGCTAACCTAATGTCCTTTTGTGTTATGTAGGTCACGTTGAAACCAATATAAATTCTGCCCATTCTAGCTTTTAGCCTGTTGGTCAAAAATGTTAAACCAATGAGTCATCATCAGAGATTCATCTTCTTCTTTGTGGTATAGAGTAATTCTATATTAATTGAACTGATTTTATTAAGATACATCTGTTCAGCCATATTCATGTAAAAGAGTTCGAACTGGTGGTTCCTTTTGAACTACCTAGATGGCGCTATCGCTATTTACGCTCTTTCCTATACAAAATGCGTCAGAATGTATGAAATCCTGCATCGCGCAAACGAAATAATCCGACGGATCCGAAAGATATTTAGCTAACATTATACTAAATATATTGACATCGGCAGCAATCGGCAACACTCGGCAGTCTAGTGCAGCAGAATCACCAGGAATTACGTATTAAAAGTTATTACAGGTTCACGATAATAAACGAGAAAGCTCTTTTAAGACTGCTATGATGCTATCGAAAATATATCAAAACTTTCCCGTAAAGAAAATGTATTCTTATTTTGGTGAATTTCACAATAATTTATCATTTCATTAATGAAACTATACCATTCATTCTTAAATTTGTATGATTCCCTTCACGACTTTTTGTCATTACTGTTAGGGATAATTCCGAGTTCGTCATGATATTTTGTTATGACGCGTACTGACAAAACATGAGTATTCAGCACTAAGAAATCTTGTGCTGTTGCCTGATTATTTCAATTCATGGTAAATTCTTGTGATTTACATGCAAATTATAATGAAATACTCTTGGTCTGTTTTTATTGGGAATACGGATATTTATTTTAAAATTCCTTTCAATTATCATGAATCATGACAGTCATTTTTCTCAGTGTGGTTTGAAGGGTATGTGTGCCTGTAAAATTACGGGCACATGAGTCTTAACAACTTTATGTCTCAGGGTGATGGGCGCAGTGCAATTCATGACTTGTGACATAGAGAAATTAATGAATTTATCTTATATGCAAAGGTTACCGTCCACTAAGTGGATCTCGTGCTTGTTCGGTCACTCTGCCTAAGCACTTTTTTTTTTATTTTAGTAAATAATACGGGACAACTCACGTGAATCAGTCGACTATAGTTTCAACACTTTCAACCACATTCGGTGGTCTTTTTCAAGGAGCTCGGAACGCCCGCGTTGTTGTTTCGCTTAGCACTCCTAGATTATTTTTTTAATAAACTGCGTATACATTATTGGTATCCCAGTGAAAATTTAAAAAACGATGTCTATATCACTGTTAAGTCAATTCTTTTTCTTCAACTTGTTCTTAATGAGGTTTCTGCGGTCTTGCCACAATTTCGCCAATGTCGCGTGGATAGAGAAAAAACAGACGAAAAAGAGTGATCGGTGGCAGGCCTCTGTATGGCTCAAAATGTGCGTAAATTTGGCATCCGGGTAAAGTTAAATTTTCTAATACGGCGTAATGTGTCGTAGCTGTCACTCGGCCATAGAACATATAACGGGTAGTTACGACTATAAATTGAGATGTAAGTTATACTATCTTTCAATTTGGATCAAATTGCACACGGTGTGCAAATCAAATTTAAAATTAGTTCAGTAGTTTAAGAGTCCACCGCGGACAAACAACGTGACACGTAATTTCTATATACAAAGATGAATCGTCATTCTAGGTTAAGTCTATTAACACCTTCGACCACATCATCACTTACCATCAGTTGAGATTGTGGTCAAAGGCGTACCTATCAGCATTAAAAAAAATCGGTGAAAGACTTTATCCAATGATTAGATATTATTAGTTTTCCACCCTGACTTATACCTAGGTAATCATTTTTAATAAACTCATCCTGAGGGATCGGGTAGGATATAATGCCTAAGTAGAATTAGTAGAAATGTGTTCAACTAAAATTTTGCTAATAATTTAAGTTAAAGGTCAGGTGATTTGGTTCAAAGAAGTCTCTGTAGTAGAAGTATTTAAACTTATATATTTTTTATTACAATGTTTATTTATGAGGTTCCCTTATTCTCACATTAGAATATATTTTTTTCCTTTAATTATAATTTTGTAACCTTATTTGCCTAGCGGGCGGAATACATTGCTTACGATATATGGGGACGTATGCGTCATCATAAGCAAGTTAAAAGCATCAATTGAAGTCGGTACCATGCTGATTTAATTTTTTTTTGTACGTTAGGAAATGCTGTTACGCATTCCCGGCTACTGGGGGAGCAGACGGGGTATGACGGACTCGGCAAAAGGCGCCCATACCGTCTAAAACCCCACGGTGTTCCAGCGTCTTCGATGACGGGGGGCACGGGACCGCTAGTATTCTACCGCAGCCCCCGTCGACGCCGCTGCCCGCTGTAAAGTGGCGGGCTCTACTCGGTGAGGGGTGTCAATAGGAACACCCCTCTACCTCGTGTGACGCCCCCGAACACGGAGGGGCGTCAGCATCGCGAGAGGACCTATCTCTGAGGGGTGCCGGGTGCCCCCGCATCCGACGGCCCAAGCCCTCTCAGTGCTGATTACATCAACCTCACATTAGCATAGTCCGACTTCCACAAGTTATTTCATACTCTTCAGGGATTCCGTTATTCTTCAGGGTTTTTCAAATACTTTTTCTTTATTCGTATTAAGGACAAGATCATTATCTCGCCTAAAATAGTGTTCGCCATCGACAACAGCAAATATCATTAAATCATCAAGGTGTCCGAATACATTTTTCAGTTAATTGACTATTAACTGAAAAATTAAACTACTCAACCGATTTTACTTTAATTTATAAGGAAACACAATGGAGGTATACCAATAAAAAGACAAAATTATCAAACTCGGACTACTCTGATAAAAGTTGTGTGGTCATAAATTAAAAGATATAGGTACGCGTCGGATTGAAATTCTCCTCCTTTTTGGAAGTCGGTTAAATATTAGTCTTTTTTTGTAGATTCATTCACTTTGGCTACAGAAGTAGGTAATTAACATTTATTACGGTTAAATAATGAGACGAAATGAAAATATCGTATTATGAGTTACCTACATTAACTATGGTAGCTCAAATTGATAGACCATGCACTTCAGGGACAGATGGTCGCGGTTGCGGGTTTGAATCCCGCTCATTATATAGTTGTAATTTTGTTCGCTTTATCATGTATTAAAGGTGGTAATAAGTAATAAAGGTGAGTTGCAAAACTCCTGTTAATGTTATTGTGAGCGTTACCTAAGATAAAGATTTGTAGTGGCTACATAAGGGACTTATTAATCCAATGTTATCGAGTTTTGTTTGACTCTGGTGTTGTTGGATGATATAGTTATGTTCTAATTTCTGCTTTATATAATTATCATGGTCGTACTTATGTATTGACTCAATAATACACCTTCTGTAATCTGATTCTCTAAATAACATCACAAATATTTAATACCATTAGACATCTTCACTACAGGAAAGTAAGATGCCCTTACCATCAAGTACTACAAGCTCGTCTCGTTATTTGAGATACTTTGTCATCCGGATTGTCCACTGCTGAACACTTCCTTCCATTAAAGGGGGGTTTGCCATGATCCCCGGTCTGGGGATCATAGTATAAGATAGTATTTCCTCAAATACTGCACTTACCATATTAGGATTTCAATTTTTTGATTGAAACCTTATGAATAATATACCTAATGAAATTTTCAGGGTAGCTACCTGATAGATAGAGCAAGTTTTTAAAAGCCAAACGGTATTTTTTTTATTTGATTTTATTTTTTTAAGGGCCCTTGAAGTTGTGAACATACTGGGTAATTTTATCTTTCTGGCCATTTTTTTTTTATTACATTCAAAGATCTAACGATAGTAAAAGTTACCATACTGAATTGATCTATCAGCTTAGCACAGAAAAAAAAATATGCATCTACCGTAATAATTCACGTCACCATAAATAAAAATCTCATCGTGCTCGGCGATAGATGAAAAATTAACAAAAAAGTCATAACTCCGAAAATACGAAAAATTTCGGAACATACATAGGGGTGATTCAGATAGCCCTCTAGGTCCTCTACCTCCCAGCTTCAGTATATCACTACTTCTTGGGACACCCTGTTTACAGCTGGAATCGTTGGGGATATTAAAGTAAAATAAAAGGCAATAGAAATACAATGGCACTTGAGTTTATTATAACAACTGCCTATAACTATGTTAATTTAATACTGATTACAAACTAGGTTAAAATCAAATACAAAATAGTTCAAAATTAAGATATTGGGGTTTGTAGAATCCTCATACATACACCTGCTATTTAGTGCATATTGTTATCGCGGAAGCATTAACATTATAATATAGAAATTGTTAACAATGAAATAAGTTAAAAACTAAACTAATATTCGTAGAGCTAGATAAAAAATACACACGTCAAAATACCTAGTAAGAGCACTTAAATTAACGCGCTGAAAAAAATCGACACTATCTAAAATTATGTTAAAACTTCATAGTATATCAAAACTGAATTGCAATAAGTTATATGTTATTTATAATTAAAAAATAGCGTAAAATGTGTGACCAAACAAAAGAGGTGAGACAACTCAGCGAACAGCAAAGTGAGGCCGCCGGCCGAGACAAACTACGACTCGTCGTGTACGTACAGGATTACACGCACACACATACAACGAAACTATACATTTGTGGGGAGCAACACGTTATTAAAAGTCTTATATTTACTTTGAAAATGGCGAGTTTTGGTGCAAAAGGGTGTAAGAAACAACTTGAAATAATAAATAGCATGAGGGAATCATATTCCACGCGTAAGTAAACTGATCCATGACGTGATAACGTCCAATACATGTTTGGAAAACCTGGGGTGCGTTTAGGCGACTTAGCCAGGATAAGATTTAAACTAGATAAACGTCAAACACCCCGTTTACGGCCTCCTCGAGGCGAAAATTTGCACAGGCTAAAATTTTATATGCCCCGTTTAGGCGCGTCCGCTTGGTTAAATCGTCGCTAAGTAGATTAAATTTTAGCGACCTTTTGAGGTCGCTAAATTTTCGTCGGCTGTCAGATTTAAGCTATATGTCATGTTACTTCAATCATAATACCAAAGATTACGTAAGGGCGGGAAGACATACTATATAACAAGACAAGTTGTGTACATATGTTGGTGTTTTCCTGTAGGTATTCTTGTTAGATTGTTTTGTATTGGTTTTGGTTTAAAAAAAATCTACTTTATCGCGGGATTAGAGAATAATAATAATGTCTATTATATTTAATTGTATCCAGGATTTTTTATAAATGTTTCAAGATTTATATAATTATAAAAACTTCGTTGCCGAATGTCAATTGAATTTGACAACAATAATTGACGTACGGCTATGACACCGTTTAGGCTGACCGCATCGGCGAAATATTCGTCTGGTGAAAATTTATTCTACTCGCCTAAACGCACCCCTGTTTCACATCGCTGTTCTTAGAGTTCCGTCTAACTTTTTTATTTGATCTTAGCTTTAAAGTTACAGCAAACCGCGAGGAGACGTTAAGTTTGAAACTTACTATTGATTCTACATTTGAGCGTAAAGGGCAATGTACACCTCTCCACATGTGAGTGGAGCCGATGCCGGTAAAGCGTTGTACAAACAGTACTGAACAGTTTCAAGTTGAGGCTATGCATTGCGATGTGTCGCCAGGATTAGTGTGCTCCAACCATAAAGGTACCTACCATGGTATGTAGATACATTACAAAAATACTATTCATTTAAGTTAAAGTATAATTACGGAAATGGGCCTTTTTTATATTTGATAGGCTAGCCTTTGACCGCTATCCACCTGATGGTAAGTGATGATGTGGTCGAAGATGTTGTTCAGGCTAGCCTAGAATTACTGGCTCTCAAGGACAGCTGCCGGAACACACCGTTAGGTGCTTGGCGACAGATTTTCTACTTGAGGGTGTTAGCTAGCCAGGCGGGCATTCGCAAAACGCCTTAGTATATATTTGTTGTTATAAGTATATTACTAAGTTATTGAGAAAGAAACTGAACGCACAACTTGGTCATTGCTTCGATATTGCACTAAAGTGTGTTTCGGAATTTCGTTCAAGCACATTTACTTTTTATTATATCATTGCCAGAGTAAGAGACAAATGTACTTCCGCTGTGCCCATCATTTGCAGTGCCAGTATGTACAAAAATACAAACGTATTAATCATATAATATTTCAGATGGCTCCGCGTTTCCGGCACGCGAAGGGTCAGACAATAATTATTTTTGAATTAAACATACATAATTTATCATACTTATTCACTAATGTTCATGGGATGCAGGGCTACAACTCGCAGCCCCACCCCCATCTCTTTCCGAGGGAGTCATGAGTAGACGAAGATAAAAAAATGCGCTGTATGAGCAGCACATCACTGCGCACGTCGACAGCCGGAAAGCAGGTGGTCGTGCAAAGTTCCCAAAGAGGGGGAAGCAGGAGGTTTGGGATTGAGGTGGGGGATAGTTTTGGGGTCCATAAAACGGTAGCCAAAACTTTTAAATTTTGTTTTTGTTACCCTCCCTCCATATCTTCTTGTCGTAATGGGGAAGGCGTTTGTTCTTAACTAAAATATATATCCCTGTTGTCTTTTGTGTTCTCATAGAAAGCAGTACCAACCCCACGTGTGTGGGCTAGGAGTAGGAAGTAGATGACAAGTTATCCTCCTTTACCGACGCTATTATTGGTCTCAAACCCTCTATATTAACACTTGGTCCCAATTCCGCCCTTGGCCCGACAGACCTTTTAGATACTATACAGAGTCAGACAGACCTTTAAAATAGTTTTAGATATTATAGATAGAACTTGCGAGAATTGTTTCCAAAACTACCACATTACTATTATAAATGCAACAGTTTGTGAGTGATATATATGTTTGTCACTCCATTACACTGAAACGGCTGAACTAATTTGTAAGAAACTTGGAATACAGTTCAGGTCCTGGATTAAGACATAGGATAACTATTTTCCATCGACATAATCAGCACTACTCATCAATAACTGCGTTGGTAAAACAGAGGGCGTAACTATTAAAACAAAAAATCCACTCAACCAATTATAGCACCATCTGCTTTTCCGTTTTGTTTATTTTTTGTTTTATTTTAATTAATATTTTATTTTAAAAATGAGTGTCAGCTTTTAAAATTATTACTGTTCAAATCGTATTTATCGCAGGTCACGTTGCGTAATTCCTATTGGTCCCAAACCTCTACTAAGCCCTAATACCTGATCGACATCCCTACACCAATTCTGTCCAAACTTTCAAGACCTGATTGATACCTTATACAAACTGTTCACTGATCTAGATTCCTCATCCTCATTTGCAGTTCAAACCTCCTGTTAGTCCTAACTCCTTTGATGACCGTCCTGTTTTCATTCCTGTTGAACACCCTCTTGTCAGTAAAGGACTTCTCTCTCATAATAGTCTGTTTAGCGACCTCCCTGCGCACCGACGTTGTACCAACCAAAGAAGGCAACGTCGCTTCTCTCTTCAAGATGTTTTTGTCAACTTTCTGAGGCTTCGTACTATCTTTTTTGCTGGAAAATGTGAATAGGGCGGCCTTCGCTTTGCTGTCCTTTTTGGAGGAGAAGTTGAATGTGCTGTTCTGAACGTCGCTCTTCTTTGGAATACTGAAAGGATTCACGTCCAAGTTCAGTTTGAATCCGAAACGGGTGTAGCCCGGGTTGAGAGATTTGAAAGACGGTAGTGATTTGACGGGCGTTTCTGGTTTCTTTGGCGGTTCTTTTGATGCCTTTTCAGCCTGCTCCACTGTATCTTTTTTCTCTTTCTGTGGTTCAGTGGTCGAAGATTTTTTTGTATCTGTTGCGGTGTCTGTAAGGAAAATGTAACCATCAGTCAACGTAGAAGAGGAATTCTATGCGATAAATCATCACATTACCTTATACAGGGTCATTGGTAAAATGCTAAAAACCTCTTAGGTTTGACCTCTGCTAGTCAAAACAAACATTTTAAGATGAATTAAAAAAAAAACTTCTTTTTTATTTTTATTACATTGCTCGATGTATGAAATAATACATTACAGACACGAGAGACTTTAACATCAGGTGGTCATCGAGCTTATTCCGTCAAAAACACATTAAATAACACAAAAAAACTTAAAATGTTTGTTAGGACAAGCAGAAGTCAACCCTAAGAGGTTGTTAGCATTTTACCAAAAACGCTGTATATTTATTATATTTACTTTATTTTCATGCAAACTGTGTGTCTAGATTCTAGATCTATACATATACCTACACTTTTTGATAGGCTCAAAAGTTTTTCTAAATAATTTACTCGATGTTCGTATATTATTTAGGTATATTATCATCAATGCATATTAACGTTTTAAAAAACTTCATCAATAAATTTTATTCGTATTTCACATGAAGTACGTAATAAGTTCTAATAACAGTTGCGCGCGGTGCGTCATAACAGGTATACGTGCATACGTGTTTTGTTAACTAGCGCAGCGTTCAGTTTTATATTGACTAATTGAGTGCATAACAATGGACGAAATCGATACAGGACCTCGGTCCAGAAGCAGTAGTTATATGAGTGAGGAGGATATGCAGTGCAATGCTCTTGAGGGGCATCAACAATCAGAATGCGAAGATTTGTGCGTCGAAAATGCCGTTACGACCGATCGACCGATTAGTGGTGAGACGCGGCCAGATAAAAGATTACGTAGTGAAAGTAGCGGGCAAGAAGTTTTGGACGAGGATGGCTTTACTCTAGTACAGAGGAGACCAAAACGTATTGCAAGTGAGAAATCGATCATAATTAACTCCGGGGCCTCCAAGAGCTCGAAACTTGACAATAATAATAACAAAAATCGGTTCGAAGTTTGTGTTTCATCATACCAATTATTACCAAAACAAATTGGATTGGCGAAGTTGTTAAAGAATGAAAATATTCAGAATGCAATTCAAATTAAATATAAGACACCATATAGAGTGATCATTGTTTTTGACAGCAAAGAACATGCTGATAAACTGATTAATAATGAAAAGTTTTTGAGTATGGGTTATAGATGTTATTCTACAAGTGAAGTTGCCATAACGTACGGAGTAGTTAAATATTTGGAGCTCGACGTGACAGAGGAAGAATTAATGAAATCATTTAAATGCGATCATGAAATTATATCTGTTAAAAGGTTAAAAAGAATGTCGGAAGCGGGAGAATGGATTCATAGTGAGACGGTCCGTTTTGGCTTAAAGAGCCCGAAACTACCTCCTTATGTGTACGGTTATGGCAGCAGATTCAAATTAGAACCTTACACCTTCCCAGTTACGCAGTGTTCATCGTGCTGGAAATATGGACACTTAACACGTACGTGTCCATCCAACAAAAAATTATGCCCAAAATGTGGAGGAGGACATGCAAATTGTGATATTACAGAATTTCGATGTGTTAACTGTAAAGGCGCACACATATCATTCGATAAATCTTGCCCGTTGTATCTTAAAGAAAGACATATACGATCTATTATGAGCGCAGATAATTGCACCTATAAAGTTGCATTATTAAAGTACATTGACAATAAGGCACCGTATTGCCTTGATGTCCCTATATTGCAGAAATCTACAGTGTTTAATTTTGGTGACAGATCGAATCCCGAAACGACAGACAAACCGACAATGCTGTATAGCCAGAGCTTAGGAACAAAACTAACTACAACAAAAGCCATAATTCATGCAGAGAATATTCCATACTCAGAAATACAGAACGGGGCAGGAGAAAGTGATACTGAATGTACCGACAGTAATGGAGAAGGTTTATTGACGAGAGTGCCTGCGAAAGAAAAGAAAAGCAGAAGGAAGAAGAAGAAGAAGGATGGAAGTAGCAATAATACGCCGCGGCTCGATTTGCCTCGTACAGTACCAGAAACAGAGAGAATGCAGGAGGAAAATGAGTCTAACAAAAACACGTACTTTAACAGAATTTTCAAAAGAACAAAAGCGATTATTATTTCTGAGAAGAGTTTTGAAGAGAAAGCTTACCAGGTGATACAATGTCTTTTTGAAGAGTTGATGTCATTTGTAGTAAACATAATGCGGAATGGAGAGGTCTTGAGTAAGTTTATGCGACTATTTAATTATGGATAACAACAGAACAAGTTTAACTGCAGCTAGGGCATCGGGCTTTGCGGGTTCCGTTGCGCAATGTATAAATGTTGCGCAATGGAACGCTCAGAGCCTGGTGCCCAAAAAACAAGATTTAGAATTATTTCTCAGCCAAGAAAAAATTGGTTTATGTTTGGTTAGTGAAACATGGCTTTCCCCGGATACTCCATTGCGCATAAGTAATTATAATGTCTTCAGAAATGACAGGATCGATTCATATGGAGGTGTAGCTATAATTATACACAAGTCAATTAAGACTGAACTATTTTCGATGGATATTTATAATACAGGAATAGAATTAACATGTTTAAAAATTACGAACTGTAAGTATTTAAAATATGTAGTTTCTGTATATTGTACGTCACCCATAAGTACATCACAAGGCGACTGGGATTATATTTTTTCTAAATTCCATGAAAAAACCATAATAGCTGGTGATTTTAATGCGCATCATCCAAACTGGTCATGTAAAACTAATTCTAGAGGAATACAGTTATTTGATTCATCTTTAGAGCATAACTTTGTTTCAATAAATACTGGTGAATTTACGAGAATAAAATTAGTTAACGGACATTTACAAAAGACATCACCGGATGTCACATTTGTGTCATCTGATATTGCAATATATATAAAAAAATGGCAAGTAACTCGAGAAAATCTTGGTAGTGATCACCTTATAATTAAATATACTCTGCAATATCGAGACACACGCAACTATGTAAAACGCCGTAATTTCAAGTTGGCTGATTGGCATCTTTATCGTGAGACCTTAAAAGAGAGTTTTAATGACAGAATGAGGGTAGACGACGTTCAATGTAGCTATAATTTATTTATCGATAAAGTCAACGATGCAGCACATCAAAGCATTCCTTTTATTAAAAATTGTACTGATCCATTGCAAGTCTTTCAACCAAAACCCTATTGGTGCCCAGCAATATCACAATCTATTGCACGACGTCGCTTGGCGTTGAAGGCACTTAGGCGTAACCCAATACCCAGTAATTTAGAAAAACTCAATAAAGCAATTGCGGAAGCACAACAGATTCATAGGCAAGCTAGATCAGCTAATTGGAAACATGAATTCTGTGGAAAGATCGATAAGACAATGAATGCATCAGACATGTGGGCTCGTATGCGCTGGGTCAAAGGTGTGCGTAGTGAGTACTCACGCGCAACATATGATATAAAACAAGAACTTTTATGTAATCTAGCACCTGATTTTGTGCAATCTCCCCAGCCACCACTTAGTTCTAGCAATAGCTCTCTCGACAAAGAATTTTCCTTCCAAGAATTTATAAACTCCTTGAAGAAGAAAGACACTGCGCCAGGTATTGACAATATTACCTACTCGATGATTTATAACCTTCCCGAGGTAGGTAAGCGATATCTACTGGCAATTTACAATTTAATTTTTATGAAATCAACAGTACCAGAACAATGGCGCAGCGTCAAAGTTGTCCCCGTTCCTAAGTCAAATAGCGACCCTAATGCGATGCCAAAATTTAGACCCATATCACTTATATCATGTCTATGCAAAATTTTTCATATAATGATCTGTAAACGCATTGAATGGTTTGTAGAGAAGGAAAAAGTATTTGCCCCAGTAACGAGTGGATTCAGGAAGTACCAGTCATGCATGGACTGTTTAGTCAGACTAGTTACGCAAATACAAATAGGTTTTTCCAAAAATGTTCCCACCTTAGCAGTGTTCCTTGATGTTGAGAGTGCCTATAATAATGTCCTGACTGACCAACTCGTTATAATACTCGATCAGTTGAACATTGGGTCCTTGACATGTAAATACTTGTGGAACTATTTAAATAATAGAGTTTTAAAAATTAAGGAAAATGAAGATGATAAAGGTTTGATGAGATGGACTTGCAGAGGACTAGCACAAGGAGATCCAATCTCTCCGCTATTATTTAATATGGTAACCCACAAAATGTCCACGAGGGCAGACGATGTGAATATTTTGCAGTATGCTGACGACTTTGTCCTTTATACGCAAAATAAAAACATAGAGCTAAGTGAGACATCCATTCAAGGGGCTTTAAATTCTGTCGTAGACATTTTAGAAGGGTTAGGGTTAGAAGTATCTCCATCAAAAACCAAATGCTGCAGCTTTAGGAAGGGGAAGAAGGAAGACCCAATTCATCTTCAAATCAATAACAATTGCCTGCCAGTCGTCACAAAGGTTAAATATCTAGGTATGTGGTTGGATCAATCGTTACTATGGACGAAACATATCAATGAGACTCACGAGAGAACGATAAAAATGTTAAATTTAATGAAAACCTTAGCTGGTGCCTCGTGGGGCCTGCACCCTATGCATTTGCGTAAGTTATATATTGCCTTGATTCGTAGCAGATTAGATTTCGGATGTTTTCTTTATGACAGTGCAGCGAAGACATATTTATACAAACTCGATAAGATACAGAATATGGCAATGAGAGTCATCGGTGGTTTTATACGAACTACACCCATCCATGTCATGGAATCTGAGTTAAGTTTACTGCCACTTCAACTCAGGCGCCAATATCTTGCGACCAAGTACTGTTTAAAAGCCCAATCCTTTGCTAATAACATAACAATAAAACAATTAAAAGAGTTAAAATGTCTTTGTGACTTAGGACGTTGGCACAGGAATAAAAAACCTCTACTCATTTCAATTATGACAGAAACGAATAATGAAAAGTTAGTTACTACAAATATTTTAAATATGTTTTCTTTGCATACCTGGGTATCCAACATTAAAATGGATTTTATTCAAACAGAAATAGAAGGTATAGAGGAAAGAAAAGATCGCTATGATAATATTGTAATAAAGGCGAAGACATTGGCTATGCTTAATATTAAATATAAAAACTATCATAAAATATTTACAGATGGGTCTAAAAGAGATGATGGTATCGGTGCAGCTATATATGATCCCAGTCGCAAGGTGAAGGAAGGTTATAAAATTATATCAGGTCATAACACCATAATGTCCGTGGAACTCTTTGCAGTCTCAGAAGCTCTGTCATATGTAGCTACTTTGGAGTCTAGGAGAATCGTCATCCTGACAGACAGCCGAAGTGGCTTGCAACACATCGCTCGATGCGCCTCTGGAATACGAGGTGCTTCGGTAGCGTATACGATCCTTCGAAAGGTTTTTAACCTCTGGACAAACGGGGTGGACTTGAGACTGCAATGGATTCCCTCACATGTAGGTATCCGGGGTAACGAGGAGGTTGACACTTTGGCAAAAGATGCGATCTTAACTGGTACAGAAACCTATATAATACCGGAAAATACGGAAATTTTAACAAAGTACAGATACAAAATTTTTGAAAAATGGAAACAACAATTTAATGAAATATCACACGAAAAAGGAATTTGGTATAAAATTTTACAACGTGAACCTCCTCGTATACCATGGTGCGTAAATATGAAATCTCATAGATGTGTAATTGTTTTGGCACATAGGCTGCGCTCCGGCCACATTCCACTTAACAAACACAAACATCTGATGAGGGTGGTTGACTCACCCAACTGTAATACTTGTGGAGTCACAGAGGATGTTCATCATCTACTGGTGGAATGTGTTCGGAGTCAGCCGATGAGATCTTTGATAAGGTCTGAATATGGACTCAATTTGAGTGACATAGGAGTAGTGCAGGGTATATTAGCTGATCCATTAAGTGATATGGCTAGTGTACTCTGCAAAATGTTGCTTGAAGTACTTAATTCAGGTTAGTGGTAAGTATTGTATGTAACTTAACGGGGCTGACATAGTCGCTAAGCGACCAAAAGTCTCAAAAAAAATTTAGAATAAAAAAATAAAAAAAAAAGTTCTAATAATTGATTCGCACGTGATTGGATCACTTAACTTATGTATATACAACCGTTCTCAATAGGCATAGGAATAACCCATTTTAATATTACGATAATCATGTACTAAATTACGGGTTCATAATTTAATAGGCAATATTTCGCATCTCATTTAAGCTTTTTACTTCCACTAAATTCGGATAAAAATTGTCTGACAGACGGACAGAAAGGCACATTAGATATGCTTTAAGGGTTCCGATTTTAATTTGATGTACGGATCCCTAAAAAGTAAGCAAAATTCTAACTTCAGAAATTACAGTCTACCTCATTAGGTAGGCACACAAAGTACAATCTTTATGAAGCGCTCGTAGCCAAGTTTGCTTATCCATTCTGATTCGATCAGCAAAGTTAAGCAACGTCCGCCGCGGTCATGACTTGGATGGGTGACCGCTGGTGACATTACTACTGAGCGCTTCCGTGCTTCGGAGGGCACGTTAAGCCGTCGGTCCCGGTTGTTGTCTTAGGATAGCAGTCGTTACAGCATGGTGGTAGGTCACTTTGCAAATGCCCGCCTGGCTAGCTACCACCCTCAAGCTGAAAATCTGTCGCCAAGCACTTAACCGTGTGTTCCGGCAGCTGTCCTTGAGAGCCAGTAACTCTAGGTTAGTCTGAACAACATCCTCGACCACATCATCACTTACCATCAGGTGAGATAGTGGTCAAAGGCTAATCTATCGGGCATAAAAAAAAAAAAAAAGTAAACGCGTCGTATTTAATCACATTCTGACCATAAACATTATGCTGCTAGGATGAACACAATTTACGATCCGTTAGATAAAACCGATCCTAATCGTTACGATTGTGTTTCGGCCGCTCGATGTAATGGTCCTTTTATATTATTGCAATAATATCCGCTCCGGACTCTGAACTCGCGTGTCAATTATCTATTTAGGGTTCAGCACCCGAAGCGCTAAACGGAACCCTATTTTTGTCACCCTGCTGTATGTCTGTTTGTTCATCGTGATATAGGAACAAACAGAGAATCTAAATATTATAAATAAAACCGGCAAAACACTCACGTGCACAGCTGCGTCTGCGAGCTCCCGACGGGCACACACAGGGCGAGTGCACAGCTCGCAGACGCAGCTGTGCACTCGCCCTGATGATGAGTATCTGATATGCTCGAAACCCGGGTCGACGTATTCGATCCCCAACGTGAGTGTTTTTGCCGGTTTTATTTATAAAATTTAAATATGTGTGAAACTCACGAGAATTTCATTTCAAAAACAGAGAATCCTTATCTCGTAAATGGAGTTACAAACCTGAAATTAAGATATTATGTGTAGAATCTGTTGTGTAGCTGATAGTCTTGCCTTTGACCACTATCTCAACTGATGGTAAGTGATGATGTCGTCGAAGATTTTGTTCAGGCTAACCTAGAATTACTGGCTCTCAAGGACAGCTACCGGAACACACCGTTAGGTGCTTGACGACAGATTTTCTGCTTGAGGGTGGTAACTAGCCAGGTGGGTATTTGCAAAATGCCCTATCACAACTGCCATCCTAAGACAACAACCAGGACCAGTTATGTACCTAATGTTATACTAATGTAGGTATATGACTGTGAGACTGTGATAACTGATCAGTCAGCGCCGGTACTAGGACTTCAGTAATTCCTCCATCGACCCTCTCTTGTTAAACTGCTCCTGTGGCAGTGCATCAGTTCAGTTACGATCATAATGTATCAACCGGATCGCCCACTGCTCAACACAGCCTCCCCAATTGCGGGAGTGTTTGTCATAATCTCCACGCTTGGCAGGCGTCTTGGGAACCGCAATAATAATCGATGCCTCAAAACGCGCTGCTGCCAACCTACCTAACCTTATTTTAAATTTAGTCACCTTTTACGACACCCACAGGTATCGATGGGATCACTGATCATCCACCAATAGTGCTTCATTTTTGTAGCACATCTCTGGTCGATAGTGGATGGTGGCTTAGCCAAGTAGTCCATAGATCTTTTGGACTTAATTTATACATGAGACAGTGGGAGTTAAGTGTTGCTTTACTCTCCGCAGGCAGCACTCCCCCGACTTGCCGAAATTCCTCTGGTGGAGAGCAGATAAGTTTGGCAACACTCTGAACTGCACACTTAAGTGTAGAGTTCACGCAGCGCTTTCGATACAAACATAGTTTCATCATATTTTAAATACAAAGTGTTCAAACTCGGTGAAGTTTTGTATACATATTAATGTCATCATAAAGGGGCCCCTTAACCTTACTCCCAAGGTTTTGCAAAGGGTTGCAAGTCCCAGGCACCTTGACTTGGGCCTCTACCTCTGCAACGCTATGGACCCGGCACCCGCACAGTGAATCCATGGAATGCTAATTAAATTCGTCTGAGCCTAATATCGATGCTTCTGGTTTGCCAGTTTTTCAATTTCTTATTTATTTTATCCCTAAATGTCTAATAAAATTCCCATACAAAACGATTTTTCGAATAATTTTTGAAAATACATAATTTTACGGATATCTGGCAAACCAGAAGCATAGAGGCTCAAGGACATGCATGCAAACTTTCACCGAGTTGGAATACTTGGTATTTAAAATATGACAAAAGTACATTAGAATGTGTAAATGAAAGCGCCACGAGCACTCTAGCCTTAAATAATTATGTAATCTTATAAATCCTTACCTTTCGGACTAAAGCGTCTCTCTAGGACAGTTATTGCGCCGGTCGGAGTGAGCAGTTGCTTGGCTCGCTTTGCTCTCCGCTCCTGGCCCTCCCCGAGCGACTCCATCTTGTCGAACTCCTTCTGGTGGAGCGCAGCGAAGTTCGGCAGCTTCGTGCGGGAGATCTTGACTGCGGGCTTTTTCGACGGAGTCACTGGTTCGGCTAACTTGCCTATGAAGAATTAGATGTGATGGTTAGCAATCTCTTGTACATCCCGCGCGCACCGTCCCTTATGACGTTTTAAGAAATTGGAATACAATAAAATGTTCGACTCGATAGAGTAAGGTTCCAGTGGCCGAATTGAATAGGCATCTGGCACGAAATCGGAGGATGCGGGTTCGATTCCCGTCCAGAACAAAAAATGTATTACTCAAATATTTGTATTTTTGTATGTAACGAATAAACTCAAAAAACACTGGACCGATTTGAAAATTCTTATTCTTCACCATTAGAATCCTACATTATTTCTGATAAACATAGGCTATAGAATATTGTCAAATAAGTTGGGATACGTATGAAAACTTCTATAATGTAACCCAACGTGTGAAAAAAATACCAAAAAAACGCGTTATATCGCGTACGCAGCGGAATTTGTTGACAATAGAACAAAGTGACAATTTTATAGAAGATATCAGTAACTACAAAAAAAAAATAAGCAATACAATATGCTAACTATAACAGTAATGTCACAATAACTTCTTTCTATGTGTTCCAATTTATAATTTTTGTTAAATACCCATGCGAAGTCGGGGCGGGCCGCTAGTTCGTTATATATCTACCAAGATATACAAACACGGAACCAATACACAACATAATAATCTTGGAGTTAATAATGGTAAATTTCGTCGGATCGTCATCACATGTTTCTTCACAATCGTGGTTTGAGTGCAACAAAACAAAATGTCTGACGACATAATGTTCACCAAAATCGAGCACCACGCTGTTATTAAACTCCTGACGAAACACTGAAAAACTCTAACATCCACTCATCGATGATAGCCGTTTACAAGGGGCAAAGTCAAAATCATTTGTTTAATTTAGGGGGGTACGACGCTCTTATCATCAATCACAAAATTTTACTCCTAAACTAATCTACGTTGCTGCCTCTTGCTCTCCATCTGCCGAGCAGAGAAAGCAATGAAGATGACCCTCGATCAGGTGCACGGGTTGCTGCCAAAACGTGAATAAGGTCGTTACACTTCTACTCCAAGATGCTCGAATAAAAATCAATTCAATGGCAGAGATGACCAAGCTTTCCGTGGGTACCATATATTCATTACTTCTTGACTTTTTACACCTTTCAAAAGGCATTGCAAGATAGGTTCCATGAATGTTGCTGATCACCAATGTTTTTGATCGCATCGTTGCTGAAGATGAAACCTGGGTTCGTCATTAGGACCATGAGACCAAACACGAATCAATTCAGTGGATCAAAAAGCAGCACCTCCGAAGAATGTCGAAGACACGCAACCGGTCGAAAACTTCATGATCACAGTACTCTGTGACTCGAAAGAGATTTTGTTCATTGAATATACTAAAAAGGCTAAACTAAAACCGCAGCAGCTTACGCATTATGACCGCGGGTGTCTTACTCCTGCACAACAACGTCCCGGTACTCTGCTGCTATTCAGAAGCGAGGTTTCCAAGATATCAATCATCCACCTCACAGTACAGATCTGCCACATAGTGTAATTTTTTTTGTTTGCTGAGATTCGTGGAAATTTTGAAGCGCTCGTAGCGAAGTTTGCTTAGCCATTCTGAACCGATCAGCAAAGTTAAGTAACGTCCGCCTCGGTCATGAGTTGGATTGGTTACCGCTGGTGACATTAACTACTGAGCGCTTCCGTGCTTCGGAGGGCACGTTAAGCCGTCGGTCCCGGTTGTTGTCTTAGGATGGCAGTCGGTATGGCATGGTGGTAGGGCATTTTGCGAATGCCCGCCTGGCTAGCTACCACATTCAAGTAGAATACCTATCGCCAAACACCTAACGGTGTGTTCCGGCAGCATGTCCTTGAGAGCCAGTAAGTCTAGGTTGGCCTGAACAACATCTTCGACCACATCATCACTTACCATCAGGTGAGATAGTGGTCAAAGGCTAACCTATAAGACATAAAAAAAGAGATTTTCCGAAAATGCAGACCTCAATATGGTCATAAACGATAATTTTTCAGAGAAGGATGAAAGTTATTTCGGAGGGTACTGAAAATATGTTTTTTATATTAACTAATATTTTAAAATTATTTTAATATAACACTTAAAAAATATATTTAGTGACCATTCCACCTAATCTTCCAGTCAGCGGACGTGACGTAATGTCGCTTTAGCAAAATTATTTTTCAATATTTGATATTTTTAAATATGGATTTCCACAAAGTAACGCCTGAATATATTCATTATCTCAATATGATTTTGCGTTTTTAGAAATACATTAAAATTGCAGGTGACTTTATTTATACTATATTTTTTTCTTTGACTATTAATTTTGATATCCATACTTTGAACTCGTAATAACTTGGTAAGTAATCGATTTTGGTAAGACTTTTAACATAAAACTGGGCTTAGCCTCCAGTAGTCAAAGCTTACCGGCGCGGTGACGTTTATTGTGACACGATCAAATGCAAAGAGAATCAAGGGGGGCGCAATGATATGTGCAATTCAGACAATATATATCATAAAAATATATATTCAGATAAATGGATCTTTATGTGTACAAGACATCACAAATTTTGAAAAACATAGTCATCTAAAAATCTAATTATGTTCTAATAAATACATTTTGTTTAAATTGGACTGCTTGGCTTTCCATGGCACAGTGTTGATTTAAAGGTATTGGCCCAATGTTTGGTACAAACTTTGATAAGATTTAGATTTTTGATTTTAAGCCAAGTTTGGACCCATAAAGCACAACACACGATGGGGCGTGGTATAAAATTACACAAAACATATCCTCGTAAAGCAAAGGTGTCTGAAGACCCACTCTACGCTAGGTATAGTCCCATTTAATAGTAGACTAGTCTATTATTATCTATCAGGCAGAAATAAATACTCGGACCTGATGCTGAAAAGTTCTTTGATAGAATATCGCAAAATTTTCCTACCAAAAGATTGAATCCAACATAACCAGGAGTTCGATAGGGATGGTTTATGCCATACGAACAACTCACACCAAGGTGGACATAGATGATAAAGTGTACAGTAAGGCATGTAAAGACATAACAGATGCCGTTAATATAATCGCTGATAACTTATCATTCCTAATCAACATTTACGTGTAGTACACTCGCGGTCGCGGTCAGCTCGCGGCTATGTTTCACAACACGATTATGTATGTACACTACAACCATTTAGATAACTCCTTTTTTTTATTTAAGTGTGAAAAATGCATTTACGCATTCCCGTCCACCTCGGGGAAGGTAGCCGGGATATGTCGGGCTCGACACTAACTACTCCCACAGCAGCAAGTGCCCCTACCGACTAAATAACACACGGTGTTCCAACTGTACCGCTTCTAGGCGGGCCGCAGGGACGCTTTAGCTCTCAACTACGAACCCGCCACGGTTGTCAGTTGCCGGACCCCTCCTGGGGTGCTATCCCTCACGACGCACCAGAACACATGGCACGTCGCTACCACCCGGGAACCATGTAGATAACTCCTACCTGAAGGTCTTCAGCAGGATTGAATTCGACTGAAAACGACACAATTTGACGACCGTGTGGGGCAGGGGAAGTCGTTACGAAATACTTAATTAAGGGGGCGATGCAGATCGATTAGGAGCTTGATACGAAACATAAAATAATATTAATTAAACAAAGCGCTGCGCGTAGAGGTAATAGAGGCAACGCCTTTTTATTTTGTTTAAAAAGCGTAAAAAATTAAAAATAATACATGCCTACTTTTTACATAGACGAGTTAATCCGATTTTTTTATTTTCAACACCGAGCAGTACTTCATACTAGAACACAGCATTACTGTGATCCAGTTTGAAGGGTACGGGTTCTGGTGAAATTACAGGTACACAAGACTTAACAACTTTATGTCGGGGGGCGATGTGTGCAGTACAGTACTTGTGATAAAATCTGTTAAAGGGAGAGATTACCGTTTAACAACAGGTTGACCTCTAGCTTACAATCGTCACAAAAAAAACTCAAACTCCTCATAGACTACAAATATCACATAGGCCAGAACAATAAGTAGATGCTTTTGCATCTTCAAAAACAATGATGGTATGAGTGACTATGACTCAGAAATTTAAGCTGTCTTACGCCAAGACTTACTGGGTAACATGTATCCAAGGCGGCATTAGTAGGATCGCACCAAATATGGTTGGGCAGGGGAGGAGGCTCGAGCGGTGAAAGTGAACATTGATGTCATCATAAAGGGGCTCCTTAACCTTATTCACTGGGTTGCAAGCCCCAGGCACCTGGACTTGGGCCTCTTCCTCTGCAACGCAATGGACCCGCCACCCGCACAGAGAATCCATGGAATGCTAAGTAATTCGTCTCCCTTAATAAAGGATAATAAAGGATAAGGGAATGATGTGGTGTGAATGAGGATGTAGTGACATAAATCGTGAAATCGTGTAAGATAGTTTAGACATGTAGAGAGAATGAATTAAATGAGAATGACTATACAGGTATACATGGGACATGTTAATGGAAGTATTGGAAGGGGTAGACGTAGGCGAACATTCAGAAATCTAATTGAAGACATTCTGAAAGGAGGCCAGTACAGGAGTAATATCCAAACTATGTATGAAAGGATCATAGTAAGTGTAAATTTGTGATCTCTGCCTACCCCTACGGGAAAGAGCTATATTACAGTGCTCCTAGTTTCTAAATGTCCCTCGGGAAACTTCGTGTCTGTCGTCGGATAAATATTCAATTTAGATGCATACCTAATTATCGAACAGAAGAACTTCCTCTTCTTTGTTAGTTGGTTGAAGAAAAATTTTAGTTGATTTATACTTTATTAAATTTGTTGGTATGCTATACATAGTTTTAGGACTCTATATAGTTCACACGGTAATAAAAACAACAACAATAAAGTATTTAGTTCTGAATTCAAAATCTGATAAACGATAAATCTAATAACTGATGAGTATGGAAAGAATTTTCTTGTATAAATTTGATGCTGAAGTCCAATATTTACTGCAGGTTCTTGTAAGCTGTTGAATAAAGCCTCATTTACGGAGACGAGGGCATCGCGTGGGGCGTGGCACGTTTTTTTCCGTTTACAGACAGGCGGTGTGTGCAGCGGCCCGCATCATCGCACGCGCAAATACACATTATAGGATGTTGTTCATAGAGATGCGAGACGGGAAGAGTGGCAGAGCTCGACGCTGCGCCGCGGCGAATCCTCAAGCGTGCAGCGAAGCACGCGGCGGGCATCGCTGCGGTAGACGTGGGGCAACACTCGAACCGACCGACGTCTGACCAGCTTCAGGTTCACGAGAGATGCAGCTGGTGTCTGTGTTGTGCGATATCCAAGTTAAAACTGGCAGAAGGTGTCCGCCGCGCGCATCGCTTCATCAAGAATTGCCGCAGCGATAAACGCCGCGTGTGAAGCGTCGTTGCCATCCGCGGGCTCGGCCACAAAACACGCTCCATTTCAAGCAAACGCGTGAAAAACCGCTTCTCCATAAACGCACTTATACAAGTGTTTGAATTAAGTACGGGGCGCGCCACCCTTCGCAACGCGCAACGCCCCGCGTCTCTGTAAATGTGGCGTAAGGTAAGTTACCTGAAGCACTGGCAGTCCTTGGCCGCGACAATCGTTCCGCAGACGGCTGCTGTCCGTCCGTCAAACGCGAGCGTTTGGCGCGCGCCTCCTCCACGTCACTTTGTGTGTAAGAACGTTTGCGGGGCACGGGTCGAGCTATGGTGGCAGCTGAGGATGGACATAATATAACGTAAATTTTATAAATAAAAAAAAACTAAAAGTAGAACTGCAACAACACTCGAAAAGTGTAAAATAACTTGTTCAAGTCGGTACCATGATAGTTCAAAAGTACCTACTTGTATTATCACAATATTGAGTGCATGGTACCGCCTTTACTAGTTATTTCACACTTTTGAGTGTTGAAATCAGTTAAATTTTGTGGTTGATTTTTTTTTCTTTCTTTTTAAGTGACCCTTGCTACTTAAAGGATTGATTGTCATTAATTTTCAACAACTATATCATCAAGATAGGAAAATATTTTTCAGATATTAGAGTGTAACTCAAAAACTTCTTGACCGATTTTGATGAAATTTAAATGGGACCAAACAAGCATGAGCTTTCAAATAAAAAGAATTATCAAAATCGGTTCACCCAGTCAAAAGATCTGAGGTAACAAACACAAAAAAAAACAGAGAAATTGACAACCTCCTTTTTTAAAAGTCGGTTAAAATTTTGGGCACGATATAGTTATTTTAAAGAGCATTTCAATGGAATTTCTTAGCTTTATATGGAATCACAGTGTGGGAGTATAATATTATTTTATTGCTTAGAAGTTAGTTTTTGAATAGTATATCACTTGTTACTAAGTGATGATATGGTTGTTGACATAATGTTATAGAAGGCTTAACCTAGAGTAGGTCCTGGCTCTGAATTACAGCTACTGGAATACACCATTAGGTTCTAAGACAGATTTTTCTAGGTTAGCCATGCAAGCATTTGCAATATGTCCTTCCTACCTGTACAGTGTTGCTGCACACTAGGCACAATGCGGCTACTTACCATCTAAATGCATTAATTACCAGTTATACTACCAACAACAGCATTCCCAAGGTAGCTTGGTTATAGATCAGGAAGTCAAAACTTTTTACAATTATGTCCTGTATGTTGTAAGCCAAGATATATTAATAATAATAATATGTTCATTTTTTCTTTATGGAATTGAAACGAAACAAGCATGAGGCCCACTTGATGTTAAGTGGTGACCTCTGCTTATAACAGATGCATTTCCCTACAAGTTTCAAACAGCACTGCACCCGTCACCTTGAGACACACAGTTATTTTGTCTCCTGTAACATTACTGACTCTCAAGGGACTTGCGTCTTGGCAATCCATGGCTCTAACTGCTCAGCTATCACTGTTCCAAAATAATCTTAAGATTTGTTAGGCGTTTTGAGAGCATATTAAAGGCGGAAGGTTAAGATGGACTTGTCTAGAAGATTATAGTGGACTTCATATTTTTTTCAATAAAATTAATAACGTAATACATATGAAGCTCAAGGAGGGGGAGCATTGATGACATTGTACATATGTATAGGGGCCTCTTGTCCAACTCCCTGTATTGCAAGTTGCCTTATGCCTCTTCCTTTATAATTATGGAATACTTTGAAAATAAAATGTACCTTATTCAAACTTGCCAACAGATATCTTGGTGTGGTTTAAAATCATCTAAAATGTTTTCAAAAATTAAAATACTATTATAAAAGAAACTTACGATTTTCTTCATAAACAAAACTCTTATTAGAGCCTTTCAAATTGGACTTGACAACCTTCCTCTTTTGCTGAAGCACCACAGCAGGATTATTTACTGGGCTGCAGAACATAACCTTTGTAGCCCTCGGTAATGGCTCGGCCAAAGATGACCTCCGACTCTTCTCAATTGACCGAGTTACATTCATGATACTCTTTTCCTTCAAATTAACCTTATTTGGGTAAGGAGTACTACCAGGTGATGGCAGAGATATACTCCTTGTTGGAGTTTTTGGTTCCTTTGTTTTTGGAGACCCAACCTCTGTATCTTTAGTGAATGTGCCCTCACGTTTAAGTGGGGTAATAGGAACAGTAACAGGTTGTGAGCTTGTTGGAGAGACTTTTAACGTTAACTGAGAGTCATCCAGGCTGCTTTCAATAAGAACAGGTGTTGTGTTGACAATGTTCTCCCTGGACTCATCACTCGTAATACTCATACCTGACCTGTCTACGTCAGTAGCATTATCTTTAGAACTGTCTGAACTTATCAGTGAAGCTATAGAATTCTTCTCAAAAGTTATATCAAGCTTTTGATCTTTGTAATATTTTGAGTCAGACTTGTCATAAGTACTATTAAATTCTGTAGAATCCTTTTGATAAGGGCTTGATAGCCTGGAAGGTTTTCCATTTTTCTTTTCATCATTCTCAGAGTCACTTTCTAATAAATTTATTGAAGAACTGTTATTTTTAATGGAAGACCTTCTTGACTTATCCTCTTTGTTAGTATCTGCATCTTTTTCAAATGTTGTATTTACAACAATAGATTTTCTTACAGAGTCTTTTTCTATCTGCAAGTCATTCAAACATGTTTCAGATGTTGGGTTGATTGTGGACTTTCGAGTCTTTCTTTTATATTCTGTGCCATTAACAATAGTTTCTTGATCAAAAGTAGTGCTTTTCCTAGCGGAAAGTGTCTTTTTATCAAATGTAGAACCCTCAATGGAATATCTGTTACCCATTTCAGCATCTTTGTCAATAGTAGTTACTTTATTTACACTAGCAGTATCTATTTTGTCAAATGTAGAATTTTTGACAGATTTTCTTTTCTCTTTGTCTTCCAAGTCATATGTGGTATTAATAATGTCTTTATCGAAGGTTGTATTAGTAATTGTTGTTTCAATACCAGCCTCTTTGGTACTACATTTATGTTTTTTAGACTGATTGAATGTATCTTCAAAAACTTCTGGAGATTCCCGAGTGGATGTTTTATCTGCACTTTTAAAATCAATGTCTTTAGCACTTGATTTTCTTTTTTGGGACTCCTTGCTAGATTGATTTGGAGTGGTTGGTGGAACATTGACATTGCTATATCTAGTAAAAGACCTTGTTTTCCTTTTTTCTGAATTGATTTCCGTATTGAGATTACTTATCTCATTAGTGAGATACAGCAGTGATTCTTTGAGAGGTGATATAATCAATGGTTTGTCATCAAAAATTATATCTTTTGTTATTGGGCTGCCAGCAGCACTGTGAAAGGAGTCAGAAGAGAGGTTACTCTTATTCAAGCTCATCTTCTTTGCTTTCTCTGGGTCTATATCCTCAACAATTAAAGAGCCAGATATCTTACCTTTCCCTTTCTTCTTTTTAGTTGTTGATTTTGCAATGTTTGCTGACTGATCTTGCTGTTTTTTCTTCTTGCCATTTTTAGACTTCTCCGTTTCTTGAATGTTTTCCTCTTCAATGTGATTCTGGTTATCTTGTGCAGTCTCTTCAGCGAATTTACGCGTCCTGCGAGTGATTCTGGTAGCTATTTTAGTGTCGAGAAGTGATTCTTCCTTCTCTAGTGAAGATGTAGCTAGATTAAGCTCTTTAAGCACGTTTTTCCGAAGTGATCTAATGGGTTTGGCTAGATTTATATCCACATCAGCACCCACTGCGTCACTTCCTACTTCTTCCTCAGATGGATAGGTGACATAATTAGTGCGCTTTTTATTCTTCGAAGAACCAGCACTGGTATCTGGGACATTCTCTTTCAAACGCTTGCTTCTCGTCTTCCTCTCGCTATATGCAACAGTGTCTACGTCTAGCTTCAATATATCCTCGTGAAACGAGTTATGTATCCCTGAAAACCAACAATTTTGGTGCCATAAAGTTAAACGCACGGGATACATATTTTACTAGGATATTATAGATTACTTACGTTTTCCAGATCTAGTAGACATGATAAATCGACTTTATAATTAAATAGTGCAGCTATATTCATTCCCCCGCCGATCTGCAGCGATGATTATTTTTTTGATTATGTTTCAAGAAAACAGAATAAACACAGAGCCGTTTAATGAACGTTAACAAAATTTTAAAAACTTTGTTTGAATATAATAGTGTTGCCGATGGTCTATAAAAGATAATCGATTATTTCTCTTTACCTTCCGTTTCACATCAAAAGCGAATTTATCGATAATAGCGACTATATTCCGTTTCAGTAATCATGCTTTTGACAGTTACGTACATTATAATTTATAATAGTTGAGATATAAGTGATATAACTTATTTATTAAAATACACTGCGTTTGAGTGCAACAAACAATTCGGAACGGTCGTAATCGCGCTCATGGCCATGTGGGCACATATTAAACCGTTTGACTCATCGTCGACGCGACATATAATCACACATATAGATTTTTTCATGCCTGATTAGCTAGCCTTTGACCACTATCTCACCTGATAGTAAGTGATGATGTGGTCGAAGATGTGGTTCAGGCTAACCTAGAATTAATGGCTCTCAAGGTCAGCTGCCGGAACACAGCGTTAGGTGCTTGGCGATAGATTTTCTACTTGAGGGTGGTAGCTAGCCAGGTGGGCATTCGCAAAATGCCCTACCACCATGCAAATAGATATACTAGGTTTAGATAGCCCTGCTCACGGAGATTTCAGTTCGTATCGTGGTCGTTGAAATCGCAAGATGTAGTATGTAATGACGTATCTCATGACGTCATATGGACCATCGTTGACGTGTTTCGGTGAAACGAAACGGAGATTACATTGGTAAGATCGCTTTTGGTGGGAATCGGAAGGCAGCACAAGTAAGCAGCCCTAATAAATAACAAATATCCATATGCTACGGTAGCTGCTTACCATCAGGCGGGCCGTACGCTTGTTTGCCACAGTGGTATAGTCTGTTTTTTTTTTAACAAACGAGTACTGAGTATGTCTCTCGCACATTTCCAATATTGAGGCTAATTCGGGTTTAGTTTGGTTTTAACTAAACAGTAACTTGATTAAAAATAATTATCCTTAAAAATAAGCCGAACTATATGTAATCATACCGTATTCTATTTTGGAAGACGAACAAGACATCATAGAGAAAAAAAATTAGATTCGAAAAATCCTCAATAATCGGTTAAGTTTATAATTGAAATCGATATCATATTAACTGAACACGCATTTGTTGTGCTAAATCATGATTGTAAAGACATAGATAATCAGAAAATGTGTAAATTGCTGCGTGATCGATTGAACATACAGCGTTCTGTTAAACATAGATTTGTCCGGTATGCGTACAAAAGTCGAATTTGTTTACAAAGAACAATTGATAAATCATAGGTATACAAAATTACAAAAACAGATTTTACAGCTAAGAGTCGCACTCAATCACAGATAACATAAACACTAATGCGGAAAAGGGACAACTATACTGGTTTTATTTTACCGAGTAGTAAAAGTCGACTCGAAAACTTGTTTTGCATCTACAGAGTTCGTTATCTACAGAGTGTTCAAAAAGTGTGATTTTAGTTTCTCTTTCATGTTCCTTGTAATACTGTTTTTAAAACTAGCATCGATATATTTAATAGACGAGGAATTAAATAGCGTGTTGTTCGTTTACCATATGTATTATTGGGCGTTAATATGGTCAATTGATCATCAGTAATTTTTCTAGTGGTTGAATTGTTAAAAATTAGTTTTTTTTTTTGTTGTATATCTAAATTGAAATATTGTTCTTTAAGAAGGTAGTACATAAATTTTTCATGTACTGGTAGAATTTTGCAGTGCCGAAAGAGATCGTAATATTTATTCGCTTTATGTTGTTCTTTGATCGCGGGTGACACATTTTTTTTAATATTCTATTTTGGATACTCTGAATTTTATCAAGGTAAGTCTTGAACGTTCTGCCATAGCTGGTGAGTCCATAGATTATGATGTAATCTGCCAGCGTATTGTATAAAATTAATAATATTTTATAGGGTATTCTACTTCGGATTATATTTAAACTAGCTAAAATGCTCTAAAATTGTCACATACACTAATAACATGCGGGTACCAGCTTTATCAAAATATTGTTCACATGCAACTTGAATTTTCTTTCTGTGAGCGTTGTAATATGTTTGGGCAATTTATTATAAAACCGCACACAACTTCCTAAGAAGGACCTTTTATTTGTCTTTGCTAATCTAAAACCTGGCACCGCTATTTTATCTTTATTCCTAGTGTTATAATCGTGAGTGTCACTGTTTGATTTAAGTTTGCTCAAATTTTTACGAACATACATAATATTTTCAAATATATACAGACTTGGCCAAGTTAAAATATCAATTTCTTTAAAAATATCTCTCAGGGATTCCCTAGGATCCATTTCATATATGGCTCGAATTGCACGCTTTTGTAAGATAAAGATTGTCTCTATCTGCAGGCCCAACCTGGAATACACTTCGACAACGCTGACCCCTCATATTTCTCTGGCTCAATATGGATAGCATAGGCTGCTACAAATCTTGCATAGCACTTTAACGATGAACTGTTTGCGTTTGTAGCTACGCAACCCTATGGCGCTACTACACTATACGCCTGTCACCATGACGAATGTCTCCAACAAATATGTGCTGCGATGCGGACGAGTGTGATGTTCTTTACTGGTACGTGTGGTTCCTTTATGAGCGCCGTCCTTCAGCCCTGTGAGTTGCCCCAAAATTCACTTAAAATCACAGAAGTCACAAACACAATTTTAAAAATAAGGTTTATATCTTCGTTGAGCCAGTAGACAGATACGCGGGGTCACCACTGTACGGTTTTATGAAATGGTTATCTGCAATCGTGGCGCACGTCACCTATGAAGGTATATGTATGCGCCCTCATTTCTACCATACTCGTATTCTTGTCTGTCTACTGGGATGGGAAATAAAAGTACTACATTTCGGTGATCACCATTAATTATTATCCGTCAGAATTACACAAATTTAGTTACAAAAGGTTATACTAATAAGGTGGGCTGAAGTACGGTTTCTCTGTACAAACTTGAGGGCGCAACTGAGCGCATGCGGCTACTTTTGCATTACCATCATATTGCGCTCACGTTGCATGTGTCCCTACAGTGGTATAGAATTGGCCTCATTGACAGAGTGAGATGGGTCATTGCCGTCATTGGCCAATGCCTTTGTTCTTGTTAAGGCCCGTTCATATTGAATACTTCTTAAATTTACGTGGAAAAATTTCGGTATTATTTTATGACTAGCTCTCCGGGCGCGGCTCCGCCCGCGCGTATGTCGGTTATGGCGCGAAAACATTAACCTCTTTTTGCGCAGTCGGATAAAAACTATCCTATGTTTTTTCCCGGGTCTCAAACTATCTCCATACCAAATTTCATTCAAATCGGTCCAGTAGTTTTGGCGTGAAAGCGTAACAGACAGACAGACAGAGTTACTTTCGCATTTATAATATTAGTTCTGATTAAAATTTCCATACTCAGTATATTCATAACAAAATATTCTGTTCGCGGTTATCATATAAAACAATATTGTAATAATATTATATATTTTGTTTTCAGGCTATTGAACACCAAATGCTGAATTCAAAATAAAATCACTTGACAGCAATCACATTTAAAACTAGAAGGAACTTATCGGTTGTTATTGACTTGATGTCGAACATTTCTCTAACGATATTTAAGGTAAGTTTCTATATTTCTAAATACGATTACAAGCACTATCGCGTGCTGAGCGATAATCCATTTGCAAATTTTTGGAGTACAAATTTTATTGATTCCTGTCCAGTACAAAAAAATGTGCTCCAATAACTTGTAAATGTGATAAGTTTCTATTTATAAATTTTCTGGCGTCTTAGGGTAAATAAAATTACCCGTGACTCCATGGAGTCATTCACCAAAGGGATGGGTAAATTAGCATATCCTAATAAACAACTTAAAAAAAATAAAAATATATCTAGTGACAATTCCGCCTAATTTTCCTGTTAAGCCGACGTGACGTCATAAACACCACGCAGCAAACCGGAAGAATTTTTGACGCAATCGCTTCTACACGAAGCATCCGCAGGAGATATTGACTTTACGAGCGCACGATAGAGATCTTTCACTTCTTGATCATTTGGCTGCGTGGCGTTTGTGACGTCACGTCGTCGGCTTAAAAGGAATATTAGGCGAAATTGTTATTAGCTATATCTTTATATGTTTTAAGTGTATTAATAAAACATGCATTTAGTGTTTTCTTAAAATATTTTTGAAATAGCATATCCTGTTGTGTTATGTAGAAGTAAAATATTCACATATAATACTACCAAACATAGTAATATTTATAATAGAATAAAAAGTTAGCCTCAGTATTCTGCTAGAACGAGACAAACATGACATTTATTACCATCTCCCTCGGGCCGGATTTTATTATGCGTTCGGTTAGTGACATATATCTATGATAAAAGGATGATTTTTATAAATGCAAGGGTAAAATCAATTTGTAATTACATTCTAGTTTATTTATTTCTGAAGGTTTTCCAACAGACTTAACACTAAGCAAGCATTTCATACAGAGTTCAATAGACAATTTATAGCGAAAGTCCAATTACAGGAAAACACATTATGCTTGGCGAAAAAATGACATATGTGGACAATTTACAACAAAAATTGCGCAAAACCATCATAAGATGACGAATCACTGATGATGCTTTAACGCATATGCACTTACAATGTGTATTTTAGAAACAATTCAGTATCATATATACCTTTATTTTAAAGATACCTTCATACAGTCTTTATCAATTAGTAATTAGTAGTATTAGTCTAGTTGTATTTATTACATCTTTGCTGCTACTAGTACCTACGGTGCACACCGATTCACAAGATCCCCTTCGATTCTCAGTCTCATAAATCAATCCAAAAAGAAATCCTATTTCGATTAATCGATTTAAGATCGACCTGCTATTTTTCTGTTCTGATCTGTAATCAATAATCTGTTTGTTGTTTTCCGTTTCAGTTTGCCACAAAGTACATTATTTCGCCTGCCCTGCCTCGCCCGCCTGATTATAAATAACACCGAAAAGTTTCGTGGAACTATTGCCGGTTCGCGAAATGACATTGGTTACAAGTAAACTAATAGTTTCTGCTCTTTTAATGATATGAAGTGCTCTCATTCAGAAACAAACGGGCTTTGGAGACGGAACGTCAATTAGCGTGACTCAAAATCACAAGAAAACAATGGAGAAGCCCATTTGCATAGGCCTTATGGTGATACTGGCCGTTGCAGCGGCCGACCGTGGCGACTACGTGGGATGCTATCGACTTCAGACTGAAAATGTATTAAACACACACACCGGTCAGTCTGTTGACGTTTGTCTTTCTGCTTGCGAGCAAGTTTATTACAAATATGCTATTATAGGGAGCGAATCCACGTGTTTTTGTGGTAATTCCCCTGGAATGCCACAGCTCGAACTCGGCTCTTGTAACACTCCTTGTCCGAAAAATGAAACCCAAATGTGCGGTGGTGATGGCGCTGCGAGTGTCTATGACACCGAGATGACTGCTCCAGGAGCTCCCGCTAATATAGAAGTCTACAACATCACCGCAACTACTCTCAGAGTTCGCTGGATGACACCTGATGCTCATTCCTATATCTCTGGGTATGTAATTAGGGCCACTGTTGTGGAAACTTATTCAGATTTCCTCCTTATACCTCTTGAATGGAGAGTATTAAATGAAACATTTCAAATAGAGCTGCCAAACTTACAACCAGGCTCATTATACAATATCAGTGTTGCGGCAGTTAACATTGATGAAGAAGGTCCCAATGTAACCACCAGTGCCGAGACAATAATTGGAACTCCAGATCCTAGTCCACCAGATATAAAAATCAAAGAGAGACGAGGAGACAGAATGCTGGTACATATTCCTGAAGCCAAAAATGTGAATGGGCCTGTATCATTGTATAGAATAGTTGTTTCAATTGAGCTTTATCAACAAGGATTTATTATAGACACTTTAGGCAACTACACTTACGCAACTGAACAAGGTCTTCCATATTATATAACTGCTGAACTGGACCCTGAAGATATTAAAAATGACTTTATCATTGGAGATAGGAGCACTTATAACGGTTTCTTTAATGCCCCATTGCCTTTGACTAATGATATTGATGTTTCACTTGGAGTTGTCAGTGAGAAGAATCATATCAGAAAAATAAGATATGCAGAGTCCACGAAAAAAATAATACTAAATATCAATGAACCCGAGGAAGTGTCACCATTGATGTTAGCTCTAGGTGCAGGAATAGCTATTGGTATTGTATTACTGTTGATAGGAATTGGTCTTATAATAATATTACGAAAAAAGATTCATATGGCAAGAATACAGCGAGGCTCCCAATCAATGCCATTAAGCTTAAGCGAGCCATGCATAGAAATAGAGAACTCAGGGTTTATCCAAGAAGAGGATGAGAGAGTTGACTACTATAGCAATATAAAGAGAAAACTATGGAATATACCTAGGAATCTCATAGATATAGATATCTCATGTGTGGTTGGACTCGGTAGCTATGGAAAATTCACTAAAGGAAGAGTTCAGCAGCATGGAGCTCAGACACCAGGCTTGGTACAAGTCATATCTGACCGTGAGCTCGAAAGGCCTGATAAGAATATGATGCTACAAGAACTAGACCTACTGATTAAGTCTAATGAACATGAAAATGTGATCTCCCTGTTAGGAATCTGTGAGACAAATACAACTCTATTTGTTGTTCTTGAAGATTCCAAACAGAGCTTAAAAGAAATGTTGTTACAAAGCCGGAACAGAGACTTGCAGAACAATAAGTTTTGCCTGATAACTGAGAATAAGTTGCTTCAGATTTGTGCAGATGTTGCACGCGGTATGGAATACTTGCACAGTAGAAAAATAATACACAAACGTATCAGTTGTCGTAATATGGTAATTGGGGAGAGTGGCGTTGCTAAAGTATCTGGTTTTGGCCTATCCCATATGAGGCCTCTGCATGAAACACCAGATTATACACGATGGACATCCCATGAGATGTTGCGCCAGACTCGCTTCAATCCCAAAGCAGATGTTTGGTCTTTTGGCTGCTTAATGTGGGAGGCATTTACGATAGGAGCCACGCCATTTGCTCATAGTGGTAATAAGGATGTTGCAGCTAGAATACTGAGAGGGATGAGGCCATCACAGCCTTCATATGTTGGTGATGAGCTTTTCCAGCTGTGCTTGCAGTGCTGGCAAGTTGACCCGGATGAAAGACCATCCTTTTATTCCCTGTTACATGAACTGACACCATTAGCAGATGGTCCTGGCACAAGATGTTTAAGCTTCACTCATTATAATGGATTTCAGTATGAGCCATATTTACCGCAATATGAAGTCATATCATAGTGAGTACGTAAGCTAACTTAAGATAAGATGCTCATACATTTGAGTGTCAAAATGCATCCAAAGATCTGGTATCTATAAACTCTGATTGCCAATTTAGTATTGTTGCTATAATTAACATCTAGTGCCTGTCAATATTATTGTAGTATTTTGTATATGAGAACCTTAAACTATTATCCCAGTAGCATAAATGATTTTTAAATGGGAGTTAACATCCTTAGTCACATTTATGTTATCTATATGAGTATGTATGTATATTATTACTCTTCATAATTATGAAAATTAAAATCTGCTGAAAATTTTACTTACTAAATCCATGCTCATCCTTGATTATGATACTAATAGAATTTGATTCATAAATGGACGATATTGTCCATGAGAATGCCAAGTGTGTTAAGTAAGCATGATTTTAAGTAGAGAAGTCAATTATATTTTAAATTAAAACAATTTTATCTTCTCTTATAGTTCCAATATCTCAGTAATAATTTACTTCTAAGCAATAATCTATGTAAGTAGTACTTAAAGTTACTTAAGTTGCCTTTTTTAGATCTGAAAACGTGTTTACATCTTGTAAGTGTAACAAATAAACACCTACCTTATTATGCATTGTGACATAGTTGCAGGAGGCAGTTCAGTTTGATTATCATAAAGATGGTGATGTCATCTTGAATAAACTATATTCTCAAATGACTCATTTAGGTTAAGAAAATAATATAGTCTTCAATTAGTATCTGCCCTACCCAAAATTGAACTGGCTTTGTCTTTTGATAAATAATGTCTTAGAAACCAAAGTAAATGTATTGTTTTTTACTTATTTATAGTTAGTACATTCCAGATTTAGTACAATCTACCTACATGCAAAAGGGGGTGGGGTAGGCCGCTTCACTTTATATCATATTGTTTTTTAAGACATACCTCAACTTTTCTCCATATGAGAAATATTTAATTGGCCTTTGTCATTCAATTTATTTAATGATTTTAACCTAGCTTTGAATAGGTAGATATTTTGAAATTAATTATTATTTGTATGTATTTAGTTTATATGACATTTTGACTTTAAAAGGAAAGAAATGCAGGTTTCCAATAGCTAGGAAGTCCCAAGGTAAAAGGGATATGTATTGCGTATGCTTATTTGAATAAAAAATATATCGCTCTTCTTAAAGTGTGCGTCTTACAGGGAGAAATGATGACGTTACGGTTTTCTAAGGGCTTGAACACTGAAATATCGGCATGGTGTCCTTTAGGTGCACCAGCCCCAGATCTAGGGAGGAGATTCAGGGGGCGCTACAATCATAATACGATTAAAATAAAAAAATATAGCATACAGAAGCCTGTTTGTCTCACCGTCGACTTGTAAGATAAAGGCTCCACACAGGTCCACACTAGAAGAGAACTTGTGGACTTAAGATGCCGATTTGAGATTTGCCGTGCCCTCAATTGACGTTTTTTTTATTGCAAATTTATTAGTGTTCATAATTTCCCAGTCGCAAAAACATCAAACCATTGTATATTTGTGAGCTTTTAAAAGTTACTGTATCTAAAAGGTTAGAGAGAGGCGTCATTATGAATTTTCTTTCCCGGTTCGAAAAAATCGTAGAACCGTGGCTGAGGCACACGCGGTAACGCAAGAAGCGTTCGTAAGAAGCGTTTGATTCGTCTGTAACTCGTCAACTTTTTATCAAGGTTCCTCGGATATATACTGTGTTTATCTTGTCCATTCTTGCATCATAAAATGACTACTGATATATCCACTAATTTCAAAGCCTAACATTCTGATTATGGTTTTAGAAATTGTTTAATAGTGTAGAGCTAAAATAAATGATAATCCCTAATATCCGTAATAAAACGTTAATATATAATTTATCACCTGGAAGAAATGTACCGTCATGATATTTCTCTTTCCCTAAAATTATAGTTCTGATCCCGCACATGACTGTAATATTTCCTCTCGTAATTTTGTAATGATATTTATGTTTAGGCCGAAGCGAAGAGCGAACCTTCCACAATTCTCACTGTGGCCGGGGTATGTACATAATACGGGAAGCGTTAAACGCTTTGGGTGGAAACGATATGTTCCAACGCTCTGACTTGAAATGTAGCTTATTTACCTATCTTATTTTATATATCTTACTTTGCACAGTATAAAGGTAAAATTTTAGAGAAGCTATGTTTAACGGGCCTTTTGTAACGGAAAAGACATAAACTAGTAATATAATATATTCAAAAAATATATGTACATATCTCCTCAAGTGCGATTCTTATAAAGCAAACGTCTGTAGTACGTCAAGACATGTATCTTTACGCAAAAAAGTTATGCGGCGCGGAATGTTATATTCTTCACCATTTTATTAAAAAAACTCACGCGCTTTTTAAATCTTTTACCCCGAAAACGGTAAATAGTGTGTTAATAAACATAATCCTAATTGTATGCCTAATTATCCTAGGAAGCTGTATTTTTTTTTTGGAAGTATATATAGTAGACTGGTAAATAATTATATTAAAGCGAAAATCTATGTTATAGGAATTATAGTTTAAGAATTTAATAGAAATCGCGATTTTTCGTTTTTGAGCTGTAAAGACAATTCCAAGTACTTACTGGATATATAGGTTACATACGAAAGAAATGAAAAATGAGTGTAGACGCGAAACTCTCTATCGTGGGGAATTGGCACTTAATCGACTGATACTAGCGCAATATTTAGCGCTAGTGCCAGTCGACCTTAAACCACGGTAATTTACATCTGTTGGTATTCCATGTGAACTCATGGTCCGACAGTTAACTCCGACCGATCAGACATAGTATAAGTTTTGTATATTTTGACTAATTTTATTTAAGTTTTTAATATGTTTTATATTATTTACCGACCTGAATTTGATCTGAATATTAATAACTCCGTCCATTTACTGCATTTTTTGTAAATAATATGTACTTACTTTAGTTTATATACTGTGCCTATGTACGTATGTGTAACCATGTGTAGTGACGAATGCAATATAAAATAAAATATGGAAAAAATCACGATTTTTAATTATATGAAAAAGTTGATAACAATCTGAAAATTTGTTATAACAGTTCAATTTCACTTCATTTGTTGAGTTAGTACAAAATAAATAGTGAAAGTGATATATTCCTTCAGAACCTCAGTTAACTTCACCGATATCACTTCAGAAACCCCACATAACCCAGCCGCGCCCTAAAAAAATATTTTTGCCATCGAGCGCTGGGCGAAAATCCAACTATTATATTGTTATTAATAATTTATCAGCCGTTAATAATCACGAGTTGATTTATTTATTTACTTAATTAACACGCATAGGTACGGTACTTTTTTTTAAATTTTATGTTATTGTGACGGTACAAGCTCGAGGCCCACCTGATGTTAAGCGGTATCCTCTGCCTATAACAGATATATTTCGTTACAAGTCACGCACTGCACCCGTCACATTGAGACATAGTTGTTAAGTCTCATGTGCCTGTAATTGCACTGGCTCTCAAGGACTGCTGCCGGAACACACCGTTAGGTGCTTGGCGACAGATTTTCTACTTGAGGGTGGTCGCTAGCCAGGCGGGCACTCGGTAAATGCCCTTCCACCATGCGGTGAAGATCAAGCCTGCGGCGGGATTCGAACCATGCACCTGCTGCGCGGCAGTCCATAGCCAATGCCACTGAGCCATTACTGCTTCAAATTACTGCTTTATGTGTCTATAGTTAGTCTCTCGAAGGCCTAATTATTGTAATGAAGTGTTAACGACCAGAATAAGGAACAGTACTGGAATAACTGTATCTACTAACGAGTACCTACTATCTAGCGCAACAATGTCCCAAACTGATGACTCTGGCGTAAAAATTGCAAAAAAATACTTGGTTAGGTTACCTAATAAGAATTTACGGAGAAGTACCAAATCTTTTTTTGGTCAGTTCGATAGACGTTACCTGTTGACGTTGAGTCATATTCCGAACTAGTCATGATTGCGTCACTTCACTGCAGTGGAAACTGGTCGCGGCTCGTCGGCTGTCCACAAGTGCTTAGCAGCACCATTTAGCTTTATGTTAATACAATAATATGTAGAGTGTTAATGACACACTTAGAATAATATTAAATGCCAGTGTATGTAAATACGCTCGACTTACCTAGCCACGACACTACCAACCATTACCAACAGTAGTGAACGTCGCTGTCGTTTATTACTAACCACACAAGTCAACCACCTGGGTGGACAGTTAGGAATTTTGTTCTATACAGACCACTGGACTGGACAGCTCGTCCATCTAATATTTTTAACCGACTTCAAAAAAGGGAGAAGTTCTCATTTCGTATTATTTTAATATTTTTTATGTATGTTACCTCAGAACTTTTAACTGGGTGAATCGAGTCGTTTCTAGGTAAAGCCTGTTAACACCTTCGACCACATCATCACTTACCATCACGTGAGATTGTGGTCAAAGGCTTACCTATCAGAAATAAAAAAAATAAAAAAAAAGTTTAAGGCCTAGTTTCACCATACTCTGTTATTTATTTGACGCCTTGTTAATCCTTTTAACGGACTGTTAACTGAACCGAGTGTCCCACCAACTGTTAATGGATGATTAATTCAGTTAACTTCATAGAACGTAGACTGATTTAACAGCTCTGTTATTTTTAAAGACCCATTAGCTAATGCCTGATTTAGCGTAAACAAACATGGTATGGTGAAATTAGGCCTAAGTCCCATATAAATCGGTTAAGCCGTATTTGAGTTACACTCCCATAACTTCTTCATTCAAAAGTGTGAAATAACTTGAAGTCTGTACCATGCGCACAATATTGTGATAAAAAGTACTTTTGGACTATCATGGTACCGACTTCAACAAGTTATTTCACACTTTTGAGTGTTGAAGTCTAATAATAGCCGTCAAACTTTATTTCGGTAACTATTGATGCTTGACCATAGTTTCATTAAAAAAGTGAGAGATCTTAAAGTGATCTTCTTTTCGAATAATGGTACATTATGCAACAAGTGCGCGATGTTGTTTACTACAATCGAGACGGGTTTTAGGCCTGAGCTCGAAGGCCTAAATGGAGTAGAGATTGTAATAAGCAACGCGCACGAGTTTCATAAGACGTTTTTCAACACACTTGCGAGGAACGAATACGCAAATTTCGATACGAAAATATTTTCTTGATCTTTTTGATAGCGATAATAATCTAATTAAGAAGGTTTATAATTAAAAAATCTTCTAAAGTTCCACTTCAGTAGGTAAAAAGCTCTTTGGTTTGTTTTTAAATGAAAAACGAACGAAACAAACTACAATCTCCTTGGTGAGAAGTATGGAAACGTTTTTTTCTATTTAAAACACTAGTGCGCAAAAGTAAACTAAAAGCACGCGTACGTATTAGACTATATTACGACACTAAGGCCTAATTTCACCATACCATGTTTGTTTACGCTAAATCAGGCATTAGCTAATGGGTCTTTAAAAATAACAGAGCTGTTAAATCAGTCTACGTTCTATGAAGTTAACTGAATTAATCATCCATTAACAGTTGGTGGGATACTCGGTTCAGTTAACAGTCCGTTAAAAGGATTAACGAGGCGTCAAATAAATAACAGAGTATGGTGAAACCAGGCCTTAAATCGGTACATTTAAAGGCCCGTTAGGAGCGTGTTGAAAAAGCTGTTATAATTCTAGGTAAGTATATTGTTAATGTCCAATAATTGATACAAAATTTATATCAATGTTATAATATGCCGCTTATAGTGTGACGGCAGTCATCCGAAAAGAATATTTCTATGGGATCTATCACCTTTGTAAGGAAGCTAGTGGTCTAGGATTATAGATTTATAGTTTTCGAGATAAAGCCCCTTTTAAGTTTGTGTCATCTGTCATGTGAAAAACAAATCTGTATGAGGTCCTATCTCTTCTGTAAAAAAACTAGTGGTCTAGGGCTAATTTTGCTTTTACATTCGAAAAGATCTCGATGAGGTTTATCACTTCTGTAAAGAAACAATAGTAGTCTAGGCTTAATATTTTCCGAGAAAAAGCCTCAAGTTTGACATCTTAAGTGTCATCCTAAAGGAAGATCTCGAGGAGGTCTTAAAAACAGGTGTTTGTTTTGCTATATATAGCTTTTACATCAAGACAAGAAGAGAGTATAACTTTGACGTGTGCATTACCCGAGACAGCTGTCGCACCTAAGAACTAGTTTTTGTTATATTTTAGTTCAAAATAAGGCCAAATATAACAACTGTAGTACCTACTATAACAACATAACATGATGGCAACCGTCACTTTAATAGCTGTCAGTCCTAAGACCGCTTAACATCAGGTGGGCCTCGAGCTTGTTCCATCACGATAGCATAAAAAATATACTTCATTATTAACTACTACGCCTTTTAGATATTAAAAGAAAAAATATATAAATTCTATTTGTATTTTGTTCATTAAATAAATATTGTATTGGTACGGAATTAATTTCGCAAATTAACAAAGGTTTAACTCTAGAGAGCTGTTTTGATTAAACGACTGTTTAAGATTTCAACCGTTAAATTTTTGTCGTGATATGTTTACAAGCAGTCTTTAACTATATGCGTATGCCCTGCAGGACCCTTTATCGCAGCAGTTTCAGACTCTGTGTGATGATAACTCTAGGTGCTTTGCTTATGTGTAGCGTTATGTTTTATGGTATCCATTAAGTTCAACGTTGGAGGTAATATCTCAATAATGAAAACCACAGAATGCATTTTCTCGCATTTATTCAATGTTAATAATATAGACAATGTTCAAGGTACCTTTTTATTGGTTTTCGAGCTTTAACACTAAGACATATTAACCATCCGTTTTACCTCTTATCGTTTAACATTGCAAAATAACACTTCATTAAAAAATCAATCTGACAATACAACTAACTAAACAATTTTATTATAAACATTGACTAAAATATATCGAATTTGAAATTCAAAACATATTTTTAACATTATCAATTCAATAAACTTAATTTTAAACTATTCCTCGTCACATAAACATTGCAGACCCGTTTATAATAAACAAAATTAACAAAGTAATATGAATAATAAAAAATAAAATTTCCACGAATGAACATTAGAACAACAAAGTCGAGCAACGTACGTAACGCATCACAACGCACCGAGCCGGTGTCGTCGTCTGTCTATACATACTTACAATACGCAACAAGTTATAATTCAATAGAATTAGTATAACATATCAATCTCAACATGTGTAAAGGTTGATGAGACGACTGAATGGCGCCGGCGCTGCGACTCCGGTACGCGCCGGCCCGCATGCGGATGCGGGCCCGTCGATCCGATCCGCCGCGCGGGCCCGCACGACCACTCCGCTATGAAACCGAGTGAAACGTTTTAATGACAATAAAAATTATATGTTACAATAAATCCCTACTTCTGGGACGCGTTCGTGACGATGTCAATATGCGCGAGTTGATTCCTCAGTCTTTAATAAATTGATGACAATGAGCAAGGAGAGAAACGTAAATGAAACAATGCTATGCAATTATATACAGATAGTGCGGCGGGGGTCGTGCGCGGCCCGCGTGCTGATCTCTTATGTCGAGTTCCACCCAAACGCACAGCCATGTTCCTACACAGTACACAGTATCGAACCTTCCAGTCCTACCCTACCCTAGCCTACCCTATCTTAGCTTACTCATACCTAGGTACACTCTACCCTAGCGCGCCCCACTGTCTGCGTTGCCACTGCCACTGCCACCTGCTGCTGTCCTGTATACCACTACGCTACTTATAGTAATTACAATAAACCACTCTATCAACAAATTCAACAACATTTAGCTATTAAAATTAAAGGAGGACGAGACGCGCGCGGCGTCGAGACACGTCCGCGCACGGCCGCGAGAGAATGACAACTAGCTACTGTACTGTACTGTAGTCTAGCCTCGTCTAGTGGGGCGGCGGGAGCGGGGCGGGGTGCGGGGAGAGGGGAGCGGGACTCGTCCCAACGGCCGCTACGTTATTCTAAGGAAATGACGAACTACGCTACGACTACCTATCTAAGTGAAAGTGAAGTTTGACTTTGACACAACCAGTTCCGGTGCGCGGCGCGGGCGGGTGCAGTGCGAACTATAAGCGTGCCGCTGAACGGCTGTACGGGCGGCCATGCCCATGCCCATACCCTTGCGGGAGCGGGAGCACTATCACAGACGGGAGGGGCGCGGCGAAGCCCCGGGGGCTCCGGGGGCCCCGCCCTCGTACGTTGACTATTTATTATCTTCCACACGATACGCTATACTCGGGATAATGGTACCGCGCTAAAATTAATTTGTCTTCACGATAATATACTCTCAAATATTGTAACAACTTCAGTATAACAACATTAACATTTTTTCCAGTATTTTAAAAATTATCTATACGTACCCATAATATTGTAATTTTAATAAGACAATTTTAACTAACTAGAATTCCGTGATAACTCTTCTTTTAAATGTATCGGTCGTTCTTTGCATCGAGTGACGTTAGAGCTGCCAGGTAAACTGTACAACATGAAACGGATACTCAAATAACCGACAAATTTCTGCAAGGCAGGACGAACCTACCTAAGGTTTCTTATGTATCGTCCACTTAAGTATAGACGACAAAGGCGAGATATAGACACCGAGCGCACACGCCGCACCGATGCAAAGAACGCGCCGAGCAACGATAGAGGCAAGTCGTACTTAGCAATAGAGATAAAGAAAACGTAGACTAAGAAATCGGAAACTATTATACTACCCCCCAGAGCACGCCCAAACTTTACGATGCCGATTGTATCTCGGTGACCGATATATTTCGTTTAATTGACGTTTTAACTTACACGTAGCGACTAATCGAGTTTTCCAATAAAATTGAGCTTGTTAAATCGACGTTCAGGCGTCACGCAATCGGAATGATGCCGACACTGCAGCCGCCACTCTCGCGACCGACTGTTCTCAATATCTTTGTATTACAAAAACGATCCCCTTTTTACTATAGTTTTATGGTCTAACAATCCAAAAGACAAACCGTTCAACTATTGAACGATTCAACTAGATAAACGCACAGTACCCGCTCGAAATACCGGCTTTAATGATCCCTCTGATCATATAGAATCTGTCGCGACAGTGACCGACCTTCATCAAATTTTAATTGACACAAGACGATATCTGTACCTACCCCCAAATATACATAGTAGAGATGAGAGAAAAATTCGAAAAACACCAGAGAAATCGAACAGCAATACCTATACACTTTAGAGATTGAATATACATTAATAACTAGCTACTTGTTTGAATGCACTACATGCGAATTGTTACCTACATAACACACGTATATAGACGTAGTAACAATACCATCACTTAACTATCGACAAATCGTTGGACTGTTGGAAAACACTTACAACAATAAAATTGTTAACATTAGTTCCGCGGAAGTATCGAAACGAAGTATCGACGTTCGAGAAAACATAACGTCGCTTCTTTGTAACTGAGAAATCGTCTCTCAATTCCGTTTACTTACATAACTATCGTACATTAACTCCTTTAAGCCGATTCAAATTATATTATTATGATAACTGTTTCTTTTGTACTTCTTTCTTTTTGATAAGTATTCGACCGCCTTCGTTATTATTTTGTTGTATTATCGTCGCCCGTTTTCGGGACCTTTGGCGCCCAACGTGGGGCCGGCGAATTTCTGTAAATAGCGTTAAGACTTATAGACAGAGGCTACCACTCCAAGCTACTGCAGCTATCTACGACGATGGCACTTCTGAGGTAAACGAACACAACTTAAAACTATTCCTGCGAGGAAGTGCTCGCCTTCCGTCCGTAGCGTACAGTACTGCTAACGACACCAATTACCTTGACATGTCGCGGACATCACATCACAGCTTACTGCGCCGACTGTACCGTTCTAGTATGTATACTCAACTGCACATTACATGCATCCTACGGAAACTAACATAAAAAGGCTGATTACAAGACGGCGTGTTCAAATATAATCTTTTCCCTTTACATAATTATATCGTAACTGTAAATAAGAATATTTTAACATCATATTGTCATTTCGAATAATATATAGAAATCTGCTTTTAAACATTAAAATATGTAACCATCTACGTTCTGGACATGCATTATTATTTAAGTTGTACTTACATCGTAAGATAAATTTAGACCGACAGAATAACGAAATCGACGAATACAAAACATAAGCTTTGAATAAAAATTAAATTTATAAATGTATATAAAAATAAAGATTCCATTAGCGAGAAAAAAAACAGGAATGACAAAGTCTGCTAGCCAGAAAAAACACAATGTCAATATGATAAATCTACGTGCATTAAACTATTGTACTTTACAATATTATATTGAATTTAAATTATTATTCATGTCAAATGATAAAAATAATAAAGCAACTTTGGTTTGGGCATTATTTGGTTTCCCAATAATCGTTGCTGTAAGACGTCGAAGCGACGACTGATCCTGCGAGATACCACACTCCGTATCTCTAACCCATCGACATTTAACACTAACCACGACATACAATTAATAACAATAACTTATCAATGGTAACATTTACAATGAAATCAAACTTGTAAATAAAACGTATGCTGTGACGAATAATATACAAAAATAAAATGTGTATGGAATAGGAATTTCCGCGACAGGATTATTATCACAATCGTAGTATTTTATTCATATATCTTAAACAACAAGAGCCCGCCACGCGGGAACAAATAAAACTTGTCATCATGACAAAACAAAATAGGGTTAATAATTATGCTCAGCATTATACATGCGTCAAATCAATATACTTACATAAAATCTATAATTCGCTATTGTAAATAGTCGACAATGTGTCGATACGCGTCGTCGCGTCTCTGGGATTGCACCAACCCGACGGATTTTATTGTATTGCTGTACACACGTACACGACTATATATTTATCTATTGAAAACAGTTCTACATGTAATAAGTTATATTTTCGTAACAAATGACGCTACATAAAAGTAGGAAGGTGAATTTAGCATAACCGACATAATAGCGGAAATGTGACATATATCGGTTATGCTCAGAATTCCCCACCAAATTGCATCAACAAACAAAGTTAAATATATTATTCGCGTACGCTTCATTCGTTGATAAGTTACGCTACGCGTATTTTGAATATCACTTATAAAGGCGCGGACACACAACGCGTATCGAAAGCTGCGTACAAAACGTTCTCCGTGAGATTAACAAAAACAAACGTAAACTACGGTCAGGTAACTCGCGCCACTTCGCTGCGGTTGACTAGAGGGCGCGGAACCGCGCTAAGGGAGATTGGGGGGGGGGGGGAGCAAATGGGGCAAGGGGGTCGGGGAGGGATGTAACATCGACGTAATCGAATACAACCGGCGGCGGTCGCGACTTATCAATAAACATCATTCACGTATAAAACCGGTAGTTCCCATTATGACATGTCAAAAGACAAAATTGTTAACAATTTTCTAATAAAAACCAATAAATACTTTCTTATCTCAGTTGTTTGTTTGATAAATACTTACTTTTGAGTCACTTCAGTTTTAAAACAATTAGCGTCACATTATTGAAAACACGGATCGTGACGTCATTGCTGACAAGTTCTACATCAAGTTTTTCTCTAGAAACAACTGAGTGAACGTGTAAGATTTAGTCTTTTGACCAAACAATTGTACATAAACAAAATGGGAACTACTCTACAGAACGGCGCGGACGATCCATTTCGTGACGAGCGACGAGATCGAATCTAGCGAGCGTCGAACCCGCGACATAACGCCATCTAGGCGCTAAACCAGGCAACTATGTATCTCCATATAACTATTTATGTATAACTAGATAAGCGAAAATTCTACTAACAATGTATGAATAAAAATCACATTTAAAAAGTGCCTGGTTTAAGCTAAAAACATCCTCAAGTGACATATTCAATCCCAGATTCGAACTCGTCTAATAACATAGCGTCAATTACTTAACTTGAACATTCTGAACGACGAGAGAATCACAATTTTCATATATGTGGGAAATATACAGACTGTGTTTTTGTAACGTGGTCTCGCGCATCTTCTGCACTTTAGTCGAAAAATACTCCACGATTGTGGTAAAAGTGGCGCTACTTAGCTAAGTAGCTAAAGGAACGGAAATGTCAGTTATTCTAATGGTGCATTGTACTCTATATGTTGTTAACTTTATGGCGAATTAATATAATATTAAGATTATGAGCCTTCCAGTAACAATTAAATTCGAAAGCATAACTCGTTCTGCCTTCGTCAACATTCATCGATAACAATTTCGACATGACTTGTCAGACACAACATATCTTGCACAACTGATATTTTTTAACATTACTAAATATATTACCGCATTTTTTCTTTATTAACAATATTATAAATATATGATAAATAAGCACGCAATAAGTTTTTTCTAAACAATAATAACTGCAAAAATTTTAACAATAGGAAGAATCACGAGTTATAACGAGTTAACAGTGATCAAACTTTTAAAAAGTCATTCTTTGATAAACAAAATCGTAGTCAAATTGTAAAATGTTTCCCGTTAGAAGAGCCCTTCAAACAAAAGTGGAGTATAATTCGAAGACCGTTTTATCTCTGCGCAGAAGGTTCAAGTAATGCCCGTACGAGTAGGTAGGGTAGTTAGTCAGACAGCAGTAGCGCCGAGTGAGCGACCGCCGCCGTGTGCGTTCAATACGTGTATAGCGTGAGTTACTGCATCAGCGAGGAGATGGCGTTGTGCCGGGTGCGCTTCAGCTCCTCCTCCTGGATCTTCTGTTCGATGAGGTAGTGTGCGTTGCCGATGGCTGTGTGCGTGCCCGTGATCGTGACGATGCGGTTGCGCGTGCCGGGCGCGAATGTGCCCTTCTTGGAGATCTGGATGTTCGCGCCCGACATCTGCTGGATCTCCACCAGGCTGCGCCCGCCCGGCCCTGACGATGCCATTGCACATTTGGTTACATTACACGTTATCAATTTATAGTGGGTCTACAGACCCTTTCACTGACGAAGGTGCGCCCCTACATATCGTTTGTAGTGACTAACGAGGCCTACGCGTGAAGATGTGCATCAATAAATTCCCTCAACGGAGTACACATTCGTCATTGAACAGGTCTGTACATTGTGCCGACTATAGGTCATATGCTTATACATGCATCTACACTGCGCAACAGTTTGTACAAATATTTTGGTATGATATTCAAAATACGTAAAAACAATTAATCTGTTGCCCAGCACCTAACGGTGTATTCCGGCTATCCTTGAGAGCCAGTTATAGGTAAGCCTGAACCTCATCTTAAACCACTTTCTCACTTACCGTCCGGTGAAATAGTGTAGCTCTAAGGCAGACCAATACGCAATAAAAAATGTTGACTCCACATTGCGCAAACAAAAAGTTGAAATATTGACTAAGTAGTTGAAAGAGTTTTGAAAAGCACTCTATATATTTCAATTTGTCGACTTAAAGAGTGTAACAGCAAATTGTTTAAAAATTTTGAACAGCAACCTCGCTGTAGAAAGTGTAAAACACAACATGAAACGTGACAAGGAACCATTGGCCTAGTATTTTTTTAAACGTGCGTCACCACGTGCTGATCACACGATCAATTCACCAAAACACTATCAGGGACACAGGGTATGCCATATAAAGTTTGCTTTTACGCGGTCGCAGATATAAGAGAAGTGGATACAAAAGTAAACTCACCAAGTATAGCCCCGACGATGACCTCAGCGATCTCTACGTTCTTGGAGTCCTTGGCAGGCGCGTCGGCCGGCGTGGGGCTCTTGGAGAGCGGCAGCAGCGATGCCGAAGGGAACCCTCCGCCCAGCGCGCCGCCCGACAGCGAGATCGGCGCCACCGCCGCTGCGGGCCCAAGCGCCTCGAATGCAACCGCACCGAACATACTCGCGAACACATCCTACTCTACCCTACCCTATCTACTCTAGTACCACTCTACCCCCTTCGTCTCCTATCCCCATCCCACCCCGGCCAGCGCTAGTCGCCGCACGACACGACACAACTGAGAGGAGACCGTTCCACGCTGTAGCCGCGACGCGACGCGACGTGACGCGACGCGACGTGACGCAACGTGACGCGACGTGACGCGACGCGACGCGACATGACGCGACGCGACGCGACGTGACGCGACGCGACGCGACTGTCGACAGTGTTAGCGAGCGGCGGCCGACCCACAGCGCACACCCCGCTTCGATACTCCTTTAGCGAGGGATTTTAGGTGATGCTAGTGCACGTTTTACTAAATTTATTCTAGTGCTAGATTTTATTTAACTTTTGGTTCTCTCTACTCATTTTGCGTATTGTGCTCCGTCTTGATTATTAGCAGTGTTAAGCCAAGTATTTATTATTAGTTAAAATATTGAATTTACTTTATTATTGTGTGTAGCGATTATTAATCTGGTAACTTGTTAGTTTTAATATGGATATTCTACTAAATTAACAATTGTTAATTTCCCATAACATTTTACCCCTTTACCTATTTAATACTTAAATAAATTATGAAATAATTCTTAATGATAGTGCGAGATAAGCCGCTACAAAATATACATAAAATAGATACCTACAATTAGAAATAGATTTTAATAAAATTCCTACGCTAATTAATCAAAAGTTACAATGGCAAATGTTAAAAGATTAACAACTACATAGAAACAGATACATATACAATAGATACATGCACTATCAGCTCAAATGATAACAATAGAACGTAGCACTAGCATTACCCACTCGACTCGTGTGAAGATAACTTTAGTTGATTTCTCAGTGTTGGTAGTTTTGGTAGCGCTGTGTTGCGGACTTGGAAAAAATAAAGATGGTGGGGAAAGAACAACTTATTGTACTGAAATTTTGACAATAATTTATGATGATATTTTATGAATATTAATGGCCAAATGTGTTAGCAAAAGTCTTTTTGGTACTGTCTTATTTGTTCGTCGTAATAGCGACTAGCGCGCTTGTGTGCGATCATTTTTTCGAGCTCACCTACGAGGGATCCGTGTTGGAGGTATTCTGTGAACCAATAAGTTGTTCCTTCTATATTTGTTTTATCTTATGCTCTGGACAATGGCATGGTTGAAAATTTCGCGGTTCGTGATTTTTAAATTATCTTCAATAAAGCCAAATAAAACATGTATTAATAAGACTTAATTACTTTTCCTTTTGTCCACATTTTTTTGATGTCAGAAAAATCTAACAACTGTCATATTTTGCCGTTCACAATGTACTCAAGGATTTATATGGCAAGTCCGTTCGCCTAATGCTTGACAAATGTAGTGCCAGTCTTGTATGGCGCTTGAACAGCTACGCTTATACTCATTTATAGGAATGAGTATACTCCGCTAAAAATTCAACTTTAATTTGAAAACCAAATCTATTCTGATACTTGTTTTTACCAAAGAATCATTTAGATTCGTATTAAAGACTCCAATATAGGCGCACTAAGAGGAAAATTTTTCACCTAACTTCACAGATGTCTTGATACTATAATGTTGGCGAAATTATGGCATTCCCGCATAATCCACTACATAAAAGAAGAAGAAAATGAGTAGTTCATATAATTCTTCAGAAAGTTACTACGTAATGTTTCTCTTATAAAACTATTCATTGGCAAGTTTTATATCAATCAAAGACTAATTAATATTTGGCATTATTGAAGAATATTTAATTTATATTGAAAACAAATATCGTATATTTCAATCACCCATAGCATAATACTGTTATGTATTGCCGAGAGATGGTATGTGAAAGCGATGTGAATAGAAATTTTGACAAAATACATTTTAACGCAAAAATAATAGTCAATATTTAAAGCCAATTGTGTTAATCGAATTCAGGCAATACAACACATCAAAATACACTATACATGCAAATTAAGTACTCAGTTAAATAGAAATCAATATAATCTGTTTGTATATTGACCGAGTCATGTTTCAAACACTACTTAATCAAGATACAACAGCTGTTACAGTACAGAAAATTTAAACACTGAAGAGAAAATAATATTAACCTGACGCGTACCTATCGGTTACTTTTGGACCTTTATATATCTCGCAAATGTGCTCGTACTTAACTCTTATATAATCATGGTGATAGCGTACATACGTAACTCCGGTAGCACGCACAATGGTGTAAATCATATTTAAATTTTCTTTTTAGTAACGGAAAAAATATAGGACTTACACAAGTACAATCCTTATATTTTTTAGAAAAACAACGCGGTCTTTAGAATGTAGATACAATTCAAGAAATAATACGTATAAGTCTAGTGATATTATCACGATAGCCAATTAGGGGACAGTATGAGAAGCGAAGCGAAGAAATTTAGAATTTTGACGGTAGTCATAAGCCACAATGTGAAATGAAGAGCTAGTGACATATGTATAGTGTCACAGCTCACAATAATCCGTACTTACGGACAGCAACTGCGCATAGTATGCTATCCCTAGTAACGAATGTTTACGGTCGGTTACAACACTCAAACTCGGATACCAAATCGTTTTCGCGATAAAAACAATAAATTCTATAATTTATCAATAGATGGCGTTAATGACGCAAATAATCTCTCACGTGGCAGCATTTATCTTAGTTCATTGATTAGCTCTTATAATAAAACTAATGTAATAAGTTTATCAATAATACAAGCTGTGGAAGCAACATACTGGATCAACCCAGAACAAACGAAATATTAATAAACGAACGACAAGAAAGAGATAAATATATTTTTCTTATCATTTAAAAAGAATGTTCAAAATAAGATTCAGTTACTTCGATATAAGGAAGAGGCAAGTGCGTTTAAACTACATGATATCCGAGTATAAGTGTTGTAGTGTGGCAGAAGTAAGTGCGCAAGTGAGAGTGCAGGCCGAGTTAGGGTGGTTCTACTCAACTATGATTCCAGAGCTAAGTTACATCGTACCGGATTGACACGTAAGGCAGAGTTTATACTCCAGCACCAATATCGTATGGGAACAATAAGAAATAGAATGCACAGAGCAATTGGTCCATTAAGAAGCCATCGTCGATTGGATCTTTTATTTTATTTTATTCGGAAAACATACAGTGTTTATATAGCATTTTTACTCTAAGTTAAAATATCTATACACCATTTAAAAACGTTTTTGAAATGTTCGAATGTTCCATAACCTCCCGTTAGATGTCGCTAAAGCAACTAACGGAAAAATGCGTCGAATGTACGGCATACCACTGCTCATGTCAATGTGAGTGGGGTTTAGCTGCACATTATGCGCGTAATAGCGCTCCCTACCATGTTATCGCCTTATTTACCCGAATGTTAGAGGGTATGTACTACCAACAAAAGCATCCAGACAGAGAGAGGACACGTCCGTCAACGGACAAAAAACCGAAGTTAAAACTTTAGAATCATGTCTTTGTGTTGGCTTGTATAGTTTGATTTAATAAAACATGCTTAAGATAGCTTGTTTATATTAAGAAGGTTGCTTCAAATATGGAAATGTAATCATTTGGTTTTAAAATATAATGGATAGCCTGCTAACATCTCCGACCGCAACATCACTTATCAACAGGCGAGATAGTGGTAAAAAATCGCGTATCCATTTAAACCCTGAGACTTAATTTGAAGGTTCAAAACACTATCATCACTCCTTTTTTTAATGTGAATGTTCAAAAACATTGACAACACTTCTTGATTTTAAGGAATCAAAAACATTTTCATCTCTTCTTTCTTTATTTTGAGGGTTCAAAGAAATTTCCATCTCTACTTTTTATTTTGAAGATCTTCACCCTCTTTTTTTGAAGGTCCAAATGCATTATCATAACTTCTTTATATATTTTGAAGGTTCAAAAACATTACCATCACTTCTTTGTATTGTGATGGTTGCGGAAAGGAGGTAGATTAAAAACCATTTGTGCCATTAGTACCCATACTGTTCCCACACCGTATTGTGCTCGAGTTTACTGCAAGCGTTAAAACGTAGCACTAGCGCTGTGCCTACCTACAGTCTCACTAGCGCCATCTTTCGTTATTCCAGCGATTTGTAATCCGTTCGTACCTACGCACATATGACAGATAGTTTTGGGATACGTTTACATTATGCAATAGAATAAATCACCAATAGTCGTCGCCAGCTCAATTTTGACTCGTGGCGTAATAGATAGATAAATACATGTGAGATAAAAAATATTTTGGTGTTATTTCCAGTTCAGTAGCTTTTGGTCTTTGATGAGCTGACCACCACAAAGCAATTTTTGAGAGATTTACAATGGATATGTTGAATCTGTCGACATCCTTTGACAACAATACAGTAGTAGTCTTATTGTGCTATGTGTTGCTTGTTAAACAAAGACGGTAAATTAATAATTTCTGTGTTCATTTATGGTTAATGTTAAAAAGGAATAAACTTATAGAATCTACCATCTTTGTTAAATGTAAACAGGAGTGCTAAGGAAATTGAGGCTGCAATTTTGTTGTTATTATATCTAGCTGTTAATCTAGCTGTTTGCTAGATGATATATTAGAAACGAACTAAATCTGGACTTAAATGTTAATATAATAAACCAATAACAAAAGTGAACTAGAAAAGTTTACAAGTACAAATTTCATAAATTTGAGATTCAGATATTTAATAATAACAAATACTTTTAAAAGTATCCTAAAAAATATTAAATAATATTTTAATAAAACACTTAAAAAAGCATAAAATTATATATCTAGTGACAATTCCGCCTAATTTTCCTGTTATCTACGTGACGTCACAAACATCACGCAGCCTAACCGGAAGAATACCCGACTAGTTTCGCTTCTAAACGAAGCATCTTCAGGAGGTCTTGACTTACCGAGCGCACGATCGAGACTGACTGCTTCGTTTGCGAAGCGAAACTAGTCGGGTATTCTTCCGGTTAGGCTGCGTGATGTTTGTGACGTCACGTAGATAACAGGAAAATTAGGCGGAATTGTCACTAGATATATAATTTTATGCTTTTTTAAGTGTTTTATTAAAATATTATTTAATATTTTGTTATTATTAAATATGGATTTCCGCAAAGTAACGCCTGAATCTATCCATTACGATTCAGATATTTATTTAATTGTACCCGCATAAGATGTTATAAAATAAAACTTTGTAAGTATATTAGGTACAAAAGCTTGTATGGACCGCGTCGGGCGAAGCAAATTAGAAGAGAAGAGGACAAAATTACTATGGAAAAAAAATATAGCTGGATGGTTATGACCATTCTATTAAATTATTATGCTAAAACTTAAACATTATGAAATGTCTACTAATTATGTCATTAAAAATCAAATAAATGATATGATTTTATTTGATTCAGTACATTGTCAAAAATTCAGCATTTGAAGGCGTCTAACATGAGTTAGTAGTAATTTTCATTAAGATATTCGCCAATGGAATAATAGGCTTTGTCAGCAGTTGCAGCAATCCGGCTGCTTCTAGATATCTTCACGATATGGGTAATAGCGGTTAAGTTATTATATCCGTGACAGCCACATATCGCGATCACCTCACACATAAGTACATAAAGTTAATATTGCAGCCTCAAACACCTCGCTAGTGAATTTGTGTACTTTTGTTCTATAATTCGTAGATTATTTTAGTGCAATTTTAATACAGTTTCGAAATCATTAACCTCCTTTCCATAGGAAAAGAAGATGACTTGCGACCCAGTATCCTAATACACGGGTCACGAATACCAACAACTAGCATTAGACTTGAATGCCATCCGACTTCTATGAAGCTAATGATAGCATTATTAAAGTTTTTATGAACTTGATTATATTTTGGTGTTATAATCTACTTAGATGGTATTGTAACTTTTTATGTGTAAAATATTGTAGGACGACATTAGGTCACGTTTGCGTGATTAGTGACCTATGTTCGTATAGCCGATGGCCGTAGCAACGCGGGGGTTCTACTGGTTTACAAATTACATTTTACATATTATGTTTTACTGTTGTATCATTTTGAATGAGAAAGTTTAAGAAGAGTTCAAACAAATACTAGTAAGGGTAATTATACAAAATTTATGAAAACTGGAATACCTTGCTTTTTCTTCTAGTGAGTTATAAAGGACAAAGTTTTATCAACATTAACCGTGTAAAAAGCGTTATTGTTTTAAAAGCTTGTCGGTAGAATAAAATAAGAAATATTAGCTCTGCTTTTAAGCCCTGTGGCAACGCCAAAGATTGACCGTCCCGCGGTCTGGGAGCCGTATATTGCACTTACTTGTCGCGCGTATAGAACAAACACTAATTAGTACTTATTACGACAGGGGATAGGTTTATGCATCAACAATTTTACTTTTGGGCAATTTGACATTTAGGTAAATTGTACTAAGTATACAATTATCAACCGTAACATAATGTAGATATCAACCGTAATAGGGCTTCTAGAATTTTACACATAAAGTATACACATATGCGTTGTGCCGACCCACTTAGCTTGGGTTAAGGGCATAAAGGGGATGCAAAACAAGAATATTCCCCTAACAATATGTTTGTAGTTAATGAGACGAAGGATGATAATGACGATATTGTTTACAGTGACTACCATTTGTAGCGCGTTGCTGGTGTTCGTGGCTCTTGCGCAATGGTCACTCTACCAGAACTATACCAAGAAGCGAAGCAGTGAGCGAGAGGCTTCGACCGTTACGCTTTTTGGCGTACGGGAACAAAGCAGTCCAATTAATAGAGATTGAGCTCGTTCACTGCTCCTTTTCTTTATCAGATGGAAAGACGTTTAAGGTAGAACTGACCGGTCACTTCTCCATACAATCGTGGTAAGGTGATCACTCCCTTATTTGACATTTTAGGTCCACAATTAAGCATAATATCGATTGATCTCGTCATTATCTATGCTTGCATGATGTCGAAATTCTAAAAAGATAAATAAGTTGAATGTTATGATCCTCGAAAACTTTATATGATAATGTTTCGAGGCTCATAACTCGCAAGTTAATTATTTTATTAAGAAAACGTTACGATAAAAGCCTAGATAAAAAATAAATCAATCGATATCATGCTTTGTTTTGGACCTAAATCCTCAAATAAGGGAGTGATCACCGTACGACGTTTGTATGGAGAACTAACCGGTCAGTTAATCCTTAAGAGTGTCGTATGAAGGTGTGTAGTAGGGGTGTGTGTGTGTGTGTGAGTGTGTGCTCACCGAGTCCGACTTGCGAGATGGGCCCGAAGACGGGCGTGGCGTCCTGCGGCGGCGCGGGCAGCGGGAAGTAGGCAGCGCCGAGGGGCGGCGGCGCGGGCAGCGCGGCGGGCAGTGCCAGCCCGAGCACGCCGTGCTTCACGAGCAGCGCCAGCGCCGCGCTGATCTCGCCGATGCCGCCCTCGCTGTACCCGGCCTGGCGGAGGGCCACCTACACAACACAACATATCATCGATGGGGGGACTCACTCACTTGTTATAAAGAACGTAAACAAGCGACAGAGCGTTCCGCTGCGATACAAGGGTTTGTATTGTAGATATCGCCGTTCGAACTTAAAGTTGGCCATTTACTTTATAAGAAAACGGACGCGAGATGGTATTTAATTGGATCCTCGTGCGAATGCTTAACATTTCAGGATTTTGAAAGTTTACCTTTATATATTTTTCCTTATTAAATATTTGAGAAATATAATAGAAAATATTGTAATGGTTATTATTTCCCATAATTATTATTTATAAAATTTCAAGAAAACCACGATTCAATCTTCATTATAGTTAACTCCATGAATTGGATGCCTCATTTGATTTGTTTTCACTTGAAAACGAATTCCGAACGAAGGCTTCGGTCAAACATTTGCCCTACCGAACCAAAAGAGGGATAATCGCGTGATAGCATCTAACCGTGTGTTTCGGCAGCTGCCTGAGAGCCAGTAATTTTAGGTAAACCTGACCAACAACTTTAACCGCAACATCATTTATCATCAGGTAAGATAGTGGTAAAAGATCAGCAATATATAAAACAAAGACTTTTTCAGTTGAACAAATACGCTGCACAGTTTTAGTAGCAGTAGAAATCTTTGTGAACGAGTACATCCAGGGAAAGTACTTTATGTCTCAGGATGATGGGCGCAGGACAGTTCGTCAATTGTGACGAACTGCATCTGTTATAGGCAGAGGTTACCACTTAACTAGAGGTGGACTTCCTTCAGATTCTGCCACAATCGAACAGACACACAAAGGACAGAGAGAGAGAGAGAGAGAGAGAGTGGAGTGTTAGTTACCTTGATGTGATCGAGCGTGTGCTGCGTGATGGGCGCCGCCTGCTGCGAGCCGGGCGGCGCGAGCGAGAGGGAGAGCGAGAGCGCCGCGAGCCCCGCGCCCATCGAGGCGGCCGCGCCGTTAACGAGCACCTGCCCCACCGAGCCCACCGACCCCACCCCGCCCACTGCGCCCAGCGCGTGCGTCTGCACCAAGCGTTACGTTACTCAACACACATTATCGCACTTATATCTACATACCTACTTACTAAATACCTAACCTAAATAAAGTAATAACTAAAGTCCTAACATACATTCTGACATGTTTCCACGCGACCATGCGCAAACGTGCCGCGTCTCTGGTGCGCAGGGTGCGGGCCAGCACCAACACTGTCCTAGCTATGATTGCAGACAGAGTAGATTGTCCTTTTATTAGGCATTGTTGTGAAAGACATGCTCCCTCATTTCATGAGAGATGACTCTTTTGTTTAAATTAATTTTTTATCATTATTAATATGACATACCTACTCTTACTATAAATTTATTGACATTTTTTAATTTTGGATGTGTATTTATTTGATTTATTTTATTATTAATTATTATTTTAGTTATACTACAATTTCAATTTTTATTATTTTCTATTCTGTATAAATATGTAATTGTGTCTATGATATGAGTCCTAAGTAGCTCGAAATAAATGAATTTGAATTTGAAAATTTTTAAAAAAAGCAAATGTTAAATATGATTGCTTGGGTGTGCATTAGTAGTTAAAACTACAGTAAAATATATAGAGGGGCGCGCCTCATCAATGGACAGGTCTGTAACTCCATAACAATATTTATGGTTTCAGTACAATGTACGAGGATAGTTCATATCGGAACTTTTCTTAGTGATGAGGGTAATTTTTGTCTATGGCACTATCCAAGGTGACATTTAGTAAATCACGTGCCTCTTAGCAAAGAATGGACGTGCTTTCGTCGATACTGACATCTTGAATTAATATTATAGAAAACTTAATATGATATAAAGCCATCTTTAATTTTCTGATATAGTAAAACATTTTTACTATAAACGTCACAAATAACTTGAAACGAAATTTAAAGTTCACCAAAAAAGGAGTACAAAGAGTACAAATAAAATAAGGGCCTGTTTCAGTAAGTTCCGATTATACTACCCAGAACATATTTAATAAATAAAACACTATTTGCGTTTCACAGTCACCGATTTAGCCTATGCATCGGTTAAAGTTTGAAACGCGCTGCATGTTAACTGTCATTTTTATCATTCAGTTATTTTATGGCAACCCGAAACTTTATTAGGACATTCTGAAACGGGCCCTAAATCTAAGTTAGTAAAACTTAAGTATATGTATAGTACTTATATATTGTATATATAAAAGGGCGGTAGGCACATATAATATAAATAGTTAGATGTAGGTGGTAGCAGCAAGGAACTGTAAGTGTGTTATCACACGAACAAGCTCGCACGTGCCTCCCACCTACGTAGCGCGCTGCTCACGGGATACTGCTCATCATGATCAAAATAATATACAGCAACAGAATGGCACTAATATCTGACGTAGCTAGTTTACGTGCGTGTAATTAAGAATAATTCGTGCGTTACTGTTCAGGGCTGTGTTTGCGATACCAATATTAATTTCAGAACATACATCATACACGATCATATTTACAAGCGTAAATAAGGTTTTGCAAGTTTTTTGACACTTGCCCATAAAATTTCACCGACGACTTTCAAATTGACAGTAATTTGAAATTTTGAGCGTAAATATGTACGATTGTTGTGACGTCTATGCAAAACGAGTGTTGGGCAATAACTGACATATATTTGACAGAACGATATCTACCCTCAAATAGGTATCTTTATAACTAAAAATATTATTATTTTTTTTTTTTTTTTATGTTATGGGTGACAAACAAGCAGACGGCCCGCCTGATGGTAAACGTAACCGCCGCCTATGGACATCTGCAACACTAGCTGCGCTGCCGATGCGTTGCCTGCCCAGAGAGAAATTTGTAGATGCCTATATATTAATATTGAATATATATTTTTTCTTAACTGGGTGTACATTTTAGGTTTTGAACACACAGTTTTAAAATTAAATTATTACCAGTGAGACCCAAAATTAATAAATATACCCCCCAACTATCACAACAATGGTCACATATGTATACGGAACTGAACCTTTCCTGCCAAAAATGCCATATTCCTTACTGTATGTACTGCTTTACTAATATACTGTTATACCTCTACTATGCAATATATCTAGAGTAGTTATTCTGGCCGCGCCTGCTAAAGCCATCTTAAGCTCGTCACATTAATATTCATGCTGTGAAAATGTATAATATATTCCGGTAGACTGTGAGATCAGAGCTTACATCTACGTAGTACCGAGAACACTAAGATCATCCTTTATTAAGTTATTATGTATCATTTAATTAGAAACCATATGAATTAATATACCTATTTATATTTATTTGTTACAAAATGTCAGTGGGTCAAGGATATTTAGATGTTTTTTTTTTTTTTTCTAAATCGACTGCGAGAATAAACTTGAGACTATATGCTAACTAAAAGGATAGCCAACGCATTGAAGTGGTCTTTTGGCAGGTATTGCATGGTGGTTTGGGACATTATGGGAATGCTCGCCTGGCTAGAAAAATAGTAGAAAAATTGGCACCAAGCACCTAAAGTTGAGTTCCAGCAGCTGTCCTTTAAAGCTACTAATTTTGGGTTTAGTATTTAGCTCCTTCAACCACATTGTCATACCACAAAAGGTGAGAATGGGGACAAAGGAACACCACTAAGTAATAGAAAAATACGCGGCGACAGTTTTTTTTTTTTCGGAAGGTATATTATCTATTCTTTGAAGAAACACTTCAATAACTAAAAAAAGAAAATTAAACTGAGACACAACGTCTATGGAATTGCACTTTTATGAAGAAATCATCAATCTGTTAGAAGAGAGTATCCCATGAGCGCCGCGAGCGCAGCTTATAAGGCGTGTATTGTATGTACGAGGACATCGCTGCGGTAATACATCCATAGAACGTTACGGATACATCACCTGCACTGCCCTCTGCATTAGTGTATGTATGTGTGTGTGTGTGTGGGGTAGGTAGATAGAGAGATAGAGAGAGAGAGAGAGAGTTGGGTAGGTAGGGTAGATGTAGTGTCACCTCTGTCACCTCAGAGTTGGGGTTGGCGTAGGGCGAGCCGGTGGGGTTGTAGTTGGCGACGGGCCCGGCCACGTCGGCGTACGACACGTTGGGACACGAGCCCGACTGCGGGTCGTCCACCACCTTCTGCAGGATCATCACGCACGCCTTCTTGTTGTTCTCCTTCTCACCTGCAATGCGTCTCTTCTCCTATACTTACACTCACGTCTCAACACGCTATCGTCACAACTGTTGCTGTCACACCTGGCTAGGTGGCGCTCATACTCAAAGTTCTTAAATTCTTTCACTTGATCGACATCTACCCACGCGACATGCTAACTGTTTCACTCTAAGGGCCTCTTTCACGACCGTCAAGTAAAGTGTCGAGTAGGCTAATCCTGGTTTAAGTCACAAGTAACCGTGCATATGAATTTCACAATGGCTGAGTAGTACTAACTAACCCGCAGTTAATGTGACCACTTCCTTCTTGGTTCATCTGTCTATAATTGTTTCAAAAATACGTTGGTATTGCAACATTATTCACATAAAGTTCTTGATTTAAATTGTTTTCGACGTATGAATGAGTGACGTTATTAACAGATTTTGAACGAATATTTGAATTTACTTCAAAGATCCTTCAAGTAAACATCGAGTTGTTAATTAGACGTCTGTTTCTAATGTGAAATTGAAAAATCATAATTGTAACTTTTATCAGCAAGTAAATAGTTGACACTATACTTTAAGGTCATGAAAGAGACCCCCAAAGGTACGTTACATTTCTAGTTGTAATTTTCATAATTTTCTTGGCTTCGACTCCACGAATGCATTGTAAAGGTCCGGACTGGGTAGTCCGTGTTTTGTGTGTTGAACTAAAATAATAATATTGTTTAATTTCTAACATAAAGAATGTTAGAACTTGTTGAGGTGAGGTCACTCGCTTTTTTTGACTCAGTGACTATTAATTTAACTTATTTTGTATTAAGAGTTAAACAACGGTTTTAAAACTTGACCTTCTTGCAGCTCGACATAGTAATTGCATTAATAAAATATCGTTTTTTTTAAGTTCTGTGAACGTGGTTTTAATATTAAAACCACGTCTAACATTATTAACACATTCGTTATATTATAAGTACATTGACCTAAGAATACTAGACGCGACATCTCCAACGAAAATAGTCGACCGGTGCAAGTATGCTGGCCGGCATACTCTCCCCCACACGTAGCTGAGCACTCGTAAAAATTACACGTACTTTACATTCGAAAATTGTGTATTATCAATTGTGTACTTTGAATACACAATTTTCGAACGTAAAGCGCGTGTAATCTCTACGAGTGCCCAACTGCGTGTGGGGGAGAGTATGCCGGCCGGCATACTTGCACCGGTCGACTATTTTCGTTTGAGATGTCGCGTCTAGTATATATAGGTCAATGTATAAGTGTGGCAAAGCGAGTAAGTCAGTTGACTGGGGTTAAGCAATTGCTGTCCAGAACAAGTAGATACCCATATCCATATCGGAAAACATAAGTAATTAGGCAGTAATAATTATAAAAATAATTTGTATGAACTTTCTGTGGACAATCATCTCAATAGCATATAATTTTAATATGGAACTTATCAGCTCTCAGTTACAGATCAATCAAAAACTCAGTGAAGAATAAAGCAATCAAGATCAAAGCTTGGTGTGTAATTACTCAAATCTGCCGACCTAGATACCGAGTTGCTTTGGCAGAACGTCAATATTTGTACAATTGTGATTAGGTACCACATTATCAGTACACTGGCTATAGATATAACGTTCTAATGTAAGCAAAACGTTGTAAGCTTCATCGACAAAATATTAAATTATTTTATAATACACCAGTAATTATAATTTACTTAGAGTCCCTTCAAGTACGTTTGTCTGGATGAAATAGCTTTGAACGATATGACAGTCGAATCTTACACTTACGAGTATATTTTAGTGTTATGTTTTTGTCTGTTACTAGCTGCGCCCCGCGGTTTCATCCGCGTAGACAATGATGAAAAGTATTATATGTGTTAATCCAAGACCCTCTATGTACAGGGTTATTGGAGAAATGCTAACAAACTGGTACAGTTGACTTCTGTAAGTCGGTAGCGAACATTTTTAGTAGAATGTGATTTTTATATGTGTTTTTGACGGAATAAGCACGAGAACCACCTGATATTAAAAGTCTTTTCTGTCTGCAATTTTAATTTTTTATTTATTTCCTCAATGTAAATATTTAAAAAAATATATTCAAGCGCGACGCAGTTCACTATTCACGCGGCGGGAGTTCTTGGATCGCAGTAGGCATTTGCTTTTACTTTAAAAAAAAACAATAAATTAAACATCCTACTAAAAATGTTTATTAGTTCTAAAAGAAGTCAACTCTAAGAGGTTGTTAGCCTTTTTGTAATAACCCTGTATATTTAAAGATTCATTTAAATAATTTCAGCCGTTTCAGCGTGACAGACTATCATACATACACACTCACGTCCTCACCATTAAAACTCACAAACTTTCGCATTTCCTATATAGTACTAGTGTGAATTAAATTAAATGTTTATTTTGTATTTTACGGGTAAAACGTTACTTAGTACATCCTGCCTGAACGAAACATTAATTCTAATCACTTGCGATACCACGGAACGTACGGTAAAGCTATTTGCTTCGGGCAACGAAAGAGTTTGCTATGACTTCCTTACATTCAAGCTCTATTATATGTTGAACCGTCTACAATACAAGATTTATCATAAAAAAAACATATCCTACTAATAATTATATACGAAAGTTTGTAAGTTGTATATATATCGATCAAGTATTTTACTGCTGAACGGATATACGGAGAATATCTATTTATATTCATTTCAGAGTTGCAGGCTTAGTACTTTATTTAATGATAATTAACAACATGATATGCAAAGAAGTTGTTTTATTAAACAAAATTAACTTGTTTTTCATTCATATTCGTAAGTAATATGGGATACATTACAAATTTACGAGAGAAAAAATTAAGTCATGTGCGGGATTCGAACCCGCGTTCATCCACCCCTTTAAGCGGGGGTATGCTCTAATCCAATTGAGTTAATATGACAATGAGATTAACTAAAATTTTTCCTATCATTCTTTAAACATCGTATTGGGATGGAACGACGTCTATAGTTCAACTTGCGTTGTACTACAAAAAAGACTAATTTTGCAATTAGCTTTAAACTTGTTAATGATGACGCAGCCCTATAATTTTAAATTTTTTATATTTGCAATAACGCATGCTCTGCGGATTACATTACAATATTACAAATTTACGAGTGTAAAAATTCGGGTTCGAATCCCGCACATGACTTAAATTTTTCCTCTCGTAATTCGTAATTATGTAATGTAATCCGCAGAGCATGCGTTATTGCAAACATTAAAATATAAAAAAAAAATACGGGACAACTCACGTGAATAATCAGATACTATAATTACCTATATTATACTGAATATCACGATACTTATTATTTTTTATCATTGTCCACGCGTAATACGGCCAGAAAGTAACGAATAATCCAAAAACAATGAATTTAAAAGATTTGTAATCGAGAGCTATTTTTGTGGCCCACATTAAAAATATATATTAATCTGTGAATACAGCCTGAAAGGATGCCAACCGCAATTATCATTTAGGGTTATTGTTATAACTTATAATACACGCCTACATAATTGGATACCGCTCCTGGCTGGAGTGGGGGGGGGGGGGGGGGGTGTTTACAGTATCCCCGGTAACGTTACTGTAACACGTTCCAAACACGCATCAAACTGAATGGCGGTCAAAGATAACGTTACTAAGTCTGCAAGTTTCATCGAATTGCCAGAGTAATCATGTAATGAGTGTGTTAATGTAGATTCAGGTGTTGGTTCGCACAATTTTAAATTACAATACTTTAAATCAAATATTTAGTAACGATTTTTTAATGCTTCAGACTGGGAAGTAAATTTATAAAACAAAACTGAATAAAAGATAATTTTAAGACTGTGTAACACCGCACAGAACATCATCGTAAAGGTTCGTACTTGTAGTGGACAGAGAGAATAGCTACAGGTCACTCTCACTGGCTCGCCATCAAGCTTCGATGGACTGTTGGAAGCACAGATTTTAGAAAAAACTGTTGCTTTGAAATCTGTGGTTAGAAGCATTATTTATTTTATGGAATTTAGTTCAAGCTGATGTTCGAGGCTGACGTGTAGCTATACTCTCTCTATTCTATTCAGGTCTGTGCTGTTCTACACAGTATTAAATATTCAGTCCCTGCCATTGAAGTCCCGAGGTTCAAATCATGACCAAGTATAAAATTTGAGTAAAGAGAATCAATGAATTATTTTGGTGCTCGGGTCTTTTGATGCAGTGGTGTGTATATCGTTGCGTCCCGGTGTGAGTGAGTAACTGACCGACGACAGTGATGCACCGCTCCTGCAGCGACAGCTCCTTGGCCTTCTGCGAGATCTGCACGTAGCTGCCGCTCTGCTCCTTGATCTGTTTGATGTAGTTGCCGCCCTTGCCTATGATCATGCCGGCGGTCGAGTTCGGGACCAGGATCTTTACCTGGAATAGACCACCATACAGAAGCGTTACTTTATGATTTCAAGGGAATTTTAAGAGTCCATAACATAAGTTGCATAAGAAAATTAGTTTATAGACCCTTACGAATTCTGTTAAGGTGATTTATATCGTGGACGTGAGTAACGTGACATTCGACAACTTGGCAGGAGTTGAATTCTCCGTGCTACGTTGTTGGCTTGTAAAAATAATCATCGCAGCGTGGAAACGACCCCGATTTCAAGAAAGAATAAATGACACCAAGCACACGAGGGTCTTTAGATCATCGTCAGACGCTATTAAACGCTGACGGGGCTATTGGGGTCGACTGAATTTGGAATATAGTTTTGTTGATCTATAAATACAATTGTGTTAGGTACTTTTTTTTGTTGCCTTCACTAGTTTTAAAGTAAGGCCATGCTCGTCGCTGAAGCTCGTGGACATCGTGTGTGGTGTGTATATGTGCATCTTGCAGCTTTCCCTGAAAGCTAGTCCCTCTTAATCACTCATCAACACATCAATCTCAATCTTGGCATCTCACAAAATCTTCAAGAAAATGTTTAAATTATCAGTTTGTTTTTGGTCTTGTGTTGAGAGATGTCACAAACAAAATACATGTATTTTGCTAGCGCATTTTCCGAATGCCCGCCTGACCTACCACCATCAATTAGAAAATCTGTCGCCAAGCAACAAACAGTGTGTTCTGACATCTGTCTTCGACCACCTCCTCACTGACTATCAGGTCAGATACTGGTCAAGGGCTATCTTATCAATTATAGTACATGAAAAAAGATACTGGACCAATTTTGTATGACCTTTATAAAATGGATGTGAAACGACAGCTTTATGAATATCTTTGGACTTCTAGGCAAGTATATAAAAATAAACTATAACAAAGTTTATCAGCATATTGATATATTTCGTAAAGCACAGTCAACATCCTCATCCTTCAGTGAGTATAGTTCTACATAACAATATCTACATCGGTTCGTGACAATACAATGTAGAGTCACAATACAATCCACATTTCTATGCACTCGGGATCAATGGTAGCCTGGTAAGTGACATTGAGTATGCTAATAGCTAGCGTTTAAAATTTGTTAGTGAGTTTAGTTTTTTACAATGAGGTTGTATGTGAGTGACGTAATAGAAGTAGTTGAGTGACACAAATCTGTTTTTGTCAAGTTTTAAAGTCTTGGAGATATACTAAATATCGACCTCGCCGTTTCGTTCATTTGTAACATTTGTAAAAGAGGAAAGGCGTCAAGCAACTCGAAAGCACGACTGATTTGATATTTGATACCGGGAATATAAAACCATACAGATACGAGTACGTTATCTTTTTTTTATGGGATTGTGAGGGAAGCTGAGTCCCACCTGGGCCCCAATTCTCTATTGACCAAACGCCACACTACTGCGATGCTTCTGCGATCGAACTGCTGTTAATGTCAAATTCGGTAATAGCAATCGCGTCGCTATCGTATGGCTGTACTATGGCTAGCAAATGTTGTCACTGAAATAAGATACGTAATAAGAAGATAATAAGAAACTTCAAAATATAGAACAGACTACCGATTTTATGCCACTGGAGCAACGCAAACGCATCGAAATAGCTTACAGCATACCTAATATATCAAAAACTATTGACGGCAAGCCACTTACTTGCGATCGAACCTAAATAGCGTGCAGACTACGGGGCCCCTGGTGTAATGCGGTAACCTCTACCTACAACGGATGCATTTTCATTCAAGTGACGAACTGCTCTGCACCAACCAAAGACAAAATGGAAGGCCATTTTGCAAATGCCTGGCTAGCGACCACCCTCAAGAAGAAAATCTGTCGCCAAGCTCCTAACGGTGTGTTCCGGCAGATGTCCTTGAGAGCCAGTAATTTTAGGTTAAGCCTGTTAACACCCTCCACATCGTCACTTACCGTCAGGTGAGATTGTAGTTAAAGGCTTACCTAACAGCAATAAAGAAAAAAAAGACATGAAGTTGTTAGTCTCACGTGGTTGTAGTTTTCCTGGCAGCCATACCATACACACCGGAACACAGTAATGCAAACATTATGGCTAGAAATATGTAAGGTACTCCCCGGAAGAACACGTTCATAAAGAGTTCTTCTGTTACTAAAATTCTACTAAAATTTTCATTACAAATTAGTCACGCCTTCGTACGTGCTAATTAGAACTACAACGACGCTAAACTAATCTTATGAGAAAATGCTTCCATCTAGATGTCCGCAACCATCACCATATTAGCCACAATGCTCCGGCTACGCACGGGTATTTACTCGTAACAATAATATAATATATTTTTCCACATTTTTGATAACATTTTATCGCTATGTTTATGTAGAATGTAGAATTCTAATGGTGAAATTATTTTTCAAATTGGACCAGTAGTTTAAGAACCTTTTCAATGCAAACAAATAATCAAATCTTTCCTCTTTATAACAGTGTCTACAAGGAACTCTACCACGTTCAAAAAATATTATTCAACAAATCGCGTCCCCACCAGCTAGCTATTGTACCTCAGGAGGCAACTCAGTTACAATTCTACAATATTAGAGTATTTTTTAATTAGTTACAAAACTGAGTACTGGTGCAGAGTAATCAGGAGCCAATTAGAATAAATTAACAATAATGTCCAGGAGGAGAGGCGATATAATTTATGTTCAGCATAATTTTGTACAAAGGGAAATTATGCAGACCGTTATGAATCTTCTGTTACCAGACCTCATTTAAATATTTGTGAGTAATTTCTGTCGTCTGTAAAATTAACTCCAGTATTTAGGACTGATCCAGATGAAAAGGGAATCCGTAATAAATAATAATAACCAATTCTACTTGTGGTCTCATGACCAACCTGCGCCTGTAAGCTATTAAGAACTGCTCACCATCCTAACAACGATATCTCAACAGCATCTCATATAATGACACTCTCAAAAATATAGAACTTTCCTGTGGCCGATGCTGATATAATAAGGTCTAAAGTACCATCTTAAAAAATTCAGCGTCTTATGATGTCTCCTGAGAGCTAACCCAAAGCTGACCATGTGTCAGCTTTGGGTTAGCTCTTCGAGACTGGCATCGTTGATATAACCGCGATTTCAATTGTTCTGTCTGTGCGCATATCATGCCGCACTGCAAAGTACTGCGTGTGATATTCATAGACAACTTTTTTTACGTAAAACTGGAACCTACTTCAACACTCAAAAGTGTGAAATAACTTGTTGAAGTCGGTACCATGACAGTTCAAAAGTACCTATTATAACAATATTGTGCGCATACCAACTTGGACAACTTATTTCACACTTTTGAGTGTTGAAGTCGGTTTAATTTTTATGTAATTTGTTTTTTCTCTTTTTAGTAATCCTTGCTACTTACGGGATCGATTGTCATTCACTGTCAACGATTATATCATCAAGATAGGAAAATATTTTCAGTTATTGGAGTGTAACTCAAAAACGGCTTCTCCGGTTTTGATGAAATTTAAATGGGGCCACGAAAGCATCAGCTTTCAAATAAAAAATAATTACAACAAAATCGGTTCACCCAGTCAAAAGTTCTGAGGTAACAAACATAAAAAAAAAACAGATGAATTGAGAACCTCCCCCTTTTTCTTCCTTGGAAGTAGGTTAAAAAAGGAACGAGAGGTAGAAACAACACTATGCCATCCGACGCAATACTAACTTCTTTTTATTGAATTCATGTACTTCTTGTAGGAAACATTCGTTTCTCCGTTATCAACATGTAATATGCTCGCTTTATCATATCATGCACGACCAAACAAAGCCAATGTGCAATATCATCATTTACACTTCCATATATACCTACACTATGCTAATCACTGCATAATCAACGTTTTATATACTATGCATACTAACATTGAATAATACGTTACCTACGTAAGGACACGGCAGAAGTTGTATTGAATACGGCAGTATCTGTTGGTTCTAATAATATTGATTTGTAACTAATTACTAAGACAAGCTAATTACAAGATCCCGTCTTGGTGGTTACATACAATCGCAGTGTCCGATATTTTGCGTCGAAGTAATGGTATTAATAAAAGCATTTTCTTTAGGCACGAAGAGCACTCCAGCAAGTGAAATTACTGGGCAAACGCGACATAAGAACTAACGTCTCAGAGTGACGAACGCAGTGTAAAGCAAACCGAGAATGGTTACTCTGCAAATGTGCCGGCAAGCGTGACGCTTAAGCATCAGGGAGATCTTGATCGTGTCAACAATATTACATTAAAAAAAACCAAGCTACCGTTGACATGTTCCTTTTCTCTTGAGTAAAGTAGTGGCCAGCTGTTTTTTAGGTAGCGAGAAGATGAGAGATTTTAAGGTAGCCCCATGACGATTATATGACTGTTTTTATAAGACTAGAAACGCATCCGCCCGAGAAGAGAGCATTGAAATGAGAAGAAACAAGACATATTAATAATATGTAGATTTAGATGAGCTGCATAGGAAATCATAGGACTTCCTATGATTAATTATAGACTTATACGTATAGGTTTTCCAATCCAATTCGAATTGATTGAGTGACAAATAATACCTATAACGGCTGCATTGATTGATTTATAAATAATACGGAGTGATAAATAGTCCTCGGCACTCCTGATATGATGATATTGTTCAGGTATGCATCTGAAGAGATTATTTCATATAGGAATCAAACATTCGGTATAGTTTCCAGCAGCCACATCCTTGGTGAGAATATTATTGACACCATCTATACAAACAGTGTGTACGGTGCGACGCGACGTGACCTTGTCACGTTTATGTTAACATTCACACTCAAAGTACAAATGGCCGTACTCGTATAGTCTATACTGATTTATTCACTTAGTTTTACTTTTGTTGAAAGTTGATTACAAGGAAATGGTTTCGGTGGAATGAAATCTAAAGCCCAATGAGAAACATTTTTGTTGGAACCATTGCGTGTCTGCATATTTTTGAGGTTATTGATTACGAATCATGGAAATACATCACCTCTATCATCACGATTTGAACACTACCAAAGACGTTTTCGATCCTTCACACACAACTTATATATATATATATATAATGATGAATCTCCTTGCTTTACCTTTGAACAAAGGTCCTGAATGAAAGGTAACAAATGTACGTGATATTAGCCCCCGTGGGGTGCCGGGTTAGAATTTCATCCCACCCTGCCTACATTGTTCATTGTTCTTCTTCTTGTAAGTCTTTGGGTGGGTGGATAACAGCGCCTTCTGAAGAACTGCCATCTCACATTGCGATCCCCAAGCGTTGGGATTATGGCAAACCTCCCCTGATTAGGGATGTTGTGTGCATCTGAGTGCACGTGCTTCGGAGGGCACGTTAAGCCGTCGGTCCCGGATGTTGTCTGAGGACGGCAGTCGTTATAGAATTTAGCGAATTCCCGTCTGGCTAGCATGCACCGTCAAGTCGAAAATCAGTAGCCAAACACCTTAAGGTGTCTTCCTGCAATTTTCCTCGAGACTTCTAGGCAAGCCTGAAAAACATTTTTGACCACATCACCACTTAACATCAGCTGAGATAGTGTTAAAAAGCTAGCCCATCTGACATAAACAACAGCTATAAACAGTACGACCCTGGGTGCATTTATATGCGCTTACAAAGCTTAATAATGTACGCAACAACGAGTACACGTTTCAGTGCATACTTTTATAGAGTATACACGTTTATAGAGTATACACGTACAGTCGACTCTCGTTAATTCAAACCTGCGATAATTCGAACCTCTCTATAATTCAAAGTCATCACGAGTTCCCTAGAAAATCTCTTTATATCTCGAACTAAATCAATACAATTTCATGCACTTGGTAATTCGAATGAAAAAATCAACGCCACGCTATTCGACAATTCGTAAATAATATTTCACTTGATCCTCTTATAAACAAGTCCGAGTAATCCATCCCGCCGCGGAGACATCTAAGTAGCAGAACAAGTTCAAGCTTACACGACACGAGCCTTTGTTTTGGTAATGATTAGTTTGACATACAATATACCGAACCAATTGGTTCCTTTTCTCTCAAAAAATTCGAACCATTTGATATTTCAAACACTCGATAATTCGTAACATTTTAAGTTTAGTGTGCCTCAAGTTTCGAATTATCGACTGTATATGTATACAATGTTATTTACGTATTGGTATGTTTGGTATGGTATTCGCGGTGAAGGTGATGGTTTGGAAGGGGTTCGTTATTGACACATCACTGGATAAGTGGATATTAGTCGAGTGTTGTTGAATTATTGATAGGTTATTGCGTTGCTGTTTAGTTTATCACACGAAACTCCGCTGAATGTCTGTCTGTATGTCACGGGTCTATAGTCCGTCAATGGATAGAGTTCCAAACTTGAAATTATGATATTTTTTTAAAACCACGTTGGATTGGCCCATGGTGGAATATTGGACCATATATACAATTCAATTATTTTTCATACGAATACGATGATGAGCCGAATCTATTTACTGTCTATAAATATAAATAAATTGGGCCGTCATTTTTGTAAATTTTACACCATTTTTGTTACGCGGTCTATCTATTTTATTATTTTATTTATAGCGATAGGCCTTCGCTACGAACGCTTCTAAAACTTAATGATGTATTTAAAAATTCAGTCATATAATATACCATATCCTCTATTTAACCAAAAAATACTAATTTAACTATATAAACGACGATTAATTATGTGCTTATGTGAAGCAGTACACATTTTTTTCTTTTACGGTCTGTTGCATAGCGGAACTTTATAACAGCGAGAACCGACTCGCACTGCATAGTTTTTAATCCTAACTAATATTACCTACTGCTATGGTACATTATGAATTTTCGACGCGTTTCGCTTTTTATTAATAATGACTTTGCGCAAAGTAAGGTAGTTAATCAGTGTTGTTTGCAACTTCAGCAGCTTTTTACATAAGCTTTTAAAAAATCTTGACGAGAATATCTTATCTGAATTCAACCTAAAGTATTATTATAGCAGTATTTAAAACCGCAATTATTGCCCATTATATCCCCACTGGCTTTCCCGTCACGTAGATAAAAGCTTAAGCCATTATCCAAGACGAGGACCCAGTACGGCTTGGCAGACAGGCCAGTGGCCCAACCCAAGTGTCGGTGTCCTGCTGAAAGCCACTGTCATAGTCTATTGACTGCCTTCTCACGAAAACACGACCGAACGCAGTACAGCCCACCTCCGGTCACCCATCCAAGTAATGACCTCAGAAAACGTTGCTTTACCAAGACAGATACGAAATACGAGGCAAGCTTCCCTACCGCAGCTCTGCTTCCATTTAGACATAATATGTAGAAGGTTTTAGAATACTAACAAATCGTGATACAATCAGTAACGTTCAAAATAATTGTAATTGATTATACTAAGTGACTCTAAGGTCTACTACTTTTTACAATGGTCACGCTTTTGGTAAAGTATACACCTGCTTCCTTATGAGATATGTAATTATAATTTCAATATTGATTATATTAAAAACATCCGTTTATTGCTATTTGCTACTACGTACTATTCATCAATAAGTTTTATAGGCGCATAAGTCCAATGAGGCACACGTACACATGCATTAGAAAAATTCCCTATAGCGATGCGGTGACTTTCATTCTTCGGCAGTAATCGAACTACGAACCACAGATCTGTCGATAGCTATCGCCACTGAGCCATCATTCATTCAAAATATCATCTGCCACACGAGCGCAAGAATTACCATCATAGCGACATCATACCGAGAGTTAAGTGTTTGAAAAAACACTTCTTTCGATCAGATGAAGTCTAGTAGTCTGGTTGATGGCCGCGCACCGTCCCCTATGACGGTTAAAGTAATACAATTGGAGCACAAAGTTTCGGCAAAAATGTCAATGTCCAGGTGGCTGAGATGGTGTTAAGCATCCGACGCGATATCGGAGGACGCGGGTTCGATTCCCGCCTTGGGCATAAAATTTTGTACTCCAATAATTTGTTTGAGGTGTTCAAACTAAGGTTATGACAATCATTAGGCTTTTCCGACAAAGAAATTTTCACTTAGCATTCGAAAACTGCACGACAACAGACTCGCCCCCTATTACATGGAACTTTCCGAAAGGGCATATCGTAACCTTTTAATGAGACTCTGCTGGATGTCTGTCTGTCTATCCGAGTATATCTATACGAGTCTCTAGATTGCAGACGATATACAAACCTGAAATTCTGAAGTTGTAAATGTAAGACCATTAATGTTACAGGGTCTATCTCAAAAAATTTCGCTCTTAGCGAAGTTTGCTTAGCCATTCTGAACCGATCAGCAAAGCTAAGTAACATCAGCCGCGGTCATGAGTTGGATGGGTGACCGCTGGTGACATTACTACTGAGCGCTTCCGTGCTTCGGAGGGCACGGTCCCGGTTGTTATCTTAGGATGGTAGTCGTTATAGCATTGTGGAAAGGCATTTTGCAAATGCCCGCCTGGCTAGCTACCACCTTCAAGTAGAAAATCTGTCGCCATGCACCTAACGGTGTGTTCCGGCAGCTGTCCTTGAGTGCCAGTAATTCTAGGTTAGCCTGAACAACATCTTCGACCACATCATTAGGTACTTACCATCAGGTGAGACAGTGGTCAAAAGCTAACCTATCGGGCATAAAAAAAATTATACAACAAAAAACTAAACTAGTTACGAACCTGAAACTTCGATACAATATATACCTTACCGTCTATTAAACCAACAAATACGGACAATATACAATTTATCATGTAATTCTGAATCTGTGATGAATACCTTTTTATTCACTTTTTTTCCTTTTATTTTAAATTTTTCCAAAAATGTTTTCTTTTACGTGCTGTTGTTGCGGAACCATAAAAGAGCGAGGCCCGACTTGCACTTGGCTAGTTCTTTTAATACATAATACTTGTAAGTAAAGTAAGGTAGGTATTTATATAACCGGTATACACCTGCGATATTGCTACATTTTCAGATGAAATTGCGCGAAATTGTTATTTTGTTTATCTTACTGAAATCCAATTAACGAAGAATGAGTTTTAATTAGTATCCGACGCTTGTTTGTCTTGCTTCTCTGTAATTTAGGACGGTTTTGGTACTCGTACGTTCGTTCGTATCCCCGTGGGGTGCCGGGTTAGAATTGCACCCCCCATATAAGTTTCTGTGGGTGTCGTAAGAGGCGACGAAAGGAGAAATGAAAAATATGTACCACGATCGTGGTAAATCAACGAGACCATCCGTCCCTAGAGCTAGAAGCCTCTAGAATGATGAATTAGAGCTGACTCACTGGCCGCCACGATAGCTCAATGCAGAGCATGTCCCGGCTCTAGGGACGAATAGTCACGGGTTCACACACGGCTCGGGATTAAAAAAAATCATTTCGTAGTATTTTTGTTAGCTAAGCTGGCGTTCACTACGCATGTTAAATACGCATAATATTATTAGAACTTCAAGTGGTTGTTTAAAATAAAACCATAAACTTTCTATAAATAACTAGGTTTTAACTAATTTTTATATAAAAAAAAACATAAACTATGTAACTTACTACTATTTTTAAGATTCCACGTTTCGATAGATATGCTTCGTTCCAATTTAAAGGGGTCGAGTCTGTTGCCAACTATCAGGCACAGTTTCAGGTTCAGAAAAGATGACGGAAATAAGTGTAATGAACAAATTTAACTCAATACTTTTAATGAGTCTTAGACACGGGTTTTTCACTCTTCTGGTAAATAATATCAAACTGTAAAAATGTTAACTGTCAAAATTTAAAACAAATAAACTTATGACAAGTCAAACGACTAACATTCATTGTTTTAATATGTTTTGTATTACAACAATGAATATAGTGTTGTGTACTCGACACTATATTCTTAGGAATAGCGACTATCTAATAATTGAAAAACCAGACCATAGTCACATAAATCATTACTTATAGCGACGTACGAGTATATACCATCCAGCCGGGCTAGTTTTATTTTATATACCGAACCGAACACTAATACAGTTTTTTAACAAACGCTTCATAGAAAAAAAACACGATCTATAGAGCGTAATATTACTCCAACAATCCGGCCAGATTAACGAAAAGCTCCAAGCGACAACAATGACAGCTGTTAGTTCCGTGACATTCACGTGAGTTATCGATGACGTCAGCGAATGAACGACGTATAAGTTTTTGATACCATGGAAGCTTCCAGGTGTTTCCACTAGCGTCACAGAATCAAATCAAATTAATAACTCCTTGGAAATCCGCGGAAATAATTGCGCAGTCGGTCGCATCGCACCAATTAACTTTCAAGCAGTGAGCTTCGGAGCGAGGCGGGCGGCAATTACTATAGGCTGTCAAAAACACAATACCGAATTACAATGAGACACCCCTGAGCTGCCTCGTGGCAAGAACTCGTGGCCTACTCGTTTTGGGAACGCTCGACACAGTTACCGCTATATCGCATTAGGGTTATCATAATAACACCCCTGTTTTAACGCGGGATACCTAATATCACTTATAATGGTATGTTACTGCAAAACTCTCGTATAAAATGACGCTCAGGAGATCTAAGTGCAAACTGAGGCTAGTATTTGAGGAGTATAATGGCCAATTGGGAAGATGCGTCGATAGGCTTGACCAATTTCGTTTTGTATTGTGTGATATTTTCAGTTTAATCACCACTTGAGAATGATAAATACGTTACAGTGGCAGATTGGAGTATTAACCTATATCAAAGTGTCTTAATACAAACATGTATTTACAAAATATATATTTGCTCTTTCTCAGTTACATACTCATATCTAAAAGTTATAATCATGAAACCGATGAAAAAGTAGAGCAGCGGCAGCAGAAGGCTCCAAAGGTCGAAAATACGAGAGTCTCGGCGATGGTTATATATTTCTGCCTTTGGAGTAGAAACATTAGGTCCGTGGGGTCCAAGCACATGGATTTTATATAAAGATTTGTCAAAGCGGCTGATAGAAAAGACAAACGACCAAAGGGCTGGCGCTTACCTCGGCCAGAGAGTTAGTCTTGCCATACAACGGGGTAATGCTGCCAGCCCTTTAGGTACTCTACCCGTGGACAGTGACCTGAGCTCTGTTTTCTACTTATGATTGCCTCCTGCTAGAAAACAGAGCTCACCATTTTTAAGTGCAACATTTTCAGGTCATAAGTAGATATAGTTAAATTATTTATTTATTTTTGTGTTCGTATAACAGCTTAAATGTAAAGTAGACTTTAGTTGCAATATTGTTATCTTTTCTATCAGAAATAATATATGTAACAAAATGATAAAGTTAAGGAATGCTATTGTTCATTAACGTCTCCTATTCATTTATATGCAAGATATTGTACAAACTAAACTTTACACGGTCTTTTTGATTTTCAAGCCTTACAACTCCATTATTTTTCGATTCGGGTCACTATCGCCTACTGATCGTTAAGTACTTTTACAGCAACTAACGTTGTGCTTTAGTTTCAGCTGGCAGCCATGTTCCAACTTCCCCCCAACGACCGCCTCTCGCTTCCAGGGGTGGCACGCGATTTGCATGGAAATCAACACTTTAGAAATCCCCTAGCTGGCCAAAACGATTTCGTATGTTCATACTTTGGTTGTGTACTCATTTTTGTGAAGCGGGCCATTTCGTCCGTGTTCAGTCGTTCACCCTTGAGCGGAGTCCACTCACTTCACTGGGTGCTCTGTTATTTTATTTTTCTGGGGTGGGGAATAAAAGAAAAAATTGTTTTATCATATTCATGGTTGAATTTTGTATTTTTGCTGCTTAGTGAACTGGGACTTTCTCATCGTGAGCGACAAGATCGTTATGATTTAGTAACGAGATACTTTGCAGGCTAGGTATTCTGAGGTAAATATGCCATGTCTGATATTTGGACCTACTGAATTTGGAATGTCTTGAAAACATTTGATAAGTATGTCTATCATAAATCATAATCTAACAAATAGCAGTACTGGATTACGAATGTCGTCATCACTAGGCAATCATCTTGTGCCATTCGACCACCGGCCGGCACCTCCTGGCACGCAAGTGTAGCCCGAATCAGAATGCTGGCGAAGAGAAATAAGACAACATTAAAAACAACTTTTTTAAACACGCCAGCTTCACTATCAGGAGTTGCTTAGAGGCCAGGTGTAAAGATAAAAAAAAATCACACTCTGTCTAAATTCCTTTATTATTATTTAATGCCGAGGGCCCGAGGTAAAGGAAATACATTTGAAGGTGTAAGACACAACTGCCTTTAAATTTATGCAGAACAGGTAGGTTCTGCATAAATTCGAGACGTGACTAAAGACCGTTCTTTTTTTAAATACTGCCTCAAACATATGAATTAATAATTGAGAACATCCTTCATTTAACACGAAAGTGACGTCTGACTTACGTAATTATTTCACATCAATTTTTAAACAGAGCCCGACTAACGAACGAGGTCACGATAAGGACTTATCAAACGCTAATTCAACATTGTTTGGTGGTTTTTAAAAACCGCAATTTGAATTTTATATGATAGCTTTGAGTATATGTTATGTGAGAATTATATTTCGGTTAGCTAATCTAAAGTATAATTATAACCTAATATATCAAGTGACACGTTTGATGTTAAGCTATTGTATCCGACAGATAAGCTGGATAGATAAACTTATCAATGAAACAAAATCAACAAAATCAGCATTAATTTAAACTGTTAGTAGAATTGTATATAATAAACTCACATTTCGCTGAAAATATTGGTCATATTATATGTTAGGGAGCGAGCCTATTACCATCTTCTGACCACAGATTCAGACTACAGCCTGATACTGATAATCCTCCTGTAGGATAAACCAATAATACTTGGCAGACCTGTGTGAGAACCCGGGTCATGCATATGCTCACGTATATAAAGCTTAAGCCCTTGCACCAAAGAGCCAGTTTATTAGTTGTATAAATAAATGAACCAGCAATGTTCACAGAGTAGTATATGAATGCGAGCGTGAGTAACAGATACAGTGTACGTTATCATTACCACTCTACGATTAAGTACCGGGAAGTAGGCAAATACAAATCAACATCGAACATCAAGGTTCGCACAAAATGTCTTCTCCAACATTCTCTTTTGAAGCGTGCGTTCGTAGCAGAGCATAGTCGTTCGACCGATCAACTTGGACAAACAATACCGTGTCCCATTAAAAAGTATTGAATAAAATATGCAAGTTAATATCAAGTTCGTAACAATACGTATTCGGTATATAACAATAACATTACATATCTAAACTTTATTGAGATATATGTTGTCAAATTTGTTGATCTAAGTTACTAGTCCTATGTAAATGAGGTTTCTTTCATTTTTCACCCAAACGCACCGTGATGCCTCTCTTTCACTTCTACTTGAACGATGGTGGTACTGCTAGAAGCATAGAGCTTTTGAAAAAGCTCAGTTAAGGGGCGGAATTCTAAAAACAGATGTTAAATTTTGTCCCCACTTCTCCTCGCGTGTTTACTTCGCGGTGTACATGGCGCCACGTCCGCCAGTCAACGGTAATATTTTATTTGATTAAAAATTTAGAGCGCTCTCTAGTAGAACTAGTAGAAACTATCTTGTCACACACGAATGTGATGTGTGCTGAAGCGCCATCTAGTACGCATACATGATACCAACCATTAGTTGATTGTATGCTGTAAATATCATAGTGTGACACAGTTAATAAATTTACCATACCTACAGTAGTACAAGTTTAGTCTTGATTATTACCAACTTGCTTGATTTTTGCAGTTTTTGTGTATGTTCCTTTTTAATGAACATGAACTATGGTTTTGATGAACATGAACTATGTATCTACTTTGATGCAAGGCGTAAGCTGTTACACAAAAGATGGTTTATTTATTACAAAAACAAGTATATCGTATAAAATTTACACAGAAAATCATAAAAAAGCTTTTTTACCCCTGATCAAAATACAAATAGCGGGTTATACTATTGGGTATTTTTAACTGACTTCAAAAAAGGAGGAGGTTCTTAATTCGTCTGTTTTTTCTTATATGTTTGTTACCTCGGAACATTTGACTGGGTGAATCGATTTAAAAAATCTTTTATTGTTTGAAAGCTGATACTTGTTGTTTGGTTCCATTTAAATTTCATCAAAATCGGTCAAGCCGTTTTTGACATACACTCCAATAACTGAAAAATATTTATTATCTTGATGATATTATAGTCGTTGACAATGAATGAAAATCGATCCCGTAAGTAGCAAGGGTCATAAAAAGAAGTGTTTTTTTTAACAAAACAATACCATTATTGAGGTCACCCAAGGAGAAAGATAAGTATTTTGTTTAAAAATTTTATTACTATTCGTACGTAATACCACAATATTACATATCGATTATAAAACCGTGGTATTACTGTTATTAACTGTATTTGTCAAAGATGACGAGAGATACGTTTATGTTTGTAAACGACACCCGTGCCGTCAATTGATGTATGTACTTGTATAGATAGATTATGTTTCGAAGATGCACCGGAGTGCGACATAAAATCGGACATTCTATGAGAGTAGGGCTGCCATCCGTCCGGGTTTCCCCGGATTTACCCTAGTTTAGAGGGCGTCCAGGGGGCGTCCGGTAGGGGTTTTTAAACAGTGTCGGGGTAAAACCCGGACACTTGTGTCAGGGGAATCCGGATTGATTGAAGTATAAGCAATTGATTGAAACAAATCTGAGTTTAAAATTCATTCGTAAGCTGCATACAAGTTACCTCCAGCGCTGCAATATCTACAACAACAGACCGTACCCCGCGCCGCGCTGGCCCCACCATAAAAAAACTGCCGCCGACACCGATCATTCACTCACTGTGTGGCTGTTTTGGCGCATTTGGTGCTAGGTCTTGAATATTTCTAGGGTTTTTGGCGCTTTTTTCTCATTACCGTAAGCTAAATACGTCTAGTGAAATCTGGCGGAAAACATTACACACATTACAAACAAGATTATCTTGTTATTAGTTGGCTTGGCAACTCAAGTTACATTGTGAGTTTATTCGCTAGTCTCGCGGCAATGGACGAAGGAGAAAAACTCAATAAAAAAGCACATCTCTCATGGAAATAAAGTATTTAAGGACCTGAGTTGCTTTGAATTTCCAAATTCCTGTTGGAAAGGTAAGATCACTTTGACTAAAATTTGAACATCTGAAAATATCTAAAAAAAAATACCGAAATAAATAAAAAAATAAAAATATTTTTATATTTGCAATAACGCATGCTTTGATGGATTACATTCCAATATTACAGTAATATTATCCAATATTACAATAGTTTTTGTGTTTATGAATTTTCTTTGGTCTGATGCTAGGCGTGTAAAATCGAGACTGAAAAAGCTTTTTAGCCGATCAAACGACAGATAGCAGGTATACTATTGGGTATTTTTACCAATGTTGATCAAACGACAGATACCAAAAAACACATGGAGAAGGTTGCCGCGCACATACTGCATGGGGTTTTGTAATATAGGGTTATTGGTTCTATATAAGTGATATAAGGGAGGGAAAATGATGGACGATAAAAAACGCACATGAAATATTATGTAACACGTCGTTCAAGAATTTCATTATTTCTATCGCATCAAAAACGTTTACGGCCATCTTTTTATTACTAATTTATATGTACTAATATATTACGTACTCGATAATACCATGAATATTTCCATAACTTTCCATGTATGAAAGTTTGTGTTTTCTATAGTAGTGGACAGAAGGACGGTGTTTACTCAACATAGCTTTGTAGTAAATTGATAATGTTGTTCTACTGTTACTATTACGCTGTGGCCTGAACAATATTTTCGTAAAGTAAGTACCTAGGTATAATTTCAACATGTTCATGTTTTTCTTACCTTTCCATTGTTTCCATTGACTCGTGTCCATCCAAGATAAAAGACATACTTTTCCGAGATCTAAGAAAAAACGTGGTCAGGTAGCTAGATTACCTATTTAATGTTCACGTTCATTAGATATACTAAACTCTCTAATTATATGAAAACATGGAAACTCGAGATACCTAATAAATTTGCAAGCATGGTAATTGTAAATTGAATACGCGTCAGAAAACTTAATTATACGTAAATATAATATTATACGTATCAAATAAATAGTAATACAAATGAAAAAGACACCAAAAAGAATCTTAGTATGTGAGATTCGATCCACGGTACTCGATCTTCCGATTCGACTTCAGTAGTTACACACTATACAGTCATTGAGAAAAGTGTCGAAAATTACACACATATCGCTTATTCCTTACTGTCGGACACATTATATTTTCAATGGTCCACGTACATACGTAAAATTATTAATGTATTATTAAGAATTATGTCGTAAAATTAAAATTTGACCAAAAAGAAATTCTTTACACTAGATTCGATCCACGAGCCTCTCTGTTGCGAAGCTATGTTACTGACTATGCGCTATTTGAACGACGATTGATTAGTCGAATAGTATGTACATAACCTTTGTGCCTTATTATCAGATACTGTATAAATTAATCATGATGCATCTAAAATAATTACGACACATTCATTAGAAAAAATTCTGAATACTGCTTATAATAATTATTTTAGGTAGCTAAAGTTGTACCTACGTCTTGTAAAATGTTTGAAGTGTTTTTATATTGCGTTAGGGTTCACAATCACATGATAATTTCATTAATATAAGAGAAATATACATACATGGAGAAAGGAAGTCATAGATGCTTACCTTATTATGTCATCATGCGTTTTGTCGATTTTTATACATCTTTTTTGCATTCCCAAAGCGTTTATTTCTAATTTTACCCATTTTTTATTTTAATTGAGATCGCCGAGAAGAGTGACACAGGTCCGACGCACGAAGCGGCTGACCGCGATATGAGCGAGGATGATAGCAATATACGTAGATCGCTGGAGTAAATAGTGCGACATGATGTTAACGCTTCTCGGAATGAAAGGGCGTATGTGACATTTTGTAAACACGCTTAGTACGCATTAACTGTGCTTTTTTTGGATAAAAATAATCAATGAAATTTATTGTACTTAAAAAAAACAATATTTTAGAAAAAAAAACTGATTTTAATACACTAAACAAAATCTGGCGGAAAAAAGCAGGAATCCTCTATTTTCAGAGGTGTTTTTGAATTTTTTTTCTATCGAGCCAATTATTAGGAAACGTGTTTTGAAATCGATGAAAGTATTACTTATATCCTTGAGTATCGTGTATTTAAATTGCAGTACCATCCGGTACCTGGTTTATGAGATTTTTCCATATCATGTTGGGACTATTTCGTAATTTCCGAGCCTTAAACGACGAATAGTTACAGTGAGGCGCGATAGAAAATCTAAATAAAGAAATGCGCTACAGTTAATTTTTTGTAGCCTAGTTGTAAAACCCGCTGAATAACTGTTGAGTTCATAATGCTACAGCGGGTTTTTGCAACTATATATACTACACATTTGAGGATTTGCAACACTCGTAAGGTTCTTACGCCAGGAACTAATGTCCTTAAAATTAAGCCCTACTATACGGCGTAAGGTCAAACTATAGGACCTAAGTCAAACTGTAAGACTTTAATTCATGTCTCACCTGCTTGTCCCTATCTTGAGGCATCTTGGTGTCGACGCCCTCGGGGAATGGCTTGACTAGTTCGGGTTTCTCCTTAATTTTCTCCATGATGAAGTCCAGCACCACCATGATGCCTTCCACGGAGCCCGTGATCAGACATGCCCGCTCTGTTGTACCTGAGGACAAAGCAAAATTATCAATAGAAAACAATTTCCTGAAGTTTGATTGTATGACTTGGCTTTATCACGTATGTATGGATACGTATGTCGAACTAAAACGACAGTGGCAGTAGGTATATTCTATTCCAAATACCACTTTGTAATAAAGCTTCGGAACTGGATTGAACAGTAAGATAACTATTCACGAACATCATCATTTAGGCATCAAAGTTATTAACAGTTACTCAAGGGAACCTAGCTTAGATTACAGAGCTTAGAAGTTTCAAACTCATACGGGCTATTAAAAGCTTATAACGTTATTATCACACTTAAACATGCTCCAGCTCAGTCTTAACTTAGCGCAAGTAATGTTTTTTATGACTGCTTTACTACGGCTATGATTATGGTTATCTCTGCCTTAATAATAAACTACGGAGTAAAGACGGCTATTAAGTTATAAAATCTATCTCCAGAGTGTCGAGGATGGTTTCAAAATGAAAGAACGAAAATAAATTACATTAGAAGAAAGTAGGAATGGAAAATTTAACGGCGAAAACCAAAATAAACAATAAGACAAACACTCGTCATAAATTCCATAGTGAATATCCAACTGGGGATGAGCATCCGTTTCATAAAACAAAGTGAATATTGCGTCCCGTTCCCAGATGTCGAGTCTGTTGATATTTACTGCAGAGACGGTGCAGACTGGGACGTATTTCGGCATTAAAACGTGAAGACGAATCTATTACATCACCGGTTCAAAGACGAGTCGAACAGTGTCAGTGGAACCATCAATCTTCCGATGACCTTACGTGCCTGTGGCGTGAAACATTACAATTCCGAGTCACTGTATCCGAAGCTCGATAAAATCACAATGAAGCTCCGTATCGGTGTAATGCGTGACGATACCCTATTCATTTTGCTGAAAGCGTGTATCGGCGCCTGCAGGCTTCGTGTCCTAAACGCGAACTCGATCGATATTACGCAAATATTACAATGAGGAAGCTTGTGGTGCTTTCCGAGGATAGGGATTCGCATTCCAATTGAGGACCGTAATTGATAGTCCGCATTGCAGGATCTAGCTCATTACTGATAGCTGTTGTCAGGAAGATACGCAGAACTAGCAACTAGGGGTTCTGTAAACTGCGTTCGGGGTTTTGTTAGTCAGAACAGCTCAATATGTAAAGGCGTTGACTACAAAATACTGCAGAAATTGTCTGAGCTTCAGCCAAATTGAGGCAAATCCAAATACAAATAAAATGGGCGCGCATTTCGTGCGATATACTTAATTAACTAATTGGGTCTTATTTCGTTACTTCGATTCTATGTTATCGTGCGGCGGATCCAATAAATGGGTGGAATTGTATCGCGAGCAGTCGTTTGGGAGTACTCGCCAAAAATAGACATCTTTAGAGAGCTGGCAATTTTGCCAATGCCTGGGAGATTATATCGATCTATACCGTACATGAAATAAGATCAGAAGCTGTTATTGGTATCGTAATTGATAAGCTTTTTACGTCGTGTAATGAGATATATAAGAAAAAACATATTTCATTGTGTACATATTTGGGTCTTCTTTATGGTTGGTTGTGTTTAGCGAAAATATGCTTATTAAATTCAAAGGAATTATACCAAGCCTTTGTATAACAGTGAATATAGTATATTTTATCATGTTGTTTCACAGAATAAATTACACAAAGTTAAAGTACGGTCCTTTTTAAAAAGTTGCTTGGCTGTAACTTTAATCGTTACTAAGTTCGTTTGTTGGCGTCCAATTCCTTAATGTCGCCTGGCAACTTATTTGGGCAACTTCCTCTTTATAATGAGTTTGTCACAGTTTTGTAATGAATGAACACATTAAACCACTGTATTTAGAAATTAGTTTAAATATTTCGTATGAGGTAAATTTAATTTAGATTTAAATTTAATCTCCAAAAGGCGTGATAAGTTATTTATATCTACGCTTCTTCATTTAATACATCATCATTATAATAATCTAAACATCCGTTTATAAAACGTGACACATTATCTTCATTATTTGATTATCTTACAAGGATTTTCCTTCAAACAATTTCTTGACATTTAAGTTTTTATTTCAAAATTATTTATTTGCCTTTTATTGGTAACCAAACAACGAATCCTACAGGCCTTCGTACTTCGCATTTGCATCTTATTATGATTATTCAAGGCTTTCATTGTCTTTATCTGATAATTTCTCAATCGTCCGAGATATTAAATTACATTTACAACAGTAAAAAACATCGAAATACTCTAAAACCGCCATTTCTATATAGATAGCGTCGAGACAACCACATAGAACAAGTTTGACATCTCCGAGCGCGCTGAGCAGAACCGGGTGAAATTATGCAATCAAAAGACAGTCACATATACAACCGGTCCTATTGAGTAACTCCCTTGACCTTGGCGAAGCCGCGAAGCTGCAAAGCGAATGTAACATTTACAACTGATGATTTAAAGGCTAATATCGCGCGGAAAACGTTCATTATCGTTTGGTATTAGTCCAATGCTAATAATTGGGGACAGTGGGCCAAAACTGTGCTTAGAAATAGGCGGTGAAGCGTCACCATCTCGACACAGTTAAATCTACCGCCTGTATTGGTGCAAGAGTACGCGTCGGCGGGCTAAATGCTACCCGACTGTTTAGATACGTGAAAGCCTCTGTTGTTAGAAGGTGGTTGAGTGTGGCTTTTAGATTTGTGGTGGTTATAGCGCTCGATGACCGCAAGGCCGACAGCGATTACAACCATTATCCAATTATGCGTGCTATTGAGGCATGTGGTGCGATGTGTTCTCGTCCGTCGCTTTGAATTATGCAACGAGTAAATATGATGTTATAAAGAGACGCAGGGTCTAACTCAATTAGTGTTAACCTACTTAGTAGTTCCCCAGTCCGTTCCGCAGCGGAGACTTGCTCCTCGCCAGGTTTACTTATCCTCTCTACACTTTATGTAGCTCCGTTACGTAAGTAGTTAAACAAATTATGTGGTTGGTTAAACTAGATTTTTTGTAAGAGCTGTTATGCTGTTTGTTCTCTATAATGTGTTGTTTTTTTCTTTAAAGGATACTTAACTTTATCAGCCGGATTGTTCACTGCAGAACAAAGCCTCCCCCAAAAAGGGCGGTGTTTTCCATAATCTCCAAGCTTGGCAGGCATCTTGGGGATCACAGTGTGAGATAGCAGTTATTCAAAAGGCACTGCTGCCAGCATTCCGGTGCCTTTCTTTCGCTTAGTTTTCTTTTACGATACCCACGAGCAGATGGGGGGTGACATTCTATCCGGAGCCCCAAGGACAATTTACAAATGTAGAGGGTAGAGTAGATTTAGTTTTAATGTGCATTTCAAACAGTCCTTTAAGCTCAAGCCGTGCCGTGGAAATCTTGAGTTTATAGACCCGTTACAGGTAAAGACACCGCAGATATTTCCCCCTGACGTCGCAAGTGTATCAAGTTGATACCAATCGCAAATGAGATTCGATTTCATATTCATAAGATTCGAGAAACGAGAAGAATTCGCGGCGATAAATCGAGCGATAGCCATATTGTATCACAGAAACCATTTTCATTGATTTAAAATACACCTCAGACAAATAAACATGCTCTTATTATAATGTCCCTTTTATGCCCCTCGGGTTTGCCCATCTGTTGAAAGGGACAGTATGATATGATCTATTTTTAATAGATTACAGTGTTTATTTAATAAATAAAAAGCTAGCAATCTAAAATCACGTTTTTTTTAAAGTGCTTTTTGAATAAGTATTAATTAAGATTGTCTTCTTCACATCAGCTGCTGATAAGAAAAATATACTTGTAAATATTTTCCACTGCCTTCTAGTAAAGTCGCCTTCTACGAAAATGTGCATGTAAAAGTGCCTCTTGTGGCATGTGTTTCTGCATACCTTATTAATAAATGCATATATCGAGGTTGAGATCCACATCTCACCATTTATTAATGCGAGCCTTACTCACGTTTGGTTTAAAATTAACCCTATAAAAACGTTGGTGTTTTTGACTATACTTGTATCGTGATTCGTGCGCCATCTGAACATCTCTATGTATACGTAAATTAAATACTTTTGAGAATTTAAACAAGGAAAACGTTCGGTCAACGCGAGCTATTCAAGGAATGACGAATTGTTCGAATTAACTATTAATGAGTCGAGTCAGAACCACAACTTAGTTACGTTGTGAATGCCGAACCTTTCGCAAATTGTTGGATGAAATATTTCATGCCTTTTCGTGGCCGCCGGGAGCGGGAGCGGAGGGATCACGAACGAAATATGGTAAACATTTAAAACGGTACGTTTGCATATAAATTGGATAAAGCTTTAATGCTGTAAATATTCTGCAGAGATTTTTGATTTCAACGAATGGCGAAAAAATAGTAGCATGTTTTTTGTCGAGACATTACCTCTGCTGATTAAAAGTAGATTCAATAGACCATAGGGTCTCTTGAGCAAGAGTTCATCTTGGGGGTATAACAATTGGGGGTAAACAAAAAGGCTTCAATATATGTGTATACACTTAGGATAAGTCGCCTATCTGTGATGGAAATCCATCAAGTCTTTCTAGTATAATTGTCAAGGCAAAGGTGTCTAAACAGTCACGTTTCGGCGTATGCATTACCCCAGCAAGAAAATCACTTCTGGAATAAATTGAGTTCTACAAATAATTAGTGCGTTATACGCTGTAAATGTGCACCAAATAAAAAATTTGTGCACTTTGCCGTTTTGTTAAAAAAAAGGAAAAACCAATTCTGCTGGAGTAACGTTGTTCCAGCAGGAAAATTTTAATCGAATGATCGGAAAGAAAAATTGAGTATATGGACAGATAGCTTATATTTGTGCGTAAATGTGCGCCAAAAATTTAATTTGTGCGTCGTAAGGTTTTCGAGATATTTCATTTCCTGCTGGAGTAACGTTTAGCAAAACCTTATTTCTCGAAAACCAATAATTGTGCGACTTTACAATCAAAGTATATTAGTAGCTCTTAATTTGTGCTTATTTGTGACACATTAGGTTATCAAAATTCTGTACCATTTTTATGTAATTATGCAATTACGAAAATAAAAAAAATATGTCTAGCGCTAAAACAAACAAACGGTTGTACTCACTAAAAACGGTATTTGGTTCTTCTTGTTATTCCATTCATAAAAAGTAAACTTATTAGACAAAATATACACGCATTTATCAATAATATCAATATATGTCGCAACCGACAGTGTCATAGTTAGATATCAAAATGCAAGAAATAGAATTAACTTAACATGTTTCGGTGTTAACCAAAAATTAGTGCGTTTAATGAAATATATATACTGAAAATTTCAGCTTCATATGTAAAGTATTAAAGAAGATATGAACAAAAAACTAAAGCAACAGCGAGATTTCTGGTTATCCGACCAAATTCGAAAGATAGCAAAAAAAGTGGCGGTTTCATACATATTGATGGTCTTCTTTAATAAGTAGTATTAATGGAAGCTTTTGTCCGTACAGTCACACATAAAATACTTAAAGAGGAATTCGTGTATATTTTTATAATAGGTATTGTTTAGATTTTTATTTTGACGAAATATTTTTTTTATTGTATATTCCTACGCTCAGGCAATTTATAAGATATCAAATGAAAATACAGTTTATGCTTACATTCTTTATATTTTTTTTTATGTAATTATAGGTAACCTACCTACTAGTAAGTAAATTTATTTTATAGTCTTACCTTTCCGAGTTTCCAGGTAATCTAAAAAAAGTTATCTCTGGGTGCGTTATTGACGAATTCATGCAACAAAAACAGCACAATATATCCTATTCGTCATATTTAGTATGTACATGAACTTATTTAAATAAAATTATACACCGTCCATTCGTCACTGCAACGCAATCGGGACTGTCTGCGTACTAAGCGCGGGCTGAGATCGAGGCGCGTAGGTATAACACGCATTTTGTCCGTTTCTATGAAGTTGAAATACTGTACAGATATCATTACCGTGCTATATCAGTCTGTTTCCCATGATTTTATAGCTGTGCAAACTTCAGTCGACTTCTTCGTTGCAATCGTAGGTATAGGTAAGTTGAACAGATGGTTGATATTTTAATGAATGTACCTACGAAGCAATAACAACTATGTACCTACTATTATTTATTCTGTGATATGATTTACTAATTGCATCATCTAACCATCGTAAATCTAATAATAATTTGTCTTTGGACTAGCAATTAATGAAAAACAACTCAATTAATATACCTACCAAAAATACATTCATTTCATAAAAATGTTAGATGTAGTAATGTAACCCGAATAAATTTGTAGTACTCTTTATTGTGTAAACTACAAATAACTAGATACACCACGGTACTTACGTATAAAAAAACCTTTTATATAAACTCAATATAAAAAGCAGTTAAATAATTTCCCTTAACAGTTTTATGCCACAATGTACCCAGGCACAATATGTGTACACCTGTTAGTTCAGCAAAGTTAAGAAGATCATCAATATGTATGAAACCGTCGCTTTTTTGCTATCTTTCGAATTTGATCGGATAACCAGTAATCTCGCTTCGTTTTAGCTTTTTGTTCAAATCTTCTTTAATACTTTACATAGGAAGCTGAAATTTTCAGTATACATTTTTCAATAAACGCACTAATTCTTAGTTAACACTGAAACATGTTGAGTTAATTCTATTTCTTACATTTTGATGTCTAACTATGACACTGTCGGTTGCGACATATATTGATATTATTGATAAATGCGTGTATATTTTGTCTAATAAGTTTACTTTATTTTATTATTATTATTATGAATGGAATAACAAGAAGAACCAAATACCGTTTTTAGTGAGTACAACCGTTTGTTTGTTTTAGCGCTAGACATATTTTTTTTATTTTCGTAATTGCATAATTACATAAAAATGGTACAGAATTTTGAAAACCTAATGGTGTCACAAATAAGCACAAATTAAGAGCTACTAATATACTTTGATTGTAAGGTCGCACAATTATTGGTTTTCGAGAAATAAGGTTTTGCTAAACGTTACTCCAGCAGGAAATGAAATATCTCGAAAACCTTACGACGCACAAATTTAATTTTTGGCGCACATTTACGCACGAATATAAGCTATCTGTCCATATACTCAATTTTTCTTTCCGATCATTCGATTAAAATTTTCCTGCTGGAACAACGTTACTCCAGCAGAATTGGTTTTTCCTTTTTTTTAACAAAACGGCAAAGTGCACAAATTTTTTATTTGGTGCACATTTACAGCGTATAACGCACTAATTATTTGTAGAACTAAATTTATTCCAGAAGTGATTTTCTTGCTGGGGTAATGCATACCGTTTCGGCAGTTGTTATAGTCGTGTAATAGGGATCGGTGCTATCGACATTTACCAAGCGCAGTCCCGGACTTAAGACCTTCACTGAAATTTTTAGCGGGATCACCAAATAAAGGTATGACCTTTTTATTGCTTATAGGCTAGCCTTTGACTACCATCTCACCTAATGGTAAGTGATGATAACGACATTCGCAAAATGGCTTGAGAATTGCCGGATTAGAATGTCACCTCCCATATCCTTCCGTAGATGTCGTAAGAGGCGACTAAGGGAAAAACCCCGGGAAGCAGCCCTCGAAGAACTGATAGTTTCTACTGCGATCCCAAGACGCCTGCAAAGCTTGAGGATTATGGCAAATCCCTCAATATGGAGACCTTGTTCAACGGTGAAAGTTTGGGTTGATGTGATGATAATGAATAGCTATGGACTTTGGTGCTGTAGAGCCATGGTTCGATACCCACCGCTGGCTTGAGCTTTACCGGATGGTGGAAAGACATTTTGCGAATGCTTGCCTGGCTAACTACCACCCACCCTCTACAGGACGTGAATGTCATTTTTATCCTTGAGGTTAATTTAATAATTCCGTAGCTCATGAAAACACATGAATGAATTATGTTGTGACGCAACGCTCCGTGTCGCAGCATGCATCGTTACGTCATACCGACGTAGCCGACTTCAGCCGTTTCATGCTTTACGTGGCCGGCGGCCAAGTCGAGGTACCACGGAGTCAACACCAAATGACCTTAATTGGCCTAAATAACGCTCCATCAGTTTGTTTGCACGACTATTCGCTGATTATCTAGCCTTTTTAATAGTAGTTGATCTTTGCTGCCAAAATGTTTCGCTTATTTTAATTGACCAAGTTATTCCAGTAAATATTCATGGATGTGATTAAGATAAATACGTTATTGAGTATGGCTCCCTAATCTATGTAACTTGTTCTAGAAAAGTTTAGGAATAACTATGCAATATGCATGTAATTATTTAATAAACAGTACCTACCCGAATAAATGCGAAACCAAAAGGTTGCAATATAACCAAATTCCATGAAGACGATGTTGCATGTCATAAAAAATGTCATAATGTTTTTTATAGCTGATAGTCTAGCCTTTGACCACTATACTCACCTGATGGTATATGATGATGTGGTCGAAGATGTTTTTCGGGCTAGCCTAGAGTTACTGGATCTCAAGGACAGCTGCCGGAACGCACCGATAGCTGCTTGGCAACAGATTTTCTACTTGAGGGTGGTAGCTAGCCAGGCGGACATTCGCAAAATGCCATCATAAGGCAACAACCGGGACCGACGGCTTAACGTGCCCTCGTGACCATAAATACCAACACATACATTTTCTATTTAAACTTGCCCCTGCAATATGTGAAAAGTGTCGCTTTGGAATATCGAGGTCTTAGGTTCGATCCCGGGATCAATCATGGGGTTTCGCTGACAAAGAAGCTGAAAATAGCAATTCAGAGTCTAGAAATATGACCGACAGAGGGCGTTGGGCTCGCCCCAACTACGTTCGTGATAAAAAAAACTGCCTGACCTACTTTAAGATGCATAAATACCTCTGCCTAGTGCCGTTCATAACAAACCCCTTCGTAATATATAACTTATGTCGCATATGTATTGTAAGGTTATGTCCAGTAAATGAACAGAGTACAAATCCTACTCAGCACGTCTGTGACGCAGAATTACCGCAGTACAGCAACGTCCTTTACGACGCAATAATGTCGGAGCTCAGCTGCTAAATTTATATGTCATCTAAAACGACGCGGCTTTGGTGCTAGAGCTCCTTTTCAGGTCCTGTCACTTGTGTGTAGGCAGTACAGGCTCTACAGGGTACAGAGATATTTAAATATTGTATATTTGAACTCACTGAAACGATCTATTAATTCTTGATACAAGTATAAACACTTGTAAATTTCTAATATACTTTCCAAACATTATTTCTAAAACGTTCGGAGGCTAATCACTTAAATAAATGACTTTTAAAGTTTATATTCCAAACTTTTTAGTATTTTTTTTACTTGATATCAAGATTGATAAGATTGATATAGGTCGTACCGCCTCACTAAACTCATAGCAGGCAATTAGAGGACAACCAAAGCTTAACCAACTACTTCATTTTAAAATAAAAACTTTAACCTAATGCATAAGGAAACCCAGGTATGTAACGAGAATTTTTTTCATGCTTGTACCTAGTTTTCGTCGCATTTTGAACAGTTATTGGACATGATTCTATATAATATAACCCCAGATAACGTCAAAAACATTCACATTTAATAAGTACCGCAAAAATGTATCAGGTATTGTACGAGTAGGTATAAAAACTCTTATCCGGACTTCGCATTTTACGCAATCAAGTACAATGGACAAAAGATTTAACAAAATAAGTAAAATGATATTTAAATTATAAATTTTCCGCCTAAAAGATGTCAGCCAGCATCCGCCTTAAGCATATACCTATAAATAAAAATAATCATCGAAATAGATTTAGTCATTTAGAAGCTGCACTGTCACGAAATAGAATGACAAAGCTACTCATAAAACATTTATATTCCTATTTTGCCTTCGGAGACAAAGATGCCAAGTAGTCGGGATACAGTATATAGGTAAGGAAAGCAGAAGGAAACATCAGCGTCTTCTGTGGGTGCAAGTCAGAGTCAAAAGTTATACTGCAATCTTGACCTTGACGTCGAAGAAGTTCTCAAAGAAGTTATTCTTTAACACACGTCACGTGATGACGAGGCGAGAGAGATGCCAAATTATCGCTCAGAATGCAGCTCTGGCCGTTGGATGTTGGAAATGTTTCCAAATGATGAACACGTGCGAAAGGCATTGTTTACAATGGTGCTACTACTCTATTTGCTTCATATATCACGTATATTCACACATTGGTTACACCAAGTCCACAAAATACCTTTGCAATGAGACTCATGCCATGTTTAAGAAATGTCTCTCGATCGTGCGCTTGTAGATTCAAGCAAGACCTCCTGAGGATGTTTCATGTAGAAGTGACACGCATCAAAAATTCTTCCGGTTAGGCCGCGTGGCGTTTGTGACGCACAGGAAAATTAGGCGGAATTGTCACTGGATATATTTTTATATTTTTATAGTGTTTAATTAAAATAAATTATATTCATTTGATGTTTTCTTAAAATATTTGTTATTATTAGATTAAATATGGATTTCCGCAAAGTAAAATGGAAAGTAAAATGCCTGAAACTAATCATTACTAATACCAATCCAAAATCCATCTATGTAAAACAACCAAGAACTATGAAAATCCTCGTCAATAAAACCAGATATAAAATAGAAGTATTTGCACTTTTTCTGTTATATGGCGATAGAACATGGTAATAACCATGTTCTGTGGAAGCCGACCACTCAACACCAGCCTTTAAAACGTTAAATGACTTCAACTCCAACTAACAGATCAGGTTTTAGAGCAAAATGTAACAGTAACGCAAATACTAAAAAATACGAGTCATGGCCGTTCGAGATTTAATTATCATTTGAAACAACAACTTTACTATAATACATCTTACAAACTATACAGAATGATGCTGAATCCAGAACAACAAGTTTCAAGGGTGAAGTGAAAACTTCAAAGCACAGAACAGCAAGAATAACAGAACAACAGACGCTTGCCCATAAAGGGAACAATATGACAACAAACTTCAAAGCTGGTTACGTCTCCCGCATAAGGCGACATAGACAGGCACGTCGAATGTCGAACAGAGTGTAGACTAAACAATAGACGACGAAAATAGCCAATGTAAATCGTGCCTTACAACTAAATGACGAATGGACTATATTTTTAGGTCAAGGTCAGTAGAGGCGGTATTTTAAAACCGCATTTTGCATTTGACAGCCGCTGTCAAGAGTACTCGAGCGCTGGATACTTTTAGACACGAAGCTAAAGAAATCTTTTCTGGCTCCATCTAAAGCCGATGTCGATGAGATGGTGCTTGACCGGCGGCAAAGGCAGAAGTGGTTTCGATTTCATTTTATGCAAACTCAGGCTCAAAGTACTTTATCGAAAATAGGCTTCTAAAGGGCACTTTTGATTTAAATAGGTATTGATATTAAAAGGAGATAAGGCACATTGAAATTTCACCGTTGATATAATTGCAAGGTGAAGAAAAATTTTAGTCATGTGCGGGATTAGAACCAGCGCTATCCACCCTTGCAGCCGGGTATGCTGCATGCGTCATTTATTATAAAAATAAAAATATTAAAATTCAATCTTATGGGTTCAGATCGGTGTCATGAATTGTATGCCATATGTGTTTATATACATGCTGTTAAGGAGATCGTTGAAAAGTTTTATTTGAGCGAGTTTTTATCAAAATACGCTTAGTTTGTAGCAGTAAGATAAGTTGATCTGGATCATATTCTCTTGGCCAAAGTTGACTACAAAACAAGTTTCTTTAAAAAAATCTGAATAGAATAAAATTGCAAAGTTGACTCAAAATTATGCTAGTAACGAAAAGATATGAATTATTGATGTTTGTACATAATAATATGCTGTTTTAAAATATATTACTAAGACAGTGAATTTTATCAAAAGTGTCAGCTATTTCAAATTTTAGTTTTATTTAACTAGTTTTGTGTTAATAAGATTTCTTTCCTTTAGCCAAAACTGGTCGCGATTCCACCACGGCTGAGTCTCTTTCGCTCTTACGTAGACTGCCAGAGGTGGGGTTTCAGTATTTTTAGCGAATTAAGACATGAGGATAAGTAACGTAATAAAATTAAATACATTGTCCTAAACTAACAGATATTTCTGTATATGAAGGAGATCACATCTATCACATGAACTTTCTTTGCTAAATGTCAAATCAATCAAGTCATAAAGTGTGTTACTCCATAGTAAATGTTGATTTATCTGGTGGTCAGCACTCAGCCTGGAGACAATAATATGCTAAAGCAAATTGATCGTTAACGTTCTCTCGGCTCGGCGTCCTCTCTCTATTCGTGTTGCCGGGCTGAACTCGGTCAAGGGGTGCGACAATATTGATGCTTGTCTGTCCATTATTGGTCAATTTACTGAACATCTATTGTATCCACAGTTTACATTCAATTCTGTTTGAGATATTACTGATGCATCGGTATATGGAAAGGATGCGTCTTCCGCTGGTATAGAGAGTTCGAGCAGAACAGATTTCGCTGAATAGACTGTTCGATAAATCCCTTTTAGAGTTAAGAGACCAAAGACTTTTGGAGTTAAAAACAGATACGGACACAAAACCATTATGAAGGTATCTCATAAGAGTAAAGAAACTAAAAAAAAATTGTCAAAATAACAGAAGTTGCAGTTATCCAAGTTTTTCTGTAATATTAGAAAAATAACAATTGTTACGAAATGCTCAAAATCATAATCCGTATATATATATATATATATATATATATATATATATATATAAACGTGTCTTGTTGTTTGTCCGCGATGAACTCCTAAACTACTGAACCGATTTAAAATTTGATTTGCACATCGTGTGCAATTTGATCCAAATTGATGTTTTGACTATAGATTGACATCTCAATCTATAGTCACAATTACCCGTGCAAAGCCAGGGCGGGCCGCTAGTTATTTTAAAAAACGTAAAGCTAATGCTTTGAATCATTATTATAAAACACTAATGAATAATATTAGGTAAGTCCTTGATCTTTCCTAGATTACAGTTGATTATTTATATTGCTTGGCACATTGTATTTTTTCGTATCTAGGTAGATAGGTTGCGACAGCTAGGTAAATCACCTTGAGTATATAATAATAACTAATATATTAGACAAATAACATTGCAATAAAACTATTATCTCGTGAATATTCTCAGAGCATTTGTTTGTTTTGCAACGTCTACGCTAAAATGTTAATTTTCAGTAGAAACCGGTTTCACTCGAAACTTTGTTGAAACGTGACCGTCCATTTTATTAATCAGGCTTCAAAGGAAAGTTTTTTAAGTTCAGTGAACACTCATTACAGCAAGGTATAGGCCCCTTTAATCTTTTTGATACGCTTTTATTAGGTCGACTATTATCTATGTAATAAAATCTAAGGAATTGAATTCCACCCTCATCTTAGTGTTCCATGTTAACTGATGACAATATTTTTTTTAACCAAAAATGGAACCCATTTCAACACCCAAAAGTGTGAAATTACTTGTTCAAGTAGATACCATGATAGTTCTAAAGTACCTATTATCACAATATTGTGCGCATGGTACCGACTATGACAAGTTATTTCACACTTTTAGGTGTTGAAGTAGGTTCTACTTTTGGGTAAACATTTTTTTTTCACTCTTTTTAGTGACCCTTGCTACTGACGGGATCGATTGTCATTCACTGTCAACAACTATATCATCAAGATAGGAAAATATTTTTCAATTATTGGAGTGTAACTGAAAAACGGCATGACCGATTTTGATGAAATTTAAATGGTACCAAACGACAAGTATCAGCTTTCAAACAAAAAAAGAATTTTCTAAATCGGTTCACCCAGTCAAAAGCTCTGAGGTAACAAACATTAAAAAAAAACTAATTGAGAACCTTCTCCTTTTTGGAAGTCGGTTAAAAATAATACATACTTATATTATATTTTATGTGATTCTGACGGAATTCGCACGAGACCCACCTGATGTTAAGCGGTAACCTATCCTACAACAGATACATTTCGTCAAAGTAGTAGACATACCTGCTAATTACACTCATATAAAAGTGTGGATAAAGGTGTGTGTACTACACACATACTCTATAGTAAAACTCATTTAACATTCTGAAAGCGTCGTGAGCTTACCTTTACTTTCGGTTTTACTTTCTCACTCTCGCTTGCTTAGACGCTCTTTGTACTGTTAAACAAATTGGTTGCCATTGTCTGTTTCACTACTGAGAATACGTGAAATTTACCAACGATTACCCACGATGGAACTGGTTGTAAAATGCGATCCATTATACGTCCATGAACAAAGACCTCCTCCAGAATAGGGGCAATTTTTTCAATAAACCCCATGCTTAGCAACCGTCTTGGGAATCGCAGTTAGGATAGCAGATCTTCAGTAGTCGCCACTGCCCATCTTCGGGTATTTTTCCCACGGTTTCGCCTCTTTCGACTTACATAGGAACAAAGGCTTATTAGGAACAAAAACCGGCCAAGAGCGAGCCGAAAAACATTACGCTCCAATCTGGTTTACCAGTTTCAGTCTAATCTCTAACCTTTCTCTGCATTTAAAATATGATGAAACTAAATTTTTATGGAAAGCACTATTCACGCGCTAATTTAAAAGAAAATAAAAAAAGTTGTTCTCTCCCTCGAGCACATAGCGATCCGAGCATACTGTCCACAGATTACGAATCGGAAGCGTCATAAAGTGCCTCTTCAGACTGGCTGGATCGTGTTTAAAAGCTTGTTGTGATCCAGATCCTTAGCGGGAGTCAGACCTGTACTTGGCCGGTATATAGTATTTGTCGTTAGATATTGGACCTATTGTATGAATTACTGTTTTTACGATAGAGCAAACAGAAAAAAGTTTATAAACCCGTTCCTTGTGTGGGGGATGTTGTGTATTATTGTTATATATTAAAACCACTGTTCACTGAATAAGTCTTCTTTATTTCTTTCCTTTCATCAAGACAAAATTAGAGCAACTTATATTAAAATTTTTAACTTCCTTCTAAAATCTAATAATCTTAGCCACAGACTATTTAATATATTTTTAAAGTAGTTTTCCACAGATAAGTAGAAATGTAGAATATCTAAACTTAAGTTTTGAATGTGGACATTGGTCTTCAACACTCTCCCTCAATGTTCACATATCCAATTAACATTTAAACAAATTAAGTAATTCACACAGTCTTACAAATCTCTCACCCGATAAAGGCTTTGTTAACACATCAGCTATTTGTTCTGTAGTAGACACATATTTCACAGTAATTAAACCTTCCTCTACTTTTTGTTTTATAAAATTAAATTTTACATCCACATGTTTCAAACGTTTCTGATCAGGGTTTTTAATAACTTTCATTGTACTCTGATTATCCTCAAAAATTACAGTATTGCATATTTTAACATTAAAATCAAACAAAAGTTTAATTAACCAACAAGCTTCAACAGATGCTTCACATAAAGCAATTAATTCAGCTTCTGTAGTACTTAAAGCTACTGTACTCTGTTTCTTTGATTTCCATACTATTGTGTTACCAAATAACTTAAATAAGTATCCACTTGTGGATTTTCTATCATTATCACGAGCAAAGTCAGCATCTGCATAGCCTATTAAACTGTCACAATTACGTTTACAATATTTTAGGTTTAAATCAATAGTTTGTTTTATATATCTAAGTACACGCTTCAAAGCTTGCCATAATTTTAAAGTTGGTTGTGACTGGAATCTGCTCAAATAAGACACAGCTGTTGCCAAATCAGGTCGAGTGCTTACCATAGCATACATTAAGGAACCAATGAGTGATCTACATTGATGTTCTAAAGTCATATCAATTTCAGTCATGTCAAAATCCATTTTAAAGTTATTATCCATAGGAGAATTAATTCCTTTACAGTCATTCATATTGTAAGATTCAAGAACCTTTTGCAAATACTTAGTTTGATTAAGATAGATACCATCTTGTTTCTTTTGAATACTAATACCGAGATACATTACATTATTGTCACCCAAATCCTTCATATTAAATTTATTTTTCAAGAAGTTTTTGACACTTTCTATTTCAGTACAGCTAGGCCCTATAATTAATATGTCATCGACATATAAAATTAAATATTGATCCCCTTTGTTATAAAGACAGTAGTCATTTTGTGAGCGCGTGAAGCCACACCCTGTAATGACCTCTGTAAATTTTTCATACCAATATTTTGGACTCTTCTTTAACCCATACAATGATTTCTGTAATTTCAATACATGACCTTCTGGAACTGTTAATCCTTGTGGGGGTTTCAAGTATACCTCCTCATCAATACGTCCATACAAAAATGCACCTTTAACATCCATCTGGTGGATTTTATAATCTTTTTGAGCAGCAACAGATAGAAGTACTCTTAAGGTTTGTAACTTTAAAACAGGTGAGTATATATCTTCCAATTTATCTTTCTGCTGGTAGCCTTTCACTACTAATCTTCCTTTGCATATCTCATGTTCTCCTATGTTCTTCTTAGTAAAAACCCATTTGCTATCCAATAGTTTTTTATTTTCTGGTTCAGGCACAAACTTCCATGTCTCATTTTCTTTCAAAACTTTTAATTCTTCATTTATTGCCTTGTTCCATTCTTTCTCATCCTTTCTTCCTTTAATATCTTCAAAACTTGCTGGAACATCCTGATAACATGATAATAAAGCATACAATGCCATCTCATTTTTGTCTAAGTCAATCTCATAGTCCTTTTGCCATACTGGTTTTCTTTTTTCTCTTTTTTCTCTCCCTCTTTCTGTACTTTCTGTCTCCTCTATTGTGTTTTCTTTTGGTTCTACTTCTTCTTTGCTATTTCTCTTATTCCCTTTATTCTTCTTTTTCACTGATTTTAGGTCTATGTTGTCATTATATACTTTCTCCTCATCTATATTTTCTTCACTGTCCTGTTCTTGCTCACTAACCTCTTCTTCATTATTTCCTGTCATCTCCGGTTTATGTTTCACATACATGTAATTGTCACCTTTTGTTTTTGTCTCATCAAATATTACATTCCTTGCAGATATCACTTTCCTTGACTCAATATCATATAGTTTATATCCTGAATTGAGGTATCCAATAAAAAACATTTTCTTTCCTGAATTGTCTAGTTTTTGTCTTTATTCTTTTGGTACATGATTATATGCAGTGCATCCAAACACTCTCATATTAGATACATTAGGTTTTCTGCCTTCCCATAGCTCTGATGGCGTTTGACTTTTTCCTTCGGTTGGGCTTCTGTTTGTCACATATGCTGAAAACAACACTGCATGTCCCCAAAATTCTTTACTAAGTTGTGAGTCTATTAAAACTGTTTTAGCCTTCTCCATTAGTGTCCGGTTCATTCGTTCAGCTACACCGTTCATCTGAGGATTATAAGGTACCGTATATTGCATTTGTATTCCTTTACTGTAACAAAATTCCTGAAATTCCCTAGACACATATTCACCTCCATTATCTGATCTGAACTTCAACATGTTGGTATTAAAATGGTTGGTTACATAAAAGTAGTACTGTTTGAACTTGTCAAAAACTTCACTTTTATTATAAATCAGATACACCCAAACGAAATGACTATAGTCATCGATGAACGTTACAAAATATTTATATCCTTCTTCAGTTGATGGGGTGATCGGCCCACACACATCACTATGTATTAACTCGAGAGGTCTAGTCGCCCTATGTCCAGGTCGGTTAAAAGGTAGTCTTGTCATTTTCCCTAATAAACATGGTTCACACACATGATTATCATTATTACATTTTAAGTCATTAATACCAATTACCATTTCATTCCTCGTAAGCAATGATAAGTTTTTCATACTTAGGTGAGCAAACCTCCTGTGCCACAGCTGCTGATTATCATTATTTTTAGTAAAATTACATTCATCTTTAAGAATTTGCATTTCTATAGTATACAGTGAACCCTCACTGTTTCCAATCATTGTTAACTGATTATATTTGTAAACCCTGACTTTACCATTTAAAAATTCAACTCTATAACCATGACATTCTATTTTTGAAACAGACAGTAAGTTTTTTCTCAATTCTGGCACATAGTATACATTTTTAATAGTACAATCAATGTATCTCTTACCAATAAAACATCTCGCCTTTATGTTACCCACACCAATTGCCATCAAACTAACTCCATTTTTGGCTGCTGAAATCACCTTAGATTCCTTTAATTCAATATAGTTTGTAAACACACCTTTATTATTTATAAGGTGGTCCGATGATCCTGAGTCCATGCACCATACAATATTATTACACTTTTCACTGTCATACTTTTCACTTCCGGTTAAAAATGCATGATCACTTGCTGTAGATGCCGCATATGAATGATGATCTCTCCCTGAATAGTTGTTCTGTCCTTGTCCGAAGTGTCCTCTTCCGTTACCTCGAGATCCTTGTCTACTCTGAAATCCACGACCTGATCTTGGGGAAAATCCTCTATTACCAAATCCTGCCCTCTGTGGAGCTTGAGCGCCTCGTCCTCGAACTGGTCCCTGATAAGCTTGTCTTATACCTGCATTATCTGTGTATCGTGCTCTGCATTGGAACTTTTTGTGTCCTTCTTTACCGCATGAATAACATAGAAAACTATTTCTATGCTGCTCCGTTGTGTGTCCTACATGTTTGATTCTTTTCTCTTCTTCTCCAAGTAATCTGTCTTTAACTATGTCTACGGTTAGGTCAGGTAAGCTTTCTATTGCAGTTACAATTATTTCGAAGGACTCTGGCATAGACAAAAGTAGCACATTCACCTTCTCCTCCTCCGTCAATGCGCTCCCGGCATCCCGGAGCTGCCTGAAGATTCTCGAAACCGTTGAAAAATGTTGCGCCATAGGCGTCCCTTCCTTGTACTTTATATCATTTAATTGCCGCCTCAAAAACAGCTTGCTTCTAGTTCCTTTTTTCATGAACTGTTGCTCCAATTTCGCCATCATGTTGTAGGCTGTGTTCTCCTCCGATATGTAGTCTATATGGCTGTCGGCCACGCCATTAATGATTAGACTTTGAGCACGCGCTTCTAATTTCTTATTCTCAGGATTGCTCGCAAATGATGTACTTTCTATAGCGTTTAAACAATCATTTTCTTTCAAGATACTACTAATTCTAAACTTCCATATAGCGAAATCTTCGCCCGCAAATTGCTTTATTTTTATGTTCTCCGCCATTTTTAGTGTTCTACAATACGCCGGTCGCCGACACAATCACGATCTCGAATCTTATAACTCCAGTTCAGTAAACATCGGAAACCACGGACCTCTGCTACCACTGTTGTGTATTATTGTTATATATTAAAACCACTGTTCACTGAATAAGTCTTCTTTATTTCTTTCCTTTCATCAAGACAAAATTAGAGCAACTTATATTAAAATTTTTAACTTCCTTCTAAAATCTAATAATCTTAGCCACAGACTATTTAATATATTTTTAAAGTAGTTTTCCACAGATAAGTAGAAATGTAGAATATCTAAACTTAAGTTTTGAATGTGGACATTGGTCTTCAACAGGGGACCCCCTTAACTTTTTGTTTTTACTATTTTTAAGGCAAACTAACACATATTCGGTGAAAATTTCAATCGGCTACCTATTACCTTTCTAAAGATACCAACACCTGCATTTTAAAGGTCGAACGGCTTAGTAATTGGATCCGTTTCCTAGTACGGAACCCTAAATCCAGGTTATATTGTCATCCTAGTAATTAGGCACCGAGTATATCATGCAAGTGTAAATCATTACTCTTTGAATAGTCAGGTACCAGGTTAGGTATCATTGGAGAAAATCGCAATAAAGCTGGACTAGTTTCGTGAGATATAGATTATCCTGTAGTTAGACCGACTTCACCAAAATATCTGATTATCTTCACGTTACAGCTCTACTAGGGTAAAAAGGACATACGCTAAACCGATGATAATCAAACGTATTATAACATTGAACTTATAAAAAACGGGAGAAACAGCACTCGTACCTCGAACATGGCAATGTCAAATCAAGCGATGTCGTCGGTCGTGATCGAGTTTCAATAGTGTGCGTATGTGTCTACCACATGCTTGTCTTCCTGTCGTTGTCATTCATTAAAACATATCATATACAATGGAAGTGTAGTTGTGTGCATTATTAATATCAATGTATTAGATTTTCCATTTCCACAATTACGTTCCTTTCTTATTTATTTTCGATGTATAGTAATACTTTTCCATTTATACGATACAAAAACTTGGATAGACGTCAGTTTTTATAAAGTTTCTATTTCATAAGTGTTGCGTGTTATTCTGTAATCCACACGTTTGATTCGAATGAACTATTTACGCTCCACTGTGTTATTATAGTTTTGATTAGAATGCTATCCAAACAGGTTTCGGTTGAAATATTACGTTTATTTTGTGTGTAACAGAACTTTAACTTCGTTCTACAGATTATGCGGTGATTTGGCAAATGAAACGCATGTAATAATAAATATATACTCCATTGTTTAAGTCTTGTAAACGGCTCAACTAAAACAGAGGCAAATATTGCTGCCCCTGTTCATTACTGTGATGTATATGGCAAACAGGTGATACTAATACAACGTTTGGAATTCCACTTTGAATTGAGGGCACAATAAATAATATTTCCATAGTCAAGAATACGTCTTAATAAACCATTGCTCTCTGCAGCAACCAAACAGTATTATAAAACTGGATTTCTTGTTTCTCTGTTGGTCTGGACCGCACATATCTTGCAATCAACTAAAACTAACAACCCACTAGGTGGACAGACGATATCGTATAAGTTACGGGTAGCAAATGGTTACAAATGGCTAATAGCTATTCATTGTGGCGTGCTATGGAGGAGGTTTTTGTTCAACAGTGGATGTGTTCCGGCTGATGATGATAAATTTTAAGCAATGCGACAGAAACATGAAAAGCCCAGAAATTGATTGCAAAATGTTCCACACAAGATAGTTTAGTTATTTTAAATGAAGTATATATATACACTAGTATATTTCTATATAATATACTGAATTTAAAATGGTGTGCCGAGTTAGAATAGCACCTACCCCCATATTATCTGCCAGTGGGAGTCATAAAAAGCGACAAAGGCAATAATACTAGAAGGGGTGCCTTCTAAAGAACAGCCACCCCCACGTGGTGGATGGATTATGGCAAACTCCCCCCTAATGGAGGAGGCCATTGTTCAACTGGAACGTGGACGCCATGGCAGCTGATAAATTCAAAATGGACTACAAGTGAATATTTTATCGACAAACGTGGGCGCGTGAAATGCCATTGTTAGTGACTTAGGCAATAGGTTCATGTACCAAATTTATTAAAAAATATTGAAAAACGATTTAAGACGCTGAAAAATGCTAAATAGCTTTTGAACAGACTTTTATCAAAATGTATTTAGTTTGTAGCAGTAAGAAAATTATATGTTAATCTTGATCACATTATCTTACGCCACGAAAAGTCCGAAACACGTTTCCTTAAAACTTTCTCTATAAAATAAAATTGAAAGTATGAACGTTTGTAAAGCAAATATCTTAATTATTTACGTATGAATGTGTATTAAAATACATTAATAAAATAGCAAAGCCTTATTACAAGAAAAGTTACATTTTCGATTTACGTTACTAGTTTCCTGTTATTAAGCTTACTTTCGGATGTTATGTTACCTAAACTGATCGCGATTTCGCCATCGCTGCCTCTCATTCACACCTACGCAGTCCAATAGAGACGAGAAATCTGCATTTGACAGCGTTTTAATAGGTAACTGTTGAGAATTACCGCTCATCGAATTAAATGAGCATGGGAGCCAAAGCAACGACAGGAAAAGGCGTTGATATTTTGCCGAATGGTATCTCCATACTTATGGGTAAACATATTAATCATCATCATCAGCCGAAAGACGTCCACTGCTGAACAAATGCCTCTCCCCCATATATATATTATCAATTAAATCCCACATATTAATATAACCAAGTAACAGTATATGCATTACTGATGTAAATCCTATCAATCGGTAACACAAACTTAACAATTTAATGTCCTTAGAATTAAACATAGTTTATTAATAATAAAAAATATTTTAATAAAAATACTTAATAATATAATAACGTAACTAGTGACCATTCCACTAAATTTTTCAGCTATGCAAACATGACTTCACAAAAGCCACGCAGCCAAACCGGAAGAATTTTCGACGCGTTTTGACGAAGCATCCTCAGGATGCCTTGACTCTAAAAGCGCACGATCGAGAATGAACCAAATAAAAAAATGAAGTATATGTTACAAAAATTACAAAGACGAAAAATTATAGGGGGATTCGAACACCCATCCACCTCTATAGCCGAGGTATACTAACCGCTAAGCCATGACTCTAATTTATCCTTTCGTTCTTAACCATCGTATGGGGATGGAACAACATCTATAGCTTGCAAAAATAATGATATTAAAACATAGTATAGGGTCATCAAATTGATGAAGGATCTATGTACAATATTTTCCAAATCATAGGTGTATATGAAAATATTGTTATTTCCTCAAATATGAACCTCGTCGCGCCGCAACCTTCACCATAAAACCTGTTATAGTTCAAATGTCATCAGATATCATTATAACTATAGAATGGAGGAAAAACCGACGTCGCACCGCCGCCGCGCCGCGTCTCTTACACCCACTTGAAAAAAGGAGGAGTATGTCAAAGTGATATTAAGGGACATTATTATTCTTTGGTTAAGATTTTTATGTATATGCTAAGACAAAAATTAATGTTAATTAAATTTACATTGATAACTAAATAATGATACCGTTATACAATAATGGCAGAAATATTTTTAACTAACTTTTAAATATAATTTTAACATTTTCCAAATTTAATTATTATAATATATTTAAAATATTTACAAAATGTACGTCATCTGAAAAACAATTTAAATACTTTAAAATTGTTGAAGTTTATATAAGGACTCTCTGTTGCCTTTGAAACTCAGACTAAGTTGTTTGATTAATGATAACTCATACCAAAAATGTTTACGCGAATCTCAATAATTCTACGCGTTATTAAAACACAAATGACCTATAAAGGTGTTGTATTACCTACCCTTTATTGAGTGTGACGTAACCAGCTCGAAGCCCACCCGATGTTAAGCGGACTAACAGATGCATTTCGTCACAAGTCACATATTGCACTGCGCCCGTCACCTTGAGACATAGTTTTTAAGTCTCATGTGCCTGTAATTTCACTGGCTCTCAACGGCGACAGGTGTGTGCAACGTTTCAAATAATCAGAGAGATCAACATTTAAAACTAATTTATATGTAAAATGTTTACAAGACGTCTAATATACACCTAACTATAATAACGGGGGTTATTATGTAAGCGTAGATATAAAACGTGCAGCATAAAAGAGAACACAGACCGAACCGAGACGCATTTGTCTTGTTTGTTTTGTAATTCAAGTCTCGCAAATTTGTTTTGCATCGGAGCTAATATAAATATTTTTAAACAGCAGCCAATTTAAATACTTCATTGCTTTATTTGTACCTCGGTTCTATGAGATTCTTCAAAACCAGTATTTTCAATTTCCTATTACTATACGTGGCGCCTGGTTTAGTGTTTATTTTAATTTATTTCTTATTGCATCCTGATTTAGTGACTTGATTATGTCTTTAAAACAAAAAAAGAAGCTCCATTAAGAGCAGTGCACACAACGCTGTCTATAGAAACGAGTTTCGACATATTTTGAATACCAAGTGTACAAAGTCGGTGAAATTTTGAATAACATAATTTCTGGTTTGTTGAAAATTATGTTTTTCAGAATTATTCGGTAATAGTACATTATGATATAAATAGGGTAAGTAAAAAATCACAACCGAGGCGATATTGTTAGCCCGAGCCGTAGGTGAGGGTTACAAGAAAACAGAGGCTGTAATTATCAAAGCGCACGTATGACATACGACGTTTTATAACATATTTGGGAGGGAATACATAATACTCTGACTTTCTTAAACGAATTAATCAAATTAATATTTCTGTGTTTTGTTACAGATAAATGATTGTAATTTATAATCAAAATTAATTGAATTAAATAATTAAATGTTTATTTATTATATTCGATAAGTTAATGTTATTCATGAAATGTTGACCACTTATCTAACATACCAACTCTTTGCTTATAGATTTAAAAAAGTACCGTTCGTTTTAGACGGAGCATCTTGATAAACCGTGCGTTTTACATTGTTTACAATACGCAATACGCACAAGTACGTAATGAGATACATTACCGATATTGAAATTATGAAATAAGAAACCTTTTACGAGCAAATGTGTTATAAAAACTTTTGGTATGGGAATTGCTATATTAACATTTAAAGATAAAACAAATAATAAAACGTAAAGCTAGCAAAAGCATAGCAGCAGAAGCATAGAGAGGCTTAAGGAAATTCATGCAAAATTTCACGGACTTTGAACACTATTCTAACTATGACTAAACTACGTTTGTATAGAAGCGCCTTGATTACAAATACCTAAAAAATAAGCATATCTTACATATCTTCTACAGCGTCGTTATTCTCCATCAGGTGAAACACCACGACACGTGGCGTGCTCCAATGCTCGTTTACCATTGTTACAATGAATAAATAAAACAAGACGAAAACAATGTAAATATTTTAATTAAATTTCTGTTGTATTTTAGAAATAACACGTCCATTTTCACGTGCGGAATGATATGTAAACATGCGTCCTTCGTAAAGCTTATCCAACGGGTGTTGTTTGAATTTTTAACGAACCTTCTAGAGCCGTGCGTTTAATTGTTTGTTACGAAACTCCGGCCGCCTACAATCCTCACAAATTAAACGTTACACGTGCTCTCTGAAAGAGATCCTTAATCCAATTTATATTTATCTAGGCCTCGTGTTCTCTCTCCTTCCGGTATATCATGTTTATCTATACAAAAGGTTCTTATTTTGATCGCTTCCAGACAAAGCGCTCGCCGAGATGATCGTTAGTTGCAAATTACTTATTTATCGTAGGATATCGTCTTCGTGTTTTCCTTATAAGATCGCTATCGATTTATGTGTATCCATCACAGATATGATGTCATTACTCAGCATATTTATTGTGCATCTAGCTGGACTGCCTATAGGGCTGTAGAGGTCGTCAGGCAGCTCAAATGCTGTTGTTGTTGTAATACCTTTCGTATAGTTTGTAGTGCTTAAAAATCTGAATGTTTACGTGAAAATATTTATATATTTAGCTAAATATTTGTTTTTATATCGCACAGAAATCCTTTATGGATACTAAAGGGGTGGCACGGTGGTTATTTGGGGGCAGCATACCCACTTACTCTGTGGTGTTCTATACTGGACATTTGCAGAAGGATTGCGAGATCATCATTCGTTACCCCGTTACGCATTTTCCTGCTTTCCGAGATTTTCACTCTCTCACATTTCCATTAAAGGAGTTCCAATGTAACCTAAATAAATAGCTCATCTATCCCATTATTAACAGGCATTGAGTTTACGAAAATCTAAACTTAAGCAATTAAAGTTAATGGCCAATAAGAACTGCCAGACTTAATGAACCAAGTAATTGCAGAAAAAATTATATGGTAGAAAACATGAAAAGGGCAGCCTTGAGGTGTTATTGTATTTTAATACGTATATGTCAAGCTAAAGTATCCGTCTAGGTAAATAATATTCAAATGTAAAGTATGCTATTCACACACGTGGCTCTCAAACCCTCTGGATTCCATCATTTTCCAAAGAATGGAACGCCCTGCCTGAGTCTGTTTTTTCGATTAAGTACAATATGGTCATCAAAACGCGTGTGAACAGATATATTCTGATTAAGCGCGCTCCATCATCAATCATATCATCACTTAACATAAGGTGAGATAGTGATCAAGAAATACCCATTTCGGTATAAAAAAAAATACTATTTCACCACTAGACAGAAATATTAAGTAAAAACCTCTTTTTAAAGTAAATGCTCATAACCTTGATTACAAAATTCTGCGCCATTTTCAAAGCTGAGGCATAATGTTTAGGTGCGCTCCGACCAAAACTAAATGTATTCACATTATTTTTGTAGTGGTGACATCACTCTCCTGGCCGGTGCCGGTACCGATGATGCAAAAATCCTTGAAGCCGTATATTGGAAGATTGCATCCCTACATTTACGGTAATCTAATACTTATTACACATCTGTACCTATCTGCATGTGTTTTAGATTATAATGTAGCCTAATTCTATTTAATTTGATGATTGTTTATATCACTTATGTACACCCCCGACATAGATCCTGTATTTCCTCTCCATACAAAGGTTGCCTGGAAGAGATTGCTTTTAGTGATAAGGCCGCCCATTGTGACACTTTCGTCTAAGTTTCTTTTTGTTTGTAAGAATTAAATTTGTATTTTATGGGTGTGAGAATAAAGAATTATCTATCTATCTATTTATATGTATGTTGATCTAACTGTTAGTATGTCTGTACAACGAAGTATATTGGTTTTTAAATTTGATCAGAGACAAAACCACGATTGTAGAAAGAAGCCTTGAGATTGTCTACAAAAAAATCGCGGAACGTTTTGACTTTGCTTTTCATTGAATACTTATCAACATGCCTGGAAAGTTTATCATCATCAAATTTTTGTGATGCGTCATCGTTAGCAAGTTTAGCGCAATTTCTTGTTTGTAACTCACATAGATCTGTAGATGTCGACGCGACGCGACGGTTCAATACGAATACTAAAAAGGAGAGGATAAGTAACAAAGTTGAAACACTAATCACTTAGCTCAGTTAGGATGATCATCCTATCTGATATACAGTAATCAGTGAAATAAAAAAAAAACAACTGTTCTCGGAAAATCTGTCACTCGGAATTATGTCAGGATTCTAATAATACCCATACATACATATCTGAACACGGATAAGGTGGAATAATAGACACAAACAGGGTTCGGAACCCTAAATGCATCACTCTCATACACTCAATTTGGGTAACGTAACGTGATAGTTCACTGCTGAACACAGCCTCCGCCGTTAGTGGGGGAATTTGCCATAATCCCAACGCTTGGCAGGCGTCTTGGGGATCGCAGTTTAAGATATCAGTTCCTCAGAAGGCGCTGCTGCCTTTCGGTATTTTACTTTTAGTCGTCTCTTACGACACCAACAGGTAGAAATGGGGAGGTGACATTCTAGCCCGGCACCAAATGGACACTCAATTTGGGTAGTCACACAAAATGAGACAGATGCACAAAACTTCCACTTACAAAACCTCTTGTGCCATCGGGGGTAAGAAAAGGGCGGAACAGCGAAACCCGCGGAGAAGCACTAGTCTTAAAAGACGCACATGTGCCACACACAGCTCGTTTGAATTATGCAAACATGTAAATTTAGACGGAATTCCACTCAGTAGGGAGAATTTTCAATAATCAGTCTCATATTCTCAGTATATCGGTGAAATGCTCGTGTAAAGTGTTGTTTGCTTTTAGCTGCGGGTATGTAATTAAACAGAATGTTAATTGGTGACCTGATTATTTGGTTAATTGGGGTAATATTTGTACTGATTGGCATATCTACTCGAGTATACGGAATGTATGGCTAAGTGCACACCGCTGTTACTTTTATAGCAAAGTTGTTTGTGCAGCTATTCTATTAAATTAAGTATCTATGTATTTAAATACATAAGGATAGCTACATAATATAAACATGGATGATGTGGTATACCACATCCAAATATATATATTTATACCCCATAGGCCCATAGCCTTTGACCACTAATTCACCTGATGGTAAGTGATGATTGCTGTCGAAGATGTTTTTCAGGCTAACATAGAATTACTGGCACTCAACTACAGATAATCTTGGGATAATAATAAGAACAATAGCTACCGACTGAAGGTGGGCATCAGCTCCTTCTAAAGCACTGCCATCTTACACTGCGATCTCCTAGCCGCCTGCCAAGCGTGGGGATTATGGCAAATACCCCCTTAATAGAGGCTGATACAGTTATGAATTAGATACAGATATGTGAGGGTTAAAAATTATTTAAACACAATTGAGGTCCCATAAGTATAAAATTACTTTAAAATTCGTTTGAAAATTAATTTCATCACGTTCATCAACTGTTGGAATTATCTTATGTTATTAATAAAGCATTAATATTGTAAAGTAATACACACCGGAAGGATTTATAAACGAACAGTTTCATACAAATCCGTTCACAGTTGAATTCACATTCCCGGAACCAGTAAAATCAATAACAAAACGAATAAATTGTATATTTGTGCTTCATAAATTCAAGCGGCAAATTGCCAGTATAAAAAAAAATGTTACACAATTTGACACAGTTTCATATTGAAAACAAACACTATATTACACCTCATTACGTGTACTTTTGAGAGATTTTTCTTTCTCTCTGTACAATAACGGCGGTGCTAATCCAGTATTTTTTTCAAAGACATTTCCTACATTAATCACTATTGCAAAAACGACGGCAAGCAGCGCTTTGCGCGACAAAGCGGATTTAAAAAAAGTGAGTTTCACGAAAAACTGATAAATTTTCACGAGTACGTCGTGTTTGTGCAGCTGAGTTTGTCGGTAATTACGAATGTATTCTCCGAAAGGCCTTAAACTGAATGTATACCTATACTACCTATATGTTTAGTAGCATACAATGTTTTTTCGATAAGCCAGTATTTAACTATAGTAGTTAATGTGTTCATAAGCCATGGTAACGAGATAGGGTAGACCTTGAATAGGAGCAGATTTTGTACTTAACAGGCTACTTAGCCGGATGATCATGTAAGTTGCTGTGAAAGTCCGGTGTAGTTGTATTGTCAACAGAGACAAGCAACGTCCTTGTCTTCTAAAAATGCAATTTGCACTTACACCACGGTGTCAAGCCCGAGCCCACGGGAGGATTCGAACTACATTTGCCTATCAGCAGCCGACATTGAGCCACCAGGTGTCATTTATCAATACCTTTCCGGTGGAAATATCCTCAGATTTTTATTATTATAATTGACATTTTATTAAATCAAGCATTTGACCGTTGTGACACTTGGGATGAGCGGAGGTGCTTGTCTAGAAGATAACCTTCATTACTCTGTATTTGAAGACTTCCATAAACAGGGGCACAGAGTGCTTATGAGGTGTTTGCACCTTCAACTGTAAGCATAATTAACGTGGAACAAAAGCGCTTATTTATTTGGAATGTTGATCACGTAAGGATTCCTGCCGCATTCCTGTGCGTCTTGAGATGTGAGAAGATGGATTATCGTCCATTTTTCGATATGATGCCTAAATACTTATCTCCATGGCTTACCTGATCAAGTCTACTGGGGAAACCCACTTGAAATTATTACCAAAAGATTGCTCCCGCCTATTACGTGGTCATTCAATAACCAAGTCTTACAGCTCCAGCCACGAAGAAAAGTTGTTTGCGTTATCAAGTACGAATCACACTTCAATCACGAGTATACGTATAAACTGCCAAATCTCTACCTTAAAGGTTCCCATAAAATAAATTTACTTCCGCCGGGGTGAAAAATGTCTTGGAGGGTCCGTTTTCGTCGCTCCCCATTTATCTCTGGTGATTGTAAGCAGGTGCTGATTGTAACGGAAGGGGATATAACAGTGACAAATAGGTCCCGTAAGATTCAGCAGATTTTACAATTTTATCGGGCGTTTTCAATGCTATCTCTTGAGCACAAAGGCTTTTTAATGCATATATAGTTAGTAGACTTTCCTAACAATATCTTCTGTTAGTTTCGTGATTTCATGGTCAAAGACGTTATATATAGACCTTTCAATTCACGAAGGCACGCCCCTCCATATTTTTAGAGCGCAACTACTACTCCCTACTTCAGCGATCCTGTGTGTACCATTCACACCCATACTAAGACATCGTCAAACGAGGCCTCACCGTACAAATGTATATCAATAATTTACTGTTAGAGCGCCTTCGTCAGTGAACAGGTCTGGCTAAAACAGGCTAAACCTACACAGTTACTGACTTTTAAGGACAGCTGCCGGGATTCTGTTAGATGCTTGGAGACATATATAAAGTTATAAAAGGTTTATTATTAGCCCTTTGGTACATTTTTTTACAGGCAAGTCAAAGGTACATTTATACATATTATACTACTTAAATATATTAAATTAAATTCTAATTACTTCTATGTAAATAATTGTTTAAAATTTAAAAGTCATAATAATTTACACTTAATACGGTGAAATAAAATTTGCAGTTATCACGTTTGCATCTGTCCTAAGAACAAAGATTCTAAAAGCTGCATTGACATATATTCTTATAAGTGTAGAAGGGATTGTTTTCAAAAAAGTATTTAAGTTTTAGTTTGAACAAACTGTAAGGTTGTTAAGGTGGTCAAGCTTTTTGGTAATTTATTATACATATAAGTATTTTCGAATAAAGACTTTGTTTCTGGACTTTAGCTAATCTGATTTTTGGTACAACCCGAATTTCATTATATTTATCATTCGATTTTCATTATTACGCAGATTGTAAGGTAGAACTTATCCCTGCTTTTCTGGAATATTCCTATCTTCATGAATTTCTAGTAAACAATTATAGATGTAAAGAAAAACAACTGTCATAATTTTGTCTTTCTTAAAGTGTTCCCCTGCGGGGCTACAGACTTTGTAGTTGACAAACTAGGCATGCGAGCATTCGCAAAATGTCAACTAAAACAGCAAAAGCTGGACGAGATAAAAATGTTGTGAAGTGTAGATCTTAAAAAATTTCTGTTTCCAATTTCCCTAATATTTTGTCAGATTACGAAAAAAATTTTAAATCCCCGGGTCATTGACGCCGTAAAAAAACTATTCATACATTGGACGTAAATAATTGTAATCGACGCATAAAACACGCAAAACATGCAAATGTAGCGGCTGGTATAAATAAACGTAGGCGCGTGTCGGAGTAGTGCGTAGCTCGATCTCTACGCGTTTCATCACCACTAGTTCATTTTATTTTATTTAAATATGAAATGCTGATGGAATATACGGTTACAGCCAACAGAAATAAAAGTGTAAAGATTAGTCCTCCCCATATCAGCTGAGCGGTTTTAGATGATATTTTATGTATTTATTTATTTATTTATTACACAATCTACAGACCTTAACATAAAACAACATTTAGAATATGTATGTCTTAGCATATCTTATGGCCAAAACAGGATTTTGTAAAATAGATTTCATTAACAGTCATAGATACCCAACATACTTAACATAACATTTAATTTTAACGGTGTAAACTGTTGAAAAAATAAGTTTTAACGTTTTATTTTAACTGCTTAAATAATGTCAACAGTAATTTTGAGGAAAGGAGTGGTATAAATACTACAACGGAAGCCTTTAGACAACCTGTAAGCCATTGCAGACTATTAGGCAGTCCAAATGCTCCACTACCAGTTGGCAGCATGCCCAGCATTCTGCAAGTATTTATGATAAAACTTAATTTGATACAAACAATGGCGTCATATGGCAAAAATAATGGCAAAGACTCGATGATAGTTACTAAATATGCCATAAAAAATGTTTGGCAAACGGAGTGTCACTCAACTAGGCTCACTATTTACTAATATAGTGACATGAGACAATCAAGAAAGTTTAAATATAAACATAAAATAAAAACTATTAAAAATATCACGTCTACAGGTTCAATTATAATAATGCATACTTTTTAAAATAGTAACCACCCTATGTTAAAAACCGATAAATAAATCATGTATTGACATCAACATGTCATAAACCAAAGGAAATTACCTACACAATTATTTCGCAAAGGCGCGGGCGTCAGCATCGGTGGAAATTGGATTGTATTTATATCGTTCGAAACGCCTCTGGATCGATTTTACATTTCCAAGTTCACAAATGGAAATTGTAAATCGATTAATTTTATTATTATTACAGTACTTTGTCATTGTTATCTAGAAGAGATTGCTCTGAGAGTCAGCGATAATACCGCTCGAAATGAGTTTATCCATCGTAGGTTACAACTTTTAATTAATTTATGTTTTAATTGTGGTCTGTTTTTTAACATTTTCTATCCACATATAATATTGAAAAATGTTGTAACTGAATTTGAAAAAATATTCCGTATCGAACCTACCCACAAAATTTCGCGAATATCCGTTGAGAAATGCGACTCTTAGAGAAGAACAGCCGGGAAGGGTATGAAAGCATTTTTCGTTTTATATTTATTTATAGCTGATAGGCTAGCCTTTGACTACCTTTTCTCTGATGGTAAGTGATGGTGGGGTCGATAATGTTGTTCATCTAGAATTTTTGTTAACCTAGAATTATTGGAGCTCAACGACAGCTGCCGGAACACACCGTTAAGTGTTTGGCGACAGATTTTCTCGGACTATATTTGTCCGAGAGTCTATCCTGAATATCTAAGTAAAAACTTTAGCTAAGATAATAAACGAACAGAAAATAGAAGAAAAAAATAGTTTTGTACCAACAATATAATCCAATATTTTCTTTCGTTGAATTCTAGTGTTGGGACGCTATCTCGTGTATCCTATATCAACAAGATGCTATTTGTGCTCATGAAAAACAGTGTTTTACTTTTATATATCACGGATAACTTATCACAAGCATATTTTGCAAAAGATTCCTCTTATTTCTAACGCAAATGTAACACAGGATGGATACATTCTTAGTCTATTTTAGAAATGGGACGCGTTATTATAACGACATGTTATTAGTAGCTGAATAGCGTTTTAAAATAACAATAAAGTCATTAACAAACCACGCTCAAGGACCATCACTCGTCGCGTGGTGGCTAGGGCTGCGACTCTAGCATTCGTCATGCTCGCCATACCTACTGACCTAGATATGGTGAAAATCGCAATTCTGCCGGGAGAGGCTTGGAAAAATAACGATTTTGCGAAGTGTTCTCTGGCAATACGAATAATGACAGGGCGCATGGTACGCACGGATTTAATCTCGACAAACTGTTGTCCATTATTTCGGGCTTTGTCGTAATTCAGAAAACATATATGTGACAGAATTAAATAAACAAATCTATTTCGATGATTTGACGATAAAATAGAGAAGAATGGTAAAATTATTCAAAGAATGGTCGTACTCGTTATTTTATCTATATGAGAGCAACCCTACTCAACGTAACCAGCTAGTGATGTGACGCAACTACTCGATATAACATTAATTTGTGAAGTCTTCTCACAAACACTCACGTTGCGGACAGCGTGCCGCGTCATCGGCGCTGGTAAATGTCAAACTGTTGTCATGAAGTGTCATTATTTCTACATCCATTGTTAGTAAAGTTGTTTTTTATATGGTAGTAGAAAACTTATCAGGCTCAATTATTGTCTTCTGTGTATGTATAATATAAACAAATTTATTCTTAGTAATTAAATAAACAACATTAAACTGTTCACAAAAGTGTTTGAAACGTCATAATGATAAAAAGGTATACGAAAACTAAACCGCTTAAAGTTGTTTATTTACTAAGTGTTATAATCGCGAAAACCTAAGACAACATAACATAATTTACTCTTATTTATTTATGATTAGCTTTATGTGACGATGTGAGGAGTCGCCCGCCTGATGGTAAGCGTCAATGGACAGGTTCATCATCGTAATACACCATTTCACTTGCTACAGTAACCTTCAAGCGTAAACACAGTAGTGCTGGCACACTACTGCTTCCAGGCTGAATACCAAACACTGTGGTGGTACCATCCAATACTTAATTTTTATTGTAAATAAAATATAAGATCTTGTTAAATGTGACACGTTATTGGAACATTGTTTCTGAATAAATAAGCTAGAGAATATTTTCCTTTACCACGTTATGTCAGTAAAGAATTCTTTGTAGATCAAAGTAAAACTAGGCCATGTTAATACACCACGTGTGTGCACGGTACGATTGCTCCGAAAACGACAGTCAACTCTATGTAAACGACATAAAAGAAACTTCAAAGGATAACAAAATTGTCAATATTACCATAATAATATGGCTTGAGTTCTGACTGTACATATCAATCAGAGAATATCTCCAACCATATTCCCTAACAATATCCCCAACTTCTTCGACACCTTGTTATAAAATAAAATGACACAAAGACAGATCGATTCCAATTCCATAAGAAGACAGCTGTCAAAAATGTATATCCCTGCCACTCTTTGCAAGCCTTTGGAACTGGTGGTGGGGGTATTTTATATACCTAGGTGATTAATTCCACTGTGGATCATTAGACTGACAGATTGGCCGAATCTGCGTCAGGCGCGCTCAGCGTTAGCAAACTTTTTTAGGCCATCCTACACACACATACAATTTTTCGTAGCCCAGGTCAAGGATGTAAGTTGTAATTTTGACAGGTAAGTAATGACTGGCAATTTGTTGCTTGCTTTCACTTTCAGATGGTTATGTAGGCAATTCTAAGCGAGTTTGCATACAAATGTTATATTATATATCAAATGGTGTAATCTAGCAAAGATAACATGAAGATTATTGTACGGAAAGACACATTTTTTTGTGAATTTATCTTAAGTCTTATAATTTACATAAGTGTGTTGGTTTGGTAACTATGTTTGTTCAGTACCTCTTGTCTTTTTTTTGTAATATTGTTTATAACATATTAACTCTCTCTTTTTTTATTCAGGACGTCCTTTATATTCCGTCATTTATATACCACCAAAGAGTTTGATATTCTATAGCTAAGCAGATAGTGTGCATAAATTACTGTGCTTAGGCGAGGACGGCATTATATCAATTACTTGATGGACGAAGGAGACAAAAATGGACCGTAGCGACGAGCCTAGTGCAGTGTCACTCAGGGCAGTGACTGGATAGGCGTGACGTTTACCATCTGGTGGACGATTTGTTCGTCTCTACATTTGATTTATATATACACAGATATACACATTTTCTCATAATCTTCAACTGCTCCTCTTCATTTTTTTTTACTTTATTATCATTTTATAAAAATAAATTGGAAAATAAAGATGTATATTATTTAAACCTTACTTTTATCATAATATTTCTTTTTTCTATATTTACATATTGATAGTATAGCTGATGCATCGCTGACATTTTATTGTTTCGTTAGTTGTCACTCAGACCGTTTATTTAATTTGTAGACCATCTGCTATTTTTGTCCTATTGCTTGCTTATTGGCTTGGCTGCGGTCGGGCCCGATTGCGCCTATTGACAATATATGTCAATTCAGTCAATAAACACCATTGTCTCTAAGTGGTACATGTTGGCTGCAAACAATTTTTTGTTATATTCCGGTCTGACACCAAGGCCTGATCCCACACTATGTTTTTATTAAATAAAATTCCGGTCTCATCCCAAAATAGTTTTCCATTCCGCCGTGATGCCTCTCATACTTTAATAATCTTGATTAAATTATAATTACGTTACATTATATGTAATTATACTAATTAGAAGTACGTTAGCGAAAAATTATGATCAATAAGTTCAATAAGCACACATCATCTTCCTAACATTATCTCACTCATGTGAGGCCGATAACGGTATAAAATAACATTTATACCGTTACCGGCCTCACATGAGGTTTTTTTATTGCTCATAGGTAAGACTTTGAGCACAATCTCACTTGATGGTAAATGATGATGTGGTCGAAGGTGTTAACAGGCTTAACCTAGAATTACTGGCTCTCAAGAACAGCTGCCGGAAAACACCGTTAGGTGCTTGGCGAAAATTTTCTACTTAAGAGTGGTTGCTAGCCAGGCGGTCATTCGCAAAATGCCCTTCCACCATGCATTTTTGGTTGAGTGAGATTGTGGTGGTGACATTCGTCCTGCAAGCACCACCTACTCACAGCGAGTTAACCGGCATATAATAGGTACTGCTAAGTCGCCTTCTACGAGATCCAACTGAATGATAGCGAACAATCACATGAGTTTCATGGGCGACCGATAGGGCAGTTTACTACTGAGCGAACTGAGCGATTCCGCGCTTCGAAGAGCACGGGCCTCACGTCGATCCCGGTTGTTCTCTTTCTTAGTATGGCAGTCGTTATAGAATGATGGAAGGGCCTAACCTAACGGCGTGTTGCGACAACTGTCCTTGAAATCCTGTATATCTTAGCCAGAACAACATTTCCGATGGTGAGATAGTGATCAAAGGCTAACCTATCAGCTATAAACAACAAATACATTAGTTCCACGATGTTACCACAGCTATTATAATAATAACCGCGACTTAGCTTTATCTACAGCTGTTAAACGTCCGTCAAACTTAATATCGTCAAACGCCGCCGCCACGCGCCCGGTGAGCTATTCTGAGGCGGCCGTGTCTATAACCCACATTTATAGGGAACCATACCCAAAGGGCAAAACGGAGCCCTATAATGGGAACGATTCCTTAGGTCACTTTGAAGGATCATTATTTGGATTCAGAAAATTATATAATACTAGCGGCCCGCCGCCGCGCCGCGGCTGCTCAATTGGAACACACATAAAGTAGTTATTGTAATAGTTAGACACACGCTTGTATGTATTACTATTTTTACAATAGATTTAAAAGAAAAAAACATTAAAATAATATATTTCTTGTCTACAGCTTTTTATTTGTAATTTTTGTTTTTATTATTATTTTTTAGGCAATACGCCATACTGATAAATACAACCTTAGATACAACCCTTAAAAGGACGGACATACAGCCGAGGCATACGAACTCGTTTTCGAGTAAGGAACCGTAGTGAAACGGTTTTAAAGTCATTTTTCGAAACTCCTTAACGATAACGAATTTGCATATCTATCGCTAAAATGTGACTAATTGCATCCGTAACAAATCTGTGTTGAAAATTTCATAATCGTATTATCGCATCCATGTGGAAAGTGTTATTTTCGAGCATTTCGGACATAGAAAAGGTCTCAGCCGCCACGCGCAGCGCGCATTGAAATCGAACTCTATTTCATTCATGTTTTGTTTTAGTTTGCGTTACAAGCTCATAATTAATCTGAATCACCCCATTAATGAGGCTCCGGTGTCTGTCACGTGTCACCCGTGTGCGTTATACAGCCATTATAGCTATATAATACAAACAAACATGAAGATAGGATATTTAGTATTACTTTTATTTATAGTTCAAATTAAATTCAAAGGGTTTCCAATATAGAAGAGGTAGGAGCTGTACATTTATGCTCTGTTTGACCAACAAATACCGAGGGTAACGATTTATAACATACTTTCTATCACGTTTATTCGAAAAGAGCTAGTTTATTCTCTGTGAACATGGACTAAAATAGCTTTTTAATCCTTGAGGGCTAAAAGTGATTCGAATTTAGAATGTGGATATTTTTAGTAAAAGTTCCAATCACCAAAGAGATCAATCACAAACATTGTATGAACAAGTTACAGTCGGTTTATTTATATAAGTTTTTTTATAACCTTTAAAATAATAATATAGTTTCTCAAAAACTACACCCTGAGACGACGTTTTCTGAGACTATTTCTAATTCTCAAGCTGTAAATAAATAGACAATTATAACGGATGTTAGTGGTAAAATTAGTACAATGCACCTCCATAATTTTTCAAATATAAACATAAGCCTCTTCGTTCCGCTCTGGATTCAAAGAAACACTCGCCTTTAAATTCTTGCTTGCTCCCTTGGTAAACAATCTACTATTTAAGCTGTTACCTGAAACCAACCAACAAATGTCTCTCACAGAACCTTCACAGAGCAAAGTTCGACTCGCACTTGGCCGGTTTTTATTATTACAAAACTCCATCCTCAATTCGACACGGGAATTACACCCGGACAGAATAATTAATGTCACTTGATGAGCCGCGGCGCGTGTCATTCCTATTTTTTGCAAAGTTAATGGCGGATTTCACCGTGCCACCTTAATTGAAAATTCCCCTCCCCCAACCCCCACTTTCGTTACCCTATTAAGTAGCAATAAGAATCCGAATACGGTTGTCTAAATGAGTTTAATATTTCCGTGTTGGCGACAGAAAAGCAAAGCGAGGCACGGTAATGTTATCTATATAGATAACATTACCCTGGTCCAGGGGTCTATTCAATTTGGTTATTCTCAGATTTAGAAGCCTTCATCTTCCTATCCCTCTTCCGCTTTATGTGGAGGTCGTTATAATGTGGTTTACGTAATAACACAAAAATATGACAAAAAGAAGTAGTATGTATTGACAAGACGCTACCGCCTTGTCAATACATACTAAAATGTATAAAATAAGTCGGTGCGATACTGATTCAAAACACTTACACATTTTTACGGACCGACTTCCAAAAGTTATTTCATACTTTTGGAAGTCAACGTTTTTTTTTGTTTCCACGTCAACAACCATATATCTATATTTCCAAATCAAATGTTGGAAACGGTTCAATTTTTCTTTTAAATATATTTTTTTACTAAGAAGATACCACCTACCACCTGATAAAATGCGCTCGTTGTTTCCCGCTAGCCTTCGTTTATAACTGTGACTGGCAACATCCTCATAACATATATTTGTCCGAAATACGCGAGAATCACACAAAACATTACTAAACACAAGAACAACGGGAAAAAACTTATCAAGACAGTTTATATTTTTAAATTTATAGTATATATTTTGGTGTAAGAACCGATTATAAAGCATTCGTTTTTAACACGATATTGCGAGCTATATAGACAAAATAGACTTTAGATATTTTTTATCGCATAGTAGCAAATATTATTCAGTTCATTTGCAAATAACCACGGTGAATTTCTTAGTCTTAGTGAATGTCTTAAAAAAATATTTTTATAATTTTAATAGAATGTGTACTATTACTATAGGCAGGTATACTGCATTGAAAATATTGACTTGATAACTCTTAGCCCTAACATTTCACAAAACTAATTTTTAAGTCGAGCAGTTTTGGTCTGACCAAGTATTTATTTATATTCAGAATGTATTCAAGTATCTGACGATGCATTATTTTTTATACCTCCTATGGCTCTTGCATACGCTTTAAGTCGCGACTGTACGGCTTTGACATTCCTTTTCCTGCCCTTCCAAGTGACGTGAACAGTAGATAAGAGTATTTAAATGAAAAGTACTTTGTGAAGGAGCAGACAACAACAATTGAGGTATTTTTTTGAAGTAGAATATGTTTTCAAAGAATATGAATCTATGGTAATACGGTGTCTTTGTGGTGCGTTGAACATGTATGAGGGGAATGTTGTGGATATAAATCGTTTATTCATACGTGAGCTCAGGAAGCTTTAACGTGAGTTAAATGACTCAACGACCGTCTGTGTTTTATAGGTAAAATAAGAGGTGATGGAAGGATTCCACTATTACTTTGCTCGATGTAAATATTCAAAACAATATTCAAAGGGAGCGCGGCGCGGTCCAGTGTTGCCGCTACCGGCGCTCTTGGCTCGAAGTAAATGTTTTTTTTTCCAAAAAAAAAAAATTTACAAAATGTTTGATAAAAAGGTCTACCAGAAGTCAACCCTAAGAGATTGTTAGCATTTTACCAATAAGCGTGTATATTAATACTAAATATTTACCCTAATAATGATTAAATAATGTCTTTTTTTGTAGAAATTTCATTTATTAATGCGCTTACAAATTATGTTTTCATATTTCTAGGGTAGCAAGTCTGTTTTTTATTTTGTTTGAAAATTTTATTTTAGTCCAAACGTTAGTTTTTGTCTCTTTAGCCCAGTAATTGCACTTGCTAGGTGCCATTCATGTCTAAATACAGCACACTACCGTATCAAAGCAGAATATATGACATTTCGGTGGTATCTACCAAGACGGGTGAACCATGACGGAGAAGAGTATGTACAAAGCTACAGGTACGTGTGCGTATCCGTCCGGACGGGATTATTGTACGGTGCGTGCCGCGTCAGAAGAGATCAGATCTATGTGTAGCTATGCGATAGAAAGAGAGAATATAGGTGAATATAAATATTAGGTACTCCTAGCATTGCGAGCTGCAGTGCACTTTATTGCTTCGTATCTAGAGTCGCTTATTTTATTGAAATAGCGTTGTGGAGTCATCCTTCTGGTTTGTTAGCAATAACCTACATCGTGGTATAAGATTTAAAAGAGATAAAAAAGTGCAAATAATAACTTGGTTAATTTTTCAAACTATATATCATGAATGTACAATGCCGTTCATCAGAGGAAATAAAGCTTTAAGTTATTCATTTTATAGCATATTAGACTTTTGTTTCCACGTCAACAACCATATATCTACATTTCCAAATTTAACATATCTAGTGAGAACACAATATGCTTATGAGTAGGACCAGCTTTTAACTTATTGCGCAAATGAAAGATCGCTAGTCTGGGGACCTTGACACACCTTAATTCTTGCAAGTTGAAGTAACGTGATGTAACCAAAGCTCGACGACCAAGCCTTGCCTTGCGTTAGACTTTCTCACTCACGGTTCCCAAAAATAACTTAGACTATTAAGGCGCGTCTCCCGCTAATGTATTTCGAAACATTGAACACCAAAACATACGACTTTTGTATATGGCCGATTTTTTTTTAGGGAGGACATAGGTGCTGACTACCGACTGTTCGGACGTTCAGCTCCACCGGATTTTTTATATGGCCGAAGCAAAATCTATCTTTTTATGCTTTCCGTGGCTTGCGGAAAGCATCTAAATAAGGTATGGGCAACTTTGGAGTGTTACGTGCCAAACTTTACAATTATTATACAGTCGCGGACCAATATAATAAAAAACTTATTTATTACACGACTGCCCAAAAAAGGAGTGTTATGTATTCAGGGTTCATTAATATATGTTTGTTAGTTCTTTTATTGCACCATATCTTCTAAACGGCTAATTTAAATTAAATGTATAGATTCATCTTGATAGCGCTTACCTACATAAAAAAAATGCGTTTAAGACGCCATTCAGTGGGATACTTTTACGTAATAAAGCGCTTTAAAAACGATATAAATAACTTGCAGTTTCAATATCAACGGAACGATAAAACTTTAACGAATATAAATAATTTGCAGTCGGATTTTTTTTCTTTTTAGTAAATTTATTGTTAGTTTAGTTTTGTTTAATTATACATTTATTAGGTTATTTCTGGAGTTATTTCACGTGTAATGGTTATAATGTGATACTTTATTCTGAACTTTGGAAACAAGTTTAGCTCCTTTTTTCTAAAGTCTGGAAATCTATTAGTAAATTACTCGGACAGTAATTTCATTTCGCGAATTGTCAAAATGTCTTGCGGGCCGACACAAAACCTGAGACGGGCCGGAAGTTGCCCACCTATGATCTAAATATTTCACACTGGTATTTGAATCAATCACTGAGCGAGTTATACTAACCAATGAAATGTATAGTGCGTGTTTCTGAAACAAAGTTTTGTGAGCAATTTTTTTGCTTATAATGTTTCGTAAAAACGCAGGACATTCGCCTTTAGGTTGTCCAGTTGAGCTTATGGGAACACTGACACTACCTATGTCTTGGTACTACGCAACGCGACATAGTTAATGACGTTGACATTTTCTGAACTCTTTTGACGTATTTTTCAGTTGCCTTCAGTTTTTCTGTCGCAAAGCACTTATTGATGTGTTTCAGCAGCTGTTCTCGAGAGCCAGTAATCCTAGGTTACCCTGAACAACATCTTCGACCACATCACTTATCAGCTACAATATTGTATTTAATAAAGTTAACTAGCTTCAAGAGTGTGGTATGTTGGGAGGTCATTTTTTTCATGCATGATTATCGATTATGTATAAGATGATATGATTATAAATGCTTTTATCAGAGCATATCAAATTATAAATAACGTTATATAATTTCAAATCTTAGTAATTTCCGAGTCCATTATTGTTTTACCTTTGTCCCTTTTCGTATGGAAGGATGACACAGGGACACAATTGAAAACTTTGTCGCAAAATGGGACAGAACCAAATTATTACCGTTACAGTTATTTTCAACAATTTGAACAAAGAAATTCTATTGTTTGATACATAAACGAGACAGTTCCGAAGAAAAACCAGCTCGTTATTGCGATATATCCGTTCGATACAAGAAAGTGGCACACCTGCCCTATATTTAATTTGTAATATTTTAACACTTGTTTAGTTTTTTGTTTTTCTTTTCAGTGATCAATCGTTTACGTTTATAGTAAGTGTTCTTTAAATAAAGAGAAATAAAAAACCTCATATTTTTGTCATTTATTATTTATAAAACAAAAATGGGTACGTGGTACAATACAGGCGCAAACTTAAAAAAAATCCAGTAATCCTAATGATTACTTTTTTATCGTAAAACCAATATTATTATTTTTTTACTTTATATACACATTTACTAGTTACATAAACAACAATACATTTTAAATTCCTCCTCTTATTTCCCTCGACTTTTGTAAATTAAGACTTGCCTCCCTTTTACTGCAACATCCTATATTAATTAAATAATTGGCTTTGGTTTTGGTATTAGCCCGTTACTTTCCTGACGCTTTCCCTTGTTGGAAGCGCTCTTGTTAGTCGTGGCATTAATATGTGATATGTTGTGCGCCCAATGTGTAGCAACACTCACAGCGACACGAGTCGTGGCATGCCGCCCATTTGGAGCATGATTTCCCTTATTCGTCCTTTTACATCCAACAGAAGGCTACAGAATTCTTCACGTAACTCATATATATATAATTGACCATGATATAGAATTGTTCATTTCATTTAAGCCGGCAACTGTACGGCATGATTGTCCTATTTAACCATCGACCTCAAACTAAGTAGCACAGGTTCAAGCCACGTGAAGCCGACGCTATTATAGAAGGATATATCTATTTTCAGGCTGAACGTGACAGCAAGTACGGATTTATTATGGAGGCACGTGTACTACAATGTGACGCTTACAAAGTTAAAAAAAATATTTTATTTTCACGACATGCCTACGGTTACCTACCGTTTTGTTGGCTCGGTTTCATGACATTAAGGGCGATTTTCCACTATTTCAACCCCATGAACAACGTGGTTATGGATTTACGTAAGTTTATTTACGACAATAATATAGACCCCACTGTTTTAATATAATTATTTATTTTGACTGTAAAATAATGCATATATCTATATACACTATGTACTGTATCAGCCGGATCGTCCACTGCTGAACACAGCCTCTCCTATTAAGGGGGTATTTGCCATAATCCCCACGCTTGGCAGGCGGCTTGGGGATCTATACACTATGTAATGTTATTATTATTTTTTTCTACACTCAAACAAATATCTTGCGCCCTCTACCGTCACTGAAATGAATAAAATAACTTATGGAAGTAGTTACTATATTAGTTCAAAATTTGAGCTCGTCATTTCCATTGTCTGTTTTTCACAAATTATTTTATACATTTCAGAAGTTATTTTAAGGTCACACATTTTATTCAGTTTTCAGTGATGCCTCTGCTGTAAAGATCGACTGTCACTTGCCCACTCTTGTCATACATAAAAAAAAAATACAAATATATACGTCCCGATTTGAATGAACCTATCTCCTTTTTAAATCAATATCAGAATCAGGCAAATATAAAAACCCACGTATCGAGACATGTTTTGGACTCATTGAATAGGGGGATGAGCCTATTGCCATATACGGTATACAGTTCAAAATACTTTGACGTAAAATAGAAGGCGTGCACATGGCGATATATATGATGGTAGTATAAAAATCCTGAACGAAAATGGCCCAAAATCACTCTTTTTAAATCAATATCAGAATCAGGCAAATATAAAAACCCACGTATCGAGACATGTTTTGGACTCATTGAATAGGGGGATGAGCCTATTGCCATATACGGTATACAGTTCAAAATACTTTGACGTAAAATAGAAGGCGTGCACATGGCGATATATATGATGGTAGTATAAAAATCCTGAACGAAAATGGCCCAAAATCACTAGTTAAATAACATACATAACAAACAGTTTAAGTTGTTTTACTCCCTAACTATAAGTCCAATCTCAAAATGCATTAAATTATTATTTTCGTCAAAGTCAAAATCATTTATTCAATTAAGGCGTCTACGACGCTCTTATGAAGGTCAATTACAAATTTTAATATTGAAATAAACTACATTGTACTGCCACGTTCAGCAAACAAGAATTATAGAGCCACTGCGAGAAGGACGGGCAAGAAACTCGGGGCCATTCTTTTAAACGTTTTTTAACAATGTGTTAAGTACATACTATATAATAAAATTATTACAATACTTAATTTACATTACGTAGGTGTTAGGCGCTAGCTTGGCAGAGGCGAACCAGTCCAAGCATTTTTCTCGTTTAAGTAATCACAAACTGTGTAGTAAGATTTCTTTATCAAAATATTCTTCACATGCAACTTGAATTTTCTTTCTGTGAGCGTTGTAATATGTTTGGGCAATTTATTATAAAACCGCACACAATTGCCTAAGAAGGACCATTTATTTGTCTTTGCTAATCTAAAACCTGGCACCGCTATTTTATCTCTATTCCTAGTGTTATAATCGTGATTGTCACGGTTTGATTTCAATTTGCTCAAATTTTTCGAACATTCATAATATTTTCAAATATATACAGACTTGGTAAAGTTAAAATATCAATTTCTTTAAAAATATCTCTCAGGGATTCCCTAGGATCCATTTCATATATGGCTCGAATTGCACGCTTTTGTAAGATAAAGATTGTCTCTATCTCAGCAGCAGCTCCCCACAGCAATATACCATAAGACATAATACTGTGGAAGTACGCGAAATAAACGAGCCTAGCAGTAGTATTTAAGGAATTCAATGGCATATAAAGTTTTGTGAACCCTTAATTTTTGAGTCTTCTATGCCCGATCTCTTCTATGGGGACGAACCACCGTGCGGCGATAGCGTATAGCGGTCTCCACATGAGTACGCCTTCAGGGTTTCGTATACGTAGTAACAATGATGCATACTGTGGTATTATTCAGCTATTTCAGTGTTGTCCCCGTTCCCGGGATAATACACAAGCTCATAACCGGAATGCGCGACGTGGAGACAATACGACGACAGGGGAAATACAAAAAGCGGTGCGCCTCTTGTTTGTGAATGTAAATATTTGCCAATTGTGAACCCGCGGGGATGTCTACTTCTTGCGGCCGGATAATGATCACAGACATTGTCCTCGTGCTGTTTTTACTGAGGGCGAAATTTTGCTCTATTTGTTGAGAATAATTTATGCTCGGAATACAATTATGTTAGATGGTAAAATAATTGTCTATTAGAGGGATTCGAACCTGCAACTACAGGTCTCCGGCTCTGTCCCTTTACCCCTAAGCTATAGTAGAGAGTTCACCATGTAAGTTTAGTTAGTTCATTAGTTCCTTCCTATGCTCGGCATGTTATTGCATTAATACTATCATTTTATTCTCATTAGTGCTGCTTCTACAATTAATGGGGTATAGGTAAAACTATCTAAATAGTCGTAGTATACCCCGTGCAGGTAAAAAGTTTGTATTGTCATTCTTAGTCTGTTTTTGTTACAATCGGTTAAGACAGTAAAAGTCAAAATCATTATTCAATTTTGACGTCTACGACGGTCTTATGAGGGTAAATTACCAATTTTAAAATTGAAATACTCTAAGTTGTACTGCCATCAACAAAAAATGTATGCGAGAAGAACGGGCAAAAACTTGGGGCCGTTCATACCTAAATAAAGGCATCCCTAATAGTCATAACGCAATTCTTTTTTTTTTTATTTTTTTTATTTTATGCTTGATAGGTTAGCCTTTTACCACTATCTCACCTGATGGTAAGTGATGATGTGGTCGAGGATGTTGTTCAGACTAACCTAGAGTGACTGGCTCTCAAGGACAGCTGCCGGAACACACCGTTAGGTGCTTGGCGACAGATTTTCAACTTGAGTGTGGTAGCTAGCCAGGCGGGCATTTGCAAAGTGCCCTACCACCGCATGGTAACGACTGCTATCCTAAGACAACAACCGGGACCGACGGCTTAACGTGCCCTCCGAAGCACGGAAGCGCTCAGTTGTAATGTCACCAGCGGTCACCCATCCAAGTCATGACCGCGGCGGACGTTGCTTAACTTTGCTGATCGAATCAGAATTGCAAAGCAAACTTGGCTACGAGCGCTTCAAATCAATTCTTTCAGTTCTTTCAGTGATGCCCACCACCCTGAAATCTCGAATGTTTATTTTAGAAGTTATTTATTACAGTCCATTCTGCAGAGAACCCTCTGCACGTACGCTACATAATATATACGAGTACGAGCAAATGTTATGAAAGCGACAAAGCGTCATGATGTATCTGTCTCTCTACTTAGGTATATGTCTGTTGTCCCGAAAAGAATATAAGGTAAAAGGTATTTCATCCAGTTCTAACATATACTTTTTGAAATACAAGCTATTAATTAAAATATCACTCACTAATAATAGTCATTTTTTGACGTATCAAGCACGAGGCCTACCTTATGTAAAGCAGTAACATCTAAGAGATACCTGTAAGAGATTGCATTTCGTCACAAGTGACAAACTGCACTCTGAGACAAACAGTTGTTAGTCTTAAGTACCGGTAATTTTATTAACTCTCAAGGCATTCAGCAAAAGTACTTCCTATTATTTGAAAATTGTACTATGCATATGAACTAGTTTTTACCTATAAAGTAGTTTCACGGTCCCAATCGTAAAACTAGAAAACATTTTAGAAACTGTGTCAGTTATATTTAATTTATGTAACCTCACGGACAAAAAACGCGACCAAGAACATACTTTCCATAAATCAGGTCAACCGTTCCAGCAAGGGCGCGAAAAGAAAACCTTAGGTCATATAAAATTAGGAAAAGTGACACAGACGTTAATCAAATTAAGTGTCTTTTTACTGCTAGGCAAGCATTTGAAACAGGTGATTTGGAGCACCGTTCCGAGTTTTATAGCTTTCGGCGTTGGTCCCAGCTTCCGACACAGTTTGCGTTGTAATGGCGGGTTCACACAAAACAAAGCGGAGATAAGAAAACGAGATTAGTTTTTGTACAAATATACAAATTCAAGCTTATCTCGCTCGTCCGCCAGTCAAAAACATCGCATGTTCGCGTGTTTATCAGTTCCACCGGTGCTGTCACTTACAGTTTAGCTACCCCGCCCAGTTCGTGACAGCGATAGGCATGTACGTGACAGCTGGGAATGTCACGTCAGTGCACATCACTAGCTACTGTATTAGTCTAAGATGAGCAAAGAAAACAATGTCTATTCGAATGTATGCCCTAATAGATATTGTTTGCTCTGTTGTGATCCGAGCTGCACAGCGCAGTTATTGAAATAACAGATGTGCGTTGTCTTAGTGGGGCCACCACACGCTCAATTGAAATGTCGTTTATGTCACAACTTCAGCCCCGTGTGATGTGAAATTTTTAACAGTATATGAGTAATTTGAAAATTACTTATTGCGATGCGGCTCATGGGATATAACAACATCTACTATCGCGTTGGCAATGGTGTACTAAGCAGAATCCTTACGTATTTTAGGGGTATACTTGTTAACCTTGTTTCGGGGGTAATGACTTTTAATTACTACATGGACATTTGAAGCAGTCCATTTAGAGCGCCGTTACGGGTTTATAGCTTTACGTGTTGTCCGTGCTTCCGTCACAATTTGCTTTAGCAGAGTTTACAGCCTCACCGATTGTCGTTTACAACTAACCTCGAGTTTAGTGTACCGATAGGCAAGCACGTGACAATAAAGAAGGTGTAAGGTGTAATGTCACGTCATTGCACATCATTCGCCAACTGTTTACCCTTAAGTTTATTGTTAGAGTGGCGACCACGTAAGACATGTTACCTATAAATCAGTTCACTTTTATTGTATGTAAAATGAATATATCTACATAAATCTTTTCTATTTGAATATATCCTTCATTATATATGTAAAATTCGGGAAAAACAACTTGACAAATCTGGCTCTGTTGATTTTTATACACGTTGTATGATTGCATGTTCATTTCACAAGTACGTTATGATAAGAATAATTATATTATATACTTACCAAACGATGAAGGTATTAAGATAATGATAACCGGTCTCGCGACATTGTATGTATTTAGTTATTATGTGTACATAGTAAGTATACCCGGATATCTCGTAATCAAAAAAGACGAATTGAATTAGAATTAAATGTATCATTATGTCTTTCATCACAACATTGCTCAAGTAGCAAAAGTGTCACTTAGGAATCTTGATATCTTGGGTGCGATCAACGGAACAGAGAAGACAAACCGCCCCAGTCTTATGTGACTAAGAAAAACTCAATAGCAGGAGTCTGTTGTTTGCCAGGACAGAGTTCCACATGTTGGCTTACAATTATATGGACCTAAACATATCCAGCGAAACGTGGGTGTTTAGTCACCTCCGCAAGCGTTTATTAAAAAATTGTAAATAATAACAGATGGTAGGCCGTTATTTAACTGTACCTAGTTACTATGCCACTGGGTCTTAGATTTAACATAATTAAATAAATTTGTTCTCGTATAAAATCCTGCGTCGAGTTTTACAATCCATTTGTTTAACCACTGCGGGTTTAACTTTATGGCGCCACCGGTTGTCATTTACAGCGAGCGCTCGGTCGCGATAGGCGGTGGGATGTCGATAAATTTACATCGTGGGACATCACTAGCGCGCATAACTCGATGTTATAGCTGCAGTGGAATGATATAATATCTGCAATGTTTGGTTATCGATAGACAGCCGTTATTCACAAAACTAGCCTAATTGAAAATTATGCCACGCATGGTTTCATAATTTCTGTAATCACAAGCAGGACCGTCGGTCGATGTTAGGGTAAGGTACTTATTTACGACATCGGATAGCCCAGACCATGTAAGTGTTTTGCATTATCTGCCAAATTATTAGAAGTACAATTTTATTAAAATCATATCTTGAAGACATTTTGGCGCAGTGCGACGTTGCTTACGACGGCCAGGGGGTCCACTGTTCGAATTCCACCGTGAGTTTGAGCTCTACCTCATGGCGACAGGGCATTATGCGAATACTCGCCAGGCCAGTCACCACTCTCTTTAAACGGGCAGAACTTTGTTGTTTAGATACTTTGAAACTTAACAGTACTTTCAGATCATAAAATTACATGTGAAAATTATCAAATTTATTGGACTGCTTGCTCAGTAGGTAATAATACACCAATAGTAGTTCATATGGTATACCTCTATATCCAGAAATCCTCCCTTTCGTCCCCAATAAAAGACCAGTCTCGAAAGTGCAGTTCGTCACTTATGACGAAATGCATTTGTTATAGCCAAGAGTTACCGCTTAACATCAGATAGGCCTCTCACTTACCGTCACAATCATATAAAAATGCAGGCGTAGAGGTTAATTTTCAACAAAGACCTCAAATGTATCCCTATTGGTGTGAGTTAATTATTCCCATCACTATTGGGTAATAATTGAACACACGATATCACAATTTCTGCATGATTTCGTTGTGCCGCGGTTATTACTGTCAATTTAGACGTCATTTATACTGCAATAGTAACCTGTGCCCAGTTAGCCGTTGGAATACATTAATTACTGGAATGTGAATAAGTAAACTTGATTACTAACTAGGTGATCCACGCTGAATTGTGTCGAACTGATAATGGTTATGGAAAGTTTATACATAGAGCTTTGCATAGAAGTATTATTTTTATTCCATATAAGGGCATAGTAGTAGTTTGAAACGTAGTTTCTTCATATTTTAAATATCTATGTTGGTTTATCAGTTTCCATAAAATTATGCATTTTCAAATTTAATCGTTAAAATCTTTTTGGATAAAAATTCTTATTTTCATATTTAAAGACTGCTGCCGGAACACACTGTTAGGTGCTCGAGGGTGGTTGCTACCCAGGTGAGCAATCGCAAAATGCCCTTCCACCAGGCGGTGAAACACAAGCCGTCATCGGTGGAAATCGAACCGCGGACCTGCGGCATTCCATAGCTATTACCGCTCTGTTATCATTGCTTCAAAACTTGGAACATAGATAGTTCAGGTCCTTTAACACATAAGATACTTTACAAGACCATCATCAACACTTTCCATCATTGTCAACGTGGGCGTAACGAATAGACCGAGCTAGTTAGATTAGTAGGCTAATTAGGAGAACTAAACAGTATATCGAGAAAGTTTTTATCGGTGTACCTTTCATCTAAATCCACAGAACATACAAACTTTCGGATTTGTGAAATTAGTAAGAAGGATAAGAATAGATAATTCTTTTAATATTTATATTTTTGTCATGTTGGTTTATCGGTTAGAAAATACCCCGGCTCTAGAGGTGGATAGTGCGGGTTCGAATGCCGCACGTGACTATAATGTTCCCCTCGTTGTAATTTTGTATATATTTTTGTTAAAACGGTTTCAATATTGCATTATCGCAATTATCGCTTCTATCTATATAAATGTTCCATTGATTGCAAACAAGGAAGCATGTAACAAGTTATGTCTAATGGTAGAGGGGCGGAGGCCTTCCGTACTACTGTACCATCCGATCAATTGTCTGCTTTTATCTTTAATATATTATGACATTTTGTATTGTCCTGTTATATGTTGAAAAGAGGCTTTTTTATGTGATTGTGACGCAACAAGCATGCGGCCCACCTGATGTTAAGCGGATTAACCTCTGCCTATAATAGATGCATTTCGTCATGTGACGAATTTCACTGCGCCCGTCACATTGAGGCATACAGTTGTTGAGTCTCATTTAATTTTTCTGGCTCTCAAGGACTGCTGCCGGAACACACTGTTAAGTGCTTGGCGACAGATTTTCTACTTGAGGGTGGTAGCTATCCAGTGGGGCATTCGCAAAATGCCCCTCCATCATGCGGTGGGGATCGAACCAGGGATCTCAGGCATGGCAGTCCATATAGCTATAACCACTGGGCCATCATTGCTCCGACTACCAGTATATATAGCTACTAATTGTTCTTCTTGTCCTTGAACTAACGCTAAGGCGAGTCAGAACAATATATACATTTTGAAAAGATATGATGACGTTATTAAAGTTGACCCTGCAATCAGGTTTCCTATTAGTTTTTATAACAACCACGCCCACATCAACAATTCAACTGTACATTATGTTATATACAGAAACTATACTTGCCAAATACAAAACAATATAATAGCAAGGAAGGCCGTCTATAATAAAAAAAATATTTTAAGAAAACATTAAATTAATATTTTTATAAAACACTTATAAAACATAAAAACATATGTAGTGACAATTCCGCCTAATTTTCCTTTTAAGCCGACGTGACGTCACAAACACTACGCAGCCAAACCGGAAGAAATTTCGACGCGTTTTACTTCTACACGAAGCATCCTTAAGAGATCTTGACTCTACGAGCGCACGATCGAGAAATTGTCACTAGATATATTTTTGTATTTTTAAATGTTTTATAAAAATATTAATTAAATATTTTCTCAAAATATTTGTTATTATTAAATATGGATTTCAGCAAAGTAACGCCTGAATCTATTAATTATCTTCAGGCCTTGTATTGGTATCGTTACTACCTGATTTTGATAAAACACTAGCATTATGTAGCTTGTTCAGAAAATTAAAGATTTTAGAATAGTTATTGATCTTAATTAAATTAAATGTAATTGTACTCTTTAAAGATGTTCTTTTTTATTATTATAATTAATATGATTATCTTTCGAATAATTCACACTTTTATGAAAACCAGTGTTCCTGTAAATCCGCAAACACGGTTCAACGCAGTTTCTGACGCAATAGATTTTCCGTCCAAAAAAATATTATAAAGTGTATATTATTTTTTCAATAAAATTTCACTACTTTTCATACAAAATGTAAACAGTACACAATCACGATTAATAATTTTTAAATATAAGAGACCGTTTGCAAAACAAGTAGTATTCTATGAAATAAACATCAAACGGCTCGCGGCCGAAATGTACCAAAATTTCTCTTAAAAGCTGATGATGGTTACAATAAAACTACGACTTACCTGGATAAAAGTCATGTGACTTGGACATCTTGACTCTCGCGCCAGTGTCCTTTTGCAGTTGGGCGATGGTTTCCCCACCCTTGCCGATGATGGCCCCCGCCACCATGGAGGGCACCAGCACCTTGAAGTGGTACGTCGGCTCCACGGCTGCGGAACAATGTGCTGATGAGATGGTGCGCTTGAAGGGACGGAGTACTGTGCGCGGAGTTAATACGACTACTGATTGACACTGATATTTCATAAAAAATGTATTTGTGGACTTGATCAAATCCCGTTCTTGTCAAGGATAAAGTAAGATATTTTCATAACGGAAGCACTAAGATTTTTTTCTAGATTTAAAATGATCTGATCGAAATGCAGTACCAGCACGCGATTCGAAGACGTTAATAAATATTTTGGTTCATACTCTATGAACGTTTACTTTCAAAACCGTGAAGGTAGAGAACCACGTCTCGTGAGAGTTCATTTAATTGTATCGTTCAACAGAAAAATCATTACAAAAATCTAGGAACATTTTTACAACGGACTCGGTCCAGTGGGAAATCTTTAAGCACAATATTATCCATTTGTACACACTCATATGATTGGTACTAAGGAACAGGGGGCAATAAATCAATAGGTATCAGACCAAAACCCAGACCTTCCTCAGGGTACAAACTGTATGATTAATCTATCCTCGATTAAGGGCGTTCCAAAGTATATAGGCACGCAGCTTTCACCGGTAATTACATAGCAGATTTAAAGGGCGGTTCAGGGATACCGGGATAAGCCCGGTTTTGTGCGGCTGACATTATTGCTGGAGACATAAAGGCAAAACGGGGCGCGTGATTAAACACAGGATCACAAGTCTTTTGTTCGTGGAACAGAAGAGAGCGTCACAGTAAACCGTCAGAAAATATTTTGATGTATGGCTTTCATGTATGATTAAAGTTTGTCACCATGAAGTCGCGAAAGGAATAGAGGCCGGGTAACAAAAGTTATTTACGATGAAAGCTTTTGTTTGCCGTCTCCGGAAGAACTTGGACATGAATCAGTGTAGTGCGGTTATGTAATGTATGTCCACACCTTCGGAACTTGTGCTGATGTCAGTCGCCATGACGGTGCGCTCCAATAGCCAACATTTCAACAATATTAATACATTATCGCCAACACTCCGACCACATTAGTTCGTGTTTCGTATAGTGTTGGCACAGAGCATAATTCATTACGTACACGTGTTAAATCGCTTACGATCCATTTTAAAGGCAATAATAATACAGCTCTATTTATGCGTTCTTAGTTCAGTCATGCAATTAGAAAAGTGCTTCGCTATACACGGATGGAGAAGACATCGAGTACAGCACTAGTGAATTAATGAACCTAGCTACCTTCAATCTAAGTCTACTGGACTACGAACTCAATCTTTTCAAGTTCCAATTGGCTACTACCTCCATCGGAAATTAATAGCTGGGAATTCCAAACAAACTCGAGTATTCAATATTTGTAAGCAAACATCCTATTAAAACGAAAAGCGCTACAATGGACAAACTATTTCGACCTCGATAAAAAAAGGCCATTAATCAGGAGCGATATGAAACACAATCAACGTGACAGCATAGAGGAGTCCCGCCCACAGGCAATGTGTTTCAATTGAGACGGCCCACCAGCGCCTGATGGAGGGGCTGCGCGAGTCCACATGACCTCATTTCCAACGCCTCACCTGCCACCTAGCGCCTGTTCCACAGTCCACAGCGAGACAGCTCTAGACTTGAGAGCCGGTGACACCGATACACTTGCCCTTTGTGTTTCTGCTCCATTGAACTTGGCAGAAACACGGCGATGACGTAAGTGGAATGTAACGACGATTGGCGGCAGGTTACAATGACGTGTAGCCTCGCAAATTGCTCGGCCTGGGAAGTCCACGCAAATTGCGCTATTGTGTATAGGAAGGCGTCGATTTTTTACGGTTATATCAAGAATCAATGGCAACACGTTCGTTTTCATCTTGGTTTAGCGCTCACTTTCATTTCAGTTCACGGAGGCGTTTATAACTCTTGTCCTACTTTCCTAGTTAGCTTCCAACTGTCCTTAACAAACAAATGAATGTAATGAATGAATTTAAAAGGGAGAAAAAAGAGGCCTTTACCTCTTCGACAATGGAGCCGCAAGCCTAATCTCATCCACGATTACAATCGCGCTCCACTGTGAAATATTACTGTCAGGCGACACTGACAGACCCGTTTTGTACTCAGACACTTGACAGCCACTTTGTGCCAGCTTACATAAACCAAGTTTGCGAACGAACAACTTACAACTGTGTTTCTTAGGTTTCTCCACATTTTTCACGTGATTAATTTCATTTCGGATCTTTGTGCTATTTGTTTCTGTCTGTCTTGAAAGGATTGGAACAGTATTTGTCGTCGGTCTCGGTAACTTGAGTCTAGATGGGCTGAGATTATCCGAATGGCCGTCATTCGTCGTTCGTAGTAGACGTTGCATATTAATGCGTCGTTTAGCATTAACAAGATATACGACGGTAGAGCGTTCTCACTGTTCTCGGCCTGATCGCAGCGATAACTAACTGCAGCTCAGTGTGAGCTATGACCTTGTCTGCCCGCTCGACTCCAAGCAATGTTTACCGGTGTTCAAATTGAATCATATTATCATATTTTGTAGCTATATCACCAACAAGGTGCGTGGCTTTAAGATAAGTTGGTTAATATAAGACTCGGAATTCAATAAACTTAACAACAATTTATATTCAGAACCAGTTATAGAGCAAAAACTACGGAACAAGTTTATAATGATATCTCTTTTATTTGTTAGAAATAAATTCTTTAAAATACAGTAACTAATAAATGGGTTTGTTATTAGTTTATGTCTTATGTTATATTGTTCCTAGCTTCCGCTTACAGTTTTGAGCATGTGTTGAAATCTGCTCAGTAAATCGGGTTTAAAAACCCTTTAGGTTACTCCAGGAACTAAGGAATCTACGTAGGTACTTTTCACCAAAATCCGTTCAACTTTTTCGAGAGTAATTTATAATATTATTATAAGAATATGATTTATTACGCAGACAGAAAATAAAAGCTTTTATTTCATATTATAATTTACGATGATTACTACCACATAGATAATGTGATGATGATTCAATTCCCCACATCTTTCTCCAAAACTCAATTAGCGATTTGTAGTTAATCAATCTCCAGCAAGGAAGACGCGGGTTTACTCTATAAACACTTTCCACGCGAAGATTACACGCACCCAGCCCTTCGTAACTATTGATTGATCATCCATCACCCACCAGGCCTCAGCCCTTCGCGCTACGCATAAAACACAAACGTATGATTCGCGACAAGAATCGCCTCATAAAAGGCGATGACATAACATTTTAGTGTAACGGCCATCGAGGCCAAAGTAACCACATTATGTAAAAACTTTACTATGCGATACAAATGGATTTGAGCACGTTTTATACGGTGTTGGGACTTATGCATTTGTGTCAAGTACAGATATACAGAGTTGTACATTGCAAGAACATTGCCACCTTTATCCGAAGCTGAGAGTTTGACGGATCGCTTCACCTTGTACGTAAAACGTTCAGTCTCATCTCTGTGACACTACCTGTTTACATAATTAACAGCGACTTCACTGACGTAATTAATTATGCGAGTGTGTCAGTCCGTATCTGATTCAGTCTTGTCAGTCCCGTCACGCTTTGCTGGGACTTCAACACCTAAGCATGGAGAAGCTCGAGGCTTGTTAATAGCATCAGAAATAACTTTTCAAAACAAACTACACTCGAGAGCAATGAATCCGGGTCACTTAAAGAATCCTAAAAATCTCGGAAACTAAAAATGCTAGGTTAATGCAATAAATTGTATTTAATAGACAATGTAATACTCCTTAAATGAAGGTATTAAAACTTCTTAGTTATTGTAAAGTTATATAATAAAAAAATCAAATTTAAAAAGGGCCACTTTCGAAGATGGAACTACGAAATTACAGCATTTGGTTTTGCTTTTGTTTGTAATCTGTCATTTATGTGGGTACATAAACCATGTTGATAGTGCTCTATATTCATTATTCAAGCTGAAATTATGTCGCTTACGCCTGAAGAATGCACCAGAATACTTACAATGCTGGAAACCGGCCGGAGTCAGAGCGATACAGCCTGGACTGTCGGTGTGTCGCTGTCAACAGTACAAAGAGTTCTCCGACGTTACGAAGAAACTGGTTCTAACCTACGCAGACCAGGAACGGGCAGAACCAGGTGTACCACAGCACGAGAAGACCGATACTTGGTGAACACCATGCTTCGAAATCGCTTTCTCACAGGAACTGAACTCACCAATCAGTTTCGACGCCTCGGAGGAAGTAACCCAAGTGCATGGACAGTAAGACGTCGGCTTGCTGAATCTAACTTAAAACCCCTTAGACCTGCAAACGGCCCTAAACTGGAGCGTGGGCATCGTATTTCGAGACTAAGATATGCCCAGAGCCACGTAAATTGGAGTATTGAAGATTGGTCAAAAGTTATGTTCTCCGACGAATCAAAATTTATGCTCTACAAGCACGATGGAAGACACAGAGTGTATCGAAGACCAGGGGAAAGATTCAAGCAAGCATGCATCGAAGAAAAAGTAGCCTACGGTGGTGGGTCTGTACTTGTGTGGGCCGGAATTTCTTCTGAAAGTCGCACAGAGCTGGTGATCATAGAAAACGGCTCTTTAACTAGCGTAAGATATGTGGAAGAAATCCTCAATGATCACGTTGGTCCATTTATGGTCAATTTAGGTGAGGATGCTATATTTATGCATGACAATGCCCGACCTCATACAGGTAGGATTGTGAATGACTACCTTCAAGAGATGAACATTACTCGTACGGAGTGGCCAGCGCGCAGCCCGGATATCAACCCGATCGAGCATGCTTGGGACGAGCTAGGCAGATGCGTAAAACAACGAAACCCTCCCCCAATCACGCTTCGTGAGCTCAAAATTGCTCTCACAGAGGAATGGGAGAATATTCCCCAAAATCGTATAAGGAACTTGGCGTACAGCATGCCAAACCGCGTAAACGCAGTAATGGAAGCACGAGGAGGCAATACGAAGTATTAAAATTCAAGAAAATCGTAATAAAGTTCAAAAATTTCATGTTTCCTATTTTTGTTTTAAGGAGAGATCAGCAGTTTTTTTCTTTATGTAATTTTGTGTTAATAAAATGTATGGTGACTCATATTTTTTTTACTTTCATTTAAGGAGTATTACATTGTCTATTAAATACAATTTATTGCATTAACCTATCATTTTTAGTTTCCGAGATTTTTAACATTCTTTAAGTGACCCGGATTCATTGCTCTCGAGTGTATATTACAGTTTCTTTCAAAGTTATATATGCTGGATTTCTGCAAACAATATCCAAAGCTATTCGGTAAGTGCTTTAAGGAAGGATTACAACATTCTAAAGAAGATAGCTACGGCATTATAAATCATCCGACGAGCGATCATTCGTCGGCTGTCCGAAGAGGGCAGGGGTTATCTATAACGACGGCTATCTATGCTCCCAAAGATACGAAACGGCGGACGCGTACCCCTTTGCACGCAGCCACGTTGTTTTTATGCTCGAAATTCACGACCTACTTATCGCATGGGCTATTAATAAACGTCACAGAATGTGCCTTGAGCGGTAATTGACAGTTTCAATCCGTGGGTGTCATGAATGTCTCACGGTAAATTTTACGGCATATTAGAAATTAATTAAACCAAAAAAAAACGTCGACGAAAAGATATCCAACATATTGTATACATTCTCTACAAGATACATTGAAATGTATCAATAATAGAGAGCAGAGCGGAAGAATCAAGGAAATGACGCAACACAGAGGCTCTGCAGGCGGAAACAGCTGCCAATGCTGATGCGGTATAATATAGCAACGTCGCGAAAAGAGGTCATACGCCGAGAACTAGAGTACTACGTAACTTTGCTAGAGAAAAAACTAGGTTAGTCGAAAATACGGGAACACGAAATGCAATAGATTTATCAAAACACCATATACGATTGAGAATGGAGATAAGGCGATGCCAACGATCACATGTCATATAAACAAGCTTGCACTTTGGAATCTATACAAACAGATAGCGACTACACTGCCGCTTGTCACGAACTCGTAAAAGAAAACAATTTTGCTTTAACGACATTCAAATGTAGATACTCGACGATTTTATGACTAGAAAGACTGAAGCTAAACAGGAATTAATAAAGGATCAACTATCTAAGCAATACTTCTTTGAATAAAGGTTCAATCAGATTAAAAGTAAACATTTCATTTTTATTTCTTTGGGTTGTAGTTGGTAGGTATACATCATACAATTTTCCATCCAATATGTCACTGTGTAAAATGCAATAAACAATAGCAGGCGGAGTAATTGATTAGGAGCACAACGAATACAATATAGAACTTCCCGGGAGAATTTATTGTTGACTTGATTGCGGTTTATTGTTGTATTACAGTGAGTGTTGAAGCTCAGCAAGTCTTCAACTAGTCTAAGTCACTTTGGTAGAGGCAAACGTCGGTAAAAGGCGCGAGATTGAAGTCCGTCCCACTTAGCACGGCTCTCGGCGTCCACTTGAGCTTCATCAACTCTTTTCATGCATGCTCGCGCCCGCCTATTGAAAGCGCACGATTTAGCCGCAGATTATCCGAGAGAACCTCTCCACTGCGCATTATACTCTGAAATTTTAACATTCCGTCTCTTTTCTACCTCTTTGATGCGACTTTGCAAAGACGATAGACGAAGCGAATACTCTTCTAATATTCACAAGTTCATTGTCAGAATGTCATGAACGTCAGTCTGTCCAATGTTAAACAATAAAACGCTTTGTTAGCCTACGAATATTTGACACATGTTTCAATGTTAGCTATTTTAACAAACTTGGAGTTATTTAATAAAACAATGGAATGAGCGATATGAAAAATACAATACAATACAAAATACAAAAATTCTTTATTGTTTACCAAAGTAGAAGTAAATAACACTTATTAAGACTTATTTTCTATGGTAGTACAATGGGCGGTCTTATCGCTATGTAGCGATTTCTTCCAGACAACCTTTGGATGGACAGAAACTAAGGAAGAGGTGGACGGTGGTGAACAATAAATTATGTTTAGATAATTACATTCAGATACATACATAAATCTAATATATGATAAATGATGATAAATATATAATATAAATATATAATATGTATGCATATATATATATATATATATATCTCAAATATACTTACTTATTAACGCTATAAACAAATAATTATAATGTTATATACTGGATAAGTAGTGATTTTTTAACATTACTTTAAAAATTCCAAGAGATTTAGCACGTCTAATCTCGAGTGGCAAAGCATTCCATAGTCGTGCAGCCTGTACTGTGAAGGACTTATTGTAGTACTGAGAGCTATGAGGGGTAATTTTAAGTTGGAGAGTGTTGCAAGAGCGAAGGGTTAATATATATACTATAAATTAACCCTATATAAACGAAAATAGTTCAGTACAATGTCAAATAAATTGCGTTTCATGTTCTAATTTACTGTGTAATTGTAGCGTAAAGTCAATTTATTTCACTCCCACAGAGCGCAATGTACCTAAATTACCTAATTTTGAAATTAGGTCGTTTTTATAACGTGCTTGTTTATTAAAAGATAAACTCTGGGACTGATACGCATGACTTTACAATTATATCATTACAGTTAACATTCTCGTATTATAAATGTATTTGTTTAGTCGATATCAAAACAGAACTCGATTCGATCAGTATTTAGTAATCGATACGATAGTAATAAAGAATAGTTGAGATGTAAACGAACTAGTTACAAGGTCAGTATCGCTTGGTCAGTGGGTTTTGGTTTTATTTACTGCGTATGTAAGTTCATTACACACACAGACATTATATATAATATATAAAGTATTAGCTTTCCGGGCGCGGCTCCGCCGCGCGTATGTTGGTTATCGCGCAAAAACATTAACCTCTTTTTGCGCAGTTGGATAAATGTTTATTCCCGGGTCTCAAACTATTTCCATACCAAATTTCATTCAAATCGGTCCAGTAGTTTTGGCGTGAAAGCGTAACAGACAGACAGACAGAGTTACTTTCGCATTTATAATATTAGTACTGATAATTGTACAGGATAGGTTTTTATAATCAGTTTCAGTAGCCAAATGCATCGTGTGCTGTGTTCGTTGCGACAAGTTAAATGCACTTGGCGTGCAATGTTACTATATTCAAAATAATGGGTTGGATAACAGGGCACGAGGCAAGCACTGCCTCACGCGATGCCCTATGCACCAGCTGGTGATGCTAAAATCGATGTTCTGCAGTACTTTCCTTCAATAATTGATTCACGAGGCCAAGCCGTGACCCTGATTTCAATAATGTAAGTCGAAACTGCGTCAATTCTATTGATTTCATATTCCTACTACAATGTTCAATATGCTACCGATTTATATGCAATTTGATTGAACTTTCTAGATGTTATCTAAGTAATATTTTAAAGCGCACTGGTTCAACATGATGTTTGGTCCAAATTTTCTGCCAGTATAAAGTTCCACATTCAATGGTCAAACGTAAAGTACCGGGGGTCGTTCAATGTTAGCTCGTATTATCGAAGCGAACATCTCCCGTAATGGCAAACACATTTACAATTCGACAAAGCCGAAAGAGCTTCGACAAGTCAGACGAATTGGATCAAAGGTAGTACAAATTTTCTGTCGACATATATTAATATATTTATTACAGTACATATACACTATATCAAAGTATTCTCGGGATTATATAAAACCGCATAGCAAAACCACCATGTCTCATGCACGTAACGTTTCGTCACACGTAACGTTGCCCAATATAAAACTATCGTAAAAGAGCATCAATCTTTGCCAACATCACTTGTCAAATATTCTCCAAAAGAGCACCAAAATGGGTAAATCCACGTTTTCTTGACAAACACAAAAGTTACGAAAACCCTTGTCCAAATGTCAACTGACTTTGAACAGATTGTATCAAAGTGACGTAGAAGCGACACTGTGGGCTGTGACTAGTCGTCGGAATGGTAAAAACGCGAGAGAGGCTTAGTTCTATCAAGGTTCCGCATACCAACAAACCCTTAAATAAGAAAAAAAATACTGTTTAAAATCTACATTATTAAGCAGTTATCAGTCAGTACTATGTTATGTATTATGTAATAGGTACCTTACGAAATTCTTAACTGAGCTTGAACAGAATTCATTATAAACCTTCTTTATTATGATTAAAGTATTAACTGAATGTAAATAACTCTTCTCAAAGATGAAGCAAGCAAGGTACGAAAAATATTTTTTTTTACGTCTACTGTTTTGATGTTTATGAGTATCATTTAATTGAATTTTTATTTAAAAAAATGCACAATACTTATCTAAATTTCAGGTTTGTAACTGATTTTGTTTCAGTACTGAGAGACCTGTGACAAAACAGATTGACAAATATCTGAGCTGACATTAGGGCTACGTTTTGTTCTTTGTTTAGGGAACCTTGATAATCGAAAGTGCGTACACAAAACATCGCTAAGTGTAGGTAGGTATAGTGAGTAAATACACCTACACGTCATAATACTCTCTCGCAGTGCTTGTTATTTCATTGCAGCATCAACAGAGCGGATTATCCAAAATCAGTTCTTTCCACTGTCTGTATTTCAGTTTCCTTGAAAAACTCGATTAGAAAATCTTGGTTATCTGCAATAAGTTATCGCATATAACCTCTCTCCATAGTAAAATTATCATGTAGTATGTAAGACGCACAAACATAATCATATCAGATATCCATAGAAGTAGTGAAGTAGAGTAAAAATTACCATAACTTATTCCCCAAGGAATAAAACTTGAGGTAAAAACTTTTCTTCACTATGTCCTTCTGTTATTCTGTATGTTTATTTTTTTATGAAAAGTCTTCTAATTAAGTTATTTTGCCTAGCTTTTGTCTGTCTTTTGCTGTTGTTGTATAAGATATGTTGTATCGAACGTTAAAAATAATTAAAAGCAGTATACAATACCGCTAAGCAGTATGTATTTTTACCCCAAATTTCACTTCCGAGTCAACTTTTCTATTACGTAAAGTTGTTCTACGATCCCCAGTCAAAGCATCAGCATTTCCACTTCGTTACGTAACTCAAATTATTTTTCTCGCTTTTTCATTTTGCTGTTTCGCAATTCTATTCCGTTCTCTATACTGTAGTTTCCTAAAGTTATATGTGATCAGATTTCATAAGAGGAATGGGGGTTTTCTGCGTTCGTTTGGGCCAGGTGGATGCTGGTTTCAGGATACTAATAAATCCATTTAACGGCTCTTTCTGTCATTCTACTATATTTTAAATGCGACATTGCATTTAGTAATGGTAAAATCGAAATTATATCATTGTAGTCTAAATATAATTTTTGAAGCGCTCGTAGCGAAGTTTGTATAGCCGTTCTGAACCGATCAGCAAAGTTAAGCAACGTCCGCCACGGCCATTAGTTGGATGGGTGACCGCTAGTGACATTTCTACTCAGCGCTTCCGTGCTTCGAAGGGCACGTTAAGCCGTCGTCGGTCCCGGTCTTAGGTTTGTCTTAGCCAGCCTGATGTAATATTTCATAAAAGTAAATTCCAATACTGCAACATTATTGGAAATGTATGGTTACAAAGGCCTATGACATTTTGTTGGGTACAGAGAATAGAGTTACCCTCTTATAGTTATACCCTAGTTTGTTAATATTGGCCCTTAACTGTTCCATATCGTCCTGCTGAATGCGCCTAATGAGCAGCGTGTCAATGTAAGAGCTAGGTTTACCTCCCAAGGTATCAGGTTATTACCAAGTACTATTACCTAGAACAGGAGGCTTCTGAAAGCCACACATAAATCAAAACATATTACAATCATATCAGTGTGTTATCACGTGCGCCGTTACCGAAAACATAAAGGTAACTAACAACTTCTAATACTTTGTCTACTAAGAGAAGACACCTTTTTTTGCACCGACCCCACACCAGCGGGATAAGAGGAGGGCGATGAATACAGAATCAACATAAAGATAAGCAAACTTATTAACATCTATAATTAGATCCATGCTAATTGTGTTCAAGTTTTGATATCTTTATTAAACTTAAAATTACTTGTTACCGTATTTGTTTTCTTGAATAATTTTCTCGTCGTGTATCTCAGACGCTTCACTATGCTAATAAAACTGACAGAGCTTACAATTTGTGGAGGTTAACGAAAGTCAAAGAGACTCAAACGACGAACGTAGTTCGAGAACAAATCAAAATGGACGCAACTAATTGTTATTCAAACGATTGCGCACGCGCAACATCGCATACATGTACATAATACTGATTGTGACAATTCCATTGGTAATGCGTATATCTATCAGTCTATTACCTAATTAGGGTAACCATCAAATGGAAAATGAAAAATGTTAGTAGCTATCTACATGTGTATATCTATTAACATTACATCTACATATTATTATAATGCAATCTGTTTGTTTTCCTTTAGATTTTGTACTTAAATCACGCAAGTACGAATGCGTTATTACAATTTTTACAATATGAAGACAATTATTAACCACCCTATTTTTTTAGTTCTGTTTGTTAGGATATTTAATATATAGATAGAGTTCCGGGTCTTTAAAAATAATTACAGTCAAACATATAGCAATTATAAATATGAGAAATAGTAATTATAATAACCTCCATAACAGCTGAAAAATAGGCTTTGATAAAACAGTAACATGCCAATCTTTTGGTAGACCACACATAAGATACGAGTACGTATGTCTTATTTCGATGAGAGTTTCTCGAAGGAGAACTATATAAGGAAATTGCACGCGGGTAATGTCGCAGATTTAAGCTAGTACCTTATAAATAAAGAGAAGCGTGTCCGAGTAAGCAAGAACGGGTGGTAAAACCAATCACTCCGCATATATACTTAGCGATCACGTTTTCCCTATCAGTAAAATTTGACCTAGGATTACAGAAACGTCTACTTTAACTACAAACGCGTAAAGTACAAATTGAATAATTCCCGTTCAAACAGAATACTGATGCTATCAAATCGACTGTAAAGTTTTTAATGGTAGTGCATTGTTTCTGTAGTGTTAACAGATGTTGAAACGTAACACTGTTTGTTTTGTAATTCTGGTTATTTCGATACTAGTTTCCAGTTGACGGATATGATCTGCTGTAATGTTTGAATCGATTTGGCGGTGCTATTTCTAGCTGAGCAAATAGCTTTTATTTGACGAAGGTAACATTGAGGTAGGTCAAACTGATACAGATCTCAAGGTCGGCGTCGAGATAGCGCATGTTTGCCAAAGTACGAAAAATACAAATTTGTTATGAAAATTCACGACGCTAAGAGTCACAGGAGAAAAGCAAGTTAACTTCAAGCTGTAAGATGGAAACGATATTATATAATACAAAGTTATAACGAGCACAGGATTCCAACAAGGGAACTGTAATAGAAGACAGGGAACTCCAGTTACAGAGGAACCGACATTGATTAGGGTTGTCGTACTTGGAAGTGTACCTCAGGAAAGCTTGTAGAAATTACTGGAAAAGGAAATATATTTGCATTCGAATTTAATACCGGAACTTAACTACTACTCGAACTTGCGAACGAAGTACTATTGAAAAGTTTAGATAACTATTAAATGCTACAAATATATGTTGTAAACGTTTTGCAAATACCTATATCACTTGTCCTGTCATTAACGTATGAATAAAGAGAGATGACAACAAACGTAAGCACAAGTTTAATTGCGAGTAACAATAAAAAAATAATTAATTAATAATAAAATTGTTGTTTTCGATGATTTTAAGGAATTTAGATATTAATGAAAAAAATAATATTAAATTTTATATAATAACCATTGTGATATTTATATTAAGTAGGTATAAAAATAACTCTTTCTTTGTAAATTTCTATTTTGTTTTGATGCTTAGATTATTATGTAAGTACTCTAACTTAAGTCATATGCATTTAATAATACTTTTTTTAATATTTATATTTTATTTGTACACTACGTTCTATGCTCTACGCCCAAGTATTTACGTATCGGTGCTGGTCCAAAAATAGGAATCCTAGTAGCTATAACAAAGGGCATCCTAGCACAGCTACTAGCACCTAACACCCTCCATTTGGTGTTAAACTTTGTAATTGTAGAATATATTTCGGCATTATTTTTGTTAACACTTATGTAAATTTTTTTAAATTGAAATAAATAAATTTTATTATTATTTTTTTTTTTTTATAAATACACTGATAAAAACTTTCTCTATTATATTTCTTTTAATGTGATGTGATTTTTTAGAATCATGTGGATAAATATATTTCCGCAAAGCAAAGCCAGAACCTAAGAAACAGATGTTTGATTTGAGAATCAATTAATATCGTCAAACCTTGAACCATTTAAGTAGTTATTTCTGAGAGCTACGAAACAATACTTTCAGAGTTATATTGGAATATTTGACAGCCCTGAACCTGATTGGCTCAAAGTTCAAAAGTCCTGAACAACTGTAATCAACGACATCGGCGCTGCTAATAACTGTAATTCCACGGATTTGCATGTGATCAAAGAACCTGATAAATCCTGAATTATAGCGCGAGGAAGCGTGGATTTCAATCTTTATTACGTTGAGAAATTTATTCACACCAAATCCGTGTTTACGACACTCTAGGGACTATTTCCCTTATTCCTACTACTCCTTTTTGTTTTACGATATGTTCAGCTACTTTCTATGAGGCTTAACGATATATTAATCGCATGACTAAAGAAAACTTGACCCCATAAAGTTTCGCTGCGGTATTATAGATTATAGCACGGTCCAAAAACTGCCAATAACAGGATGGGACGGGACGAGCACCGGAAAATATACAGCTACAAAAAGGGTGGATGGAATATTCACAGATAACAATTTCCAAACAATACCCACTCCCCGAGGCGGTCGTAATTTCCGCAGTAGAGGAAATCAATTCTGCTGATTGAGATATCTTCGAATATGAATACCTATCCACTTGCCGCACCCTAACGTCAAAAGGCTTCAGGTTGTCTTTTGTAATAAGACCTCCATTAGTAAGTTGTCTTATCTAACCCTATCTGTCAAGCCGGACTGTTCCTTTAATGTAAAACTCAGTCATTTTAGTGATATTGTTATAAGGCTGCAATTGCTTCAAATAGATATACCCCAATTTGCTATTGCTTGGCGTTGCTAGTCATGTTTTCAAAAGCAGTCTACGGGTTCTTCAACAACAGACCTTACTTAAACAGATTGCTAATTCGCTGAGAGCGTTCTCTCAGTGACAAAGTTTCTTTGCTTAGCATGATGAAAACAAATTTTCGTGCAAGTGCATAAAAGGTAAGTCTTTGAGTCAAACTAGATTCTTTTTACACTGCCGATTGTTTTCTCCATCCGTTCTACACTTCCAAAGTAAGACACTGCTGACACAATTCACTTTCCAAATGTTTCAGAAAATAAAAGGCATCGCTATACCGGTCCAAGCCAAAACTTCCACCCACAACTTTGAAAAGAATTTGTTTCCTGTCGAGAAACTCGACGAATGTACATTTACGTTGAACATTGAGGGTGAGCTATGAAGCGACTATGTATTTGGGATTTATCCGAGGGGTATTGGCTTTAATATTTACTCATAGGAAATATTCGTGGACATTTTCGCACGTTCCAAGACATTTTTGAGGTAACAATGAGTAAGGATCCTATCAACCGATATTACGAGCGTGATCAATGCTGGCAGTACGCGGTATTAATGATGCGACGATAGAACTACGAATTTGTTCATATAATATTGGAATATGGGCTGAAACCTCAACACAAGAACTACGAACGTGGGTGCTTAAAGTGAAATAAATTTATTTTTATATCGGTTTTTTATTGAACTTCTAGTTCACTTTGAGCAATGATCAATGTTTCGGACATTGATCATTGCTCAAAGAGGAAAAATATAGGTACTCTCTATAAGTGGAATGCTTCAAAAATATGTAAGTGTTAATTCCAATTTTCTTGGTTACACTCGAACAGACGATGGAAGTTGGAGTTTCCAAAAGAATCAATAAATAGCAGACCTAGTGTTAGAGTCGAACATCTTAGGAGAAATTAAATCGTTAAAATTTCGACGGCTCGGACATGTAATGCGCATGAGGATTGTGTAGTCAGGACATTGTACGTGGATCGTCAGTGTCCGATAACCGGTCGGGCGTTCGAGGTATCGATGGAGCGACGAAGTTCTTGTAGATCTTTCAGAACTTCATGCCATCGACTGGGGTGAAACGGCATTGAACAGAGATGCCTAGCGGTGTCTAGTGTCGGAGGCCAAGATGAATTTTGTGTTGTTGCGCCACTGCAGTAAATACTAATTTCATCTCTTTTTCAGACCATCCTGCGGTCAGCGGAACGTGACAACGTTTGATGACTGATAAGATTAATCGACAATTGAAGCTGTTCGCAGCAGTTTTGGCGTGTCGTTAAATCAGCCTTCGGTTTTAACACGTTGGATTTGACATGTAAATCAAGTTATAACTGACGGTTACTCTTACTTTACTTAGGTCATTCGCCAATTAATCCAACCGACAAGCTGATATTTACATAAGGCAACAGAGCAGCCTTTGAAGTCATAGACATTGTTCATCGTTGGAATTTTAAAAATAATAAGGCAATTGTCAGAATTACGGTCACAAGGGTTTCATTTCCTCCGATTCAAATTGTAAACTTGCATATTGATACCAATTGCCAATTATCACAGCCCTAATCTAAAGATAAGGTCACGTCGCCGCTAAGTAAGAAACTAAACATAGATAAGATTCCTTTATCTATCAAGTAGAGCTCGTATCAGCAAATTACAGAATGATATAACGTTTATCAATTTCAAGACCCAATTTCACAACATCTAGTTTCCTATTTCTTGTAAGACTTGAGGATACATTGGAGGTATTGTGCATACAAAAGTTATTTTGAAACAGATTGCTACACAGCACCATAAAGGTTTTAAAACTTTATTGTCAGTGACAATAGAAGCGATTCGATACGGTTTTAATTACCATGAACTACAGTTCGGCAATGTCAATTTATCATGGATGCCGCTTTGTTTGTACGTGTTGCTAGTTGCAACAATATTAATTGTTAGCCCGAATGCATCAACTGCTGAACCCACAGAACGCATTGATTTAGCTTGGCTGACGTAAATGACGCTCAAGCAACTTGAATTCGCGTAACGCATTCATAGCTCAGTGACAACGGCTATGGACGGCACCCGGTCCCATGTTTGGAAGGCTTGAGTTTCCATGGAATTAGCATGGCGGTAGACCATTTTGCGAATGCCCAACTGACTAGACCTCAAGAAATTAGTTGTTACTGATTTTTTTGATATATTGATTTATCTTGAAGTCGGTTAAATATATTAGATCCATTTGCTATCTTTTGCTGTTTTATTCGGCAGTTAAAGACACTTCACTTTAACTTTACTCAGTGTTTGTGAAACGATAGCAAAATGGGTATGTTCATAGAAATCAGGAGCAAGTTATGTAGGACAGGAAAATGTTTGGATTTCGGGAAAGCGATTGGAACGAACGGTTAGTCTAATCGTACAATATATGGGTGTGCCATAACAGGTTCTATTAGTTTTAATCAGTACGTAACCGGTAGTGCCATCAGATATTTAATAAAAGTGGAGTAACGTGCTGGATGTTTTGTCGTTCTCGCTGCTACTGATTAAGCTCTTAAAAAGTCACATCCGGGAAAGTACACGTAAATGGTAAACGCGGCATTTCGCACTTCGATGTATTAGACGGAACTGACTGAAGTTTTTCCCTTCTTTGCATTCTACTATTGGTTTACTATTTCTAAATATGATTTTCGAGCCCTATTCGCTAAGAATGCACATTTTTTTAGAACGCACAGTGTTCGCCTTTGAGCACATCGAAAGAACCCTCAGGGATTAAGCTAAATAACTCAAGAGAGATACGACTCGATGCTCGTAATTTCGATCACATTCGGTGGAGAGAAGCGAGACAAGCTCTCCTTGAAATAGATTTACGTCAGTTATCCCTTATTATATTAAAGTATCAATATGGAATATGTGAATCCTCAAGTAAACGAGTGTCAGGTTAAACAAAACTGAGTTACATTTAATGTAGACAAAACACGTCCTTGTTACGTACAAGGTAATGGGGCTAAAGGGATTTTCGGCTTTAATATGCGAAGGCGTAATTTTCCAAAGGGCCCGAGCAAATAGGGCCCGGGCCCCGCGTACGTTTCACTCTTCAAGTTTGTTATGCAAAATAAAGTTAACGTTTAAAGCCCTCTTTGCCTTTGATTACAAAGGCTCGCCCTAAGAATGTAGAGTTTGTATAAAAGCTACACCGATCCCTAATTTGTTTGTTATTAAAAAAATTATAGAAACTTTGAACAGCACAGCTACCGTAGAAAAGCAAAAATACAATTGATTGTTACAAAAAGTTAAAATTTCCTTTAAAGGGTTTTATTTTTGTATTGATAAAGCCTCCCAACGAAAATTCGTGGAATTAATTGCGTATAAAACGAAGTGTTTTTTTATTTCTCCAAGTTTCGCAACGAGTTCGTTGGTTTGATTGTTTTATTCGTTCTTTGAAGTTCAACTGTTGTTGTACAAGTTTTTTAGGCTTCTGCTGGATTGGCTCAATATTGCCTATGCCGCGTTAGAATGGAAAATAAACGATAGAGATAGATTATTGGTGCTGTAAATGGATTGCGTTGTTTTGTTAATATATAAATCCAAAAGTTTGATTATTAAAGGTATTTTTATACCGACTTAAAAAAAGGGTGATTCTAAATTCGACTGTTGTTTTGTTTGTGTGTGTTACCTCATAACACTTTACAGGGTGTACCGATATTGATGATTTTTTTTTTATATTCAAAGCTGGTGCTTGTCAGGTAATCCCCATTTAAATTTGAGTGTGATCTGACGAGTAGTATTTGAGTTATCCCAATTAATGTAAATTGTATGATTGAAGGCGGTTGCTTTTTGGTGAAATTTAACTTGTTGCTTTGGCAAAACAAAATAGCTATATCGAAAAATTATAATTTTACTGATAGAACAATTATAGAATCGACCGAAAGATTCAGATAGGCTGCGAGAAGGTATTTCCGCGTAAATGTAAATAAGAAAATAGCACCTTTTGTTGATAAGAAATAAAATCCCAGTACCACTTTATTGTACTTCACAATAAAGGCGCTTTTTGCTTGTATATTTCCATTTCATATGAATGTAGGTACCCACCTACAACTCTGGACTAACGAATTGGCGAGCTTTGTTACAGCAGGGCTGCCAAGCTATTAACTTTAATGGTTAGAACTTTGTAGGCGCTCCGTGTTTTAGTTTGGGATAGTACCCCGCTCAAAATTGTTTGGTGAAGCGCTCTGGCTAAATACCAACTGATTTCTTATATTACAACCGCTTAACTCGGTCAGAGTTCAGACCGGTATTTGCTAGTGCAGGTTCAAAATGTGATTTTGATGACTTTCAGACTTGTATACTATTCATTGTCTCTTTGACGATCTATTATTTTTCCTTTTTTTATGTTATTGAGACGGAACAAGCTCGAGGCCCACCTGATGTTACGCGTACTAACCTCTGTCTGTAACAGATGCATTTCGTCACAAGTCACGAATTGCACTGCGCCCATCACTTGGAGACATAGTTGTTAAGTTTCATGTGCCTGTAATTTCACTGGCTCTTATGGACTGCTGCCGGTTAGGTGCTTAGCGACAGATTTTCTACTTGAGGGTGGTCGCTAGCCAGGCGGGCAGTAGCAAAATGCCCTGCCACTATGCGGTGTAGCTCAAGCCCGAGGAGGTATTCGAACCATGGATGGACCATAGCCAATACCACTGAGCCATCACGGCTTCATACTCTTGTGCAAATGATGGAAAAACTTGCATTCTTATCCTTTGTACCCTAAGTTTAAAGGGCATGTGCATATTACTTTCGACTTGGCGTGGTACGAAAGCTTATTTTTAGGCCATGAAATGAGACGGATATAACGTCCGTCTATTACAATGCAGTGTCACTGTTTTCGTTGTACTGATTATATAAGATGACACTGCACTGCGCTCGTCACTCGGAAACGTTAATTCTAATGCCTCATCCGCCCAACGCCTAGTAATTTTAATTGCTTACAGTGCCCTTCACGCAGTACGTTTGTTTGCACTGGATGGTATGGAAGTACTACTTCGATGAAGTATATCTGTCACTGACATAATATATTCTGACTGACTTGATTTTGGCCACACATCTTTCAGAATCAATGACACGCCGATGTAATGGAATAGGTTAGAAATTTTCACGGTGGTAGGGAATTTTCCGAATGCCCGCCTGGACAGCTACCACACTGAAGCATAAAATCTGTCGTCAAGAACTGTGTTTTCCGACAGCAATCTTTGATAGTCAGTAATTCTAGGTTAGCTTAATAACAACTTCGACCGCATTATCACTTACTATTCGGTGAGATAGTGGTTAAAGAGAGCCGCCAGTCATAATGAGCACGATATTCTTTTAAGACATTCGATGTATATTTTAAACGGGTATTCAACATCTCCCTATGTAATAATAACAAACATATGAATATGAAAAAAAAACTTAAAAAATATATCGAATGACAATTTCGCCTAATTTCCCAGTTAAGTCGACGTGACGTATTAACGCGAAGTTCAAATCCGGAAAAAGTTTCGACGCCTTTTGCATCTTGACGCAGCATCCTGCGACGTCTTGACTTTTCGAGCGCACCATTGAAAAATTAAAATGATAGATAACATTCGATAATATTAATTTAATATTTTCTTATAATATTATTTATTATTATTAAATATGGATTTCCGCAAAGTAGCGCCTTAATCTATTACCTATATCCCTACCTATGTCTTTCTGATCTTCGTCATTTAGCCATTATAGTCTTGAGGTATTTTGACGGTAGTTTTTGAGTTCAATGATGAATTGATGATTGAATGAATTCAACGTGCAAGCAGGTATAGCCTCTTATTCCATGTAGAAGTAAACACGATATATTTTATTCAATTTTGGATATAGTGTGTACCTTTCGGAACCCGCGAGGATCAAGGATTTTGTGGGCGTTTGTCGCGAGCGTTGAATAGCGATCCGCCAACATTATCCATCAGTCCTACGGAACAGGCGCGCGCGCCTAATATAGACTCTACTGGACGACCAACACAACCAATTACGCAATGTAAACACTTGCAGCTAACAGCTACATGACAAATCGCCTTCTGCAACCTTGAGACCACAACAAAACAAAAACAACTCTGTTCCACACACAACAAGGTACAAATTCAAATCTCCGAGCCAATGCATGACTCCAACCGGTAATGACCTTGCCTCCCATCAACATGATCTCAGACCTTCACATAGTTATTAAAAAACTTGTTTAGAAGTATTGCTTATTATATTTCCGAATTCACTACACGAAAGGATATTTTACATTAATGATGATGAAACTGTGCCAATCTATCGAATATTACTTGTGTTTAGAAATTTGATGGTATCGCTTATGCAAAATTAACAAAATAATGTTACTCCATTACGGTTAGTTATTATAATGACTTGTAAAATAAAATTAAAGCAAGATACAAGCATCGAGTTGTCAAGAAGAGGTGAAGATACACCGAATAATAATGGGTAGAAGGTATTTTACATAAGTGATGTTCACACCAACGATGCAACGACTAAGCCATGGAGTGTCGATGAGTCTATGTACTGCATGGCTCACCACAACGTGGCATACTGTGCGCAATGAACAATGTACCATTGACACCTACGCTGCCCTCTCACTCTGCTGATGCTTTATCTCTAAACAAACACAATTTAACAACTCCTACAGTGCTAGGTACCTATAGCAAAATATGATTTACAAATTAGGCATACTATAGTCAATCTATTATTTATTACAAGTCATTTAGCATAATTATCGAGTAGTTCTAAATTTAGTTGGAATCCATTAGGGCTGCTTTATTATTATCAAAATTATCATATATTTATCATAGTGGTGTCTGGAATTTCAAACTTTTTAATAAGCAAATTAAATTATTTATGATTTTAGTAGTATGGTATTATTGAGCAAATTTATGTCTAAAATAAAATTTGATAATGTCACAAGCTCATTATAAATCAGCTGGCGATCAAATCTACCTCTCTCTGGCTCCACATAAAGGTCACTTGATATTATATAGTTCTTGGGAGCTACTTTTCTGTTGTATTTATTTAGCTTGCACTGTTGATTGTGCCCTGTATTGACTGGCTATGAGAAGGCAGATAGGCAAGTGGTCCGATAGTGAGAAGATTTTAGCTGATGACTGATATGATGTTTGCGGAGTGATTATGAGCATCAGCAAGAGTGAGGTACAGGGAGCGCGTGTGAGGCATGCGCACCGCAACAACCACAAAGCTGATGAGTATCAGATGCGTTGACGAACTGACTCACCGAAATGAGACGTTATAGAGCCATGGCCGTTGGCCAGAGGCAACGCAGTCACCAAGTCTTGCACTAAAAAACAACCACTCTCTTTTAACATTGCATAAAATATAACAGTCCAATGGGGAGGATATATCCATGCGGCGGCCGAGCAGCTTATCAGCTCGGCAAATTGCTTTGATAATTATAATGTATATTTTTCAACTTATCAATTAAATGTTATTCTCCAGTTGCAACAATAAAGGGGCATTAGAGCTCTTCAGAGATAGCACACAATATTCAGAAAGATTCAACTCTTAATGACCTCACTATCACAGTAAATAGGTCGAATTGATAACGACTCTATATTCTGATAAGAATCTTGTTAGAATCCAGCTAAACACCGTCGATTCGGCCGCAAGTTTGCTGTGTCAATGTTATGCTCGCCTTGCCAAGTACGCAATGAATAAAATCTCTAGGCGGTAAGTTCAGTATAGCAAAAGTAAATAGTGCGCCACTCACCCGAGCTAAAGTGTGATCTCTTCACGTCACCATTTTCCGAATCGCCATCGAGGGGTCGTTTTCTGGAGTCAGTGATTTCCGGACTGGAGCAAGTATCCATTCCTGTATCAGCGGCCATGTTGAAATTCAGGGCAAAACTTTTAACTTTTCTAGCATAATTCCCATTACGTAATTGCTTTAGAAAGCCTGTACTGAGGCGGCACTTTGCATTTTAAAACAACATAATATTACACTTAACACATAAACAACTAGAACAAAATAAATTGTGGATTTTACAAGTCAAATTACTAAAGAAAGATGAATAATGTCACTATGGTTGTTACGTCTAAACGTTTTGTGAACGTTTGTCGATACTGCGGCTGTTTGTGGCGCATGGTCAATGGGAACATAGCCGCAAGTGCTGCGCTGTATGTTGGCACGATTGCGATTTGACAGCAAGCAGCTGATTAGTTTAGAGATGTGCATTTTACGTAACATATTTAATCGATTTGATACATCTGTTTTGAAGCACTAGAATCGATATGAATATTGAATATGTGCGTGGTAAAGTAATAAGGAAGTATATTCGTTTCCTCACACTGAGTAGTTTTCTCCTAAGGTTCATGAGGTTAATGTAAGAAATAAGCTGTTCATTTATAATCATCAGAGAAAAAACTATCTTAAAGTATTTCTATATATTATGATTACAAGCACTACCGCGTACTAAGCGAAAATCATAAATTTACAAATTATTGGAATACAAAATGTTTTGCCCCGGGCGAGAATTGAACCCGCGTCCTTCCGATTTCGCGCCGGATGCTTTATCTACTAAGCTACCGGGGGTACGGCTGCGTCGCCGAAATTTTGTACTCCAATCGTATTTCTTAAACCGTCCTAGGAGACGGTGTGCGGCCATCAACCAGACTACTAGACTTCATCTGACCGAAAGAAGTGTTTTTTCAAACACTTAACTCTCGGAATGATGTCGCTACCCTTCTTTATTTCTATATATTATGATTACAAGCACTACCGCGTACTAAGCGAAAATCATAAATTTACAAATTATTGGAATACAAAATGTTTTGCCCCGGGCGGGAATTGAACCCGCGTCCTTCCAATCTCGCGCCGGATGCTTTATCTACTAAGCTACCGAAGGTACGGCTGTGTCGCCGAAATTTTGTACTCCAATCGTATTTCTTAAACCGTCATAGGGGACGGTGCGCGGCCATCAACCAGACTACTAGACTTCATCTGACCGAAAGAAGTGTTTTTTCAAACACTTAACTCTCGGAATGATGTCGCTACCCTTCTGTATTTCTATATATTATGATTACAAGCACTACCGCGTACTAAGCGAAAATCATAAATTTACAAATTATTGGAATACAAAATGTTTTTGTAAATTTATAACTATCTTAAAGGTTTATGGACCAGTATAGTTCTGTTCACTTCCACATGCAGACGATGAAATGATAGCGAGCAGCAGTGAAATTATTAAATTATTGCTAATAACACAGAAGCCACATCATTAATCACCACCATTAGAGATGACTATTACCTATTGTAATAATTATTTTTATTTATTTTGCGATCTGTCGGGAAAAGTTTGTAAGGCATGGTTTGTTCGGTGATTTCTATAAGGAAAATAGAATTGGTTGGTAAATATTTTCCTTTATATTATTTTCCTTTTTATATTGAATTTATCGAGTTAATAAACTTATATGTTAATGTTAAAGCTCATAATCCATAAACTTATTGCGATACATTCATAACACTATTATTGAGACCAGTTATACTCGTAATATGGATAATTTTTAGGCCTTCTACATTTATTAGTTGACTACGTTTATCTCTAGGGTTGGCTTGCAATTTGATGGCTTGCAATTTCTATTTTATAGATATATACGAATTTTATCACATATTTTCGGAAGAATTCCATACCTTTATAGAAAATATCACCGCCAGATGATATAACAATTATTAAGGGTAAAATTTTCTACACATTCTTATGATTTCATAAAACTTTAATGAAAACAAAAGTGTAAAAATATAAAATATAAATACGTAAAAATATAAAGTTATTGATTATTTTTGGTTGCATTACTAATTAAAATATAATAGGCTTCATATATGGCAAACAACATACAAAAAACATTTCTTACACCAGGACACAAAATTACTAACAATACATAAAAGACAAAACAAAATGATTCTTGCAGCCCACTGCCACAAATCGGCTCCAACTCAACATAGTGCTGATCGTTAACAACCAGCGGTGGAATTCCAAAAAGCCAGTAGGTGACGTCATGCACTGTTTTTTTTTTATTGCTGATAGGTAAGCCTTTGACCACAATCTCACCTGATGGTAAGTGATGATGTGGTCGAAGACTGGTTTCAACGGGATAGAAGAGGAGCTGTTACGCTGTTTATCAACAAAGAGATGTTAATTTCTAGACTGGTGATTATAGTTATATTGTGATGACGATGAAATGTGATCTTTCGAAGTTGCGAATCAGTGAAAAACCTGTGAACAAATGAACTATCGTGGAAGTAGCATACGTGTCACGAACTCTATTGGTAGTCGTTTTTAAAGGTATAAGGTGTACGAAGTTTTTTTTTTTAATGTTTGACCATTGAGTATATATAAATGTGTGTTTTCTTATTATTATACTTTGTTACTTAGTTTTGGTTTTCGAATTTTACAATGTTTTTATTAAATGTTATTTTAAAATTAAATTACAAAATGAGCTAGAATGTAATATTGTAGAAAGTATTTACTGTTTTGTTCGTGGTAGGTGCATGCCTTAGTAACTGAACTGTGTCACGTAGTTTTGTCAAACGAGTCAGTATATTCATTTAGCGTATGTATTGTGGCATGATTATTTTACAACGATGCAATGTTGCGTGATAATGTGAATCACAAAGGATGGCAACAAAAAGCCGATGCGTCTCTTTCGTTAACACGCCTCTCCTCCAGCACCAGGCTTAATGAACAGCGGCCGAAGGTCAATAGTATTAAATCGCGAACTGAAACTTGTTGAATTTACGCGTTTAGACTCATAACAAAAATACCATGAGATATGAAATAAAAGTAATGACTGTTCTGAAATGCACGATTAAAGCACCACGCTACTTGCCCATACCCCAAACTGGCAATGATTGCTCCAAGCAACATGAAAACAATATGTCATACTAATAATTAAACGGTACTGCTATATGAGGTAGAATAGCTACCAAATAGTCTCGTCACAAATTCCCTGTCGTTGGGGTCATAGCCCCTTATTGTGATGATCAATGACGACTCGGATGGGAATGCTATATGTGTTAATTAATACGGTACAATATATAATATATATTAATACAAAGACTTTTTTCCAAATGCTGATTTAGTTACGTTCATGGTGTGTATTTTAATGTTGTGTGGAATAGACCGTAAACTATTTCCTTAATCAATAACTTTCGTTTAGTCATGTTTAACTTGATATTAGTAATTTACCCATATATCGATTCTAAAATGATATCATAACACCCATCACTAATTTGACATAATGCGCCAAGGTCGTTCATTGTCCAATCGCTTAAAACTGCTAGCTTCAGTTTAATAGAAATGGCGCGGTAAATTCAAAAGCAAATTTTCCTGCGATAAGGAAAACGCTTTTCTATTGCATACTATTTATTTGCAGTCCATTTTCGTCTGCATTTTTTATAGATATTTTACTGGGGTGGTAGAACGAGATTCTTATAAGCATGGTTTGTAAGTAAATGCAACGAAGACCTCGAACTAAAACCCAGATAAAACTATGGCTTCGAATTCAGGTCAAGGACCAAACAAGATATGTCTATCTCCCTTACACAACCGCAATGGTTCAACTGGATTTAGGTCGCGCAACGCAACGCAACTCTAAATAGGTGGACAAAGCCTTTTGGCTGCGCTTTTGGCAGCTTCCCATTTACCTATTTAAATAAAATGGTTTCCCTTAAAATTTGGCTCAAGCAAAGCCGGTTATGTCAGGTATAGGTTATCTGGGCGTACAATTTGTGCATCCATAAAATAAGTAAACGTCGTGTCCAACCAATCAGGATTTTCTTTGTTTGATTATAGAAGCATTGTTTTTATTTACATCTTATTAATGGTGAATTTATTTCTTTGGTGTTTTTATGTTGAGAATTCCAATGCATACAAGATCGAGTTCTTGTCTTAACTGAAATAGCTTACAGCGTCCGAGGGATAATACTACGTAAAATTCACGTTAGGTACTAAAAAAAGTGACGATAGCTCAGTTACAGTGAATGTGAACTGCCACGCAGACATTATTTGAATCATATCCGGCGAATGTCAGCTCGGCCGCGTGGTGGTAGGTGGTAGGGCAGTTTGCAAACGCTCGCCTTAGCCTCTGATATAAAACTTGAAACTGTGCGCGGGCTTTCCTTAACTGCCGGTTTAATTACATTATAAATATGTATCTACTTACCTTCATGTCGTGCGTTTGTAACTGGGACCTTATTGTCCAATTATTGGAGACGAATTTAATATTGACACTTTCTCTTGAAAAGAAAACATATATCCATAGATCTATGTTTACAAAGGTATGCAGCGCCAAATGTTAAACAATCTTTGTGACTTTCTTCATACTTTACCTTACGAATAGTAAATACAGGATCGAAAGGAATCGAACCTCATTTGAAGTATTTAGACGGCTTACAGTTCGAGTAGGTATTGATAACTTTCACCCGTGTTAAACACTCTACTTTTCATCACCAAATATAAGGAGAGTAAAAAATAGTCTTTTTTGTATAATATTTATTGATATTAATAACATGAGAAGAAGCTATATAAAATTAATGCGGTTATAGGTACTCCGAGTAGGAATTGATGACATCCGTGTTAAGTTTATATAATATAAGTAGTTTTTATAAAATATATGTTGAAAATGATAACAAACGTGGTAAATATATATATTTTTAAAATGAGAAGTTACAACAATTTGTGGAATCTAACTAACATTTTTGTTAGTTTTTTACAATTTCTTTATAATTAGTTAGTATGTATCCCGCTTAGTCGTAAAATTTTTAAAAATAGAACAAATGGTTCTAGGTTCTTTTTAAAAAATTTAGGTTTTTTTAATTTTAGACTGGTTTTCTTCCTCACAAACAGAATAAGTGACTGAAATTTTCATATAACATGCCTAAAAGCACAAATCCAAACTCTTGGCAGGCGCCTTCTGGTACGTAGTGTGAGATAGCAGTTCCTAAGAAGGTGCTGCTGACTAAATTTAGGGCAGGAAAAACTCATATTTTCTCTAGGGCAGGAATGCGTTGGAGGATAGTTTGTAATTTATTTTATCTCTAGTCGCCCCTTACGACACCCACGGTAAAAGAAAGGGCGGTGACATTTTAGCCCCACGGACATTAATGACCATAAAAACGATTTTTAATTTTTAAATTTCTAAAGGTATAACATATTTGAAGCAGTGATAGCTCAGTGGCTTTGGCTATGGACTGCCGCGCAGCAGGTCCATGGTTCGAATCCCGCCCCGGGCTTGAGCTTCACCGCATGGTGGAACGGCATTTTGTGAATGCCCGCCTGGCTAGCTACCACCCTCAAGTAGAAAATCTGTCGCCAAGCACCTAACGGTGTGTTCCGGCAGCTGTCCTTGAGAGCCAGAGTAATTCTAGGTTAAGCCTGTTAACACCTTCGACCACATCATCACTTACCATCACGTGAGATGGTTGTCAAAGGCTTACCTATCAGCAATAAAAAAAAAAATAAAAAAAAATTTGGACAAACCAAAAAATACGTACGAGAACGACGAACACTCACGAATTTACGCAATAAGTGGAAAAAAATCTAAACAGAAGTACTGGATGGTACCCACCGCGTTGTTTCAAAATTTTAACCAATAAATGGAATCGATTTCAACACCCAAAAATGTGAAATATCTTATTGAAGTCTTTCTCGATCGTGCGCTCGCAGAGTCAAGACTTCCTGACTCCTGAGGATGCTTCGTGTAGAAGCGACACGCGTCGAAAAATTCTTCTGGTTTGGCTGCGTGGCGTTTGTGACGTCACGTCGGCTTATTTTTTTATTTTTTTTTTTATTGCTGATAGGTAAGCCTTTGACCACAATCTCACCTGATGGTAAGTGATGATGTGGTCGAAGGTGTTAACAGGCTTAACCTATATAGAATAGGCTTAGCAGGAAAATTAGGCGGAATTGTGACTAGATATATTTTTTATTTTTTTTTAGCGTTTTATTAAAATATTAATTTAATGTTTTCTAAAAATATTTTTAAAATATTTGTTATTATTAAATATGGATTTCCGCAAAGAAACGCCTGAATCTATTCATTATCTATTAATTGTTGATATCAGTGCTATGATAGTTCAAAAGTACCTATTATCACAATGCGCATGGTACTGACTTCGACAAGTTATTTCACACTTTTGGGTGTTGAAGTCGATACCATTTTTTGGTAAAAATAAATTTCACTCTTTTTAGTGACTCTTGCTACTTACGGGATTGATTGTCATTCATTGTCAACTACTATATCAACAAGATAGGTAAGTATTTTTCAGTTATTGGAGGGCACCTCAATTATTTTTACGATTTTACGATTTTGGTGAAATTTAAATGGGACCAAACGGCAAGTAGGTCATCATCAGCTTTCAAACAAAAAGATTGTTTTCAAAATCGGTTCACCCAGTCAAAAGTTCTGAGGCAAAAACATTTAAAAGTATAGACGAATTGAGAGCCTTCTCCTTATTTGGAAGTAGTTTAAAAAGCAGTGTGTAAGTATTAACGCGAGACAGTCAGCAAATGTAGCAATAATCACCTGTAGGTACTTTCCGCTCTGACCTGGATTCACTACCCATTGATATCGAGACCTACCTCTAATTTAATTAGAGCCAGTTAACTTTGGTATTTCAGTTAATTGGCATTTGGCAATATCACGCCATCACGAACTCGGAGAATATTTGGTAGCATTTGCCGCGCTCATCATTAATTTTGTATCTATGAAAATAACTAAGCATTCACCTCATCAACTAATTGTTAATTAGTTGACCATGTCTAGTTATGCGGATAGCCGTATTTCTACTTTTAGCTACCGACCTTAACTTTTGAAGCGGTCGTAGCGTAGTTTGCTTAGCCATTCTGAACCGATCAGCAAAGCTAAGCAACGTCTATATACACTACAAACTCACACTCATACACTTCACAAACACTATATGTTCCTTAAGCGCTAAGTAAATATTGTAAGCCCCTGTTTGAGGTAAGCGCCAGTGTCATATACTATTGTGGGAGAAGCCTATGGTTCCTGAAACACAGCTGACGCTAGTTCGGGATCCTATGAATTTAAATTTACTCTGTACCTATGTAACTTAAGTCACTAAAACTATTTGTATTTGTCTGCCGCGGTCATGAGATGGATGGGTGACCGCTGGTGACATTACTACTGAGCGCTTCTGTGCTTCGGGCCTTCGGTCCCGGTTGTGCTGCCTTAGGACGGCAGTCGTTATAGCATAGTGATAGGGCATTTTGCAAATGTCCGCCTGCCTGGCTTGGCAGCTGAGGGTGGCCCCTCAAGTAGAAAATCTGTCGCCAAGCACCTAACGGTGTGTTCCGGCAGTTGTCCTTGAGAGCCAGTAATTCTAGGTTAGCCTGAACAACATCTTTGACCACATCATCACTTACCATCAGGTGCAGTGTATTGTCATGCACTTGAGACACAGTTATCATTATAGGTATCTTCCCCTTATACTCGAAGGCATCGTCGATCAAATCATCACTTATCGGCAATTCTCAAAGCATTTTCTGCCTCTCACTGCTACTATATAGAACCAGCTGCCATCTGAAGTATCCGACCTGATTAGACTTACGAACCTACAAGAATAATATTGCATTCTCAAAGGCCGGCCACATATCCCTGCGAGACAAGTGCTGTTACGGATGTGCATGGGCGACAGTGATCATTTTCCAGGTGAGTCGCCAACTCCTTTGTCCTCCTATTTCATGAAATAAAACCTATTTTTGTTCCAGTTTTTTATTCGGTAAAAATTACACATATGTACCAAACTTAGTGTAAAATAGAAACTCGAAAAAAAATCACAAATTTAATAGCAGTCAACCCTCTGCTGCCTGTACATAACCCAAACAAATGTAAGTAGTGTGTGATGGTACAGGACCTTACAGGTGTTTGGGTCCATTTGCCATCATGGCCTGATTTTATTATAAATATGTACAAATATTTCTGCTTGGAACTACAAATATCACATAAAAACATTGATGTTGGACGCTGGCCTGAGACATATTGTGAAGTAAGTTGATCTTTTTTTTTTTTTTTTTTATTGCTGATAGGCTAGCCTTTGACCACAATCTCACCTGATGGTAAGTGACGATGTGGTCGAAGGTGTTAAAAGGCTTAACCTAGAATTACTGGCTCTCAAGGACAGCTGCCGGAACACACCGTTAGGTGCTTGGCGACAGATTTTTCACTTGAGGGTGGTCGCTAGCCAGGCGGGCATTCGCAAAAATGCCCTTCCACCATGCGGTGAAGCTCAAGCCCGCGGCGGGATTCGAACCATGGACCTGCTGCGCGGCCGTCCATAGTCAAAGCCACTGAGCTATCACTGCTTCAAAATCTACGTTGAAAAAAGTGATTAGTGATTTGGGTATTAATAAGTAGTTTGGTATTAGTGATTTGGGAACGCTCGTTCCACTACGATCCCCTATTTCAGTCCCCCAGGGGTCTGTACAGCACTCACTATTCCACTACAGTCCTCCGAAGTGTTTAACACTGCTCTTATTAATTGTATTTTTATATTAAGATTTTTTGTAGGTTCCAAAGGGCTGAAAAAAATGCCAACAAGAGTCTACCAAAGCGCACATGTGCAAAGCGGAGATGTTTCATTCAGCTAGGGTGTATCATAGTAATGCATAGATAGATTACACAGAGGCATTATGTCAATCCCCCCCTAACCTAATAGAGATCTGTATTTCATCATGGCTTTTGATCATAATACGTCAGTAAGATTTTTTAATACAGTTGAATGACGTTTGCAAAACCAAGCAGTAATAGAAATAGTAGAAGACGGCCTTAATGTAAACCTGCCAATCTAGATAAATAGAGATATTTCAGGGTTGTAATGGTACGAAATAAAAACAAACCAATCTTGTTTATAATATCAATTTATTTACATAAAATATTACAAGTTCTCTGATAGCATGTTAGTTGTTCGACGGTTCGTTTATAAAGGGAGTGACGTCGCGTCGACAAACAAGTAAATAGGTACAAATAATCAAGGAATGACAATTAGACGCGGATGCAAGAAAACTAAAATCAACACTATACAAATCATACAAAAATATAACGGTATTCGGGGGCGAGACATTTTAAGAATTCCATAAGGAAATTTTCTAGTCCCGAGCTAAGGGAGGATTCCACCACCGGAGGAAATAAACGCGATACAAGCTTAAGTAGCTTAAGACGCTGACACGTGCTAAATAGCTTTACTTGAACAGATTTTTAGCAAAATATATTTAGTTTGTTACACTAAGAAAATTATATATTAATCTTGATCACATTATTTAAGGTCAACAAAAGTCCGAAACATGTTTCCTTAAAATTTTCTCTCTAGAATAAAATTGCAAAGTTGACTCTAAATTATGCGTGTTACGCAAATATGTTAATTATTTACGCATGAATGTGTATGAAAATATATATTAATAAAATAGTAAATAATACCTTTTCAGAAGAACAAGAAAAGTTACATCTTCGATTTGTGTTATTAGCTTTACTTTCGGATTTTACTACACAATCCAATAGACACAAAAATTCAGCATTTGACAGCGTCTTAAGCATATGATTGAGTTCAGAGCTCCAGCTTGTTCTATCTGAACTGAGTTTAGTCAGTTCTATTATAGTAAAACCAAACTTGTATGTGTGCGTGCCCAGTACGCACGCGGGCCAGCACGCACACCATGACATATATCTAGCGTGTTCAGAGTGCGTATAGTTATATTCTCATTAATACCATTAATGAGAATATAATTATTGAAAATCTTAAAAATCGTGTCTATAGGTAGCTACGAATTGATTTGATATAGTATAGCTATACATATTACATATATAGCTATATAACTTTGAGATATGGTTTACTTTGCGTATCCAGACTGGAGTAGGAATTTAATTCTCCCAGGGGGCTTCCAATCGGACTATTTTCTCGTTTTATTATAGTACTGTTTGAGAAGTCTATGTTCTCAATAAGCGTTTAAGAATTCTTCATAAGCCTTACCAGCTCTTCAATCTTTTTAGAATCCATGTCACAATGTCGAATGAAATGGCCTAATGAACTATGTCTATTTCTAGACCTAAAACCTCAAATAAGGGAGGACAACCATAATCGAGGTTTAAAGACCGGTTTTAGTTGGTTAGCTGCCAAGATCTGGTCAGCATTTCAACCCTAAATATGAATGTATTCACAGGGTAATTATTTCTAAATAAGATTACAAGACTAACGCGTACCAAGCGAAAATCACATTTACACAAGTTCTACAGTGTAGTGCTTGTAATCATATTTAGAAATAAACAGGAGCAACGCCATAATTCCGAGAGTTAAGTGTTTGAAAAAACACTTCTTTCGATCAGATGAAGTCTAGTAGTCTGGTTGATGGCCACGCACCGTCCCTTATGGCGGTTAAAGTAATACAATTGGAGCACGAAATTTCGGTTCAGTCGAGTGATCCCCGATAGCCTAGTGGGTCTAAAACCTGCGCACTCTAAAAATATTGTAAATTAATTGACGATCTGAACTGAAACGGGTAGGTCATCACTTATTAACAAATAAAAAGCATTTAATATAATGCGGTGATCTTTCTCGACGCTATGGCTCGTATAAATAAATGCATCTCAACGTTGATATCTATCTTAAAATGCTGTTTTGCCGTTTATTGTATGAACCATCTGTCAAAAACAGCATTTGAAGATCGATCTCAACTTTGAGATGCATTTATTATTTATTAGCCTAAAGATTGGCTTAGTAAATACTTCAGCATATTAACATTTTTCTAAATATGAAAAAAACCACTTTCGCGTGCTAAGCAAAACCCAAATTTACAAATTATTGGAGCACAAATGTTTTGTCCTAGGCAGGAATCAATACCGCGTCTTCCTATTTCGCAGCGGTTGCCTAAACCACTCGGCCATCGCAACCTACTCTTTCGAGCCGAAACTTTGCTTTCCAATTGTATTATTTTAGCCGTCATAGGGGACAGGCGGCGAGGCGTCGGTGTGATTTTAAAATGTCTTACAGATTGGTTCATTAATTCCAACACAATATAGCTCCAAATATCTATTTTAATTTACAATATTTCACAAATGCATTGAAAAATTTACTTCACTTAGGTCCCTATTACATTATCATATTTATAGACAATATATGTTATCATATCTGATCGGCTGGACAAACTGAGTCATATGTGGTCATATAAATACATATTACATTATCATATACAGGATGTCCCACGGCGATGCCACATGGAGGGAAAGTACCTTGAATATTGTAGATGGATCATTTTGCTGAAAGAAGACATTATCTGAATTTAAAAAACAATTTAAACTTCATTCATATATATTTAAATAACTACATGGTTGAAACGGGAATCTCTTTTTAAACAAAATTCCACATGATCTTCCTTTTATTTCTGACACTATGTTATTAAGCAAAAAATAATCCTTATGATGAAATCTTTCGATCGGTATGATACAACTACAGGTTGGTTTTTTCTCGTGTAACGGGTTCGGTTCCCGGTTCAACCATCTAATTATTTAAATATCTATGAATGCAGTTTAAATTGTTTTTTTAAATTCAAATAATGTCTACTGTTAGTAAAATGTTCCATCTGCAATATTGAATGTACTTGCCCTCCGTGTGGCATCGCCGTGGGACGCCCTGTATATAGGATGCTATATAATATATATGATATGTGAGGGGCCTTAGTGATGGAATCAGACTTCAATGAAAGTTCCCGTTTTATACATCAATAAATAGGTTTAAGAGAAAAATAATAACTTACAAGTTACAAGTAGATTCATGACGATAAGTCTCTGGCCTCCACACTTGTAAAAAAACTCCGTGATATTTAATTAAACGCATTTACAATAACAGATTTTGGGACGTTGAATTTCTTAAATAAAATATAATATTTACATATAATTTTTAATATCTGGTTTAATTATGTGTAATGTCTGCAACAAATTTTTCGAAGCCAGTTTTATTCTGTACAGTAACTTAATATAACCTTGAAGCTTAGGGCTTGTTTCAGAATGTTCGAGTAAGTTCCGGTTATACTACCCAGAACATATTTATTAAACAAAACACTATCTTTGCGTTTCACAGTCACCGATTTAGCCTATACATCGGTTAAAGCTTGAAACGCGCTGCATGTTAACTGTCATTTTTATCATTCAGTTATTTTATGTGTTGGTTAAAAACCCGAAACTTTATTAGGACATTCTGAAACGGACCCTAAGAGTACAGGACACAAGAATAATTTACATTTATCATTTCAATGTGACAAAAGTAAATTAATTTTGACTCATCTCTGCCTTAGCTTTTCCTTTATCGCGCTAGAATTGCAAATCCTCCTAAGCATGTATCTTCATGGCAGTCGTGGCAGGCGACCGAAGGTTAAATACTAGAAGGTGGGCAACAGAGCACTCTGAAGAACTGCCATGTTACGCCCCGATCTCCAAGACGCCTGCCAAGCATGGGGATCGTGGCAACTCCCCATCCCTCCATGATGGGGGAGGCATTTATTATTTTTACAACGCTGGACATCTTCCGGCTGTTGATGTGATTTTGGACGTTTATCTTGGAGTAATCATCCATAATGATAAGTGTAGATTATCTCTTACATTTTTGTCTATGCTTAAGCAATTTTATTCATTTAATCTTGTACTGACCAGCCGACCACGCCTTCGTTAACGTGGATATCGTTAACATCGCGGGAACTATTCAGAAATTAAAGACAAGAGTGACTTATGTCCTAATACAAAGCCCAAGGTATATATGTACAGAGTTGCACCAAAATTCGTTCAGCCGTTCCGGAGGTAAGCGCAAACGGTCACACGGAAATACACACACTAATGAATGTTTTATATTGGTTTGAAGTGTAATTTTATTTTGAGCTAACACAAAAATATAGTGGATTATATTTTACAAATTATTGGAGCACAGTTTTTTTATGCCCCGGGCGGGAATCAAACCGGCTTTTTGTGCTCCAAAAATTTGTTTGATATGATTTTCACTTAGCACGCGATAGTGCTTGTGATAATCATGAGTAATCATATTTAGAAATAAGTGGATAAATTTGTGGAGGAATATTTTAAATCAAAGGATGACTTTAAGAGATTGTTCTTACCGATAATAAGACCGCTCATTACAACTAATATCTATTATTTTTTTTCTACCGTTTTCAACCTTTACTGTATGCTTAGCGAATAACACGTTGACACATGTTTGCAGCGCATTAACTGTAAGGGAAGGAAAAATTCGCGCTCAAAAGATTTACATTCAGAATGGTAGTGACATTATTGTTAAGTTTGGAGCGTCTTCTTTCATCACACGATATTTAGTAGTCTGGGTGATAACTTTTCCCAGTTAAACATCAATTATCGTACAAAATTCGGGCTCATGCTATCGGCATCGCTAGCGAATATGGAAACGCGGCACGTATATCCGAAAGATGCGGGTTCAATCCCGGCCATCTGTGAAAATTTTACACTTAATAAAATATGATTGCACTATTATGGTTTATAAGCGATATCCTATTTTTTATTCGTCTTCAATAATATCTCATCATAAAAAAATTCAACGTCAAAATTGTAATCCTCCAACACGGCCACAAAGTATCGAACCAGCACTATATAACTAGGACAGTCGAGTTCCGTAACCGCTATCGAACGGTCACCACCAGCGGCAGCGCGTCGGAAGGCACCAGATGGTAAGTGAGCCACCAGGACAGCAGCGGCTGCGTGATGGCGACGAACAACAAGAAGTAGACGCGCCTCTTGGTCCCACTGCTGGTGGGTTTAGACCACGACTCCGTGTACGGATTGGAGTAGCCCTGCTGGGGATCGTACCCTACGTAGGGCTGCGATTGTTGAGGCGCTGGGGACCCTGATAGCAACTGTAGCCGGAGGGTTTTCACCTGAGAAAAAAATAATTTCATATTGTCACAAGCTTTAATAGCTTTATAGACCGTCATGATTGTTTCGCTCCCCGCCGCCGGCATGAGCTTACCGCATGGTGGAAGGGCATAGTGCGAATGCTGGCCTGGCTAGCTCCCACCCCCAAGTAGAAAATCAGTCGGCAAACACTTAACAGTGTGTCCCGCAGAGCAGTCCTTGAGAGCCAGTAAATTAAAGGCACTTGAGACTTAACAACTGTATGTCTCAGGGTGATGGGCGCAGTGAAACTCGTCGTTTGTGACGAAATACATGTTTTATAGGCAGAGGTTACTAATACGTACGAGTGTCGTCAGGGCACCACTGTAATATATAGATCAAACAGTCGAACGTTAATACCTTGTCTAAGACAAGTCCTGCACTCTCAGTCATGAGTGTTCCTGTCTTCTTTCCTTCTACGACGACACCCTTAAGATTACCTAACGAACACTCTAGCTGGCCAGTAAAGCATTAATTATAGTTGTGCCGTTCAGAGAATGCGTTCCTGACACCTATCAGTTAGTCACGACTAGTGATGGGCACAACATAACACTGAGTTCGTTACCGTTCCTCCAAAATGAACCACCGCATTATTTTAAAGATTATTTTCGTTTTAAATTGGCATTTAAAATGTGTATTATAGTTATTTAAGTGGAAACCAAAAAAAGATAATATTAATAAAATAAAATTGTTTTATTTATTCTTTGTTACAAAGATACAATCTGTATTTCTATGCAATAAAGTACATTGAATTGAATGTGCGTACAGAATATTAATCAGACTCCGATTCGCTTGAGGAGGTGGTGTCTTCATCATCATCTTCGCCTACATGTATAATTATATTATTATCAATATCAGAATCAATCCTGATATCTCGGTCAAAATGTTCCAAAATCAGGTTTTTAGTCTTCTCAACAACCTTTGCCCAGTCATCTCTTGTGACTTCCCCGCAGGCTTCTTTTAATAGGGTCATCATCTTTTTCGTGCTGAATTGCGGGGAAGTATTGTGGCGGGCGGCGTAACCTATTATTTGAGCCCAGATTAGCTCGATCGCGTTATATTGGCAATGATACGGTGGAATTCTTAGAACGCGATGACCGTACTCCAGAGCCAGTTCATCGATTTCTTATCGCACATTTGCCGCTTTATTTTCTTTAACTAATTTAATGAGCTCTGCTTTTAGCATCTGCATATTTGCGTCAATGCCTTTTGCTTGTAACTAAGCCACCATTTCTTCTTTTTTATTAGCTTCGGTAGGTGGTTTCTGTATTTGAACCGAGTGATAAGAGGCATTATCCATGAATATTACAGAAGGCTCTGGTAGGCTGGGCACGTTCTGGAACCACTCTTTAAATGTGGCATTAATTTTCTCGTGGTAGTCATTTGTGGTTTTTGATTGAAATGCCAGTAACGCGTTCATTCCTTTTCCTTGAAAGATTTTGTGTGTCAAGAATAATTTTGGTTGAAGAATCCGCCCTTTTGGAATTGCCGGGCGTGTTGTTTTTTAATTGAAAGACTTAAAGAAAGATAGAACTTTACAAGTTTGTAAAGTGCAGTGTTTTAAACTATGAACAATTACTAAACGGTGTCGTATGGGTGACATTGAAGAATTTCAAGAAGGGAACTGGACTGCAGCACCACCCCAGCAGTAAGTTACTTAATTAATGCTTTACTGGCCAGCTAGAGTGTTCGTTAGGTAATCTTAAGGGTGTCGTCGTAGAAGGAAATAAGACAGGAACAATTGTAAGTTAGTTATTGTACATTATTTTCAGCCCGCGATTCTGCGGGCAGTTAGGATTCACAGAACAGGTTGTCCAGGTGGAGGACTCTACGTACCATACCTGCCTAGTCAATCGGGAATCTTCACAGTTGCAGTCATATAACTATTGTACTTCATAACTAAATATGCTAAATTCGGAGAATATTTGTAGCATTTAAAAAAAATTACTAATGAATTTTTTTATTTGTTAAGAATGAACGAAATATTCAATATTTTTTACTGTTTTAGACTTAATTTATAGAATCATGTGCATCAAATAACATTTCAAGATTGCGAGCAATATTACTTTTGACTCGCGAATACGATCATGTAGAATGGTTACCACGCCTAGCTACAGTTACAACAAAACTGTTTTAATATAGAATATTCCACCTCAAGTAAATAGTAATGAACTGACCAGGAAGTATGAGAGGGCACAGCTGTAATAGAGGAGACAGCAGTAGTAGCCGGTGCGGCCCAGCAGCAGCCCCCCGAGCAGGGCGCCGATCATGGTGGTGTACTTGTAGCCGGAGAAGGCGAGCAGGTCCAGCGTGGTGAGCTGCGTGCTGGTGTTGGTCACGTACAGCGTCGCCAGGTACAGGACCATCTCGAAGATTATGTACGCCAGCGCGCTCGACGACTGGATGCCGATCTGCTCCGGGGTGAATCTGTGTTGGAGCCCTAACAACAAATAATATCGACATTATATTGAATCAAAACCACACTGGGTTTGCCAAGCAGTGATGGCCCAGTTCGATTTTTTCGAACCCTGGCAGAAACTTGGTTGGCATTTTTGCGACTGGGAAGTTACTCTTTATTTAATAAATTTGTAGTAAAAAGAAGCCAATTCCACAATTCTTATTACTGCACACGACATAATAATATCCCAAATCGTCATCTTACAAGTCGGCGCATTCTGGAGCAAGTGTTTTAGTCATACTATTTTACGATTTTGGCGCCCGCCTTAAACAACTAAAAAGAAGACATCACATTGTATCAATTACCTCAACATTCTTTGGCACAACATCTACGTTTTCTTACAAACACACATAATTAAGAAAAACTTTGGTAGTCAAATGGCAGCGAGTGCCCACCCAGGCATGGGCTCCAGGTTATACTGCTGCGGTCACAAACTTCAAATCATTGCTGAATTGTCCCCGGATAGCTACCACCAGTATCAGCTGTTTTTACAGTGTTTTAATGCACAAGAGGAAGTTTTCCATAATCCCGGACGGTAGACAGGCGTCTTGAGGATCGCAGTGTCAGATGGCAATTCTTCTGAAGGCGCTGCTGCCCACCTTCTAGTATTTTACCCAGCGTCGTCTCTACGACTCCCGCAGTAACATATGAGGAGGTGCGCCGTCAATGTAATAACAGTTTAGGAAGTATCCAGGTCGAAGTTTTTAAGAAAAGGCCGTTCCGTCTGTTTACGACATTCCATAGTTATCTTGTATTTATATCAACAGAATGAAGCCCACCCGCTGACCTCATAACAAATCATGTTGTTATCTGCATTATCACTTTAGAGTACCGTAGACAAACTAGGAAATAGTCATATATGCCGGGGCATATGGTACACTAGCTGTAAAAAGCTTATGCTTTAGTCGGCGACGCCGAATAGCATGCTGTTTTGATGATTAAAGATTAGACATTGTAGTTACAATGTCTAATCTTTAATAAACTGTGGCTCTAGAAATAAATTACTAAATAAATTTGTTCAAAAAATGTACCTATGTCGGTTTTTATATTATTGGAAGTTTTTAAAGTTATTTCTTCTATCTTACGCGCAGCTTCCGATTGGACTCTTTTTATGGACACGTATATAAAACACTATAAAATTTCTGAGGATGTTGGTGTTTCGTCTTCCAGACCAGATATATTTCTTTACTCAAAAACACCGCATAGTACTTATAGACTTACTGTGCTGTGAGAAACAAACATCTAAACACCACACAATAAAAATAAAAGAAATATTACGACTTACCAAATTATTTAACCAACAACGGTTATGTGGTTAATTTATATGCTGCAGAAGTCGAAGCGTAAGGGACTGCGTCTTGGGAGACGAAGTGTAAGATAACAGTTGCTCCGAAGGCCCTGCTGCCCAACTTCCGGTATTTTTTACCCTTAGTCGTTAAATCGTGACATCCTAGCCCGGCACTCCACGGGCCAGGAAAATATGCAATTCTAGCCCGGCACTCCACGAGATTTTCGTCCATTATCTATCGTCTTAAATAAATTAGTATACTGACCGAGCATGAACCCAGCGAGCAGCACATAGGTGACGTACCCCATGGAGGGGAGGTAGAGGTCGGGAGCGTTGATGTCGTACCGCGGCTGCACGGGGGTGTCCTGGTCGTACTTCACCATCCACTCCTAAACCATATACATCTCTTGTTATTCTCTAGTCCGTTATTACTAATTCGAGTCCCCAGTTCGTAGTTAGTTATAGCGTAGGTGTGGAATAACGAGGTGTTTGGTTCTCGGTTTGGGCATTCATAGGGATATATAATTTTGATTTCATTTTTCCAACACTAATGTATGGTAGTGAAAGTTGGGAATGGCAGAAAAGCATGATTGGAGTCAAATGGAGGGACAGGAATAACGTGATAAGGGAATGAAAGTGAATAGGTTCGCCCTCTAATAAATGAGAATGACAGGTATTAAACATGTAAAATAATATATTATGCTTGGAATTTTTGAAGGGAACATTTCAGAAAGCACAGTCTAGCGAGCAATGTCCTTACGAAAATTTGAATATTTGCAAAATGTTGCCTGCATTTTGGTAGGGCATTTCGCGAATGCCCGCCTGGCGCCTTACGGTATGTTCCGGCAGTTGTCCTTGAGAGCCAGTAATTCTAGGTCAGCCTGAACAACACCTTCGACCACATCATCACTTACCCTCGGGTGAGAAAGTGGTCAAAGCTAATCTACCGAAAATAAAAAAGATAAAAAAATTAAAGTAGAGTGTTAACACGGGTGAAAGTCATCAATTCCTACTCGGACTATAGCCTAAAGACTAAATGCCTCGTATGGGAATTGATTCCTTTCGACCCTCGTGTAACAATCTACTGTTCAGTATAATAGTCTGTATATTTATAGTAATACTTATTAACGCTCAGGATAGGAATTTAGTGCTTAAATTCATCGTAAATTTGATTTTCGCTTAGCATGTGATATTGTTTGTAACATTTAAAAATTTACTGTAGTTTTTTTTTCATATAAGACGAAGATATAAGACAAGGTCTATAGTCTTATAATTATTGTCTAATATAATCGTAATGAAGATGATCCTCATTTTCAAATTCATATGTGACAGGTAGCTAGTGTCATTCACTTTTTAACATAGTAATAAGTCACCCATCCATGTATTATCCCCATATATGTAATTAAAAAACGGGAGATACGGGATACAAAATATGACTTGGACCGGATAAATTAGGCCCAAGAACACAATTGACGTTAGTGCCAATCCAACAGGCGTCTGCGTACCCAGTCACGTAAAATCATCATAAATTTGTGTAAAAAGAAAGCAACAATGCCATTATGTTTATTTAAATTGTGCACTAATAGTTCCAAAAACTAAAAACAACTTCCACGGCATTACTTTTATATCGTAAATACTAACAAATCGAATTATTTCTTAAAAATTCTTCCGTTTTACATGGCTCTTTTAACGCCATTTGCAGACAGAGATAGAAATACAGGTTAGTAAGAGTGCGACACGCGCGGCGTTTTTGTTTTGTTTAGCAGTGACGTATATTGCTATCTTGTTTACGCTAGTCGAATCGTCTCTCTTCGACCACTTAGCTCCACCGAGGATATCCGAATTGATATTGTTGTTGTAGCACTGTCTTATATTGCTATCTTGTTCACGCTAGTCCGTTTGTCTCTCTATCTCATTTATAGCCAGCATACAACGAAAACTTGGTCGTGTGAGTGTGTTTTGCGTGTAGGTGTTTCTGGTCTAACTATATTTACGCGACACTAGTGTCCCGCATCTCCCGTTTTTTTAATTACATCTATGATTATCCCACCCTAATTGGAGTCGGCACTACATATATTTTTTTTGCACTCTGTTCTATTCCCCGTCATCTCGCTACTCACATATTTTAGTAGTGCTCGTAGCGTTGCTTGCCTAGTTCTTCTTAACCAGTCATCTACACGTAGGCCGACTCCAATTAGCGTGGGAGAAGGGCGTGAAGATATATAATAAAAATAATGTTTTTATTGACATATCTTATGAAACTAAATTAACAATTTCAGGAAGAAAACTAATAGCTAAGAAATATGGATATAATGTGGGTGTTATAAAGTTGTTTTTATTTATTTATTATACAATAAATAAATAAGTTTGCCACTTTCAGATCAAATGACTTATTTTTTTTTTGCTATCATAAATAACATTAGTATACATGTGCACCTTATTGACAGAATAAATTGTTTGAGGCTGATGGCATCTGAACTAGTAATTAAAATGTATTTCAGATGCCAAGCACTGCTCTCTGGACATTTTAAACGGTACAATTTCTTTTGAAGAAGAACATGTTTACAATTTATGACCAACCTTATGAGTAAAGGGGAACACGATGAGCAGTAGCTTCCTGATGACATATCTGGTGTCAACGGCGAAGTAATACCTCAGCCTCGACACAGGCACGTACTTATCGAGCTCTCGCTTCACCGCCTCACGCCCGTGGGTGGCTAGCTGGTTGGTATATTGGAATGCCATTTCCTGTAGTTCACAAATTAAAGATATCACCGAACGAGTAGGCACCTAAACAACCATGTAATCATTATTTTCAACACACTCGCTCGTAACGGGCCTTTAAATGCACAGATTTTATTGTCATAATGTAGTCTAATACGTACGCGTGCTTTTTTCTAGTTTACCGCACTTGTGTTTTATAAAGAAAATTAAAACAACTTTTCCAAACTTTTCACCAAGGAGTTTGTAGTTTGTTACACGACTGCCCAAAAAAGGAGAGTTATGTTTTCAGGGTTCATGTATGTATGTACGTTTGTGAGTTTCTTTATTCCACCATAACTTCTAAACGGCTTGACCGATTTTTATGTAAGAGATATCGTTAGACTCCTCTTGATAAGTGACACTAGGTACATAAAAAAAATTGAAAAACAAACAGGCGGATTTTAGACTCAATATTGTGAGGTAAAAAACTATTTTTTTTCTTCCATACCCATCGAGTGGGGTATCAAAATGAAGAGCTTTATAAAACAATTTCATAAATATATATAACTTGCAGTTTTAATTTCAATGTAACGATAAATCGCTTAACGAAAAAAAATAACTAGCAGTTGGGTTTTTTACTTTTAAAATTAATCAATACTTGTTTCATTCGTTTTTCATATAAAAACAAACCAGAGTTTTTAACCTACTGAAGTAAAACTATTTTATTGGTGATTATTTGATTGATTGATTAAGGACCTGTTTCAGAATGTTTGAATAAGTTCCGGTTATACTACCCGGAACATATTTATTAAACAAAACACTATCCTTGCGTTTCAAAGTCATTGATTTAGCCTATCTATCCGGTTAAAGCTTGAAACGCGCTACATATTACCTGTCATTTTTATCATTCAGTTATTTTATGTGTTGGTTAGCAACCCGAAACTTTATTAGGACATTCTGAAACGGACCCTAAGTGAGTTTATAAACCTTCTTATTTACATTATTATAAAATCCAAAAAAAAAAGATATGTAATAGTACATTATACAACAAGTATGCGAAGTTGTTTATTCGAAATCTAAGATTGTAATAAACAACGCGCACGAGTTTCATAGGACGTTTTTCAACACACTTGCGAGGAACGAATAAGCAAATTTCGATACGAACATATTGTCTTGATCTTTTTGATAGCAATAATGATATGATTAAGAAGGTTTATAATTAAAAATCTTCTAAAGTTCTACTTCAGTAGGTAAAAAACTCTTTGGTTTGTTTTTAAATGAAAAACGAACGAAACATACATAATCTCCTTGGTGAGAAGTGTGGAAAAGTTGTTTTTTTTTTCAATTTAAAAGTAGTGCGGTAAACTAAACAAAAAGCACGAGTGCGTAATAGACAATATTAGGACACTATAGTCGGTGTATTTAAAGGCCCGTTACGAGCGAGTGTGTTGAAATTAGTTATGTTGTATGTTGTTATTATTTAGTGGTATGTTGATCATTACTCACTCGGCTCCCTCATGTATATCGCCTCGTGTGTGATGATCAACATACTACAATTGTATCATAATGTACTATTAACATGTGAAGATGGAGACTAAAGATGATGGCGATGATATTATCCAACACTAAAATGGAAATTGGTTATCAACGATAGCAGCCAAAAGACAGTGACTGTTTCACAACTACCTTGCGATTCGCTAAAACTCTCCACCATACAGTAATGTAGAAACTTCTGTGGGATTCGAACTAAAGACCCTGCAAAACAGTCCATAGCTACTGCCGATGGGCCATGACTGCTTCAATACATATAGAACAGATTCTTAGAATCAGAATAGGTTAGTCTAATTACAAAACAATCTGACTAACCTGTACAATAGGCTGCTGCAGCATGGATCCTATCTGAGCAGGTGAAGCCATAGCGGGCTGTGGAAATCCTCCTATGTAGCCAAAATCTGCCGAGTAAATGTGTAGAACATTACATATACAATTTTTTTAACTGAGTAGTATTTACAAATGAAAATAGAACATTTTTCAACATTTTTATTTTTGCAATAATGTATGCACTGCGGATTACAGTACTAAATTACAAGAGGAAAAACCTGCACATGACTATAACTTTTCCTCTGGTAATTAACAGTTTTAAGAACCAGCTCGATAACTGGCTAAGAATCAACAAACTAACATTAATAAGTGAACATCCGAAGTGAACTAATGACTTTCTACACTGTGTGATATAGACATATCAGCAATTATACTGCTCGCCTATAAACAAATAAATAAATAATATTGTAATGTAAATAGAACAGTTGGCAAGGAACGGCCTCAGCGATATATCCTGATCAGATAGGAGACGTACCATAGAAAGACTTAACATTATGTGTTTGAGTTAAAGCATGTTATATTCATCAGTACTAATATTATAAATGCTAAAGTAACTCTGTCTGTCTGTCACGCCAAAACTACTGGACCGATTTGAATGAAATTTGGTATGGAAATAGTTTGAGACCCGGGAAAAAACATAGGATAGTTTTTGTCCAACTGCGCAAAAAGAGGTTAATGTTGTTGCGCGATAACATACGCGCGGGCGGAGCCGCGCCCGGAAAGCTAGTATTCTATATTTCATGACTGTTTTGACATGTAACAATATTGTTATACTGATACATGTCAAAACAGTATATATGTATGCTTAATAGATAAAAATTAACTAAGTATGTACTTAATTATATAAATAATCAGTACAATAAGTACTCATATTATGGTTATTATATTGTCTATATAAATTATGTAAATTTCGGTAAATGACAAAATGTCATAGAAATACACTTATATAAAAATATTAATTTTCATTTCTTTGTATAATTAAATAAAGAGCTCTCATTATAGTTATAGTACGCTTTCTCAACTAGCCAGTTTTTAGAGTTACTAGCTCAAATGTGTTGGTGAGGCTGTGCAAGAATGGCCACATCTATTGAGTGACGTATATTGTATGCGTACCCACTACCTAGGTAAGAGTATTCTTCTGCGTGACTTCTCACATAGAGCGTAGCCTGTTTCTACCCTTACTCCCCTTACCAAGGGTAGATTTAATATTTCCTACTCTAACAACACCAGCACATAACACAAAAATTATATTTTTTTCTGACAAATCAAAGAATGACAAAACTTATTTTGTAATGTGTTGGGTAGCTGCCATCTTGCCGCCCACTGTCTGTGGTAGTTCTGCAGCTTTTGTTGTCCCTTTCTTTCTGTTAAGATAGAAAGGCATCATGTTTTTTACCTAAAGTGCAGCAACACCTTACTAACATTTATGTGAGTAGTGGCATGCTCCTCAACATACTCTTTCTAATAGTTGTCTTTTATGACATTTAAGATATGGAAATCTATCGCACGAGTGAGTGAGAAAATATATGTTAAGTATTAGTAACAAAATCAAAGAGTGTCTAGGACAAGCCTTAAGGACAGTTCCTTACTAGGACAATACCTTACCTACCTACAATGGAGTGGAGAGATTTAAATATCTGTACTGTGTTATAACTGATATTAAAAACAAAGAATACAATATCCAAAACTTGGATATGAAGTACTGTACAATGTTGTAGTGCACTGTGCAGTCTTATACAAAGTGTTGATACTGACAGATATGTTTTGCCTCTACAGAACATGTATGTTCAAGTATTTTTACTACCTTACTATTTTATAAGATAGCCTTTGACCACTATTTTACCGATGGTAATTGATAATGAGATGTTGTGGAAGTTAATCTAGAATAATGTGTAATCAAGGACAGGTGCTGGAATACACTGTTAGGTGCTTGGCAACAGATTTTCTACTTGAGGGTAGTGGTAACTAGCTAGGCTGGCATTTGCAAAATGCCCTACCACCAACCTATAACAACTACCATCAAAAGACAACACCTGTGACGAATGAAGTTATGTGCCCTCCACAGCATGGAAGCATCACCTCCTCATCATCCAAGTCATGACTACAATGGATGTTGCTTAACTTAAGCTATGGTACAAGTACTTCAAAAAATGTACTATTAAGTAAATATTGTATGTAATGTAGGTAGTATATTGATGTATTATTTGCCCATAATATATATCAGCGAGTGGGAACCCTGTGCTTATACTGCTAAACTGTATCGAGCTAGTGATGCCCAACATAATATAAACATGTATGTTCGACAATAAGTTTCAATTTTGCATGCAAGCAGGTAATGAATATAAGAGTATGCAATTTCTTTTACTTAAACTTGAATTAAGTTTGTGAGTGATAATTCTGTATTCTAATACCATAAGAATACAGAATTATCTAACATAAACACTGACTTCATTGTAACTGAGATTGAAGAAATTGTAAATCCTAAAAGTCAATATGATGCTAGAGTACTATTATGCAATGTATTACACATGTTACACAATAAGTATGAAGCTTTCTACAAAGTGTATACAGATGGCTCCAAAAGTAGTCAGGGCATGGGAGCAGCTTTTTTTGATCAAACTCAAAATGTAAAAAGTAGTTTTAGAATTACATCAGATGACCACTCTATTATGATGGTTGAACTATTTGCGATCTCAGAGGCCTTATCTTATATTGAAACCACGCAATATAATAATGTTGTCATTCTCACAGACAGTAAAAGCGCTTTACAGCATTTAGCTCCCTGTGCCTCTGGAATCAGAGGTGCATCAATAGGTTATGCCATTTTAGGGAAAATTCTCAACATAAATGCTAATAACAGGTCTCTGAGATTGCAATGGATTCCCTCTCATGTGGGTATCCATGGTAATGAGGAGGTGGATAAGTTGGCTAGGGAGTCAGTCACTGTGGGGTCGGAAGTATTCCTAATCCCGGAGTATACAGATATACTTTCTAAACACAAGAAAGAAATTCATAAAAACTGGAATCACTATTTTTGTAACACATCACAAGATAAAGGTATCTGGTATAGAACTCTGCAAAGTGAACCTCCTCAATTGCCTTGGTTCCATATGACAAATTTGATCAGAAAAATGATTGTTATGGCATGTAGACTTCGCTCCGGGCAAATTCCATTAAACAAATTTAAACATCTGATGAGATTAGTTCATTCACCTAACTGTAACATGTGTGGTGTTGTAGAAGACTTATACCACTTGTTGATGGAGTGTCCCCGGGGTGAACCTATCTGATGTAAGCTAAGAGGCCTGGGCTTTAATTATTTCGATGTTGGTTTAGTCCAGAGTGTACTGGCAGTACCATCATCTGACACTGCCAGAACACTATTTAGGTTATGTTTTAAAATTTTAAATTGCTGATGTTGTATTAAACGACTGTTCCAATGGGGCTGGCATGGCTGCGTCCAATGCGGCTAAAAGCTCCAAAAATTTAAACAGAATAAAAAAGAAATATACCATTAGTTATTCTGTGGCCCTGGGTATGATCCCTCGGTACATTTCTGGGGATAACCTAACAAATAATTTTATGTAGCAGACAAATAAAAAAAAAAAAAAAGTAGAAATCTGTCCTGTTAGATAGCAAATAATTGTCATATGTAACCTATCATGCCAGCACTACATTGCTTGGGGAGGCCAAGACTGCCTCAGTGATGCAGGTTACAACATTAACAAAGGCGATTCTGCAAGCACTAAGACACTGAAAACACATGCACACAGTTGTACAAGCTAGGTGTAAGTTTTATATATCTATGCCTAAAACTAGACTATATAGCTAGGTTCTATTGAGCATGTACCAATTGTATTTATTGTTTATCACCATGACCAACATCCATCTCACAAAACCAAATCTAAATTTGCTTCTTTGTAGATCGTCAATACTCACTAGCACTAGCTGCTGGTGGAATCGGAGAACCATACTCCTGGGGTTCTAATTGGATTCCTTCAGAATAGGGCGGCGGCGGACCGGCGGGTGCCATTGTCGGACTGTAAGCCGGCGCGGGGCTGAACATAGGTGTTTGGGACGGCGCCCCCATTGCAGAGACGTCGCTCACGCGTTTCGCCTTTCGAGGACCCACTGAATGACCCACTACAATCAAATAATCAACAGATATAACCATAATAATTAACTCACCACCTTGCATCTTTTAAACGGAACTCACCGTTTCGTGAAGCGTTAAAATTCATTTCTGTTTGTCGTAGTTCATCAACAGGTGGACAAAATCATACTCAAACTAACTCAAATTTAATTATTTTATTTAGAATATCTCTGATTCAAACACATCACCGTCATTACGAATTGAAAACGTCGATTGATTGGCTGAATATTTGAATGCTGGTCTGTATTGTCAAATGTCAGCTGTCATAAGCGTGATGACATCATGTGACACTAATATGACAGTGACAAAAACCATACTCCCATTCTCGCGCTACGTTCAGGGCCGCGGTCCGAGGGTCAGAGTGCGTTGTTTGGTTGCTTTAACTTACTCGAAGGTTCCGAACGACTCGGTTGTTTTATAAGCTCCAATATTGCTTTTGGCGGGGAATTAAGCAAAATTTATAGACTTCTTACGATGTTTGAAAAGCAATAACTACCGTTACCTGCAAAACATAAAAGAGTGCCTATAATTATCTTATCAAGAAATGTCAAGGTCATGTCAGTTAAAGATTCAACATTTTAACGACCGCTTTTGATAGTTAAAAAGTTGCACTCTACCCGAAGGTTGTGAACGACGTCAGAGTGAAAAGTTGCACTTCGAGTGCACTCCGAGGTTCGGAACGTGCTCCAGTCAGTGTAGATATTTGGTTGTTTTTCAATATACTCGTAAGTCCGTTGGTGATATTAAAAAAATGTATACCCAAAAAACGGAACCAACCTCAACACCCAAAAGTGTGAAATAACTTGTTACAGTCGGAACCATGATAATTTAAAAGTAACTATTATAACAATCTGCGCGTGGTAGCGACTTCGACAAGTTATTCTATGATTGTTATAATGTTATCTACGATCGTTCCAAACCTCTGAAGGTTGCACCTTTTTAGCTGACTTTCAAAAAAGGAGGAGGATCTTAATTCATCTATTTCATATTTTTGACTGGGTGATCCGATTTTGAAAATTCTTTTTGTGTTTGAAAGCTGCTGCTTTTCGTTTGGTCCCATTCAAATCGTCACGCCGTTTTTGAGTTACACTTCATCCGAAAAATATTTATTTATAATGATGATGTAGTCGTTGAAATTAAGTAGCAAGGGTCACAAAAAGAGGGTAGGTTACTAAAAATTTTTACCCAAAAAATGGAACCGAATTCAACACCCAAGACTGTACTAGACCGACAAGTAATGGAGAATATTCTGTCATAAATGTAGGTACGGTATGGTTCTATGGGAGCATCCACATGCTGCCTTCCAAATTCAAGAGATTGTATAATCTAAAATAGTAATAAAAACATCACATAAGCACAGCTCTATATCTACACATAAAATAAATAAAATATATATTTATATGGTGACTTTAAGAAAAATAACAAATATATTACGTTAATTAAGTTAGTTTACTATATAAATCATAATTTTATCTTATTATATAAAATAAATTTACATAAGAGGTACACAAAAGGAGTATGGCAAAGAGAGAGGAGAGATTTTAGGGAAGTGGGAGAGAGAGATAGCTGCAGCTTCTGGCACTCGCAAAAGAGGTGATTAATGTTTCCTTCGTCCAAACCAAATTCGCACAAGGAGTGATCCTTAACCCGAATTTTGGCCAAATTAACTGGGGTACATGCGTGTCCTAACCGAAGTCGACATACTACTGAAAGTTGCAATTTTGCTTGTATTTCGAAACTTAAAGAAACAAGGTTTAGCTGGTATATGTCTGGATTTCACTATAAAATGTACCCTTAGTGGTCTTAGAAATTTGCCTCTTAGACCAGGCAATATTCCTTTGAGGTTTTACAGTTGCACATAGGTCATGAAAGTAAAATTTAAAATGATCTGATGTTCCGACATGGATTGCCTACCTTGCGCATGAGTCAGCTGACTCATTTTCAGACTCATTATTCCTTTATGTCCTGGAATCCAAGCTAGTATAATGTCAATTCCTATTTGCTCGCAATTGAATAATTCTTCCCTAATTTTTAAAAGTGTTGGAAATTTATATTTACAACGAAAAGGGTTTGAAAGAATAGCTTGAAGACAAGATTTCGCATCAGAAAATATTATTATTTTATTTAAGTGATGGGACTTAATGAAGGAAATGGCTTCAATGATAGCTATAGATTCTGCGGTTAATACAGAAGTAACTTGGGGGCATTTAAAACTTAATATTATACGGGATGAAGAAATCCACACAGCTGCACCTATTGGGATGTCAATTTCCTTCTTAGAGGCGTCAGTAAATAGGGGGTACCATACATCATAAAAGGAGGACATATATATCCTAAATATTTGGTCTGCCTCTGTGGAGTCTTTATTTATACCGAAGTCTAGCCCCCGAATTCTGAAACGCAAATCAGCGACAAATTATGTTAAATGCTTGTTAATCCATTGTCAAACGCAGATTGGGTTGCTGAAAACTTCAAGTGACTGTTTGTCAACACTAATGTCAAATCTCCAATTAATCGCCAATTATTGCAATTTTGGGTTTCTGAAAAGCTTTTCGGTATGTTAACAGTTTGTCAAACTGGCTAATTCTAATTGCCCAAAATCGACCAATTATTCTAAGATTAACGTCTTGATATCGTAAAAATATATCAAATTAGTTTTAAGCAATCCTACCTACAACGTTTTCTCTAATAACTGATAAGATATTTTTTATACCGTAGGTAGGTACTGGGTAGCACTTCACCAATATCTCACCTGATGTTAAGTGACGATGCGATCGATGATGGAGCGCGCTTACCCAGTAGATACATATTCACTCCTGTTTTGAAGACCCCCGTAATTAACCCGAAACACAGGCTCAGGCAGAGTGTTCCATTCCCTAGCGGTGTGCATGACGAACGAGTATAGAACAAGAGTCCGATTATAGAACTACGTAAATATATTACTAAAGACTACGTGATTATAGTGTTTCTGCTCATTCGATACTCAATAGTGTGCTATAACATAACCATAGCAGCCTTTAAACAAACCGCAGCTGGGTAGATAGTACTACCAACAAAAGCATTTCCAAGATAAGTTATGGACCTTCCAGACCCCAACCCTCTTTGAGAAAACACCTTTCGGCTAAGGGCGTTAAGATATGGTTTAAAGCTCGGTTGTGCGCCTGATGTGCGGCTACAACATATTTACGTTGATGTGAGAAGTGGTACTATTTTGTATTGATGCGCTCCTGCGCAATCCAAAATCGTAATGCGTCCATAGTTAGAATACCACCGCGGTCTTACACTTCACCGCATCGTTTTTAGAATCATTGATAGGCTTGATAGTTGTTGGCCCTCAAGTAGAAAATATATTACCAAGCATCTAATGGTATGTTACGACGACTATTCTTCTCTACTGACCTCATCATCATCAGACGTCAATCACTTACCATCAGATGAGGTTATAGTCAAAGCGTAGCCTATCAGCAATAAAAAATGCTGCTCATTATTTTTATTTTAATCCATTTTTACGATAAAAAGCAACAAGTGAGGGGAGACCGCTTTTTTACGAAAAGAAATATGCAAAAAAAACAGTTCCTTTTCACCGTCTAGCAAAACCAAAAAAAACACATTGAATGCAGCGCTGTATTCAGCTTGCCATAATTTACACTTATAAATCGATCAATCAAAGCGGCACGCTTGGACAGCACAATCAATGAACATACATAACAAACACGCACATTTTCACGTACGCTAGTGACTATCACTATCAATAAACTATTACTGACATAGTTAATAACTATAAAACTAATGAGTATTTATAATCATCATGATGGTATTGAGGATAAAGGGATTCATAAAATTAGAAAATGGCACTAGCGATCACCCATCAAAGTTGACATTTTAGGTATTAGAGCGTACACTCGCACTACTGGACTCTGTCAGTTAGAAATCCGAGCGCAAATAGTATTATTGGATGTGAATGCCCAAATGGGCTTGTATTTTGACAAAGAGGAACGCTTCGAACTCCTCTATCTTGTTGCTTTAAGTTTACGATCATCCGTCATATTTAATTGGTAATCATAGTAACGGTGGCGATGCCAAAAATGATTTGGGATTAATTTCATGTCAAAACAGAAGAGACAACGCTATGCGTTAAAACAAGACAGAACACTAGAGAATGAATGAACTTGAACAACATTTTCAAATTTCATGATATCATAGATAAACAAGCATTTTAATCAGGTGTTCCAGAAACCCGTTGAAACTTAGCAGATTGTTAATTGTGACGGCTTGTTCAATGAATTGAGTTTTGACACGCGTACCGGAAACCGGCGGTAGGAGTACTGTTGGTTGGTATATAAGAGCTTCAAAAGGAAGAAGGAAAAGGAGGTTTGCTGGTAATTGCAGTGTAGGGTGAGGCAAAGAGGTAATTTTAACTGCGGAGAAGATACTTATTTCGTAACTGTACAATGAAGGCACACTGATCTGTAGACATAACAAAGAAAAGCAAAGTAAATTCTATGAATGACACATGTCAATGAAACTGTTTTATATGTCACAGTCGAATCAGCTGTTTTGCGCATTTGATTGGCTTTCATGTGATTTTTTGTTTTCATTCGTATATTTCGTACGCTTTGTTTATGTTGTCTAATACGATTATTACTTGCTAAGTGTCTAAAATTCATAGTCATGGCGCAAACAAATGTGTTATTACTGAGTCAGATAGCGGGATATGTGATGGGTCTAATACTCTCCATTTGCATTGTAGTGCCGATGAGTATGCATCAACATGAATTTCAGTAAGTAATGCTTATTTTATTATTGAACCTTGCTTGTCCACTCTCCACCCCGCGCGATGTTGTTATTAATATCTCACTGCTACCATTATCCTCTACTATATATATTATTAAATTTCATAAGCTTCTTGGAGGTACTTAGTTTGTATGTTGTAGGTAGTCTGTATATAGGGAAATTACAGAAACTTCACTCGACTTTTTCCTCGTTATTCAATTGAAATAAATGATAATTGAACTCTATTTGTGTTTTGAATGTTATTTTTCCTGTTAAAGCCAGTACTGACTTGTACTAATATATCTGTATAATTCTATTTATCTCCCATTTGACCCTAATAATGTTGCTGCTCCATAACTCATGCCAAATTATATCTCACTAAAACTAAAAATTCATACACTGTTAACATTTTCTTAGATTATAAATCAAATTATTTATGCCAGAATACATGACAAAAGGATCTTAATATTAGTCACATAGATACAATGTATTCAGTCTGCAAGCAAACGTTTATTAAACTAATTATATTAATATTGTTATCATTTCTTGTTAAAAATATTAATATGTATTAATACTTTTTAACAAGAAATGATTTCATGATAAAAATATTAATATTTACAATAAACTATAAATTCTTTAACACCTCAAAAAGAATTCAAAAGCCGGTCAGATAAAGATTTTTAAAATTTTCAATATTTTACTATTTATTTATTTATTCGAGTATAGGCGAGCAGCATAATGCTGATGTGCTTATCATACTGTGTCAATTTTTTTTTGTAGTGTCCACACATTTGTTAGTTAGCATTGGTTACAAGTTGTCAAGAGATTTTATGCCTTTATGCAACCTGTCATCCAGCCTGTTCTTAAATGCGTTCACTGATGTAGCAAAGACGAATTTTTGAAGCACTCGTAGCGAAGTTTGCTTAGCCATTCTGAACCAATCAGTAAAGTTAAGCAACATCCCCCGGGGTCATGAGTTGGATAGGTGACCGCTGGTGATAATACTACTGAGCGCTTCTGTCACATGTTATTGAAGGTAGTTAATTACTTTTCTACTTTTTTATAAAATAATGTGGACTAAGGGTAGATTAAAATATACCACGACATACCCCACTGACTTGTAATGGCTACCTAGCTGAATATACGATCCAAAGTCAACATGCGTTTTAATTAATATCAAGACATTATAGCTTCCATGCTTCAGAGAGCATGTTAAGCCATCGGTCCCAGTTGTTGTCATAGGATGGCAGGTGTTATAACATGGTGGTAGGGCATATTGCGAATGCCCGCCTGGGTAGCTACTACCCTCAAGTGTAAAATTTGTCGCCAAGCACCTAACGGTGCGTTCCGGCAGCTGTCCTTGAGAGCCAGTGAAATTACAGGCACATGAGACTTTAACAACTATGTCTCAAGGTGACGGGCGCAGTGTAATTAGTCACTTGTGACGAAATGCATATCTGTTATAGGCAGAGGTAACTTCATTAGGCAACCTGTTCCAGTTGTGAACAACTCTGTTACTGAGGATATAGTGCGCAGTGTTTGTTTTAGCATGTACTGATTGTGAATTTGCTGGTTGTGCCCTCTGACTTCTCTGTCACGGATGACTTTCACAAACAGATTGTGTATTTATGGGAGGTTGTATAATCCATTGAGGATTTTGAAAGTTTCCATGAGGTCCCCACATAGTTTGTTAGTGCTCATTATCTAATATTATTTTTGCTATTATTATTTTTGTGATTTCTTTGTCTCAATTTTGACATTTTTTTTTTGACATTAATTTTATAAAATTCTCTAATAATTATCATTGTCATTAGTGTAATTTGTGAAAGTGGTAAAAATTAAATTGAATAAATAAATTAGAGCACAAATTGAAAACAATAATTAAGTGCAAATGTACAATATTGAAAACAATACAAATTTCAGTGAAAAGATAATGCTAATGCATTATCTTTTGTACTAATAATAATGTTAAAATTGTATTAATAATAAATGATAATGCCTTATCTTTTCACCGAAATTTGTATTGTTTTCAGTGTTGTTTTTCTCGGAAATTATTGTGATATTGTTGTGCCATGGATATTAAAAAAAAAGGTATGTATGACATTTTATATCTTAATGTGTTTACTTTAACCCTGTTATTATCTGTAACTAGCATCGTCAATGAGAGACTTCCGATTTTATTGTGTTTTGCCAATTTCGCATATTCAATTAGACTTTTTTAGGAAGGAACGTATCCCCAAAGATGAAACATATATTAAAATAATCCCTTGATATCTAGTTTTCTAAAACTGTTACTTCTAGGTGTGCCAAAGTGTATCGAGGATTGCTATAGGCCACTTGATACTTGATACTTGATAGGCGGGCTGTTTTCCGCACCCAAGCCGTCAGCAGCGGCTCATTGTGCGTGATGCCGGGTGGCGTGCGTTACTCCAGCCACCCGATGTCGTCGAGGAAGGCTAGCAGCTCGCTGACGCCGGTGCAGGCCTCCTTGACGGTCCTCGGTGTCCCGAGGAATTCTGCCCGTTGGGGCGCTACGCTCACGCACTCAGTGAGGATGTGCGCAGCCGTTTCTTCTGCCTCCATGCACCCTCGGCACAGGGGGCTGTCTGTAACACCTATAGTAAACAGGTGTTTATTAAGTGAGCAGTGTCCCGTGATAATTCCGACGATTCGCCGGAGTCGGTCACGTTTTAGGTTGCAGAGTCTTTTGGAGTATCTCGGGTTGAGATCCGGGAAAGCCTCCTTTGACTGCCTGCAATCAGTGATACTTGCCCAGTATTCCTGGTGTTTCAATTTGGTTTTGTTTCGGATCCAGCCTCGTATTAGGCTGAACGGCAAAGGGATCATTGGTTCCGGTCCTAGTGGACTAATGCTAGAGCCTCTCCTTGCTAGTTCGTCTGCCGCGTCATTGCCTCTGGATCCGCTGTGCCCTTTAATCCATTGGAGAGTAACATAGTTATTTGTACTTACTTTTTCCAGTAGATAGTGACACTGTTTGGTGAGCCCTGATGTGTGTTCGTACCGTTGTAGGGCTCGTAGAACTGCTGTACTGTCAGAGAGTATTCTAATATTAAGATCAGTTACCTTCCTGCTTAGTACTGCTGCAGCTGCTTGTATTATACCCACGCATTCCGCTTGGAATATTGAGCTATGCTTACCCAGGCCCGTCGCTATGTGGATGTTCAAATCGTCAGAGAAAGTTCCTGCACCGGTGCCTGTTGTCATTTTTGAACCATCTGTATAAATTCTTACTTCCTTGGCTCCTGAGCTATCTAGCGGCTCTTCATACAATTGTATTTTGAAGCTTTTGGTAAATAAGTGTTCTTTGAGCTGTTTGTCGTAGATTGAGTTTAAGATAGGATTTTCTGTCGTAAATTCATCTAGGATGGTGGAGTGACCGGACAGACTATCCCTATCCCAGAGTTGCAGAGCTTTTAGCCTGAAGGCAGATGCTGCTGCTTCTTGCTGGACGAACAGGTGTAGTGGCGTTATTCCTAGTAGAGCTTCTATGGCTGTGGTAGGTGTCGTCCTCATACAACCTGTTATGGCCGCACATGCTAGTCTCTGGAATTTCCTCAGTTTAGCGATAGTGGTGCTTTGTGTGGTCCTGGGCCACCACACTAGTGCTCCATACGTTAGGCAAGGCTTGATTACGGTGTTGTATAGCCATAGGGTAATCTTTGGGCTTAGTCCCCATGACTTACCAATCATCCGTTTGCATTGCCAAAAGGAAATGCTGGCCTTGGTTATTTTATTATCTAGATGCTTCGCCCAATTTAGTTTGCTGTCTAATGTTACTCCCAGATATTTCACATCATCAGACAGTTTCAGTTGTGTGTTGAAAAGACTGGGTAGCTTGTATTTACCCAGCTTTTTCTTGTTTGTGAACAGTACAACTTCAGTTTTGTTGGGATTCACGGAAAGTTCGTTATCATTGCACCATTCTTCGACAATCTTTAGTGCGTTTTTCATAATGTCACAGGTCACACTAGCAAAGTGGCCTGATATGAGAATAGCAAGATCATCTGCGTAGCCCACCGTGAAAAAGCGTTGGGAGTTGAGCTTGTGGATTAAATCACCAACCACCATGTTCCATAGGAGCGGTGACAGTACTCCCCCCTGGGGGCAGCCGCGAGCCACCACTCCCGTGGTTGAGCCATCTAGGTTTATACGTACGGCTCTCAGTTTTAGCATGTTGATGATCCAGTACACAAGCGTTACATCCACTCCGTGTCGGTGCAGTGCCGTTTTTATGCTGTTGAAGCTGGTTTTGTCAAAAGCTCCTTCAATATCTATGAAGGCCCCCAGGCATAATGCTTTGGTTTGGATGTCTCGTTCAATTCTTGACACAACCTTATGTAAAGCTGATTCTGTTGATTTACCTGAGCTGTAGGCATGTTGTTCTGGATGCATAGGAACTTTGGTTAATATGTTATCTCTAATGTACCTATCGCATAGTCTTTCTAGTGTTTTTAGTAGGCAAGACGTGAGGCTAATTGGTCTGTAGGCCCTAGCGTCTGTGTAGTCGCTTTTACCCGGCTTTGGTATAAATATGACCTTTACCTCTCTCCACCTAAGTGGAATATACTTATATGCTAAGCATGCTCTGAGGATCCGGGTGAGGTTCATATATATTAGAGTTTCTCCCCATTGAAGTAGACCTGGGAAGATACCATCAAAACCGGGAGCTTTGTAAGTAGAGAATGTTCTTATAGCCCATTTTACTCTTTCACTAGTGACCACCGTCTGCGCGACTAGCTTGTCCGCTTCAGTAGGTTCTGTATTAGGGATGTGTTCCCAGTGAACTACCTCGACTAATTTACAACCGGGGAAGTGAGTTTGCAGTAATAGGGCATTTGTTTCTTTTGTTGAGTTAGTGTATGTGTTATCTAGTTTTTTGAGGGAGCCAATTTCTCTGTTAGAGTTGGTTGCTATTATTTTCCTAACTCTATTTGCCTGAGCATTGGACTCAATGTTTGTGCTATAGTTTTTCCATGACCTACGCCGACTAGACCGTAACAATTTTTTGTATACCGACCTGGCTGTCTTGTAGTTGTCCCAGTCGTCGTCACGGTAGGTATTCATGGCTCTGTTAAATAACCTACGTACCTGTTTTCTTTGCTTTTCCAGCGCTTTGGACCAGCGCCGATTGCCTTCCTTACCAGGTTTCGGTTGGGTCAGTGGACAAGCTTGTTCATAACAATTGTTTAGAGTGTCTGTTAGAGCAACTACAGCTAGTTCGATTTCTGCTGTACTGTTGAGTTCGGTTTCCGTACTTACCTGTTGCCCTGACAATTGTAGTGCTCTCACATAAGCTGCCTTGTCAGTTTTGCGTGGGTTGCGCGTTGGCTCAGGTGTGCTGTATTCCAACTCGAGTTCATACCTGATCCATCTGTGATCGGAGCCCGAGACCTCATTGGATACTCTCCAGTTCCGGACTAAGTCAGTATTTCCTGATGTCAAGGTAAGATCTATGATGGTGCGGTATCTGCTGTTTACAAAAGTTGGTTCGGATCCCCTGTTGGCTATAGAGAGATTGGTTGAGAATAAGAACTCTACCATTTCTCTGCCTCGTTTGTTTGACTTTTCCATGCCCCATATAGGATGGTGCGCATTTGTGTCTGCTGATATTATTAGGTTAAGTTTATTTAGTTCACAGTGTCTTACCAGATCCACGACATTCTTTGGCGGAGCATCTTCCTCAGCGGGCATGTAGGCTGATGCGACTACCAGCTCAGTGATCTCGTTGGCGCTTCTGTGCCGGAGTCTGACAGTTGCCAAGTCTCTGGAACAGAACTCTGTTAAGGGCACAGCTATCATATTACGGGGCACATATATACATGCCCTATGATTGTTACACCTGTTATCAAGTATTAACTTACCCTCCCGGTTGTTGAGACCACACACACGCCCAGCCCTAATCCACGGCTCCTGGATTAAGGCTATGGTCTCGTTGCTGTTGTTCTCCAGCACTCTGCGCAGGTTAGCCGTTGCAGTTTCACTGTGCTGGAGATTTGTCTGTAGGACGTGACTACTTGTGGAGTTTCGGGTCACCATCATGCAGGTTACCCTCCTCCTCTGACGAGTCAGTCACGTCTACCCTAGGTACCCTCCAGAATCTTCCTCTAGGCGAGTCGACAGCTTTCTTCCCCTCCATCGGCCTTGAGGTCGACGGTTTGGGGGATGAATGCTGTGGCACCGTAGTGGCTTCCTCTATCGGGTTCTCCAGGGTGATGTCAGTTTCTGCACAACCTAGGTCTCCGCGACCGTTTCCGCCGGCTCCCGTTTTCGGTTCTGCCGTCGTTTCCGATGGCAGCTCCTCCGGTGGCTCATCTTGCAGAGAGCCGTTAGCGGCGTAGAAGCGGACGTAGACGCTCCCCAGGTTGTGTGTGAGTCGTCGTTCTCTTCCCAGCAGCGTCGGCACAATGTCCTCCGGAATTCCGAGTGTCAGGAACAGTGTGCTATCTGACTGCTTGCTGTGAGAGTATATTGTCCAGGAGTTTATTTGGGCCCATTTGTTCTGTTTGTTCAGCACCAGACCTACATCCTCCACGCCTCTCTTGCAGTCTGGGATGAAGAGGGCCGCCCTGATTCTCCTGGCGAGTTCTTTCTGGCGTTTCACAGTTACTTTCATTCCCATGAAGTCTGCTGCGTCCGCGATCATTTCTTTTATCCACTGCAGCGAAGCATCATCCTCGCACCAAAGCTTAAGGGCACCATCAGCGATGATGGGTTTGCCTCTAAAGCCGGGGAAGAAGTCGCTATTGGGGTCCCTGGCTGCATTCAGGATGCACTCTTCCAGGTACCCTTTCACTGCATTGGCCTGCTCCTCTGTCAGCTGTTTATTGTCCACGCCCGTGATTGCTACGCAGAGGTCGTTCTGGACGATGTCGGCGTAGCTAGCTGGGGTGCGGCGTGAGCTGTCTAGTTTCGCCTTTTTACTGTCACCCCTCGGCGAGACTGTATCATCCATCCGCGACCTTTTACACGGTTCCGTACGGGCTGGTGCCTGCGCGGACCTGGCGATGGCAATTGCCGCGCGTCGTTGTCGGTTCTGGCGGTTGGCGTGTTTCTTATAACCTCCCTTGCCTTTGTACTGGCCATCCTCAGCGGGCACTTTGGCAAGGTCCACTGTCGGATTGGCTTTCGGTGTGGGGGCCGTCTGCTTTCTCTGCTTGTAGTACTCACTGTTTCCAGGAGCACTAGATCTGGGGTCTCCAGCCTTAGGCTTTTGTCCATCCGTACACGCTGTCGGTCTGGGGTCGCCGGTTTTACACTTTTGTCCCACAGGACGCGACTTGCTGGGGCTTCCGGCTGTGGGCCTTTGGCTTACCAGCTGCGGTTCGGGTTTACGGTCTCCAGCTTGAGGCTTTTGTCCTACCAGATTTGCTGTCATGTGTTGTTTTCTCAGTTTTTGATTTAACTTGTGTCTTTGTTTTTTACTCAGTTTATCCCCGGGAGTTTGTTTACTCCCCGGGTTCAGAGTGGTAAGGTGGTCTCCGGCAAGCCTTTGTCCCCTGTACCCTCCTTTTTTACCTTTCGGTCTCACGACCGTCCAGTTAGCAGAACTGGTCTCCGGGGCGGCGAACGCCTCCACGAGATCCCGAACTGCCTCCCCTTGACCCTGGGGGAGGGTTTGCGATGAAAGGTTGGATTTACTAATTTGTTCCATGTTGTTTTGTAATTCGCCTTTATGGTTCCCCACCCTCCACGGAGCCCGCACCTGGGGATATCAATGTTATTGAATATCAGGGCTACCAGTCCGGTATAGACGCAGGGGTCATGTTGTCTACGAGCCTGAGCGGTGCAAAGAGGACCGCACCAACCCGACGCAGTATTCCGTGCTCCGCCGGCTGCAGACCCCATTAACCCCCGCCTCTCGCCCGGCAGGAGCAGAAGGCTGCCCACCAATGCTGAATTGCCTAGAGTGGCTAGTCCTAGGCCCCCCGTTTAGGATGAAATTCACACCAAAGAGGAGTGTTGCGTTTTTGCGCTCAGCCTCCAGGATTGTTGCATCCACCCATACGGGCCCCCACGTACAGCATCAAAACACGTGGGTGGTCAATCCCCCCTCTTGCCATCCCTTTAATTTCGGATGGTAAGACCCCAGATACTTGACCACAGTTTATCCGGAGCGGATAGGATAGGGTAGAGTAGTGGTAGGAATTACAGTGATAGGATGGGAATCAGTAGGCAGTGCGGATGGGATAGGAGGGTGGGAAGGGGTACATTCCAGTGAGTTTGCGTCTAGTGTTTTTGTTACGTCTGTTCCTGAGGGGATCAGACCAATTAACAGGCGGCACCACGAGAAGGTAACATATTAGACTTGTTATGGATGTCAACACGACCTGCGCTCCTTTCCATAACCGTACGCCGAACCTGCTCACCGGACAGGTGGCCAGGTTAGGGTTAGTTACTAAGTGTTTCGTTGTGCCGTTACACTGAACTCAACCCCCCCTTGCTATAGGCCATTGAACGGACTAAGTCATATGTAGGTTAATTTGATAAGTATTTTTGTAATTTTGTTTTTCTTTTAATTTGCAGGGATCACCATCCAGTGTTCTTTTCCTCGAAAGGTTGTTCTAAACACCTGGTTATCTGCGACAAATAAAAAAAAAAGAGGCAGGTACATCTTGTGAAGTGTTTGGAATGCTAGCAGACTCTTTATTGGATGTTTATAAAATTCTCTGTTCCGCTATCTATTATTTAGTAAATGTTATTTTTTAAATACCGTTTTAACTATGCTCAAAAATATATTAAACCAATTTTTTAGTATGGATGAATGCTTTTTTTTGAGAATATTTTGTGTTATTTCCCTTTGTACCTCATAATAATCATTTATTAGTTAAAAAAGTTATTCCTTTATTTCTATTCCAACCTGCAACCCCTATGACCGCCCTTCTTAGGAACCGACACCACTGTGCACTGTTCCATTGTTGTATTTGCTCAATATCTTCTTAGAGCTGACCAGATTTGATGAGTGGGTTGGCAAAGAACTTACAGTCATCCGCAAAAAAAGCAATTTGACATTCTATGAGCCCTACCAAATCGGTGATAAGGACCCGAAAAAGGTAGGGAGCTAACACTGAGCCTTGCGGTACTTTTATTTGTTGTTCATAGTCGTGTGGCAATATGAACATGATACATGATCTAGCCGGAAGACTTAGTTCTGCTGCATATGCAGTTTGTAAGATAAGACAGTTAACAGACGTAGCTACTGCATGGCTAGTTTATTTCGCGTACTTCCACTGTATTATGTCGTATGGTATATTGCTGTGGGGAGCTGCTGCTGAGATAGAGACAATCTTTATCAAAGCGTGCAATTCGAGCCATATATGAAATGGATCCTATGGAATCTCTACGGGATCTTTTTAAAGAAATTGATATATTAACTTTACCGAGTCTGTATATATTTGAAAATATTATGTATGTTCGGAAAAAAATTTAGTAAATTTAAATTAAATAGTGACAACCACGATTAAAACACTAGGAATAAATATAAAATAGCAGTACCAGGTTTTAGACTAGCAAAGACAAATAAAAGGTCCTTTTTAGTTAATTGTTTGCGGTTTTATAATAAAATTCCCAAACATATAACAATGCTCACAGAAGGAAAGTTCAAGTTGCATGTGATAAATATTTTGATTAAGAAATCATACTACAAAGTTTGTGATTACTTAAACGACAAAGATGCTTGGAAAGTTACGCCTCTGCCAAGCTAACACCTGTCACCTACGTAATTTAAACAAATATTGTAATAATCGTATTATATTGTATATAACACATTGTTAAAAGATGTTTAAAAGAATGGCCCCGAGTTTCTTGCCCGTTCTTCTCGCAGTAGCTATATAATTTTTTTTTGCTGAATGTGGCAGTACAATGTAGAATATTTCAATATTAAAATTTGTAATTGACCTTCATAAAAGCGTTGTAGACGCCTAAATTGAATAAATGAATTTGAATTTTGAAATTTTGAACACTGAATAAAAGTAGCTAATTTCAATCCACACTTATCTTTTAAATCTTCAGTCTTTTTAAGGAAAAAGTTCTTCTGCCATTGACAATAATGATTAGTTTTCCACTTGTTCTAGTGGTCACTGTCTGCTGTTTTCTAAAGGGGACTGGCAGGTGGACGATGGACAGCTGGTAGTGGATTGGGCATCGAGAGCATACTGTGACTATGTCATGGTCGTCGGAGTCTTTATGATCTTGGTATGCTGTATGCAGATATACAGGTGAAGTATATTGTTTTTAAATACTGACATTTAAATCATATTGTTTATTTTTTAAATGAAAGTATACCAGTGAAAGTCATACATAGCACTACTGGACCGATTTGAAAAATTCTTTCACCATTAGAATTCTATATTATCCCTGATGAATATGGGCTATAGAATATTTTCAAATAAGTTGAAAAGAGCGTCTAATCACCGAAGTTCGTCTTCGTGAACCACTGAGGATCTTAGCCTTAGGCTACGTGTCCTATAAAGACCGTGATGCCAAGTTGAATGCCTGGTAAGATTTATACACTATGCTATGCGACATTTAACAAAATTAAGTTCGAAATTCGAACATAAAAATATTATATAGCAAAGTAATTATAAACAAAATACAGTCCGTAAGTACGGAGATATGAGCGTAGTGCTGTATCATATAGAAATCGTAGAACAAGGATGGGGACACTGCTTTAGTAATGGACAGGCGTGACTGCTTGGCAGTCGCTTTACACGTTTCATCACTTCATAAAGTAAAAAATAAAACCATAAATTTAATTTATAGTAGGTATAGGTATATGATAATAGGTTATCCCAGGAAATACAAAATAAGTTTTAAAGTGGTGCCTATGTCATAAATTGGTTGGCATTACTACTGAATATTTATACTAGATTTGCATTTAATTCTTGGCTTGTTGGTGTACGTGCAGAGGCTCTGCTTTGCTCACCATTCTGGGTTTGATCCCAGGGTCGGACAATTTATTTGGTTTTTCTGACAGTTTAGATTTTGAATAGCAGTCCGGAGGTTGAATATTGCGCTCTAAGGACTAGGAGGCTAGCCCCTATTACATGAAACATGAATGGTTTTACTTCTGCTAACCCCATTAGGGAATAAAAGCGTGATATGTTATGTAATTTATTGAAGATGATACCTATTAAGTTAAGCGTGAAAATAGCGTGGTAAGCTAATCTTTCCGCGAAACAGTTGGTAAAGCTACGAATATGCAAAGAAATGCTAGCTCAAAAACAGCAAACACGCAAAACCTCAAAACGGCGGGTGTGGTTTAAAAGGGGTATGGAGCGGCGCAACCACATTTCCTTGACGCGACCAATCAGATGCGATGATTTCTAAGCGTTAAATCAATTAACCAATCCAATTCAATTTGGAAGATAGTGCATGTTTTGTTAATTGTAAACTTGATGAGTCCAAAATCAAAGCTATAACTGAATGAGAGTTACACTTCTTTACATATCTATTCGTAGGTATGTAGGTACTTATAATAAATATATTTAAAAAGAAGCCCTGTGAAGCATATTAATTTTAAAAATAGGTTCATAGTATCATAGTCTTTAATTTAGTAATTTTAGATATGTATATGGTAACACAAAGTGTGGTGGTCGCTTGCAGGTTGTCAATGTTCATGTACAAAGGCACCGACAGCTCGTTTCTGTCCGCGTTCCTGGAGGCGGTCGGGTGTCTGTACTTCTGCGGGCTCGCGGTCTCCGCGGCAGTGATCGTCACTGTGGGGTTCATGACTTGGTGCAAAGTCATGACTGAGAGGTTCCCTAGGTAAGGAGACGCATATACATGCTAAATAAACAAGTTGACATATCCAACACACCCAAAGTTCGAGAGCATGTTCTAGGAGGAGCTAAAGCTTGGTATGTTTCTTTTATTTTTAATTTATTGTGTGAGTTTTAATAACTCTCGCTGTTACAAACTTATAGAAAAGACGGGTTTTCAATTAATATTTTACATCTTTTTGAAACAAAAGTAAGGGCTGGCATAGCGGCTCAAGCGGCGCAAATATGGTAGTCTCGTTAGTAGTTAAGAGTCTTTACGCCTTGCGCTATCGTTCAAATTTAGGCATTTATCGTAGCGCGGCGCACACGAGCACACCGTTAGCAAGGATCGAGCGGTCAAAGACGATGTCGCATGGAATAAAACATTTTGATCCTTTTTGAAGTGTTATTTATTTTTGATAAATAATGTGGAATGTTATGTAACTTTGTAAATTAATTTCGCATCTTTACAGTTTACATACAAAGTAGACTTAAATGAACCTAATAATAAACCTCTCATTGACTAACATGCTAATGTACACCTATAACTATCGTCCATTGAAAATTTACATGAGCTTTGCATTTTTTAAAGCACGCAATTTTATTTTTGAGACATGTATGGGGTCTATAGAAGAAGCTTAACCTCAAGTTTGTGGGGTCGCCACCCTTGTCCCCCGGCCGCCATCTTGAAAAAAGGGGTGAAAACACGTATTTTGCGATATCTCAGAAACTATGCGTTTTACAAAATATTCGTTAGGACATAATTTGTAGCAAATTGCTTTGCCTATAAATATGGTACGTATATAACTTTGTGCCCTAAATTAAATATTAAAGAAGTTATAAGCAAAAATATATTTTTTTACTCTATAACTTTCTTTATACATTTTACAAAAAAATTACCCCAATAATCCAAGATATCGCGAAATAAGTGTTTTCACCCCTTTTTCCAAGATGGCGGCCGGAGGACAAGGTTGGCGACCCTACAAACTTGAGGTTAAGCTTCTATGGACCACCCACATATGTCTCAAAAGTAAAATTGCGCCCTCTAAGAAATGCAATATTCGGTCTTAAATTGTAACATTTCAATGGACTACTGTGTAGGTATCTATATTCGATTATGTACTTCTAACCATCATTGTATATAGGCAAATAACTTAGTTTTGTAGTTTGTATACCTGCTTTGTGCATGCATGTCTTGGTTCATTATATTTGTATAACTGCCCCGTTGGCGGAGCGGCTTTAATGGTCGCTACGGAAAGAAAATAAGGTGCGTTTAATATAGAAGTCTTAAATCCTAACTCAGGGTCGGTACTAATTGTTTAATAAAATATACAACGTCTATATTATTATAAAAATCTTTTATTTTTAACCAATTCAGTACACGGTACAGACCGTTACATAGTCTTGCCTTAAATAAAATTATTTCTTAGAGGCATATATCGTGCTTTTTGATGGCCAATTATTTCGTGTAAAAGACACTTGTTGTAAAAATGTATTACTTCGTTTCCATCTGTTTGGCCAAGTTAATACCTAATATAAAATAAAATAAAGAACAAATAAGAAAAAAAAATACATTTTAGCCTCTAGCTAGTTTCAAGTTTTTTTAAAAACTTTTTTCTTATATATGGCAACCAAGCAACTTTTTGGTTTTTGCCATAGTAAAAAAAAATTTAACCATAAAATGGAACCGACTTCAACACCCAAAGTGTGAAATAACATGTTGAAGTCGGTACCATGATAGTTCAAAAGTACCTATGATCACAATATTGTGCGCATGGTACCGACTTTGACAAGTTATTTCACACTTTTGGGTGTTGAAGTCGGTTCCATTTTATGGTTACATTTTTTTTTACCATGGCAAAAACCAAAAATTCGGTTCCATTTATTGGTTAAAAAAATGATCACTAGTTTTAGTAACCCTTGCTACTTACGATATCGATTGTCAATGATTATATCATCAAGATAGGTAAATACTTTTCAGTTATTGGAGTGTAACGCAAAAAAAGACTTGACTGATTTTGATGCAATTTAAATAGGACCAAACGATAAGCATCAGCTTTCAAACAAAAAAATAATACTCAAAATCGGTTCACCCTTTCAAAAGTTCTGAGGTAAAAAACATAAAAAATACAGACGAATTGAGAACCTCCTCCTTTTTTTGGAAGTCGGTTAAAAATTCAATTCCGTTCAGGAAATAATAAATCCTAGTTAATAATGAAAAAGGCATGGTCTCAACAAGAATACCTTTACAATAATAAAAGCATACGCATAGATCAAAACAACTCGGTCACGCTATATTTTCATTGCGCACCGTAGTTGCGGCACGTGTAGGGCGCGGGATGAGCAGCGATACGTCCTCCCTCCGCGAGCGCTAGGCGCAAACTGAGATGCAAGGCGTTGTGTTCCGTAATTTATAGGTCATATTGAAAAAATTGTATAAAATACATTTTTCACTAAATTAACGACAAAATATTATTATCTATTAAATAAAAACTTCAACTAATGAATTGCATATTTATTTATTTGATAAAATACCAGATTTTGTAGAAATAACAAGAAATTTGAATGGTATTTTTGTGCCAAAAGTGCCCTTTCAATCCCTTATTTACTCAGTTGTAACATATATTTATCAAAATGTTATTAATGCACTCCATTGGTGGTAATATGATTGGTTTACTGATATTTTTCAATCTTTAAAACGAATAATTTTTGTTCGATAAAAAGACTGTTGAAGTTACACTGATGAAGAAATTTATGAAAACATGAGTTGGTAAAAATTTTTTTGTCGGGTTTCAGTTGTTTTTTTTATTGTTTTGGTTAATGCACTCCATTAAAAAAACAATAAACTTTCTTCCTGCATCATTTAAAAAACAAAAACTTTTATACTTTAGCTGCAACAGCCTTGAGAAAAGGGCTGTAAAATGGCTTTGCTGGGATAAAGGCTCTTAAATATTTGAGCCATTTAGTGTACATCCGTGTGGACCGGGAGCTCATTGTATTTTCCAAAACTTATCAGAGCGCTTGGTCGATGCGACGCGTGATCAAAATGCTGGCATTTATTTGTTTTTTTTTTGTTTATTTGGCCACATTTAAATCCAACGAAGTAATGTTGGCAGCATGCTGCCAACTGACAGTGGGCTGGAGCTATTAGCCTGTATGAAGGCCTGCAATGGCCTTTAGGTTACCTAAATGATGTTGTTGTAGTAGATGTGTTAAGTTAGTGACGTGTTATTAATAAAGGCAATAAAAATGCATCAAAGAAGTAAATAAATTATAAACGTGCGAATCGAGCCTCGCTCTATTAGTGTTCCATCGTAACAGCACGTAATAGAACATTTTGTTGGTTTTGATCACAGCTTCTAAAACTACGTTTTAAATTCGCGTTTTTTTAATTTCTTGGTTATATATACTAGTACATTGTAGAACACAACATTGGAATTCTAACTTAGTTTTGATATAGAACACATAAAGTAAATTGGTCTGACAACTTTGATAGAGACATACAGCACAGCCATATCACGCTACGTTTTGCCCTTTGGGCGCTGAACCCTGAAAAATAACCTTATTTTTAATAAACTACAATATACATAACAACATATTATAAGAAATGTTGTAGCCATGTCTGATGTGGAGACTTTTTAAGATGGCTTGAATCATATCTACGTAATCGTTGTCAAGCTGTGGTCGTGGGCGGACTTCGTTCCGACCTAATAAGCGTCCCACAGGGATCAATCCTCTCTCCTTTGCTCTATACGGCTTATCTATACGATGTGGGAAAGTGTTTTATATTTGCAAATTACTATATGTACGCAGACAATACAAAAATTTACTATTCTGTTAATAATCAAACTGACTGCATAAAGCTTCAGCAAGATTTGGATAGACTAAACTGATACTACTTTGAATATAATATAAATGACACTAGTATTTAATAAACTAAATTAATTAGACTTAGGCACCCTTTTAGATTATAAATTGTTATTTAATGAACATATTTCTGAATCAATCAGTAGATCATACAAAAACTTAGGTTTCATTTTAAGATCAAGTAAACGATTTTCCGATATCAAATGCTTAAAAATATTGTATTTTGCATATGTCAGGAGTATCCTTGAGTATTGCAGCTATGTTTGTCTCCACAATACATAACCTATGTACATAATATCGAAATAGTTCAAAGCAAATTTATAAGATAAGATAATATTATTTATCGTTTAGATTTCCATATACGGCATAGAAGCAGTAATTATGAAGATTTTTGTAAATTTCATAATGTATTGACCCTGAAAGACAGACGCACATTGTTAGACATGCTATTTCTTCATAAAGTATGCCACGGCGACATTGACAGCACATAACTTACAGAACTGTTCCTGCAGTTCCGTACTAGACATACTAGCTTGTTCTAAATTCCAAGATCACACACTAATTATTCAGCTAACTCAGTCATCATTAGAACGCAGAAATTCTATAATACTAAATTTAGTTCAATCGATCTTTTTAACATTAATAAACAGCTATTTAAAAAATTGGTTATTAATTTAATAATTAACGAATAAAGTGAGTTTATTTATCTCTCTCATCCCTTACATAACTCACTCATACATACTCTCAAATTTTACAACCCCACACATACACACACACACACGGATCTACCCTTTAACACACAAGATGCAACCACTGTGTAAATGTAGTAATATGTGAAAAAACAACCTCTATTGAAAATAAATAATTTGTAAATATATAAACTAACTTATAATAAAACCTTGTTTCTTTGTTATTTTTAAAATATGCATTAAGTACCCAATCAGAAATAATTTAATTCAATTATTTCTAACAAATGTTGATTTAATTTCAACAATACCTTCCTACCTTATTATATATTATACCTATGTTTATGCTCTTTATGAATTAAGCTTGTTAATATAAAATAAATCCGTCATTGGATGTAAGAAATATCACTGTATGATTATGTTAATTTTGAAGTAAGATCTTTGGATTTTGTGAATTAAATAAATAGATAGTCTTAAATAGTGGTCGCCTAATCCATACAACAAACCCAAAACTTTTTAATGCCTGTAAAGTGTAAGCAACGATAATACCAACTGATTGATGATGTTTTTTTTTTATTCCAGTTGTGAGATAGCAGCCGGCCTCGACATAGACAAAAAGGACGAAATATCAACCAGCGGGTTCTACATGGAAATTGGCTCTGTACAGGTATATATATATATATATATATACATATACATAGAACACAGTACAAAATATAACACACATAACGCTTGTTGATGTTGTCTTAGGTTTTCGCGATTATTACATATAGAAATCAAACAATTTTAAACAGTTTAAATCCTCGTCAGAGAGACCCGGTTTATGCCAAGAAAGTTACATGAGACTCTCAAAATAAAAAAAAAAACAAATTTCAATAGAGACGATGGTACGCAAGTACCACCTGCTTGGGAGCCTGTTATCAAATTAATTAAATCCCATGGCCGACACAAATCTGCAAGACCTCTGGACACTGTGAGTGAATACTGCGGGAATAGGGAACGTTATGATTAACATTTTGTAATAAAGGAAAATAAAACATAAAATTTCTGACGGTATTCCAAATAATTTCTTAATAACTTGTGATAAATAAAACCAATTATTCACCCCGTGACCACGATCACTGCAAAGTGTTTGAAACGTCGTCGGGACAAAAATAAAATATGGGGATATAAAAATGGGTGAATCTCGTTCAATAGTGGACGTTAGAGTTTATGTGATGATGATATTGATTAATTGGACGAAAGCACGAGCATCTTCGTCTTCTGAGTATGCCATGCTTACCTATGCGGACACGGTTTAACTCTTTTCTAGCAGGTAGAAGTAAAGAGTTGTACACAAGGGCAACATTTAGGTCTCATGCCTTTCAATCCTTACTGTGCTCAGTAGTTTACACCACTTCTTTACGGGATTTAAAATCGGCACTTGCACCAAATAAAGCTTTGCTCACTTGTTTAGTAAATAATTAAGTAATGTATGTCTCGTTTGTAACTGCGCAGTTCGGTGCGTGGGCGCTGTTCGCGACGTGGGTGGGCCTGGGCGTGTTCTCGACGCTGAAGGTGTGCCGCTACCACCAGCTCGAGAACATCCAGGTCTCCATGTACCGCGAGCGGCAGCGCCTCGTCAACGACACGGGCTCGCCCACAATGCACGACGCCGACGGCCGGTCCTCTCCGCCTGCGCTATCCCACTCCTAGGGACTATACTCAATACAGATACGGCTCAATTCATCGTTTTAAAACATGTCCTTTCGCGCACTATAACTATTTTATAATGTAGCCATGAAAGGATTGAATTACAAAATATTGCTTCGATGTCGCGTGATTGGAACGAGATTTATAAAAAAAATACTTTGATGTTTATTTTGTTTGTTCTAGTTCTATGTTAGGGCCTGTTTACTGTGGGAATGGACCCGTTGTTTTTGTTAAATATACGAGTCTTTACACAGATGTGATTGTTCCCAGGTATTACAAGTAAGTACTTGCCCAAGAGATCAACATTATTTGTCATGTATGTTTGATTGTTCTTGTATTCACCTAACTGCACTGGTTCTGAAATTAGATTCAAAATGTAAAATTGTGGTCAGTGTAATTGTGGTAGAAAATGTATTTTATAATATTATACCCAATTATTGGTTTATTTAAATAATCTACATCCTAGTAACGCTAATAGAAATAATGACAATTACATTTAATTTTAATAAATAGTAACAATTCCACCAATTTCAAGCTGGAAAATACGCGACGCGTTTCGTTTCTACTCGGATCAGTAGCTGCAATTTCCAAGCGCACGATCGAGATCTGACGTTATAGACTATGTTATAAATTGTATATTATTTTCTGTGGATTTCTCAACTTAGTTATCAATATTATTGTAAAAGTATTGTGGTTTTGGCATTAAAGTTGGTGAAATGTCTTATAAAATTACAAGATTTTTTTAAATAGCGATAGCTCAATTGGTATATTTTATATAGTCCGTTTTTTTAACAAACGATATTGACAGAGTGAGATGGGTCATTGCCGTCATTGGTCAATGCCTTTGTTCTTGTTTTGACATTGTTAAGGTCCGTTCATATTGCATACATGTAAAATTTACTGTAGAAAAAATGATGTTATTATTTTATGATTTTAATTTGCATACTTAGTGTTTACGTTCGCGTTTATGATATAAAAAAATATTGTAATAGTATACATATTATGCACTAGATGACCAGAACACACCAATCAAATAATTCTACTACAATTCTTGTAATCTTCAAAAATATCGTCATCCTTCTGATGAACTTTCTGCAGAAACGTCAATAATAAATTGCTCAAATATATTTTGTACATGATTGTCGACTCCGTACATTTTTGATTCTATCTTGGTTATCACATGATTGCGACAATATTACCACCATTTTTATCTATCCACTTTAGCTACTCCTTGTAACAAAAGAGTTCAGACTTCATAAATTTTATAACTTTTGTTATTTCCTGTCATAGCCCCTCACTTGAGACCAAACGAGTTCAATTGGGTTGAGCTCACTGTGAAACGTCGGCAAACTTATGACGAGACGATTTGTTGACTTAGCCACATTTTTTTCAAAACGATCTTTGTTTTGCTTACCCTAATTCAAAAGTTTACTACTTTAGCAACTTTAGTATTGATTCGTTACAAGCAATATTTTTGGACGTGCAGGTAGTCGAAGACTCAACTGAATGTATCACATGTAACTACAGAGTTCGTGTGGAACGGACTTTAGTTGATTGCGTGGGCCAATCGCAACGCAGTAAAATTTTCAGTACTCGTTTGTTAAAAAAAGCAGACTATAGATACTAATTCATCTAACGTGATGATAAGTCAAAGTTGGAATAAGAACTATCGTTCTTAACATTGAATCTGAATTAAATCAACTTCGTTAGTACAAGTAGTGTCGCGTCGTCATCGCGACCGTAGCGTCATCTAGCGCTTTATAAAATATCTAGTTTATACTTGAATTTCATTCATGACATGTATGTATTTGAGTTTTCCTACGAAAACTCATTTACATAAATATGTTTCGTTATTTAATTTATTTATATTCTATTCTCTTTAATTTTCTGGAATTTATCACTGATTGCAACATTCCAATGACATTTTGTCGTACCACCACCATGGGGGTCGTTTGCACTGAACTATATTTTGGTACATTGTTTTCGTTTGTTCGCATTACGTTCAAGCAAATTTTGTAAAGTATTGAAAGCAAAGAGTTATACAAACGAAGCTGTATGTAACGGAGGCAAACGAAGTTGTTCCAGTGTGTGATATTGTATGAACTACTTACCGCCCAGATAATGATTAGAAATAAGAATTTAAATAATAAATAGTTAAAATTTATTTGAGTATATTGTTTTTGATATATATCTACAAAATTATCAAGAATATTATTATGTAATTTATGTATGTATCTATGTATGAGATAACAGGTATATTGGTAGTAGGCAATAATTATTAAAGTTAATTAATTACTATTTATATGTAGTATTGTAATTATTTGTGACAAGTTAATGGTCTGAAATTTGCGCAAATTATACTCTTAAGTGATATAAAATTCGAAAGTAGCATATCTTATTTCATATTTGACTTTCTAGATATTCAAAATAAAAAAAAAAATTAATAAATATTGGAATTGTATAATTTTTTTATGTGTCCATTTGAGAACCATTATTTTTGGTAATCAGTAAACATGAACAAAGTTATAATATTCTTGATCTACAACTTTTATTTTTACCATATTATATACTTTTATTATGGCATTATATTTAGGTAAGTGTATACAATCAAAACATCACTTGGTATTCGATTACATATTTGTTATAGATAAATAAACGATGTTATAGATATTTAAACGATTGAATTAGTATTCAATAAACGATACTTTAGCATAGACTAAAGACTAATTAGTCATATAGAATAATTAGTTTTTTCTCTATGACGTGCAATTAAATAATATTAATTGAATGGTTGGTGATTTTGTTCAAAGTATAAAGAAACGCATTTTTTTAACTATAAATTATTACATTGTTATTAGTTATTTCATGAAGTTTAAGTTATAAATATTACTTTATTTTATTCTAATAAATAATTGTATCATTAATTAATATAATGTATATTAGTGATAAAATAATGCCATTGAAATACAATTTGATCTAATAACTTATATCCTAGGTATTTTCAATTTCTATAATAGATCAGCGTTTAGATTAAATGGATAGGTTATGTACCTATAGTGTTAACCTTATCTGGTAAATGAGACTAAGTATATTAATTAAAAAACAATTTACTAATAATTATGATTTTTATTTACAATTTATATGTACATGTACTTCCTATAATATATATACAATACATTTATTACGCCTGGAATACACATGATTGTAGTAAGATGTGTGCTATCGCTCGAAGTGTCTTCAAGCTATTGGTAGTACAAGGCACAAGGGTGACATTGAAACCTTCGTAGGTTAGACCATACAATGTCTATATAGCATAAGCGACGACACTCAAAGTATTTTTATTACAGTAGTTGTATGCTGCTGTGTGGTGGTAGCATCTGCTCAAACTAGCATACGTTCGTTCTACTATGTTAGCTTACGGAACATTGAAACTGTATGTAGGGAAAAATTATAATATCTCTAATTGATCAAAAAAAAAAAATATCACATAATATCTCAAATGCCCTATCACCATGCAAATAGGGCAAAACTTATTACATTGTAAATGCGATTGTTTGTCAGTGTGACAATAATTAATTCTAGGTTAGTCTGAACAACATCTCTGATCACATCATTCCATTCTATCAACTATAAAAAAAAATTTGGTCCACACAATTGCATGTTAACCCTTAATAAGGCAAAGGACAAATGCTTACCACCTTAATTTTGTGGCTCTGGAAGCTAGCGGAATGACTTGCGATCTGTCACTTTCTATCTATTGAACAAATGAAATTGATATCTTTGACTTTCTTCAAATGGCAACACATAAAAAATAAAATACAGTTTTTTGCTAAAATTGCGTATTTTGTGTGTAAAACAGTAAACAATTGTTCTACAAACATTCCGGTAAGTACTTTTGAATGATTTCGTACTGTAATTGTATGTACTGTCCATGTTTTCTTAGAAAATAACCTTCATAATTGTGATTCGTTTTCTTGGAAAACTAACCTAAACTTGGTGGTAAACATTTTACCATTGCCCGTTTAAAACCCGATATTTATCAATGATGTATGATATGACCTCCTATATTTCAGGCGACATGTCGTCAAACAAGAAGTTGACCGATCAATGCATTGCAAGTATTCTAGAAGACGATCTATATGATATAGAAACTGAGTCGGATGAAGATGATTCAAATCTTGAACCCGATTTCATCCAAGATTTGGATATCAATGATGCAGTCAAAGGGCTTCAAAATTTGTTTGGATATGAGCCTGAATTAGTGGATATTAAACTGGCACCGCCTAGACAACTGCTGGAAGAACCAGAATTCGAATTTTCTGTGGTAGAACCCTATGAAAATGAACCTGAATTAGTGGATATTACACTTCGACCGCCTAGACACCTGCTGGAAGAACCAGAACCCGAAGTTTCTGTGATAGAACCCTATGAAAATGAGCCTGAATTTTTGGATATTAATGCACTGCTACCTGAAAATCCTATGGAAAACCAAGGACTTGAAGCAAACAATGTTGTAACGGAATCTCTAGAACTGACTAACAATGAATCTATAAGTAATACTGTACAATTTTTACTTGTATTGGTCAACTGATCCTTTTTACAGAAACCCAGATATTGCATCAACATTTACTTCAAAAAGATTCAAAAAGCTTTTAGAAAATTTTCACCTGAATGACAACAGTGAAGAACCATTGAGAGAGTCACCAGTTCATGATAAATTATACAAAATATGTCCCCTCATAACAATATTCAATCAGGTATTCCAAAATGAATGTACACAGTCTACAAATCAATCAATAGATGAGTGCATGGTGAAATTCAAGGGCAAAAGTACAATAAAACAATACATGCCCAAGAAACCCATCTCGATGCGATGCCAAAACAGGCTACATTTACAGTTTTGACATTTATATAGGCAAATCAGATGTAAATGCATCAATGGAAGAGGGTCTTGGATACAACGTGGTTATGAAACTCTCTAATGGTGTTCCACGTAACACACTTCTGGCTTTTGATAATTTTTTCACCGGAATACCTTTATCAAGAGATTTATTGACGCAAAATGGGATCTACTCTGTTGGCACTGTACGGTAGAATCGAAAAGGGCTGCCAAAAGAAGTTCTACCCAAGAACAAAACAAAGAACGAGAAACTAGCAAAACATGAGTTCATGTATTTGTCAAAGTCACCAGTTTCAGTTGTTCAGAGGATGGATACAAAGATCGTAACTGTTGTAACTACCGCCCATGATCCAAAGTCACTAACAACAGTGAAAAGAACACAAAAAGATGGATCGAAGCTAGAAATACAAATCCCAACAGCTATTGCTCAATATACCTTGAATATGGGAGGAGTAGACAAATTTGATCATTATCGTGCATCATACCCCATTGGGCGTAAATCAAGGCGCAACTGGTTTCGCTTATTTTACTTTATGTTCGATGCGGCAGTGATAAACTCCTACCTAACATATATACATGTACATAAACAAAAGGTACATACCCACAGAGAGTACAGATTGCTTTTGGCGCGAAGCTTAGTGGATGGATTTACCACTAAAAAGAAAACCACAGAAATCTACAAGAACAAAAGAGGTGGACAATTTGGAGTTCCAGAAGAGATCAGACTCTCTAGTCTTCCATATTATCCCGAAGATCAGAAGAAATTCACAAGATACAGGTTTTGTAGCACAAAACAGAAACAAAAACGTTCTAGAATTATATGCCATGTGTGTCATGTAGCATTATGTGCAGCTCCATGTTTTAAAAAATTTCATGCTGCCTCTTCAGAGGACATTGAAGACATGGACATCAGCATTGCATCTGGCAGTGGCACATCCTAAATGGGCAGTGGCAAAACATTTACCTCCTAGTTCAGTTCCTATTAGGGCAATGGTCATATATTTACCACCATGTTTTCTGAAGGTTGTACCTATATGTTTTAAATTTTAATTCTCTATTCTGTATTGGGACCAAATAAAGATATTAATTTCAACAGAAAAAGTACATTTTATTATAAAAAATGCCATGCCCTATTAAGGGTTAATGTACAAACACATATTATGGGAAAACGATGAAGAGACTTATGCATGTGATGCATTTACAGCAGCTAATATCCAAGACTGGACTAGAAAGCTGGCACTAGAATCATTCCTGTTGCATAAACCGCCCTGCATCTATACATTTTTTCATCACCCTTGCACGTAAACAGTATCTAAACATATAGGTTAACTTGGTCGTAATGCTCCATATATTATAACCCTCGAGCGTTTTTAATATATATCACAGCACACAGGGTCATGCAAGTTCAAGGAAGGAGTTTACACGCAATTCAAAAATTGTCTTGAAATATTATCAAAACAGGAATTTCATTACAATCTCGCTACATATTACTTAAATACTCAACTAATTTCTTAATAATCGATTTTAATGTTTTTTTTTATCATAACCTCGAAATTACTTTATTTTTTTACCCTCCGTCATGGCTATACCTACGTCCCTTAACATTTCTGAACGAAACATCTGTATAATCTGCTGTGTGGGCAAAAACCCGGCATCCGCTTAAAAAAAAGTTCATGTATTTCTTAATAATAGTTGTACTGACTAGTGTATTAAAGCAATAATACATAATTCTTTACTCGCAAGTGATGAAAAACTTTGTATGTTTTACGGGCGGTACGTGAATTACGAACCTCGACTCAGAAAGTCTTTGACTTCGGGCTTCTATAGCCTCGATCGTAATTCCTTCCTTACCGCCCTTAGTACACAATGTACTAAAAGAAAACTATTTTCCGGTAGTCATTGAGAGCCAGTAGCTATTGTAGATTATGCGTTGACCACCTTCGATAACATCATCATTTGCCAACAGGTGAGATTGTGGTCAAAGACTTTACTATCAGAATTAAATCTTCCACATCCACAGGAATCTACATTACAACACGGCACTAACCAGATATAGTTCACAATATTAGAAAGCACTGCTAAAGGTTCCACAAGCGGACACCACCAAGATGTTCAGCTTGTGCCAAATCCTGCCATTAAGTTTTTTTATGGTTCATCAAAGTGACTTCACGTTGCTTGATGAAAAGAGAAGATGGCATCAGGAAGCGTTGACCATCAATGCAGCCGTAGGGTATGCTAATCGCCATCTGTATGACGACCAGAGAAATGCTTTTTAAAGGCCCCGCCCTCTGCAAGGACCAACGTACGCCGGCAGAGCGTTCTACATTTTAATTACAAACGTACTCCTTAATCCTTTTAGCTCTTCATTTCGACATTTGGAGCAACACCAGCATATTGAGCGAAATGTTTATTCTCCATGTGCACTTTCAAGTAACGCTTTTGTTTGAACTTGGAGCCGCAGAGGTCACACTCGTGACAGCCGGGCTCGTGACGTCGCGAGTGACGTATGAGATCGAAGCCGACACTGAACCCACGTCCGCACACTTTACAAACGAAGTCTTGTTTCTTCGCGTGACGCGCTTCGTGCCGTTTGAGAAGCGTGCGCCATCGGAACGCGCGGCCACATTGTGTACAAGGGAACTGCCGCTTGTCTGTATGCGTTTGCACGTGAGTGTACCGGCCGGCCGCAGAGCTGAACCCTTTCCCGCACACTTTACACGAGTACGGTTTGTCTTTCGTGTGCGTTCGTTTATGTACTTCTAGACGTTCTTTGGAAACGAAAACTTTGTCGCAGGACTCGCACGATATATCTTTGTTTATCGCATGGGCATGCTTCAAGTGGTAGTACCAGCTTGATAATGAGGTGTAAGTTTTTCCGCAAACTTGGCAGGGACCTGGTGGTTTCTTGACTTTCTTGGACTCTTTGGTTTCTGAGATTTCAGTTGATGGGACGGAGGTTACCTCTTCGTCATTTGAATGTCCATCTTCAGTATCCTCGATGGCATCAAATACTGACTCCGGTAGTCTTCCGAAGTCGTTTTCAATGTCACTGTGATCTGAAAACTCGTCTCTTTTAGGAGATAAGTTTTTTTCGACATCTCCGTGGCTTTCGGAATCCGAAAGCACTTTCTCGATGGTAGGTTCTATATTAGGAGGGCTATTGTGCTTGCCTTCATTTCTGCTTCCATGCTCAGATCTCTGCTGCTCAGATACTCGTATAGATTCGGAGTAACTCGGTGGTGCTGTATTATGTTTGCTTTGGCTGATCTCCACGGATTCAGCAGCACGCAATAATAGGAGGACTGGTTTTGAGCTCTGCAACCTCACATCTTCAGATGCATCTAAACTTTCTGGAACTGGCGGAGATGGATATTTGACTGGCGGAGTGACTGGGGTGGGAGGTGGAGGGGGAGTGGCAGGCTTTGGCAGTGGTGCAGGCGTTTTTGGGGGTATTCGTTGGATTCTGACGACCGGGATCACTATTTTCATTGTGGGCTTCTTTAAAATTTCAGGTTCATTCAAGTCTTTTTGATCGAGTTCATCTGCTTCTATATGCTTCCCCATGTGTTCCATCATAGTAACTTTGTTTCTGTAGAGATGGCATTCGGCACAAAGGTACAGTCTTTCCGGGTGAAAATCCAGCAGGTGGCTTCGGAGGTCTGAGTCTGGAACGTCTCGGGAACAGAACTCGCACGGTACAATAGCTCTAGGCGACTCGTCCAACCTGCAAACCAATAGAGCCCGTTGTCAGTTCATGTCGCTGACACAGAAACACACACTTCAACTTCTTTAATGTGCAGTAGAATAACTTCTGCAGCATCAATGGCAGGGTTCGTTCAAAAAGTCTATATAGAAGGGTCACTCAATACCGAGATAATTGTTTCAACACCTCCACAAACTTGTTCTGATCACTAAGATCATATTATCACAGTCACAGTTTCTTCCCCGTCTCGTCTGACATGCGTACGCGCATGAGCACTAAGTTGCGCGCGCAGTCTAAAGGTCTTCCCACACGCACACACGTGTTTTTTTTCACCTGTGTGTACAGTAACGTGAGCTCTCAGTTCTGATCGCCTTTTGAAGGTAGCTCCGCAGTACGAGCACGGGAGCTTCGCAGCATTATGAACGAGCCTGTGCATGCGTAACGCGGCGGCAGACTTGCTCGCGGCGCCGCAAACGTCGCAAATGTATTCCCGCGTGTTTGTGTGCGTGCGCGCGTGGTCAACCAAGTGATTCTTTCTGGAGAAGGTTCTGTCGCAGACGTGACAAGTGAAGGGACGTTTCCCACCGTGAAGTTCCTTGGTATGCCGCGCGAGGTTCCCCCCGTCGAGGAAGGCCTGCCCGCACGCGTGGCAGCTATAGCGCCTCGCGGCGGCGTGCCCACGCGCGTGACGCTGCCACCCGCCCGCCGACACCACCCGCTCGCAGATTCCACAGCGTGCGTATCGTTTCCCATCTTCACCGACGATTACAGAGCTCGGTCGAGCGGGCTCCTCCTTCGTTACGTCTCCCGCCGCTGTCCTTTCATCGTTGAAATCGTCTGCCTCTAGTTTCACTTCGAGCTCGGTTCTGGAAAGGCACATTGGACGGGTCAGCGTAACGCGGGCGGAAGAATCGACTAGAATTTGAGGTCACAAAAAATACAACTTTTTGAATAATGAGTGTTATTTTATCTGCGAGAAGAATGTTTATCAAGTCTTTTGACGACGCAGAAAGTTATTGTAAGCATCTATCTTGTTCTTTGCACGGCGTGAATTTTGTTTTCAATGAAATACATTTATTTTAATAATCACTATCGTTGTTTATTGCGTTGGACGGCGGCGTGTCAATCCTCTTATGATCCCATATCACGTCACTTTTGCAATAGTATTTATTGACTTTTAACTTTATGCTAGTAGGGAGCGACGCGTTCGTAGAGAGGTGGCGGCGGCGGGGGCGGCGGCTGCTGCGGTTCCAACTGGTGCATCCGTTTGACGTGATGTCGCAAGGCGCGACGTTGCCGGAAGGCGGCCGGACAGAAGTCGCACGCGTGCGGTCGCGCGTCGCCGTGCGACAGTCGATGCGCAGTTAGCTCATGTCGCTGTCGGAAACGTTTGGTACAGAGATCGCACGGATGGGGCCGCTCGCCCGTGTGCCGCAGCCGATGCCGCACCAACCCTGCCCGCAGCCGGAAGTGAGCTCCACATTCAGGACAACAATGCGGCCGTCGGTCCGAATGAGTTTTACTATGTGCGTGTAGCGAGCCGCTTTGCGCGAATCTTTTCCCGCACCACCCGCACTCGTAGGGCCTCTCGCCGGTGTGGATCCTCATATGTTGCTTCAGGTTCTGCGAGTTGGCGAAGGAGCGGCGGCAGTGGCGGCACGAGGGGCGTCGGCGACGCTCGTGCGTTTCCGTCACGTGCCGCTGCAGGCCGTTCGGCGCGCGGAACTGCTTCCCACAGACGTGGCAAACGCAAGGCCGTTCCCCCGTGTGTATCCGTCGGTGGAAGATGTAAGTGTGAGCCGAGCTGAGTTGTTTCCCGCAAGTAGCGCACGCGTATAGGAGTTTACCGTCGACCCGCACGCGGGCGGCCGACAGCTCCGCGCGGGTTTCTTTGTCGAGTCTATCACGTCTCATGTTTCGATGCGACAAATCGTCGTACTGGTCCACGTCATCCCCGTTATCTTCGTTTGCGACTTCGCTCTCCGATTCGTCTGACACTGGTTCTGCGGGATCGGCGTGGTCTTCAGCTATGTGATTTCTGAACTTTACGAGGGCGTCGTAGAACTTTAAAAACTGGTCGGTCTTTTTCGACGCCAGATTCGCCAGCGGGATGTCATCTTCGTCGGAATCCGACTGGGCAGTATCCCTTACGATTTCGTCGCTGTCGTAATTGATAAGGTTTTCTCCATTGTGGCCGCGGTCGCCGGTCCTGCAACAAACGGTCTCACTTTACTGTGTGTGCGCGCGTGCGTGGCGAGATGGGAACTCTTCCGAAAGGATTTGTAGCAAAGATGACATTGATGTCTCCTAATGTCTAGGTGCATGTCTAGATGACGGTCGAGAGAGTTCTTGGCCCGGAACCGCTTGTTGCAGAACTGACAGAGGAAGGGCCGCTCGCCCGAGTGCAGCCGAGCGTGTACGTCCCGACTGGACCCCGTGGGGAACCTCTCCCCGCACACGCTACACACAAATCTAAACTCCCCTTCGTGAGCCACTCTGACGTGTTGGGTCAGGTTTCCTTTCGTGCTATATTCTCGGCTGCATTTATCGCAGCGATAGCGATTCTCGTTCTTGATGTGCGATTTCATGTGAACGAACATATTATATTTGTTGGAAAAAGTTTTGTTACATTCGGGACATACGGCCGGAATCCATTTTTGATTCTTTCCGTTTTCTTTCCTTATTTTCCTCGAGCGTCCTTTTTCTTTGTGTACCTTGCTGACGTGATTTTTGAGGTCTTCTGCTGAGTCGGCTGTGAAGCTGCAGCTTTTGCACATGGTTTCCGTGTCGTATATTAGTCGGTTGACGTGCTGCACTTGTAGATGCGTGACGTAATCGATCTTGCTGTTGAAATTGACTCCACAGCATGTGACACCGAAGTCTATTGATATATCTAAGTGCTTATTGAGATGGTAGATTAGACGGGTGGTGGATGAAAAAGAGGTTTCGCAACAAGGACAGAGGAGTGTAGGCAACGGTTTCGATTCGATGGCTTGAGTTTGTTGTGTCGTGTCTGAATTTCCTTCTCCTTCCGAACTAGATTCAAGGGCTTCTTCGAAAGTGACATGGTCTTTTACAAACATATGTATGGTATCTTTCTCTAACAATTCAGTATGGTGTTCTGTAATATGTTGGGAGAATTTTTCCACTGTCAGAGAAGGCTTTATGGGACATTTTTGGCAAACCAATTGCATTTCCGAGTTGTCTTCAGCCATATTTAGTGAATGTAAGTATTCCATTAATACTGTTTTAATTAGTATAAATAGATGTTCTGACCTGCAAATAAATTACAAAGAGAATAGATCTAGGGGATATTGTTGAATATTATTCATAATATCAGTAAGAAGGTTGGAGACACCAACCCATGATTTTATGCAGCATCAAAATTATTATTGATGGTTTGAATGATGATTTTTATTTTACTATTATTTCTAAATAAATTGATCATCTGTGAAAAGTAATGGGAATATTGATCAGTTTTCAAGTTTCAACAGATTTGAGGAAATATTATGCCCAGCAGCTTTAGTAAATTTTTTATTCAAACCATTTGAATTAAGCATATATTATTTCTGGGATATTACTTACTTTTCTTGTTTAGTTTGTCCCTGATTATTACTAACAGTAGGATGCTGCTGCACCTGAAATAAAAATTATATAAATTTTTACATGTGGTCAGAGGCAGAATTTACTAAGCATTTATATAAATGAAATAATCACAAATAGTTTATTTTTTTTAAGAGCAGTTGCTCTTAAATAAATTAAACTATTTGTTAATATTATTTAATATTTTTATTAGAATATAACATCTTTGTTATAACCGTGATTGTCACTATTTTGTTAAATTGCTGATAGCCTAACTTTTGACTTATCTTGGTAAGTCTAAATGGTAATTCTTAGGTAGCCTGAAAAACATATTCGGCCGAAGATGTTTTCCAGGCTACCTACCTAAGAATTCCTGGCTCTGAAGGACAGCAGCCGGAACAAACCGTTGGGTGCTTGGCGACGGATTTTCTACTTGAGGTTTGTAGTTAGCCATGCGACTATTCGCAAAATGCCCTACCACACTGACGTAATTATTGCATTCCTTAAGTAGGATCTACACAGTCCGAAACCATGGGCTCCGCCCATTGGCCTTGGCGGGAGGCTTGTTGCAAACCACCGTTGGAATTTGCTACTACACAGTTCGAAACCACAGTGTGTTTCGAACTCTCGCGCCGATAACACGCATCCAACGAAGGCCAAAATACACACGATATCGCTTAATTTATACGTTTTAAAATTACTATCTATATATGAAATTTGGAAGAAAAATATGTCATAAATAATGCATTATATTTGGTCGCGGCTTTTATACCTACGTATCTCAAAGAGGGAAACGCGCTATGCGTGCGCTCCCGCCATGCGTGTGCTCTCGCCGGCTGCAGCGGCATACTGCCCTCGCGTGGTTTGTGACCGGCGTCTACACAGTGGGAAATAGTGGTCGCTAACCACGGTTGACAACGCATGCTCGCAATCCAAGGGCGTTGGAAAGTCAAACGTAATTTGGTCGCAATTGTCGCAAACCATCATCTCCACAGTTGTAAACCATGGTTCGGGACCATGGTTTCGAACTGTGTAGATCTGCTTTAACGACCGACGACGGAACGTGCCATCTGAAGCACGGCAAAACTCTTAGTAGTATATGTCACTAGCATTCACCCATCGCGCAGTGGATGGTGCTTACCTAGTTGACCGGTTAAGGCAAATCCTGCTGCGAAGCTCCATAACTAACATTTTTACGAGCATACATAACACTCGCAACTGCAGAATCGGTAAAGTTATCATTATATATTTCTTGAGGAACATGAGTCCCATTTTATTTCATACTAGCTTTCCGGGCGAGGCTCCACCCGCGCGGTCTCGCGTCACTATATGACTAACACTGTAGAAGAATGCCAAATAAACCAGATAATCCGTAGCTTACATATGTTTAATGTCTAAATACATATGTAGCAGAACTAAGTCTCCCTGAGAGATCATGTATATGAGAATCTCATTATAAAATTGAATCTATTTTGATTCCCAGAAAGACTGTAACGTTTCCCATCGAGAGCTTGTCTAAGCTAAACTTCATGTTAAGAAAACTTTCAATCTTCATCTTTTATTTACTTGAAAGAAGAGTATTAGCAGGAAACTATTTAGAGCTAATAGATAATACATTATTTACTTGAATTATTGCGCTATTTTTCTTATTACTTAAAAGATCAAGAGAATACCTCTTTTTGAATAAAACAATATTGCAGAGATCTTCGACCAAGCAAGTCACAACATATCATCACCCTGGAAACAGAAAGGGTCCTAAAATTGATCCTACCGCTTCTAATTTTACCAGCACTCAGAAGATGTATTCTATTACTTATTTAACTATCGATTATTTATTCCAACCTTTTGTTGTCCAACAGATATATGATAATAAGATATGGAGCTGTTTTACAAATCCAAGTGTTAACAACTTGATATTCTCACATTGCCTGCCATTTTAATATATCGGGTCGCAATATACATAAAAACTAATTCCGATGTATACTCGAGGCGCAACGACTCGGGCTCTTATAATTTTCGCCACGGAAGTAGGCTAGCGCAGATTCCCCACTCCCTAGTCAAAACCAGTAAATCGACACGTTATGCAGGTCCAGATGTCTTCTATCGCCTGCCGGATAATGTAAAAGACGCTCCAAGTACCAGTAGCTTTAAAAACAGATTGAAGTGCTGGCTCATCGAGCAGACGTTTTATAGTTTTGAAGACGAATTACTTAGCATTCCATGGATTCACCTTGCGGGTGCCGGGTCCATAGCGTTGCAGAGGAAGAGTCTAGAGGGGCCTGGGACTTGCAACCCAGGAGCAGGGTTAAGAGGCCTCTTTACGATTTATCAATGCTCCCGTTCCCGCTCGAGCCTCCTCCTCTACCTAACCAAATTTGGTAAGATTCTACGGTTGTTCTTGGCAGGCCAAGGTCTTTAAGTAGGTTATATAGGGATTTCGACGGTATACCCCTTGCTCCAACTTCTACAGTATATTCTAAAATAACCACATAACCGTTTTTGGTTAATTCATTTATTAGGTCATAATATTTGTTTGTTTTGATTGTGTGGTCTTTAGATATATTCGTTTCCCACGGCTCAGTAAGTTCTATAAGTACTATGCGTTTTAGATTTTTTGAGTATAGAAATATGTCTGATCTGGAAAACGAAACACCAACATCCTCAGGAATTTTGTAGTGTTTTTCATACGTGTCCATCAAAAGAGTCCAATCGGGAGCTGCACCTAAGATAGAGTAAGGCTTGGATTTATATTTATGACCCTTCTTTTACAAAATCGACATGTCATTTGTTCGTGGTCAAACCTTTTTTTTGCTCTAGCTACCGAGAGACTCATCGCTTCTCGTATGATTTCACGGACTATCATGGCGACGAGAATAATTACCCCTATCAATAAGCACTTGCATCCTATTAGTTTATTTCAGCCTTGCTGTACCTATCGCCTCCCGACAAATACCGCAAGACTTTTCGGTGGCTTTCCCCTATCTTACAAAGTTACTTTGGTCTGGAAGGGTCATCTGAAAGGCGTTTAGATAAAATTTTAATAAGGCAGGTGACCAATCGTATATCAAGGTACGCCACCTTAACGCCAGAGGGATACAAAATTCCTCTATGGTTAGCCATTCGCTTTGCATTTCTAAGCTCATTGCATGTACTTTATAGCTATCATTTTCGTGTTGTTGTAGAAAAGATTTTACAATGTCTTTGTACTCAACTTTCTTTTTCGACCCAAAACCCGCTTTGCTAGACTGGGCACCTATCATAAATTGTTTGTGGAATTAAAGCCTCGAATCAAGGTCTGAGGCACTTTTGTCGAGATGCAACTACATTGTCTTGAGATTTTGATAAGACATGCGTTTTGGTAACTCTGAGGTGTAAATGAAGCTCCAATGGTTTCTTTAATTTCATCCCAAAATTAGTTTGATCCCTAAATAATGTAGATGGGTCTGCCAAAAGTGCAAGCCCCAACCATGACTTCAATGTCCTTATGACGTTTACATCCAGCTTTGTTAAAAGGGATTTAGTAATGTTGTATACTAGAAAAGGCCAAGTCAGACATGATGTTAAGTAGTTGTCGTATATCCAATCTTTTTTAATTGTTACTTATTGGTTGTTGGTCTACCATACTAAGGTCTTTTAGAAAGCTATCTACAACCGTGTCTAAAGATGGTGTGCGGCCATTGTGATCTATCTTTCTACCACAAAATTTAACTTAAATTTCTTGGTAGAAACACACAGCTTCAGCAATTGTGGAAACACATTAAACTTTGATAGTACTGAAAGTATTTAATACCAATGATTACCTATATATATGTAAATAATGATGTGAAAGTTAGTAACTTTACTGTATGTATTTTGTTACCTGCTTATGATTTTCAGTAGGGGTTAATTTAGTGTTAAGTAATTATTTTAAAATATTTATTTTGTTAATTTATAATTAAGTATCCAAAATGACTTGTAATGTGCATTTAATTTTAAGTATGCGATGTTCTAAATAGTCTTGAAAAATCACAAATTATGCCAATGTCATCATTTCAACTCGCCCAGGCTTAAAGTAAATGTGACTTCACAATTGAATAATTCAATAACCTGCTACTGTTCTGGAAGTGTTCTCTGTGAAACCGAAATGATTTACTTTCAATATATAAGGCTCTTGAAAGTGGGAAAGAAGTTGTTTGAGCATATTATTTCATCTTCGGTGTTAATATGGCTAAAGTTTCGTAGGTAGGTGTTAGATTAAATTGAATAATAAAATAGGTTAAATAAACAGCTTCGTCTATTCCATAATAACAAAACAATAAAAGAAAAAGAATAGAATATGATTTATGTGCACAAAATGTTAGTACTAAAATAAGATAAAGTTACCTTGTGTTCCGTTTGGTGCAGGTTGTACCGCTCCCGCATGGCGGTATCAGCTTGCACAGAACATGTGACCAGCTCATGCCACGCGAGCAGCGTGCTGGTGCACTGGAAGCACATCACTGTTGGCAAGATGTCGTTCTCCGATACCTATATTGTAACAACAAAGCTATAACTACAATGTTGTACTAATGCAGCACCAAACGGTGAGTAAATTGGGTGTATTTCAGCAGCGCCGCAGTCTTAAGAGCCATTACCCATTCTAGATTTAGCCTATTTAATACTTTATTCAAGGGCATTATCACTTATCATCAGGTGAGATTAATATCAAATGCAGGTCCTTTCAGTATTTAAAAGTATTAATTAATGGTCATGTGGGTAGAATGATTTAGGAATTAGAGCATTCTGGTGACAGCTAGTAAGCAATATGGTTGTAACAGAGATACATTTTCAAGTACAAACTGTGTGAACTGTAAAATGAGTTGAAAAGTGTTTGTTTGGAATACAGATAGTTGTGAAGAATACTAAGAATATAATAATTTATAAGGATTGTGGATTGTGGACATATTGTGGAATAAAATAATGAAAAATTAAGGTATAGTATAGGTACATACACTTGGTATAGACTCTCTGGGGAATCATGAGATCATAGATAGGTAGTTACCAAGCAGTGAGTTTACACTGTGGACATAGATGTGGTTTGGCTGAGGCTGAGTGAAAAGCTAAAGCGGCAGAGTTGAGTAGTTGTTATAGCAGGCAGGGGCTAAACTTCCTCCTTGCCTCCAGCTTTATAAAACACTCCAGGGTATGGCAGACAAGACCACATAGAGTTGGGGTAAACTGATTCAGTTCTGTGACACACTCTTCAGTAAGCACAGCAGAAATTGAGCCCTTAACTTACTCAAAAAATTAACTGAATGAAATGGAATGCAGATCTCATGCCAGGTGCTTATACATAGCAAAATTCCTATAATGTAAAATGATAACCTTAAAAAGTACAATACAATGTAGCAAAATATACCTCAATTGGTAAATGCTGGTGTATTTTGTCAGCAAGGCGGTTCTGCAACCCTTCACCCTCGAAGATAGGCACCACAAACTCTGTGATGGTGGCACAAAGGCGGCACATTTGTGTCCGAGGCGGCATACTGGTTGATTGCAGATGAGATAAATTGTCATGGACCATATGACACAAATTGGGTTCCTGTACACCTGATTACAAATAAGATGTATGTAAGAACCATTCCAGAGGGAAGAAAGTTAATAAAGAGCTTTAATTAAAAAGTACCTGAGTAAAAGGACTCAAGGTAAACAATGCATATTTTTCAAATTTCGATTCAATTGTACAGCAATATATGATCATAATGCTATACAATTAAAATATTGCCCCAATGGGTGATAAATAAGGGGTGCCGGGCTAGAATGACACGCCCCCTCCCTCCCCCCATTGTTACCTGTGGGTGTCGTAAGAGGCGACTAAAGGAAAATAGCGGAAGGTGAGCAGCAGTGCTTTCTGAGGAACTGATACCTTGAAATGCAATCCTAAGACGCCTGCCAAGCGTGGGGGTTGTGGCAAAGCCCCTTTAATGGTGGTGGCTGTATTAAGCAGTGGACAATCCGGCTGATACAGTACATGAGCATATAAATCCAGAAGTTAAATTACTCTTTACGAAGTATGGGATGGTCGCGTTTGTATTTTATGAATAGTTACCTTCAGACGCTATTGCTTCCACAGGCATTGGAAAAACGCGCTGCATAGATGTAGGTTGTCCATCAGAGGCATTCACTAAGAATACTTGTTCAGTATCTGTATTCATCTTTAAATTAGCGTAATAATTTTATGAAAATAAACAATAACACTGCTCAGTGGAGAGTAGCGATGCGCGATTATTACTAAATCTAATCGACTTAGTCGATTGTTCTGTTCAGTCGATAAAAGTCGATAACAACCGATGTTAGTAATTACTATCTACTAGCGTTGTGCGGCGAGTGACAATGACGGACACGGTGTTCGTATAATTTTATTACTACTAATTCGTTTGTAGCGCAGCCCACCTACCATAAATTACTATACTCGAACGTACTACTAAATAAGTAATAAAAAAGATGGTGCGGTTTACGTGCGCTGCGCTGCGAATCAGTATAGCGCATTGCATAGCGGATTGCGGTGTGCGTACAATTATTAGTAGTTCGTCGATTGTCATCGAACGTACTTCTAAATCAGTAATAAAAAAGATGGTGCGGTTTACGTGCGCTGCGCTGCGAATCAGTATAGCGCATTGCATAGCGGATTGCGGTGTGCGTACAATTATTAGTAGTTCGTCGATTGTTATTCGAATAATCATAGTGAGGAACTACTAAATCGACAATCGAATGCGCTATAGCCCAAGTTTCGATACAGTCGATTGTATTTTTTGCAACAATCGCCCATCGCTAGCGGAGAGTATACACAAGAGGTGCGTTCGTTTTGGCTCGGTTGCATTTTTAGCAGTTTCAAAAGTGGCATTTGTATCTTAGCGTTCGGAAAGAAGCTTCTTCTATTTTTGACCACCAATGACTGTATGCTATCCGAACGTCTTATACTTATTTTGACAACCGCTGAAAACCAAAATAACGTTTTCTGGAACTGCAGCTAAAGATATAGGTGCAACAACTGAAGCCAAAGATATATGTCTGTGTCGGAGGCATCGCCAGTTCTATTCTTTATGATAGGAACCACAATATTTTTCATAAAATGTTAAGGTAAATATGAATTTCCAAGTTGTCAAAAAACGATCACAACGATCCCACGGTAAGACGTGGGTCAAAAATAGCACTTTTCTCTGTCATTTGAAGCGTTTTCAAAGCTATCTGAACGGTGAGCGAAAACGATATAAATGCTCACGAAGTCCCAAAACGACCGCCCTACGTGATCATTTGTAGCGTTTGTGAGTGTTATTTTTGGAACTGATAGGCTATCCGAACGCCCTAAAGGTGGGTAGTACTCCATAGCAGTGTTGCCAACCCATACCAAATATATCCCCCAAGTATTTCTTCAATTCCCCCTAAAAACCCCTAAACATTTTTTATAGATTCTCAATTTTTCAGAGACATGAGTGCTTAGAACTGTTGTCACTTATTTTTCTATATTTTTAGTACTGTAGTCCCCAAAGCCTTAAACTTTGTAAATTATCACAACAACCGACAGAGATGCTTCCATTTTATGAATGGTATGCATGTCTTTTTAACCTATACTTGAGTTTCTGTCGAAATTGTTTTTTGTAAAATCCTCTTAAAAAATAAAAAACGCTTATATTGAAAAAATAATAGAAAAGTTTTAATTTAAATTGAAAAAAATACCCAAACAAACAAATTAATGTGACTCTCTGTTAACAATTTCTGAATTAGTTACAAGGAAAAATAGATAAGCTCCATTATTAGGTTAGGATGAGAACAGTGCTAGAAATAGTTAACATTCCATTTATTTAATTATTTCGAGCACTGTATCGTCGTCGTAATCGTCTGCGTCATTTGAAGATTTTGAAAAAAAATTGCACCATCCTGATGTTTTGACACGTTTTCAGGGATTACCTGTTTCTGCGGTGAAGTTTGAACGAGACTGCAATACCAATACATACGTTTGATCGTGTCATGCGTTCAGTTCTAGTACGAGGCATACAACACGGAGGCTTAGACTTAGTTCTATTTTATCAGGTTTTCTCAGGGTTAAGTCCCCCCCTAAAAAAAACCTCAAATATTATGTACCCCTAAAATAGCCCCTGTTTAAATTTTTTACCCCTAAATTTAGGGGGAAAACCCCTAACTTGTCACCACTGCTCCATAGAAAAGTAAAACACTAGGCCGCGTTCCGAGGGTCAGAGTGCGTTGTTCGGTTGCTTTAACTTACTCGAAGGTTCCGAACGACCGGTTGTTTTATAGCCTTAAATATCGTTTTTGGCGGGGAATTGTGCAAAAATTATAAACTTTTTGATGTTGTGAACGACGTTAGAGTGAAAAGTTGCACTCCGAGTGCGCTCTAACTCGGGTTCGGAACGCGCTTGTTAAATTTGATTAAAACAACAAAGTTAAAGTCAAAATCATTTATTCAATTTAAGCGTCTGCGACGCTCTTATCAAGGTTAATTACAAATTTTAATATTTTAATATTCTACATTGTACTGCCACGTTCAGCAAACAAAATTGTATAGAGCCTCTGCGAGAAGAACGGGCAAGAAACTCGGGGCCATTCTTTTAAACGTCTTTTAACAAATTGTTACATACTTACTATATACATTTTATTTATACTTTCACTGGTTTATTAACTATCAATTAACATATAAAATCATGGTTTACAAAAACGGATATTTTCTTATTCAATATATAATAATTGTCAAGAACCTTTTTACAAATCATTTTAAGAACCATTACTTTACATATAAACGAGGTTTGTCGTTATGCAATATCAGAAAAGAGAATAATAAATTACTTAACTTTACCAAATCTTGATCGGGCAGCACTTCGTTGTTTTTAAGGCAATTTAAGGCCAACACTTTGATTATACTATATAACACTTCAGGAGGTCTGCTCGGCGCGGCAGTCGGGCAGAAAAGTCAAGTTAACTCGCCCTAGGGTGCGTTCTTATTTGTCGTCCGACGACGGATGATCGCTCCAAGCAGAGCGACGCTCGTCATCCGCCTTTTAAGAACGGCTCTGTATCATATCCGTATCAAGAACACTACTTAAAATGTTTCACTGACTCGGAAGAAATGTATTTACAATTATGTACTTTTCCACGACACACAACTAAAACAAACATACAAAATATAACAATAATAATAATACAATTTTGTAAACAGAAGTCTACGTAAACAAAAAGTAACTTAAAACAAAGAAAAATCAAGTCCCAACTGTCAAATGAAACGTCAGGGCGATATTTATCCACCGATTTCGTGGGGCGACCGGTGCGTCGTCGAGCGATATATAAGAACGCTCCGGAAGATCATCGGACGATCGCTCCGGGCATATAAAAACGCTCGGGGCGTCGTCGGACGTCGTCGGACGACAAATAAGAACGCACCCCTAGGCTACTCCTTTTATAGGAGGGAACAAACAAGGTCTCAGCGACAGCGTCACAGTCCAGAGTATTAAATTTAAACCACAGATAAAATGTACAGACAGATAATTAAACTATTACTTATTTTCGTCTGTGGAACGTACACAGAGTATTTCGAAAACTAAATTAAAACATCATATTAAACCAGTTGTTCTAATCATACATAGCTTACGGATGTAAAAGTAAATTCTGCACCCTACATTTAATTAAGTACAAAAGGAAATATTACTAAGATAAATTTAAAAACAGCCAATCAAGTGAAAATGAACAAATATTTCAATAAATAATAAGTCAATTTTCAAATAATCTATCACGCTCATGTACTGCATAAAAGAAAAGATCTCTGCGACAGTGACATTTACATAGAAGATTGACATTTTTAGAGTTGGGATAGTGGTGGAAAAATTGATTATCAAACAATGTTGTAATGAAATCGAATGAGTAGTTGTAGGTGAGAAATTGGATTTTACGTAAGTAAATATAATTAAATTTCTCACCTACAACTAATACTATTTAAGATATAGTATGTAAACATGTAAATAATATTAATTAAATAAATTATAATAATGTAACGATAGTATTTATCGTCATTTTTCACTATTATCGATGCTAATGTAACATACAATTGGGTTTAACCTAATTACATACGTCCTAAATTAAACTAATAATTTATTCTCTTAAGTACACCCCAAATCCACATCTGAATCAGTTTCTGAATCACTAGAACAATCTTGTAAATTTATTATGAACTCTTGTTCGCATATATTGTCAAATCGGACATCCCGCTCCCAATCTTCTTCCATTAGTTTTCTGCATATGGTTACCATCTTTTTCCAGTCTTCGGCAGATTCATTGTCTTGCTGTTTGCTGTGAAAGGCAGCGTTGTGTTGTCTAGCAGCGTAACCTAAAAAAAACATATTTTTAGTAACATTAATTATACAGTATTTAATACCTAAAAATCTAACTGTAATTCAAGTAAACAAACCTTTGACTTGGGCCCAGGTAAGCTCGATCGGATTATACTGTAGTGGTACGGGGGTAGTCTTATGACGGTATGACCCTTCTCGTGGGCTATGTCATATAAGACGTACGTTGGAGTACTAGGTTTGTGCAGACCAACGAGTTCTTATAATTCATTTTTGAGCATAGTTTCATTGGCCTCTGTTCCTTTTTTTGAAGCAATGCAATGATTTCTAATTTTCTGTTTCCCGAAGTTGGTGCTTTATGCTTTTGGACCGAGTGGTATGGGGCGTTATCCATAACGATGCAATGTGGCTCCTTTAAATTATGTAATAATTTTAAAAACCACTCTTAAAATTTTTCAAAATTCATTTCCTCGTGGTGTTCAGTGGTTTTAGTTGATTTGAATGCCAATAGGCAATTAGGGACAAAACCAGATGACGTCCCAGCATGAGTGATGATTAATCTTTGACCTTTACCTTCGGGTACTTTGATGGTTGATTGTGCAGTATCATCGGTCCAAGCTTTGGATACGATATGATTGGCGTTTAGCCAAGTCTTGTCTAGAAACACAACTTGGTCCCAATTTCAGATTTTTTTGACTTTTCGAAGAAAAGTCACTTGAGCAACAGCAATGTCGGTTCTTTCCATTATATTTTTTCTTTTGTCACTTTTTTTGTAGGTGTAAAGCTTCCCTTGAACAAGTCTGCGTCTTTGAGAGACGTGGCAAGTTTTTTCAATGTAGGCAATTCACCCCGTGTATAGTAACCATATATATGGTTGCGAATAGCAGCGGCGTCAAAGTCGTCAATGTCTGTGATAGGAGCAGCCTTTTCCCTTTTTTTAATTGGCGTTGCAAGTTTTTTGTCTTCGTCTTCAGTTAATGCTGAGGTTGAAGATTCACCATACTTTTCTTTGTTTATGCGAATTACTGTCGCACGCCCAATTCCAAGAGCATCTGCAACTCTATCACAAACTTTGTCTATCGGCAATAGCGGTCCGCCATTTTGGTTCTCTCGCTCAAAATATTCACGTAAGCGAATCACAAACTCACGACTTTGACTGTACAAAAATCAGTTTTCTTCGTTCTCTTTAGCATTATGCCAACTTACAAACTAACAATAACAACAAAACTCAACAAATTGACAACAATAGTAACGAAAACAAAGTAATGATAACGGAAAACACGTGGCGTATACAAGGCGTCGTCACTCGTACTGAGGAGAACGGTTCGTTTCAAACAACATGGCGGCGTGCCTTTTTTTAGTTTATGGCCTGGTAATTAGTGGTAGCACGGCCTTTGAGCCAAATGTTGCATAAGTAGGTGAGAATTTGGATTCAATTTACTCACTATTATTTGAGATCAAGTATATACACATGTATATACTTGAATCAAATAAAAACATATAAACCATCGATATTTTAAATAAAACTCTATCTAAAACTCTGTGCTCGCGATCATTCGTCGCCCATCACTAATCGGCATGCCCATAAAGTATCACATTGACAGGTACGGACTGTACTATTAAGAAATTTAGGACTTCATTGGCGTGATTTTTCTGAGAGCTGTCACAGAGATCAAGCTATATTTTATGGAGTATAAGGTAAGGCGAAAGGCCTAACGTAAGGTGGTTTGTAGTAGGAGTGTACGATATATATCGATATTTTATATCGCTTCGACCCGATATTATCGAATAACCTAGTATCGCTATATATATCGAGACATCAATCGATATTATTCAACCGATACAACATCATAGCCCACTTGACATATTTGACCGTTTTGGTCAAATATGTCAAGTGGGCTATTGTGTTTACATTTTCAAAAGGGATGTTGGCAAAGTTGTTTTTTTGTTGAACACCACTTTATTTTTATCATTTTCAATTAACTTTTACCAGTATAATATAAGTGCATACTGCTTATTATGCTGATCATAATGTGAATACATATTTAGGAATATAGTCTGGCTCGTAAATGTTAACCAATATCATAAGTGTTATTTTAGTGATTGTATTCTGTTTTGTGTATCAATATAAATAAATAATTCTAGGTTAAGCCTGTTAACACCTTCGACCACATCATCACTTACCATCACGTGAGATTGTGGCCAAAGGCTTACCTATCAGAAATAAAAAAAAAAAAAAAAAATTAGATACTGATTTATGGTTTACCTGTCAAATATTGAATATCATAGACTAGCTAAATACAAGTTTTTTTTATACGATATATCGAAAATATCGATATGTTTCTTCGATATATCGCAAAGTATCGATACAACACTACGATATATTATATCGAAAAAAATATCGATACTTTTCTTTTTTGAACATCCCTACAAACTTTGTAGTTTTTGCTCTAAGGTTGCGTTCGGAAACGAATGACTTCCCACAAGCGCGCGCAGCGCAACGTAACACTTAAATAAAGGTTAAACGTCACTACCTAATAATGTTAACTTAGTTGTTTCCGGACGAGCACATAGTTACTCACGAGTAACTAATAGTCATGGAAGTAATAAGTACTACGTAACTACAACAGGAATGAGTTGTTGTCGCAAAATTGAAGCCCAACGAGAGCTCAGTAGTTACTGAGCTCTCGTTACCGGTTTATAAGACGTACAGTTGTACGTCTTATCCCTCTCTGGTGATGGTGACTATATTGAAATATGATATAAGGACAATATGTATAAAAAATTATTTGTGATCTGACGTCAGCAGATCATTGCTTCAGATGGATTTTAATCGAAGATGCTACTGATAAACTTGCCCTTTGCAGCACTGTACATTTCCTGTTTTTGCTTGCTTTTTACACTCGCGTCATTTAGTTAGGTACTTACCTACTAGTCCTTGTGGTATACGACATGTAGCTGGACTGAGATAAAATTACGATAAGCTATCTATTGTGGTATATTTCATTAATTAGGTAAGAAAAAAAACAGTTAAGTTTACATTTAAGTTTAATTCTAAATCAGATATTGTTAAATAAAACAGTCTTGTGAAGTTTCTGCCGCAAACCCAGCTTATTCCTTATATGTTTCATTGACACTAATTTTGCATTATGAGTTAACTAACATTAGGATCTTTAGGAAATCTGAAATTGAAACAAAGTTATTTTAATAGAGAAATGAATAAAAAATGCATAGGTATTTAAGTTATTTGTTCTTGAACTAGGATTGGATAGTGACCCGACTTCTCTTTGACGGCCATCATCATAAAGATCGGTCGTCGACGAGAGGTCGTGGGAGGCGGTGGCCTCGTTTTCTGAGACTATCGTCTCACAGAGGGAGGTGGAGGAGCGGGAAAGGGAGAAAGATCCTCTCTCTGTCCCGCTCCACAGAGAGCGGACACGGAGGCGAGCCGATCATACTCGCACTCCGTCGCCGCTCAGAGAACCTGGAGTGTCGGCCGTGGGGACGTGCTTTATAGTGATGGGACGTAATTAATGTGCTAATTTAAAATTATTTAGATATAATTAATATTTTGATAAAATACATTAACGTGGTAACGAGTAAATTCTATAGAAATCGGTATACTCAACATTTTGTTGAAACACATTAATGGAGTATTAATTTTGAGAGTTGAGTGTAAATATGATTTGGCTTGCAAAACATGTAGCATACATGGCTTGTTTAAACCAAGCCAGTATAAATTGTGTGATTCCTATAAAAATACATGCATCTGCTTATATATTATTTGAAACAATTTAATTAAACAATACATTTAAACCATCATAACACATAAATTCATGTAGAAATAAAAGACTTGAGAATATTTACAATAAGATCTAAAATACCTATATTAATAAAATATTATAAAACATGAAAAAATATTGAATAAGACCGTAAACTCTGCTAAAAAACTACAATATATAAAGGAATTTAAAAAATCTACAAATAAATCAAAAACAATGTGGAGAATAATCAATGAACAAACCAATAAAAACCCTAAAAAACTAAAAAATTACATAAAATTACAAATTAATAAGTACAGTTAAAATATTAATAATTATTAATAATTTTGTCATCTCAGAAACAGTGGGATCGGCCCCTATGCGAGCTAACACGGAAAGATCTTTTAAATACGTGTTCTAGCATCGCAGATCGTGCTCGTATTCTCGCTGTTTCTGTGTGGGAATCCGGTCTTTGGTTACAGGCCATTCCTTCTTACAAAACTGGTAGCCTTATAGATCCATCCGCTTTTCGTCTAGCTATTAGCTTACGCTTGGGTGCAAGGTGTTGTGTTGCACATCACTGCCAGTGTGGTACTGCAGTTGATCAACTCGGTCACCATGGCCTCTCCTGCTCTCGAAGTGCTGGTCGAATTTCCCGCCACGCCAGCCTTAACGATATCATTCGCCGGGCTTTTACCAGCGCCAATGTTCCAGCTATTCTCGAACCGAATGGTCTGATGCGTGACGATGGTAAAAGACCTGACGGCATGACTCTGGTTCCGTGGAAGTTAGGACGGCCCTTTGTGTGGGACGCTACGTGCGTGGACACTTTAGCGCCGTCACATCTTTCTGAAACCAACGTGAGGGCTGGCGCTGCGGCTACTTCGGCGGAGCAACTCAAGCGGCGCAAATATGCTAACCTCGGTATGGGTTACATATTTGAGCCGTTTGGTGTAGAGACGTTGGGTCCGTGGGGACCGGGAGCTCATCGTATTTTCCAAAACCTATCTGAGCGCTTGGTCGATGCGACGCGTGATCAAAATGCTGGCACATATTTGGCTCAACGAATAAGCATTGCAATTCAACGGGGCAATGCTGCCAGCATGCTGGGCACGCTGCCAACTGGGAGTGGGCTGGAGCATTTGGACTGCCTATGAGTCTGCTATGACTTATAGGTGACTAAATGCTTTTATTGTAGTAGCTATAAGTACAGTTGTCTAAGATCCTAAAAAAGTTGCCGATTGTTTTAATAAATACTTCTCATCCATAGGCCAACGAAATGCAGACAAGAAAATCTCCCCGACATTAACACAGAGCAAACAATGTTGTCTCCAAGCTCCTCCGATACATACAAACTCAAAAACTATCTCCAGTAACTCCGCATGAAACTCACAAACTCTTAAAAAACCTTAAAAGCAAAAACAGCTACGGAATTGACGAATTTCCATCAAGTTTCCTCAAGCAATGTACTGACGAGCTAACTATGCCATTCTATCTTCTAATTCTGTAAACTCTGCAAAAGGCCATTATTAAACCAATCCACAAAAAAATCTTACAAACCGATGTTAACAATTATAGACCTCACAGAAAAGAGAAAGCAATTTATATCTCTATGATAGACCTAATAGCTTTGTTGCCCTCTGCATCAAAAATATTCGAAAAAGCAATGAGCGAGCGTGTCTACTCATTTTTCGAAAAGTATAAATTATTTGACTATCGCCAAAACGCTTTTCGTAAAAAAAGGTCCACAACCCTAGCGATTTTTAAATATATGCAGGAAGTACTTAATATAATAGATGCGAATAAATACGTAGTAGGTATTTTACTCGATATGACTAAGGCATATGACAAAGTCCAGTTTAAAACTAAACAAATTATATGATTTAGGTATCCGAGGTGTGGCACATGAGTGGCTCAAATCATATCAAAAAAATCGAGAACAGCTGGTTGAAGTAGCTTATTATAATGTAAAAGACAAAACTATACAAAATATTCGCTCAGATATAATAATTACAAATGCTTCCATAATGCAGGGCAGCGTTTTAGGATGTCTCCTGTTTATAACCTACATAGACGAACTCCCTAAAATCACGATGGAACCATGCATTTGCTTCGCAGATGATATTTCTCTTTTAACATCAACAAAAAGTAGTATGAATTTGAAATTAAAGCTCACCCCATTGCTCGATCAAACAACAAACTGGTTACATGATCACAATCTTGAACTTAATTTAGCGAAAACTAAAATTATTACCTACATTCCACCCATGTCAGAAACCACCATTTAATTTTGCTTTTACATTCCAAGGCACAAATATAGAACTTGTAAATGAATTTACACTGTTAGGTATTGTAATAGATATTAATGTAAATTGGCAATCACACGTTAAAAAAACAAAAACTAAACTACTATCACTTACGTATGCACTCCGCGATGTAAAAAAGACGACTGATTTAAAAACTGAAATCATAAGTTATTATGCGAATTGCCACTCCAGATTAACCTATGGAATTATTTTATGGGGAAATAGCAGCTCTGCTTATAAAATTTTCGTAGTTAAAAAAAACTAGTCCGTATACTAGCAAACATTGATCAAATAGAAAGCTGTAAACCATTTTTAAATATAAAATCTTAACCCTGTCATGCGTATACATCCTAGAAATCTGTAAGTTTGTACGAAGTAATCCTCAGTTGTTTGAAACAGAAATACTAGTATCTACAAGTTCAGATTATTCAATGCAGCCCGAAAACCGGTTGTTGCTACCTAAAACTCGACTCAAGATGCTTTCGCAAAGCACGTTAATTATGGCTATAAAAATGTATAATTAGCTGATGAAAGATTTTAAGTTTTAAAAGTGACATTCGATTTATACAACAATTGAAACGGTATCTTACTGACAAAGCCTATAATTCCATTGACGAATATCTAATGATAAATAATAGGTACCCACTGATTTAAAAATCGTAATAATTATTAATTTCAATTTTATGACATTTATGTACACATTTTACAAAGAAAACATTCAATTTTATTAAAATAATGGACCATTCTATTTATAAATTCTTCTTATAATAATTTTATCTACATATCCTCCTCTCTTCTAATTTGCTGTGCCCGACGGGGTCCATACCAATCTATGTACCCATTATACTTACAAAGTATAATTTTATGAAACCTTGTACTGTATGGCTGCAATAAATATCAGAATCTGAATTGAGATCATAAAATAAATATGCAATACATAATTTCTATTAAATAATTCAATGCCATATCAAATAAATATAATTAAATAAAATTTATTAAGTTCATTTCACATCAAAGTTATAAGTCATAAATTCATTTTACGTGTAGAAACCCGCCAAATATGGTGGGATGATAGGAAAAATAAGGGAATTGGGACTTACTTGGTTAGACACTGGATAGTCGGCCGCGGTTCAGCAACGTTCTCGAAGGGGAGGCAGCTTTGTTTACAGCCGCCGCACCTGATCACTTCACTTTGAAATTTGTATTAGTTTTATCACCACGTCTTGGTTGTCACTAGTTTTCTTTCACAGGCCGACGCGTCGGGGGGCGGAATCAAACCTTTTTCCTACCCCGCTCCCGCGCCACTCCGCCGTCCTTCCCCAGTCTTTTGCCGACAATCGCCCCGGCCACTACTTACTCCGCCGCGGAGTAAAGGTTTAATTTATCGTAAGGAGAATTTTTAATGTACACGATGGGAGACATTAGAAACTACTTTCTATGTGTAACATTATGAGTTTACCATTGATAGAATTTGGCAAAAAAACATAATATTACCTAATGCTAGCAAATTATAACATCTTATTAATTAGTATTTTTATCACGAGCTGAGGTCAGGCTCGGGAGTGAATTTGAAATTGCATTGTATTGTAACGAATACTATCGATTCATTGATGAGTACTTTCAGAATTGTATGATTTGATTTCATAGACTAAAGAAGTAATTCATTTCTAATTAAATAATTAAATTAAATGAGCCATTCACTGTTTTTAAGTGTTTTAAATTCAATCAGCTTGTTTTTGTGACGCCTAGTAAGTTAATATTTTAGTAGGTATTAACACTTAAAATAAGTTATAGATCTAAGAAAGACATACATAAGATAAAATACAATTATATATTATAAATTAGAATGAGTGCTTAACAAATATCATTTAATAAGCTTTAATTTAAATATTGGAAAGAAATATAGTATGAACTATGACTCACATCACTAAAATTAAATGAATATGGTACAATTACTCCCTAAATAACCTGTGACATCCAATATGATTTATTATAAAAAATCATTAATTAAAAAAAAACGTTACATTACCGCACTGTAAGCACCATAGAGATATAAAATACTATTTAGAGTGGCAGCCATGTCAGTTTCCTTAGAAAACGAGCGTAGCCAGTTCAACACATGTAAATGATACGTGACATTATATCTTTATTGTTCACTACAAACAATCCGATTCCCTGATTAGTCCCATTTTTACCCAATTGAAACGTTTAATAAGCCAATTTATAACAGTTGAAAATACACCTTATCTAAATAGTGGTAAGTTTGAATTTCTTGTGAACTTTGTCAAGCTATCGCAAGTTGCCAGTTGACAATATCTGTACAGTAATTGTGCAGTCTCGGCTCAGTCAAGTATGATTTCAATTTTAAAATCGTTCCTTGGTAAAATTTGAGATAAGACAATTGAAAAATAGTTCACAAATAACTGCACAAAAAATGGTTACGAGAATATATTTCTTGGGTTAGCTAGTCAAATTTGATCTTATTTTATTTATTTATTCGGTACAAAAAGTGGTATCCTAGCCAGTGATGTAGTACATGTTATCGATAAACTTTTCCTTCGACCTAAAACGATTTATAGGTTATGCGTTGATGTGCTGTGCGTTTGTGCTATAATAAGTTTTCATGCGGTTTTATATAATCATTTGAATATGTAGTAATGACAGGCATCTAATCATCTTGACTGAACCATATAGCTCACTAGTATTTCTATACTAAAAGCTTAAAAGACCGCTGAAAACAGAAGCATGTGGAAGAGCATAGTACATCGAGCGATTAACACTACTTCAGACCTAGACATGACCTTCAGCAATGATGATGCTGAATAAGAAAAAGACGATAAAAATAAAATAAAGCTATTACTGCGAAGCACAGCTTAATTTCACAGCTTAATAATATGTTATAGGCTTGCTTATTTGTAGTAAAATTATTACAAACACATGAAATTCGCGTAAAGGGTGGTATTAGAGATAGGCACAGATAGGGGTTCATAAAAATAAAAGGCGAGGTCAAGGTCGAAGTCGTGGTTTTTTTTTTTTTTTTATGCCTGATAGGTTAGCCTTTGACCACTATCTCACCTGATCGTAAGTGATGATGTGGTCGAAGATGTTGTTCAGGCTAACCTAGAATTACTGGCTCTCAAGGACATCTGCCGGAACACACCGTTAGGTGCTTGGCGACAGATTTTCAACTTGAGGGTGGTAGCTAGCCAGGCGGGCATTCGCAAAGTGCCCTACCACCATGCTGTAACGACTGCCATCCTAAGACAACAACCGGGACCGGCTTAACGTGCCCTCCGAAGCACGGAAGCGCTCAGTAGTAATGTCACCAGCGGTCACCCATCCAACTCCTGACCGCGGCCGACGTTGCTTAACTTTGCTGATCGATTCAGAGTGGCCAAGCAAACTTCGCTACGAGCGCTTCGAAATTCGTATATATAACAAGAGGTAAATTGCAGATGAATTTGTGAGAATTGCCAAGATAGAGAGCAGTTAGCAAAAATACATAGGCTCAATAACTTATAAGATGTTTGGCAGGATGCGATTCCATTTAATAAGGTACTATTAGTTAAGTTAGTATGATTGAGATATATTGAGTTAGTAATTAACTACCTATCTTACTAGATTTTCTACGAAAAGGGAATCATAAGGTAAACTCAAAAGATACAACATTTATAGGAACACATTGAGCACTTTAATAAACATAATACATTAGGTTCACATGGATTAATTCTGTATATGTTTATAGTTACCGTTCGCAACGATATAATCAAATGGGCAAACTATTTAGGAAGAACAAAGCTAACAAACTTAAACCCCTACACAACACGTGAACAGCAGTTATGTTACACTAAATAAATAAATAATAGGTTATAAATAAACTCTTCTCTCTACATATTATATAACTTATCCTAAAGTTGTTCCCAGGTGTTCTATATTTCCCCTATTCCCCTATATATAATAAATTTGTGGGTGTGTGTGTGTGTGTGAGGGTGTATGTGTGAGGGTGTGTGTGTATTTGTGTTCGTCCAGTAGACAGATGAACTAATATCTTATGTTTCAGCACCAATTTTGCCTTGGCCAGTTCTCACCGGACATAACTCATTAAAACTAAACAATCTCCTTCGATTGATGGTCTATCTACGTGACATTGCCGAAATTGTGGTGGTGCCTAAAGGAGCCACAAAACAAGAGTTTAAGTTGAAATCCTAACCTTTAAAATTTGCCTGTTCTTGTAAATATTTGAATAATTTGTTAATTTAATTGATGTTAACCTTCTGATCTACACGTCTATTTTTACGTCCTGATAAAAGTTCTATATGCACTAAAAGCAGCATAACAGATGGTTATTGTTCTGTAAGTCTAACAAGAAAGCTCCAAATCAGATATTGGAATGAGGTGACATTTAGTGACTAACAATAATAATTTATCGACAAAATTTTGTCGATAAAAAAAATCATCAATCACTATATGTCAGATTGCACCGACTTTGTTCATCAGCGAAATATAAAACATTTAGGAACAATTTATTATGTTTTCCGGTGATAGGATATTCCTATTTTGTTTACATTTGTGATATCGCTATTGAATCTGCAATTTATAACAGCACACCGCGGCATTTTCATATACATTTACGGAGATGCATGCGGCGCGTTAACCGCGGGTCGACTGTCAGTAGCATTATAGTCCAACAATGTCGTTTCTTCGTCGCGCGGAAATGCGTTCTGCGCGGTCGCGCCTTCGGGCATGAGTGGCCCCTATGCGCGGCAGTCCTTGGCCAGCTGCGACTCGCAGCTGTCTCGTGGGGTATGTGCGCTGGTGGCACCTTCGTCATGGTCGGGGGTGATCTTTGCGGATCCGGTTTTCTTCGGTCTCCTTACTCGCTCTCAGCCCACCAGGGTTGGCGGGCGAGGCGCTCGGGAGACGAGGTAGGGGCGCGTCCAGGCCGGCCCTTAGGGCCTGGGCGCGCGGCAGCACGGTAGGGGCCGGGTCGCGCTGCCTAGCGACATGAGAGGAGCCTGCCCACCCCCGCTAGTACTAGCGGGGTCGGATCGGCCCCCTCTGATCGCCAGGAGCACGTCCTGCAGGATGCACAGGGCGGTCTCGATAAGCTCGAGCTCCGCCGCGGTCCTGGTCTTCTTTTGTTCTGTCTCGCTCTCGCGTGGGAGCGAGACAGGGGTAGCTGGTCGTCTTGGTCGCGCGGCGGGAGCACGTGGTGCGCCCTCCGCACGCTTAGGTTGGGCGGTTGCAGGTTGGGCGGGCGGCTGGGCGGCGCCCTGCCGCTTGCCCTTCTTCTTCTTCTTCTTTTTCTTCTTCTTGCCCTCGTGGCCGTCGCCGCGTGGTGGCGGGTTGTTGGCGGCGGCCATGAGGGTGGTTGTGGACGTCGATTCGAAGTGGGCGACGGTCGGCTGCTGTTGCGCACCATTGCGCTGGGATGTCTGTCCTTGGGGTTTGCGTGTGGTTAGTGCTGTGGTCCCCGCGCGCTTGTTCCGCGCCTCCTCGCGAACACAGCGCAGCGGGGGTTATTTGCGGTGTGCGCACCGCCACAATTTGCGCACGTCGGTGGGTCTTCAATGGGGCGCGGGCAGTCGCGCGTGTAGTGTTCGCCCCCACACCGCACGCACGCCTGCCGGCGAAAACAGTTGTGGGAGGAGTGCCGGAATGCCTGGCATCTGTGGCACTGTGCCGGGCCCCTCCTCCCACGCCAGTGCTCCAGCTTGACTCCCGGCATGCACAGGAGTTCTTCAACTTCGTAGATGCCGGGGGTGAGGTTCGGTGTTCTCTTGAGCTGCGCGAAGTAGATGCAGCCGGGTCTGCCTTGTCTCGCAGCTATCTTCTTGACATGCTCGGGTTCGAACCCGAGCGATATCAGCTCTTCCTTTATTTCTTCCGATCTGGTGTCGGCGGGGAGTCCTCTTATGGCAATTTTCAGGCATCTTTCCTTGGGGAGAGAGTAGGAGAACCATGTGATCTTCTCTGCTTCATCCAGGCTGCTGAAGTAGGACTGGATAGCCCGGTACTCCTCCCCGTCGGTTGGGGTGAAACGTACGCCCTTGTTGAAGGGGCGCACGGACGGCGGTCTCCCAAGTTTCTCTTTCAGCGCCCGGAGGTGTTTGGCGCTGTTAGGGAAGCTTTCAAGTACGATCGGCGGGTACCGCTCCTTTGATGGTGGCGGTGGTGAGGCCGGTTGAGCTGCGGGTGTAGCGTTCGGTACGTGGGGCGTCTGTGAGGTCGATGCTACAGCCTCAGGACGTGCGGTGGCGGGTATAGCGTTCCCTTTCGCGCCCCGGGAAGGTGGGGCGGGAGCGGGGCGCTGCTGGACTTCGGTGGCGTTGGTGGTCATCGCGGTGGTGGTGATAGATGGCGTGGTGGAATGCCGTGGCGCTGCTGTGGTGACGGCGGCGTATGAGGGCATCTGCTTTTTGGCAGAGGGTTTCTGGGCGTCGGGTTGTTCGGCCATCACTGCCCAGTCCATTCGGGCTGGGGCTCGGGCGCAGGCGCGTTTGCCGACCTCCTCGGCCTCTTCTGCACGCTTCCTGCGCACTCCGGGGGCTTGGTTGTCGACGGGTGCGGTCTTCATGGGTGGTGGTGGTTCCGGGGAGTCCGGTATTACCACTATTGGTATGGCTGTCTCGGCGGGAGGGGAGGAGGCGACGCCTCTCCGGGCCTCAGCTTCCCAGCTTAGGCGTTCCTGGCGGGCGGCTTCCAGGGTTTCGTCGATGGATCGGCGAAATTCCCTGTAGCGTGCGGCTTCCTCTTCGGCGTCGTCTAGGACCCGCCGGGTGGACAGAGATCTGTCCCGGGCGGGGGTCCTGGACTGTCCTCGTGGCTTCCTCGGTGCGTCTGGGCATCTTTGGCCAGGCTCTGCGGGAGCGTTACGCTCACTGGGCGAGCTCATGGCGATGGGGTTGCTTCCGTCGCGCGATTCTGCTGCCTACAGCTGCGGCATCTGCGCATTATAGTCCGTTGACGTAAATACTCCTGTTTAGGACTATGTTAGGCTCGCGGGCCACGCCCCTTCACCTTTCTATTGCTTTCTCTTTTCTGTGGTAAGCACAACACTAGGAAAAATAAGATTTTAAATTTCGAATAAGTGCAATATCACACATTAATTGCCAGATTGGCCGGACCGTCAATTCCACTCTCGCTCGAGGTTAGTTTCTCGATGTCTAGTAATGTGTAATAAGTAGATAACTATGATGTATTTGTTGGTTTTCTAACAGTAGGTATAGGTATATTATCATTCTATCCAATGATTACAAAATTGTTAATGTTTATTTTTTTACAGGTTATAATTTTTTTTACAGTTAACACATTACTTAGGGAGTCATTGTACCATATTCATTTAATTTTAGTGATGTGAGTCATAGTTCTTACTATACCTATTTCTTTCCAATATTACTCATCTAACGTATAGGTAATATATCATAGTGTTTTTATCTTCTGTATGTCTTTCTTACATCTATAACATGATATGATATATTAATATGATTATATTTGATTATACTAACCTTTTGATTACGATGTCACTAATGTTAAATGACCGTTATAATGTGATTATTTGATTTTAAGGTATTTTGATGTAATGTTATTAATGATATGTTTGAATGTACATTTTATGGTTTAATGACTGAAATAAATAATTATTATTATTATTATTATTATTATAACATAGATATGTTGATGTATGATGTTAAATTACTATGATATAGCACAAATCTATAGGCGTTACAGTTTTTCAGTAAAGAGAAGGTCACAAAATGTTAAGGATAGTGATAGGGCTCGTTTTACTCTCCCTAATTGTTATTAAATCTTTATAACTTGAAAAATATTACATCTAAGCAAAAAAAAGTAGTCGCCTCTTACCATATCCACTGGTAGCCATAGGGGAGAAGGATGACATTCTGGCCCGGCACTGTAATACGGGGCAAGATATGTCTAGTATAGGTAATATAAAAATGCATTTTATTACATACATAATATTATAGATTACAACATTTTATTCCAATATTGACCGAGTTTGGCGTTTTTCTTGAGTCATTTCATTTGCCTCTGTTCTGGTATTGACGAGCTGCGCGCCCAGCGGTCGCCACAACAAGAGGTGCCATAATCATTGCCTTGTTTTTATACGTTTGAATAACTTGCTGAAACAAAACAAAAATTGTAGCGTATGTACATCATATGCCTTCCCCACGGATTTAGGAAGGGAGGAAAATTAAGTGGACAGCTTAAGGTTAGGTATATAACAATTATTTTGTTATATTTCAAAAAGTATAGCTCCGATCGCGCTCAATCCAACGGGACACGATCGGGGACCGCGGCCCGCGTGTTTTGATGCGTGGAGCTATTTAAAAAGGTTGAAATTTAATTTTTAATCGAAAAAATACAGGAAATTTTGAAAAATGTAAGTGTAAAACGTTAAAAACTTTTTCACTATTGAATCTATATACCTAAAAACAACGCAGGACGGTCCGCCACCAGCGGCTGCAAATTACCAAACACAAAAACACCACACAATTAGGAAACGAACAGAGACAACACGAATATATGAAATTACTTACAAAAATATTTGCAGAAACAGGTTTTAGCTGTCTAATGTAAGATTTTATTATCGGACGATACTATTTAAACTATCTAGTTAATCTGCGCTACCAGAGACGCAAATTTTGGTAGGCTACACTCTATATTGGGACGTGAATTTGACTATGTCGTATTCCTAAAGTATGGGGTACGGTACACCTTAGGTGAATTTTTAATGTTAAATTTACTAAGATTTTGCTATATTTCAAAAAGTATAGCTCCGATCGCGCTCAATCCAACGGGACACGATCGGGGACCGCGGCCCGCGTGTTTTGATGCGTGGAGCTATTTAAAAAGGTTGAAATTTAATTTTTAATCGAAAAAATACAGGAAATTTTGAAAAATGTAAGTGTAAAACGTTGAAAACTTTTTCACTATTGAATCTATATACCTAAAAACAACGCAGGACGGTCCGCCACCAGCGGCTGCAAATTACCAAACACAAAAACACCACACAATTAGGAAACGAACAGAGACAACACGAATATATGAAATTACTTACAAAAATATTTGCAGAAACAGGTTTTAGCTGTCTAATGTAAGATTTTATTATCGGACGATACTATTTAAACTATCTAGTTAATCTGCGCTACCAGAGACGCAAATTTTGGTAGGCTACACTCTATATTGGGACGTGAATTCCTTCCTAAATCCGTGGCCTTCCCTTATCCGTGTATATGAAATATTGTAAAAGGATGAGCCTACTAGCCTATCTTCATACGACGGTAAAGAACGAAAGGATAAATGAGAGTGCCTATAACGTCATATGTCATGTTGGCTTAGCGTTAGAGCATACCCCGGCTATAGGGTTGGAGGGCGCGGGTTCGAATCCCGCATATTGCTATAATTATTTCTCTCGTTATAATTTTTAAAGAATGAGCCTAGGTACATACTTTAGATATCATGAGAGGAAATATACGTATATACACATTACATATTTATTGTATGTAACCGGTACATAGATTTTTGTTATTCAGGCTTACGTTACGTTTGAAGCAGTGATGGCTCAGTGGTATTGACTATGGACTGCCGCGCAGCAAGCCCATGATTCGAATTCCGCCGTGGGATTGAGGTTCTCTGCATGGTGGGCATTTTGCGAATGCCTGGCTAGCTACCACCCTCAAGTAGAAAATCTGTCGCCAAGCACCTAATGATGTGTTCCCGCAGCTGTCCTTTAGAGCCAGTAATTATAGGTTAAGCCTGTTAACACCCTCTCAGTTCGTACACATCATCACTAATCATCAGGTGAGATTGTGGTCAAGGCTTACCTATCAGCAATTAAAAAAACGTAAGATTATAGTAGATATTTTCATAAACGTCATAAACATGAAAAGAATTTACCAGCACTAGTTTTATAAGAAAAACTGCGAAAGTGAGAAAGGAGATGGTCATAAGTGCGCTCTCGGAGGAAGGGAACTCGACATGCCCACGCGCGGAGCGCTGGTCGGTGGCCGCGGCGGCACGCGAGTGGCGACGCGCGGGGGGACTCGTGTCGTCGGGCCAGGTGGCGTCGATGCGCTCTTCTGTGCAGAAACCATAAACAAGTAGAATTGGAGATTAAAAACAATTATCCCAAAAATATAATGTACACACACGTTGAATCTATAAATTGACCACTCGCATGAACATGCTCATAGGCGACATAGGCGTAGAACAAAACCAAACGTCATGAAGTGAAATTGTTTTTTTATGTTATTGTGACGGTACATGCGCGAGTCCCACCTTATGTTAAGTGGACTAACCTCTGCCTATAACAGATGCGTTTCATCACAAGGGACGAATTGCTCTGCGCCCGTCACCTTGAGACATACAGATGTTAAGTCTCATGTGCCTGTAATCTCACTGGCTCTCAATGACTGCTGCCGGAACACACCGTTAGGCGACAGATGTACTACTTGAGGGTGGTAGCTAGCTAGGCGAGCATTCGCAATATGCGAAAAAAAGAAGATTATTGTTCATTAAGATAATTATCTTTGTTTGTTTAGTTTATATTGCTTTTGTACGGTTTATGACGAGTACATTAGAAGCTCGTAACGTAATTCAGCAATGAAGCCTCGACCTATATTTTCATACTGAAATTTAAAAATTGTTATAAAAAAAAAATTACATCATTTGACTCATTGATTTGACTAATATTTTACTGAATCTAATTATGTAAGTATTCTTCAAGTTATTTAGCTCATAACGAACTTGAAAAAGCTATTATTACAATCAACCACATTTCATGAAGATCGGATCAGGTGTTTGAAAAATTTAGTCCAACAAAATATAAACACACTAATAACCCTCGGGAAAATTACGATTTTTATGTGAATTTAGCAAATATTTTGTGTGCTAGAATGACATTTTGCGGATGTTCGCGTGGCTAGCTAGGTCGAAAATCTAGTAGAAAATCTGTCGCCATGCACAGAAGTTTGTTCCGGCAGCAGTCTTTGAGAGCCAGTAAGTAATTATGAAATTACAGGCATATGAGACTTCAGTCTCTCTCAGAACTGTCTCAGAATATTGGGCGCAGTACAGTTCGTAATTTGTGAAGAAATGCATCTGTTACAGGCTGAAATTACCGCTTCACATTACGTGGGCCTCATGCATGTTCTGTTACATTCCAAAAACAAAAACTCACTTATGCTGTGTAGTAACGTATCCTTCAGCTCGTTTAAATAATTCACTTTGCCGTTTACTCCTCTCCTTGAGTTCTTCGAGATGGTGTCTGCTACTACTTTCATGAACTTCAACACAGATTCCAATGTATTCACTTTGACTCCTTCACTTGTGTGCTCACCTTTATGTAGATTAGCATTTCTATTGATTTTTTGGTTATTGTCTTTTGAAGTCTGTGCAAATGGTTTATGTGGGCTATAGATATGATTTGAAATGTTTTTATCATCATTGATGACTTCGTCTTCATTATCAGGCTTTATTCTATCACTGTTTTTAACGAAATTGACATGTCGAAAAGGTTTCCTTTCAGTATTTTGTAGTTTTTTATTCAAATCCGAATCACTATCATATACGCCTGGACTGGTTACTGTTCGGTCGTCTTGTTGTTCTGGTATCTCTGTGTGTACGTGTTTTGTTGGATATTTGTTAAAAAGAATTGATGTTTTATTGTTCGGTTTTATTGTGGAAGTCATTATTCTGTCGTAACTTAGAACAGGTGTCACTTTGGTACTCGTAAATACATTTTGGTCATTTGTATTACTGAGAAAGTGCTTAACGTTATTGTAAGAAGTTTTATCGGTCACGTAATCTGGATTTTGGAATATATTTGATTTAATATCAAATTCATCACTGTAATCATCGGGACGTGGTCCATATTTTTTGATGTCATTCCTTTTTGTGGGAGTAGCTTTTGTAATAGAAGGAGATTTCACAGGAGTGTCCGATAGCTGTACTCTTTTAACACTTCCTACATTCGGCACTCTTTCAATCGTGGCAGCCGTATCTGGCTCATTAACTCTGTTCCTTGTAAATAATATAGATTTATTGTTGTCTGTCACCGTTTCATATATATCTATGCTAAACTGTGGCGTAACATTGGCTTTGTCTTTCAGCCCAGCATCAATACGTCTGATGTCGGCAACTCGGTAGTTATTTTCATTCCAGTTGTGTTCTGTTGTTGAATAGTTTGCGAAAATTCTTCCATCATATTGATCTCTAAAGTTGTGCCTCAAAGGGGTTTCTTCAGCATGAATGTTTGGACTGAGTCGTGTAGGGGCTTTGTGTGCGTGAGGAGTGAGCCCCAAGCTTTCTGTCTCGGTGTAATCGTATGGGATTTTACCGTGTTCACTAGGGTCGTGGTGGTTCGTAGATCCATCTTTAACTTCAGTATATGTATTAGTTTCTACCGGTTTCCTGTAATGGTTTTGTGAGATCTCGACCCAGTCGGAGGCAGCCGGTGCGAGACACGCGGCTATAACTATTACCACCAGCATGGTTTGTGACGTCGTGCATGCTTGTTGTGAGCCGTGCTGTGACTGCTAAGTGTGGACTGTTATGTCAGGGGTGCTCAACCTGTTTCTAAATTAAATTGATAATTTTAAAGTAGGTACCTACTATATTAAATTATATGAGTTGTAACTGATATTGACATTGGCTTTGACCTTTTTTGAAGCAGCGATAGCCGACCGGTAATAGATATGGAATGCCGTGCCGCAGTTCCATGGTTCGATCCGCCAGCTTGAGGGTCACCACCTGATGGTATGGCATTTTGTGAATGCTCGCAAATCTACTTGAAAATGCTGGCTAGCTACCATTTTCAAGTAGAAAGTCTGTCGGCTAAGCACCTAACACTGTGTGCCAGCAGCATTCCTTGAGAGCCAGCAAATTTCAGGCAGATAAAACTTAACAACTGTATGTCTCAGAACGAAGTGAAGTTCTTGACTTGTTTCGAAATGTATCTGTTATAGGCAGAGGTAACTAATAATCATTAGGTGGGCCTCGTGCGTGTTCCGTCACAAACGACAAGTTAAAAAAATTTTTTTATTCAACATTGAACGTAACTAATTATAAAACTATATATACCTACCTATAGACTGCGCGCAAAAAGAACGAAGACGAAATCCATTAATCTCATTCTTTTTCTGCGTAGACTCCACTAAAAGACCTTATACCTACTTATTGTGAAGTGGCATATAAAATAGGTACCTATATTTTAAGAGATTTACAGGAGCCAAATGACATTTTTTCCCGCAAAGTTAGTCAAATCCATGTTATATGTACAAAACAAACAAAAGTAAGACGGCTTCGTGTTAGGTTAGGTACAAACTTGAGCGCCCCTGACTTACAGATTCTTGGGAGGTGCGACGATTATCCGCTCCACGCGTCCGTTGACATGCTTTTCTTAACTATCTGGGTCACCGGTGCGTGTCCCTTTAACTATAGTTCCCCTGTATTATCTTTGAGTTTCAGATCAGTATCAACAACTCTATTTGTAGGGTATTTTGAGAATGCTCGCCTGGCTAGCTACCACCCTTATGTAGAAAATCTGTCGCCTAGTACGTAACGGTATGTTGTGGAGCTCGCCAACTTTTTTATAAGCCAGTATCTTCTCTATAGTTTGAACAAGCATGTTTGCCATGGTCGACCACATCATAATTTACCAACAGGTAAGATGGTCACCTATATTAAAAAAATTCGGAACATCGAGGCAATAAGTGAACTAACTCCCTTATGTTTATGTAAGATATAGAGAGTGATAGATATTCTTAGAAATAAGTACCTATTGTATCAGCTGTGCCGTGGTGCAGTGGACTATCACTGCTGAACACAGCCTCCCCCTTTATGCAGGGTTTTGCCATAATCCCCACGCTAAGCAGGCGTCTTGGGATCGCAGTATTAGATAACAGTTCCTCAGAATGTCCTGCTGGCCAACCACCGGCATTTGCCCTCAGTCACCACTTAGTCGCATTTGAAGCGCTCGTAGCGAAGTTTGCTTAGCCGTTCTGAACCGATCAGCAAAGTTAAGCAACGTCCGCCTCGGTCTTGACTTGGATGGGTGACCGTTGGTGACATTACTATTGAGCGCTTCCGTGCTTCGGAGGGCACGTTAAGCCATCGGTCCCGGTTGTTGTCTTAGGATGGCAGTCGTTATGGCATGGTGGTAGGGCATTTAGCGAATGCCCACCAGGCTAGCTACCACCCTCAAGTAGGAAATCCGTCGCCAAGCACCTAACAGTGTGTTCCGGCAGCTGTCCTTGAGAGCCAGTAATTCTAGCTTAGCCTGAACAACATCTCATCATCGCTTACCATCAGCTGAGATAGTGGTCAAAGGCTCACCTATCAAACATAAAAAAAAGTCGTAAGAGGCGACTAAAGGAAAATTCACTCCCTATGTCACCTCTGGGTGTCGACACCTACGGGAAGAAATGCGAAGAAATGACATTCTATCCAGCCACCCTACGGCGCAAATGAGTATCTACCTAATATACGGAAATTAATATCGACGGAATGACATTTATACCACATCCACTCAGAAAGTGTCTCATTACTCATTCAAAAACGTGTAGGTATATAGTTTGTCATTCCGCCCTTATAAATATCCGGCGGGAAAAGTTTTATGGAATTTCTTTCCTTCCCGCCGTAGCAGTGAAGGAATTTTGTATGAAAATCCATACCTGCCCTGCTAGCGCTCTTTTGTTTTTTTTGCTGCAAACATAAAAAATACAATCGTCAATATCAAAAAGGTTTTATATCATATGATTAGAAAAAAAAGGTGGAATTTTTTCGTACTCAATTTTCAATGAAAAGAGGTTGGCAACCTTTCTCTGCACTTGCAGCAATTTATTTGTTTTGTTAAATTTTATTTTAACTACGTAAATAATTTTAACAATATGCTTTTAAATATTCCAAATGGGAAATTTTCCGAAATGTTTTTGTAGTTTCCTGATACTCTTTACTTCCTATATACGGGTAGGATAACATAATTGCCAATAAGTGAGATGGTGGTCGCATGTTTAAATAGATAAATAAATAACGTTATTTTTTTTATTCAGTTCGCGATCTCTAGCGGCAGTCGATCCACAATTAGCCATTTTTTATGGTTTGTTTTAGAAGAACATTTAATTTTGGAGTATATTGGATATGTTTGGTGATTCTTACCGTTTAACGATAGAGCTAAAACTAATAACGCTATACAATCATGTTTCTTGTATGAGGACAGCCTTTTTTCGCATTTTACTATAATTTGTTAGAAAATACGCCATAATAACACGTGCCTACTCTCTATCTCCTATTTCAACCGGCGCCACTTTTAAAAGCCAGACAAACGGACGGACGGACAGGCAGACAGCGGAGGCTTAGCAATAGGGGCAATAGGGCCCCATTTCAATTGGTATGGATTTAAAAAATCACTGCTTCAAATGAAGCACTGCCTAACCTTTATTAGACTGAACAGTTATTCTACCATCTCTAAGGATGTTATCCCCGATCGAAGACATTTTATTTCGTTCGTTTTCCGGCTGTTACAGTACCTTACCCATCTAATGGTGGAACGTATATAACTTACGTCACAGACTTTTGAAGCAATGGAGGTTCAGTGCCTTGGCTTTGGCTTATTAGGTACACAACTGATGGTAAATTTTGCTAGAATGGCTGCCACCTACAAGTATTGAGAATCTACCACCAAACACCTACCAATGTGTTTCGGCAGCTTTCCTCGAGAGCCAGTAATGCTAAATTTAGCCGTTAACACCTTCTACCACATCATCACTTAAATGTAGGTGGAAAACAATTCATCAGTACCCTCAAATGTGATATATTACAAAACACAAATTAATGCATTTTTTTGCATATATAAAGCTTCCGGCTAGTTCCATATCCGCCATCCGATAGTATACGGTGACCAGATCGACCAGAGGAAAACATGCCCTAAATGAGCAGCATTATACAATTGAAGTCTACGTAGGAAGGCTGTTTCTGCATACCTATTCGGCACACGAATAGGTGCATTATGACTATGACACACTAACAAAACAAAAAAAAACAATCGTTTGCTCGTGTATTTTAATACTTAATAACGAAAATTCTCAAAATATTTGCTTAGTCCGGTCAAATAAGACCAAAAAATAAGAGTCAAGCTACATAACCCACCAAGCTCAAAGTAAGTGAGATTGTTTATGATTAAAAATAAAATTTGAAAGTTCCCCATCGTTCCCCTGTATGGATTTTTTGTATTCAAGGTCAAAAATGTGAGTATTTCGCGATTTTCACAAAAACAGAAGTTTTATCATAAAAGTATCCCAGAAAAAAATTGTAGATCATAAAATTACCTATAAAAAGTGTAACAAAACTTATTTTCCTACGAGCCACCATTTCAGAGGTATAACGCTTCAAAAACTTGTTATCATCATAATATGCACACCTTTTCACGTTACATATTCTTCTTATCCGGTACACTCTTGACAGAGCGGTCGTGATCGTAATGCAGTAGTACTGGCAGGGGCAGATGTGATGCGCCTCACGATGTATCACCACCTTTGCCTGCTGGAGGTCATTCTACTGCACTGGTTCAGGGAACTTCCGATGGCAGACTTGATCTGGTCAGTTGCTCAGCATCGCTGGTTTGCGGCAGTTATCATTCGCCAAGGAGAGCGGTGTGAGGCTCTTGTCAACCGTCACGACATCGCGATGCATCCCGCACTCATGGTTACGGAAATAATCCCTGAGACTGCATACTTCACGGTTGTGAAGGGTCTTGGCATTTAAAAAGCCACGACCTCCCCATTTCCGTGGAATGTAGTCTCATAACTGACAAGCGCGGGTGTAGCATGCGATACGAAATGAGCAGTTGACGGACCTTTCTATCCAGAGCGTCCAGCTCAGTCTGCGTCTACCTCAGTATACCCGAATACCGAAATACCCAACGACTCTGAAATACCGGGGTATTTGTAGGTCTCGACTTCGGAGAGAGATTTGAAAGTCATAGTCTCAGAAACCTGTAAATTTGGAGAATTTTCAACTTTCCACTGCTGTACATGCAAGACCGCACACTTATCTACACCAAACTCCATCCTAATGGCATTGCTGAAAACCTGTGTAGTTTTTAGCAGCTGCATCAAGTCTTGGCGTTTCGGGGTAAACAGCTTCAGATCGTCCATGAACAGCAGATGACTAATGACCTCACCTCCTCTACGGAGCCGAAAACCTAGCCCTGAATCCTTCAGCAAAGTGCTGAGATTATTTAGCGCTAGGCAAAACCACAATGGACTCAGACTGTCACCCTGGAAGATGCCCCGCTTAATCCTTGTAAAGTCCTGCGGGGCAGAGGGGGTGTCGCTACCACCTGGTTGACGAAGGACTGTGGTCCACTGACTCATACATGCAGCTAAAAAGGATTTCAGAGTTGCATCAATTTTATACAACTCTAATATCCTTTCTAGCCACGAATGAGGCACCGAATCATACGCCTTCTTATAGTCAATCCAGGCAACAGAGAGAGCCCCCTGTTCCGCCGAACTTGTTGGCTAATGGTCATGTCTATGAGGAGGAGCCCCTTAGTACCACGGGACCCAACCCTACATCCATTCTGAGCGGGGGCCAAAACATTATTCGCAACAATGTGCGTGTTAATTTTTGAAGTCAGAATGGATGTAAGGAGCTTGTAGATGGTAGGTAAGCACGTGATGGGTCTATAGTTTTTCGGATCCGTGGTACTACCAGACTTGTGGAGCAAAAAGGTGACACCGGTGGTCATGAAACGGGGAAGATAACCAAGTACGAGGGCTTCTTGAAATTGTGTCACCAATGTGAGCATCGAATCTATTTTTTGCAAAAGTTGTGCAATCCATCCGGACCAGGACTTTTCCAGTTCTGGACCGTATGAATTGCACAACTAACATCTACAGGGTCTATATTAACAGACCCCATGGATTCGATAAACTCACATTCCCGCTGGATAACACGAATCCAATCACCCTCTGTGTGCTCGACGGGCATCGACCAGACGCCACGGCAGAAATCATTCATGGTATTGGCATCAGGTAGTTGCCCGTCGATCACACGCTGATCGGTCCCTTTCCATTTCCGGTACACCTTTCTTTGATCACTTTGAAAGAGGCGATTAAGCCAGTATCTATCCACACGCTCTCTGTAGCGACGAATACGACTCGTCCACGCATAGACCTTCTGCTTCAGGTAGTCAATGCGATCCGTGACACAGGTCATGTAGTCTCGGAGTAAGACACCGGTCCCGGCAAAGGCCTGGGTCTTCTTATTGCCTCGACGAAAACAGATAAGTGTAGCAATGAGAGTCCGGAATGAGTTGATACGCCGCTCGATCCGTACCTGCGCAGCGGGCGCACATCCGGCGGGACGTGATGCGCGGTCGGTGTCCGGGAACTTGACACGAGCAACACGACACGCCGCAATAGCGCCACAGTACAATATCGAGTGGGTATCAACTAAATCTTCGCTAGCCCGCAAATACGGGGCCAGCAAAGTATTCGGGGCTCCCATTAACGCTAGATTGCGTCTATGAGTAGGTAAACGTGGTAGTCACGGCCTAGAGTCAGGTGTGAATCGATACTAGCTAATTGCGTCCTCCACAGCCCTCCTCAGACGCTCACTCACCTGGCTAGTCACGCTCATATTCGCGCAATCTCCCTCATCGACTTCAAGATCCACCATTGCCGTTGTTGTCACACCCGACGATGGCGTCATAGCCAGGGCCGGGGTCGACGAAGCGGCGGGTAGATCCTGTGCCATGGAAGAAATCGCGCGAGTAGTAAGCGCCTCCAGGCGGAGCCGATCAAGCACAGACTGGTCTAACAGCTTCCACCGGTGGATAGCCCGCACTTGATCTGATAGGCGTTGGGCGGTTACGGCGACGGTCGGCTCAAGGGTCTGATTATTATTATTAACCCTGTAATTTTAATATTTTTATTTTTGCAACTTTAAAAGTAAATAGTTTGTTAATGAAAATACGAATTGTACTCACCCCCTTAGATATGGGATAAAAGCATGTTTGTAGAAACTATGGTAAATAAAAACTAAATAATATATTAAAAACGGCGTTTATTTCAATAATATTATTAATAACACAATTTGTAAATCGTTCTCTCAATATTAACCACTTACGCTACAACATCAACATTTTGGGAGCTCACGAGTCGCGCGTGCGGACCTGCGGCATTGCCACCGCCGCGCCGCTTATATTCAGAGATAACAAGTCATTACAATAACGATTATATTAGTTGCGCGGAGTCGTCCCCACGATTGTCGACGCGAGCACTCACCTGATGAAGGGCATCGGATGTGCCCGAAACATAGGTCGACAATCTCGACCAGAACGCGTGAGTACACTCGGATATTTTTAACATGTCTTATGTGTCTTACTCAAGGGAACTTTCAAACAAAAAAAACAATAATAACTAACGTAGTTACTCAGGCAACACTTTAGGCCATTTTAGGAAAAATAACATAACCAACTTAAAACGTTATCTTTAGCAAGTCTAAAGTTATCTATCTGTTGAAATAATATATTTTGCTTATAGCTGTACTGTCAGTTGATACAGTTTCCTAACATAGAAATGTGTACAGTTGATGGCAGAAGGATCACCTCTATATTTTCATGCTTTCTCGACCTGTCCAAGGCCTTTGACATGGTCTCTTATGACAAACTGTGGGACAAGCTTAAGAGCATCAACTTACCACCGGAACTGACTTGTATTTTCAAGTACTGGTACACGAATCAGGTCAATAGTGTCAAGTGGGCGGGTGCGATGTCGGATTTATACCGGCTGGAGTGTGGTGTTAGGCAGGGGGGCCTGACTTCTCCCACCCTGTTTAACCTCTATATGAATGCCTTGATCGTCGAGCTCAGCAATAAACATGTCGGCTGCCACATTAATGGGGTTAGTGTAAATAATTTAAGTTACGTGGACGATATGGTGTTGCTGAGCGCGTCGGTTTGTGGATTACGAACGTTGTTGAGAACCTGTGAGAGGTATGCCATGACTCATGGGCTAAACTACAATGTCCGAAAAAGTGTGTGTATGGTCTTTGAGGCCGGAACAAAACGTCCTCAAAATGTACCACCCGTATATTTGAATGGTGTTTCATTGGAAAGGGTGGAACAATTTAAGTATTTGGGACACATCATTACTACCGACCTCAAGGACAATGCAGACATAGAACGTGAACGAAGGGCATTATCCGTACGAGCGAACATGCTGGCTCGCAGGTTTGCACGTTGCTCGGGGGAGGTGAAGGTTACGCTCTTTCGAGCGTTCTGCACCTCCCTCTATACGTGTAGCCTGTGGGCGAGGTATACCCGCTTGTCGTATAGTGCACTTAGAGTACAATTTAACAACGCGTTCAGGGCAGTGATGAGGTTGCCCCGCTTCTGCAGTGCCTCAGGTATGTTTGCGCAAGCTCGTGTTGATTGTTTCCACGCGACCATGCGCAAACGTGCCGCGTCTCTGGTGCGCAGGGTGCGGGCCAGCACCAACACTGTCCTAGCTATGATTGCAGACAGAGTAGATTGTCCTTTTATTAGGCATTGTTGTGAAAGACATGCTCCCTCATGTCATGAGAGATGACTCTTTTGTTTAAATTAATTTTTTATCATTATTAATATGACATACCTACTCTTACTATAAATTTATTGACATTTTTTAATTTTGGATGTGTATTTATTTGATTTATTTTATTATTAATTATTATTTTAGTTATACTACAATTTCAATTTTTATTATATTCTATTCTGTATAAATATGTAATTGTGTCTATGATATGAGTCCTAAGTAGCTCGAAATAAATGAATTTGAATTGAATTTGAATTTGAATTATTGTCACAAAACATTCGTCGCGACACCTGTCTATAGAATTCCCCTGGGATATATGAACTTAATGATATGTTTACGATTAAGATGAAAATATTAGCAGGAAAGTTTATCTAGTACATATAATTAACTTGTTACATAACTATTGAGTAGGTATTGATATACCATATAACGTATATATATATATATATATATATATATATATATATATACAACAGGTGAGCTCCCAGAGTACATAGTCAACACTTAGAGCCACAATCACCGCAGTCCTTTACATTTAAGTTAATATTATGCATATAAATTATTATATTATTCTAACTAGTTTAACTAAAGGCGCGTCCACACGAAAGTGTGTCTGCGTATCGCATATTTGATACGAATTCCCAATTGTGTAAATATGTATCACTAAACATTTAGAATTTAAAAAATACTCTCAACGTCTTTACAGGCCAAAACGCAAATTAAATTTTTAGTAATTAAATTCATATTGACATATTTCAACTGGATAATCAAGAATAGTACACATTATTATTGTTATATTACTATTAGTTAGCTTATGATTTAGTAAATAATATATATATATTCAATGACTTTCACGATAAAATAAAATATGTGGTATGACGTCCATCATTGAACAAAGACCTTCCATATTAAGAGGGATTTATCATATGAAGGTGTTTGGGAATCGCAGTGTAAGATAAAAGGCGCTGCTGCTCATCTTCTGGTATTTTTCCCTTTGTCAACTCATACGACTCCCTCAGGAAGATATAGAGAGAGGGGAGACACAATTCTATCCCGGCACCCCACGACTTGTACACGAGCAATAGAGACTAATTATTAGTTTTAACAAATGCGTGCTCTCTATCTCTCTAAATATAATAATACTAGTAACATATCAAAGGACGATACGCCGACACGCTCCGTTGTATAGATACGCAACATTGTACATCACGGATACAATCACGCACGCTTCATACATTTCACACTCTATTATTATTTTGCCACAGATTATAATTCGACATTTAAAAATTAATATCTAACTACCTGGTTTGGTCCAAATATTATGCACTAAAGTATATTCTTCTATCTAGAAGGCTGAAAGATAAAATTAAACAATATAACATTTTATTTAAATATATACATTTAAAAATAAATAAAATATGAAATAATACTACAGATTATAGTTAAAGCTACCAAATAATTACCATGAAAAAATAAATTATACAACACGGTCACGTTAACTCCGCACCTAGATTTCCCCTCTCACTCCCTTCCCTTCACCTCCCCGCGCTCGCTTCGTTGCGTACATTATATGACGTCATCGACGCCAGGTACAGAAATAACGTGACCATTCTGTATTTGCCAATTTAGATTTAGACCAAAATAAAAAAGTTACTTAGGTTTTATAGATAAGGTTTCGTATCTATTAGTATCAAGTATATAAGTAATAATTAAACATAGAATTGACGAATAACAATATGTACGGTTTGATAATTTGAAGAAGACATCAGTATAGCTTATATGTCATAAAGAAGGTTAATACGATGGTTATTGTTCCTTATCGCTTGGTATATTCATTATAAATTTAACAGACGTCGTTAGGGTGTGACGTTTATCAAATGTCATTAATATGACATTTCTAATTTCTAAATCTCTAATAAATTTAATAAAAGTTTATAAATACAGGGGCAATGTATTCCTCTTGTCTCAGTAAACTGAAGTTCTTAAATCTAAGCAGCAATAAATAATTCAAAAAAATATCTATACGTTTTTAATGTACTCGTAATAAAGTACTAATTATCTATTTCTCACCAACAATTGTTTCCATAAATAGTTCGTTTCAGATACTGCGACAAAATTTAATTTAATTGTAAAAATATAATCATAATTATTAGCAACTAAATGTCCCGTCGTGATGACGATAGATCAGACGTCGACTAAAAACAATATTAAATACAACATGTACAAACAGTGTCAAGAGATCACAGAAAATGGAAGCTTGATTGCAAAATATTGTAAAAATAATCAAAAATATAATATATATAATCAATCACAGTTCATATTCAGAGTGTGGAATGACAGTAAGTAGGTAGGTAGGTAGGTAGATATGGTGTACAAGAGTGTGTCTCCTATAGAATGCTACATTTAATTGCTATTTGATCAACAAGGCATTCATACTCACAGCTCATGGCAACATTACGAGTACGTCTAATCTAAGGCAGCGGTTAGATCGTCAATATTGCGTCAGTCCAAATCATCAGGTCCTGAACACTCAATATTTTCTATAATTCTTAGGTACTCAGTCTAAGTAAGTACATGCCACAGTAAAGACTCTAAACGGATGTTAATTTGAATTTCGATTGCGAATTGCGATTAACAACCAAAATATGCAACTATCCACACTCCTGCACTTAATATTAAAAAAACTTCAATATGTTTAACGGTATAGCCACAAGGCCAATAAAACAGGAGCGTTTTTGTGTATAAGCGCCGGCGATTAAAGTCAATAAAACTTTTACGTAATATAGGTACGTTACACACAATGTTACATTAGGTTATCCTGCAGAGTTTAAGCGGTTACACAATCATGGGGCAGCAGCGAATTAATTAAACATTATGACAACAACAGTACCGAATTAACGTTTACAATTAAATCGAGGCGACTGCACCTATGTGACTTAACTCGGTTAGGATGACGCGTTGATATTGATACAAAAAATAATACCTATATCGATTAACAAGCAGGCACAGTAATGTACCTCATCAATGTGTTTACACTTAGTGTCGTGTCATGACAGAAATAACATTATGATATCTTTTTACTAATGAGTTCACGGTTTTGTGTACTTATTAGGGGCGTATACTTCTTAATATAGGTCCCGTATGTATAAAAATCTCACATATTCTTCTATCCTATAATTATGTAAGTATATTTAGGCATTTCTACTACATTAATATGAATTAATTATACGAATATATTTTATAAAAATTGTGTTGGATTGTATGCGGTTTCTATAAATTATGTAAATGAATCTAAAATGTTGGCACAACATGATTTTTCTCACTTTTAGGTTGAATTAGGTTATTATTTGTTTTAAAATTGTTGGAAGTATGTACTACATGCCTTGGAGTGTATCTGTTCGGTCAAGCTAGTGCCTGATGCAACTATTAAACATGTCAAGATAATTTTGATCGTCTAACACTCGCTGAATGAATTACCTGCGATAGTTTCGTACAATATGTTTGTGAAATATTTACGATGATCAAGTATGCGCAACAGAATGATATTAATTTGATTTCTCAAATGCAAGGTACAAAGTAAAACACCCGGAACAAGCTTCTAACGCCATGCCCAATTTCAAAACACTATTTATTTCATTAGTTACGTTTTAAAAATATTATCAGCTATAATTATGTATTTAGTTTATTTCGCATTATCATTAACTATGTTGTGTATTTAGGCCGTATCGTTATAATAAGTTAAGAATTGTATAAAATACCAGAACTGGTAACAAATATGTACTTCAAGTAATTTATCGTCAATGGAATATATAAGTTGATCCGTAATGCATCTTTCATTTGTTTTTGTCGGGTATTGTACTCCGTCAAGAAAATTAGCACACAATTGTTTCTAAACTTATTTTGGTTATATTTACAAGTTAATTTAAAAAAAAACATTTAATGTATTTTTCTCATACTTATGTATCTAGTTACTTAGATTGAAATCGTTTATGTATGTAAAATAATTTGAGTAATGGTACAGTCGTGTGCTGTCTCTATACTATTGTTCATATCTTTGCAGACTAGGAATGAAATTGAGAATTATTTATATTTTGTGACTTCTGAGGTACGGACGATAATAGTAAAAATAGGAAAAAAAAACTTGTAACAGTCAAATGTATAAAAAAATACAACAATTATGAGCTTGTAAAATAGAGTGTATAAATTGTAAATTGTTATAAAATCTACAAGCTTTAGTAAATATGTACAAAATAATACAACTTCACAGTAAATAATACACCACAGATCAATTTAAAAAGAGCGTATTTTGAGTAGGTATCTGTGCAAAATGCATTTGTGTTATTATTATAAGAAAACATACAACACCAATACGTCAGTATTTCCCTAAAGGGATTGGTAGAGATGCAGCAGATTCAAAGACCTCTTTTGCCCGAAGGTATAAATTGCACTTTATTTTTATATCTATTGAAAGGGCACTGTGTCTGTCGCGCAGGTTTCTGCTATATCGCAAAAATCTCACTTATTATGCTTTATGTATGACATTAACACTATGTATTCTGAGGGATATTGACAAAGAAACCGTTGGATGAGTACCACCGTATTGTTCATTAGCTCGGCCGCCAAGCAGCACTGCTGTGTTACTAATTGAAGAACAACTTACTTAGTCAGTTATAAAAAAATGAGACCTAACATCTCGGATCGCGAACAATACCGTGTAAAACATCTACGGCTTTGGGATGGTATGTTTTCTTAAAGAGCCAGGGGCAGCCAATTGACCATTTTGTCACTACATTAAAAATATCTACTTCAAAATTCACGCTCATTCGCGTTATGTAACATTAAAATCTCACTGTAACAAAACATAACTAACAAAGATAACATAACTTTAAAATATATTAACATTACAAGAATTTAAAAATATTTGTAAATAAATTACTATTTCTATAATATAACTAAACGATACTATTTAATGTAGGAATGATGCGATACAACCGTGTTACAATCAAAATGCAATTGTTATTTTATATTAAATGAGAGCTACTTTAATATGATTGTTAAATTTGTATAAGTACATAAGTGTTTATTGATTCCTGTCACAACTATAAAGTTGTTCATGTAAATTTGATATATTTTGTTCATTTCAGAATTAAACGCGGGCTAAATTAACTTATTTGCAATTTATATATCGTACTTTGATTCTCTCGTATGATTTTTTTTCTAATTTAATAAAAATTATGTTATATTGTCTTATTAATGAATGTTGGCATCACTTGCTAATGTCAAGAGTCAGCTTAACTACTCCTGTTATTTTTATTTCTGATGGGGTAGCCTTTTTACATACAGATTATATATATATTTCACATATATTTAGGCGATTATCACTTTTGGTAAATTATATATATTGAGGAAGTACGTGTATGTAAAATGTACTAAACAAATGAGTCACTTTTAATAAATTATTAATGTTTTAACGTAATCGGAAGTTTCATACTAATTATATGTCTGAATAATAAATAAAAAAATTTTACAATAAGAAACAAATAAAAGAAGAAAAGTGATTCAAATAATTTCACGTTTGATTTTGCAAATTTAAGAATTCATAGGAGAGAATCAAATATAGTTGTAACATTGTTCATTAGGTACATAGGACATCTCATCGTAAGAATTCATCTGTAGTGTCCTTCCGGAAGTGAACTATGTGCCGCGGCCATTCATACCCGCAACATTATTATTAAAGTTAACACTACAAAGGCGTCCCTATCAGTTTGCTACAAAAACAACATATATCTACAATCGGCGCCGCGATCATCGCGTTCTGATTTCATTCATATAAATAAACCTAACTCTAATGATCCACTTTTGATTACATAATGTGTGACGAAACGTCGCCACTTGTTATAACGTTAACGATAGCAAACTTAATAATAGTGTCGTTATACAGGGTTATTGGTAAAATGCTAACAACCCCTTAGGGTTGACTTCTGCTAGTCCTAACAAACATTTTGAGACAATTTTTATGAGTTATGTAAAAAAAATATTTTGTTACATTTTTTTTTGTGTTTTAATGCCTACTTTGAGCCAAGAGCGCCCGCCGCGGCAAATGAAATAATACTTTACAGGGACAAGAGCCTTTTAACATAAGGTGGTCCTCAAACTTATACAGTCAAAAACCACAAAAAAACACAAAAAACATTTTAATATTTTTTCAAAATATTCAAAATGTTTGTTAGGACTAGCAGAAGTCGACCCTAAGGGTTGTTAACATTTTCCCAATAACCTTGTATAACGTCATCAAACGTCATCGTTTAGGCAGTATTAGGTAAATGACGTTTGATACACTTTTGGAACGATTATCAATAAGGTTATTTTTGAGTATATATGTAATTTGATGAACAAAGTAATAGATACGAGTATATGGCCATATAAATGTTTCTTGATTCATCAAATCAAAATAGTAGTATACATTAAATATGTTATATTGTAGCGGGCCAATGTTTCGTCACACTTTGTGATGATTAATGTGACGTCCTATCCAGTCGTATGATGTACGACGTTTTTGTGATGAACAACGTAACTGTGATGTCCCGTCACGCCGATGCCTGTGATGAGTACACGAGCCGCGTGCCGAGTGACGTGACGTGGAGTGACGTGACGTTATGATTGCCTACCTCACACGGACGAGTAGTTTCTTCCACTTGAGCCAAACGCAGTGCTTCAGCAACGTCCTTCGGCCCTCGTCCGGAGGCTTCCCCGATCTGAACACAATACAATAACATCCATTATAAGATTAATAGTTTTCCGGGCGCGGCTCCGCCCGCGCGTATGTCAGTTATCGCGCAAAAACATTAACCTCTTTTTGCGCAGTTGGATAAAAACTATCCTATGTTTTTTCCCGGGTCTCAAACTATTTCTATACCAAATTTCATTCAAATCGGTCCTGTAGTTTTGGCGTGAAAGCGTAACAGACAGACAGACAGACAGATATAGTTACTTTCGCATTTATAATATTAGTACTGATGTGAAATATCAATAACTTCATGCTTCAGTGATGACGACAACTGCGAGCACCAAGTGACCACAAGATCCCAGACGGCTAAATCATCAGGCATTTAAGAGGTTCAAGAAGATATGGAGAAAAAGAAGAATCAACCGCAAAACCAAAATAAAACTTATGCAGACCCTTACTTTCTCCATATTTCTTTATGCGTCTGAAACCTGGACTTTGAAGTCTTGTGTGCGCTCGAGGATTGACGCATTCGAAATGTGGTGCGAGTGTGAAATGCTCCGAGTATCCTGGAGGTCTACTCCCAAAAACGAAGTTCGAAGTTTCGTTTGACGGATCGCACCTTTTCTTACCACGAAACACTTTCGGGTCCGAACTTCGATCCGTACTTCGTGAATTGACATGTTGCCCGTATTTGACCCTACTCCCAAATGTTATTTGACATTTATTACTTCGTATTTAGACAGTAAGTTGATTATGGATGAATGATAATCTCATGATAGATACGCCCTACTGTTACGTCTGTCAGTCATCTCTGCTTCAAAATAAATATATTTATAATATGTATAATGGTGATGCGCTTGGTGGTGGAAGAAAAAGTTATGGAACATGAATGTACAAATACCTTTGTATACAAGAGTCGCCGTTACAATAAATAAGAACTCATTCTTGTGTTTTCAAGAATATGTTTACTTAATTTAGGAACGCGTTACCTCAGACCGAATAAAAAGTCAAGACAGAATGTTGTGTAAAGAGCAGTGAGGCCGGTAAAACTACGCCTCGCCGTGTACAAACACGATTACACACACATATGTACAACGAAACTACGCCTTGACTCGTCAGTCGAACTATTGCGGCGTGGAGGCAGTGTTGCCGTTATTAAGCCTATAAGGTTTACCCTATTAATAGGTGATAATACACAACGTATTGCTATTAGTTTTTTTTTAATATTTGTCAATGTGTTTTAACCTACTAGAAAAAAGAGAAGGTTCTCAATTGGACTGTATATTTTTTAAATACAGATATTGCGTCTTAGATGCCTACGACGCAATATCATTATCAAAATCGGTTCAGTGGTTTAATTGCAAATTTAAAAGATGGATTTCATTCATTCACTCCATTTTCGACAGACTTAAAAAAGGACCAGGTTTTCGATTCAGTTGTATTTTTTTTAATTTAATTTATTTGATTAAATCTTTGTTATTTCATAACTCAGTCATTTTATTTTTTGTAAGAAAGCTGATACCTTTAATTATAATTGCTGATACCTCATATTCATTTCATTATATTTTAACGTTGTTGTGTATAGAGTTGAATTATAACCATATTATTATCGATATTACAAAGGCAAATTTAAGTTCCCTCTTAACTGTTCACGCTTTACTGGTAACTTACCAGTGTTACTGTTTAATATTTTTTTCATTTTCCGAATTGAGTCAAAAAATTAAACAAAATTGGATCGAAATCATTCGGAAAAGTAAGAAGGAACTATCATGGGAATATTTTAAAATCGGCGACTTATATTTTTTTATACCTATTTCTACCGCCAAGCAGTAATGTTCACATTCCTATGTTCCGGTAAAATTACAGGCACATGAGACTTAACATCTTTATGTCTCAAGGTGATGGGCGTAGTGCAGTTTGCCACTTGTGACGAACTGTATCGGCAGAGGTTACAGCTTAACACCAGGTGGGCTTTGTGCTTTTTTCCCCGATTGCATAAAAAACCCGTCACTTATTAGTTACAAGAAATAAATGCATGTAAATTATATACCCAGTAATGTTATTTCTGAAACACTTTTTCCATTCCCTTCCCCTACTAACGACACTACTTTTGCCGACACGTTACATCGGAACCCTATTGTTGTATTAATACTAATTACCTTATTAAATTGGTAACGTTATTTTCATAAGGTAATTTGATTATCATGGCAACACCGACACACGCACACATGTTTGGAAAACCGGCCTCACGTCTCTGTTCATAACATTCTGTCTTGACTTTTTATTTGGTCTGAGCGCGTTACATGGTTGTTCATAAAATGCAGCGCGAGAAATAGGTACTTACTTCAAAAAGAAGAAGCCCCAAAAATGGGTCTGCTACTTGAGAAAATAAAAACATTCTGACGAACGGTGTATTGAACATATGGGCTTATCTACTAATGTAAATCCATGGTTGCATTCTAGCTGTCATATTCGAAGTAGAATTTACGAAAGAGTTTATAGTGTTAGGCATCATTCAATGAGGTTCTTTGTTTGTCGACGACACAACCATCACTCTGAAAAATACTTGTTTACTAAGAAAACAAACTGTAGAATACATTAAATTCCACATACACATTCATAAATAAATAATTTATTAATTATCGAAACATTCTTCTTCACGAATTCTTTTTGGTTATTAGTTTTTGATTTATTCAACATATCTACCATAAAGAACCTGCCCAAAGATTTCAATATCACTCCACTATAATATTTGTCTATGAATCCGAAACGAAGATCGTCCGTACAAGTCGCATCCGAAGTTATTTGGTAGTAGGGTACAAGTTCGATGTTCGTCGTTACTTCGATCCGAAACGAAGCTTCGAACTTCGTTTTTGGGAGTAGACCTCCTGCACAGAACGCCGGACTTCATTAGTCCGGCTTTCTGTCCAGGTTACTCGGTCAATCCTCAGAGAGCTCAAAATTACAAGACTGTCAGTTATCTGCACGCAGATAGTTCCTAAGTTCTTCGGACACACAGTCAGACGAGACAGTCTGTAAAGGCTGATGATTACTGGCTGTATTGAGGGCTAGAGAAGTTGAGGTCACCAACACGATGGACAAGTGCTACTCAGAGTGCAACACAGTCAGCCCTTCAGGCCGCCCGCGCCATTCAGATGGCGCCAGCCAGGTCAGCTTGGAGACCAGTGGTGGCGCAGGCTTCACGCCATAATCACGTCCCTCAGTTAGGAGGATACGACTAAGAAGAAGAATGCGAAATATGAAATGTTCTGCTTATTGCTGAAGCAGAGCAGAGTGGGACTGACTGAAAATCCAATTCAACTCCAAGGAGAGACAAGTTTCTACGTTTATCGCTAAACTATACCCCTGCGTCGGCGCATACGGCGTTTTGAACTCTCCCCTTGCCACCTCAACTACCATCGGAGTACTTGGCGGCGACATATCGAACTTCGAATCACTTGGTAGATAAGGCTAAATTATCCTCTAAGGAGCTTGGTGTGGTCGGTAGCGGCGAGGCGGGACTTCACGTGGGTCCATCGCCTGCAACTTTACAAGGCTCACGTTCGACCTCACATGGAGTACTGCTCTCACCTCTGGGCGGGACCTCCCCACTACCACCCACTTCCTGTCGATCATGTTCTCTCCGGTCGGCTCGACCCACAGGCACTGCGTACAGATGTTAGATTACTCTGCATCTTTTATCTATCACGGGGAGTGGTCTGAGGATCTGTTCGATTTACTACCTGCAGCTCAATTTCTTGGCTCAATTGTTGGCGTTTATGGTACATCAATTTAGAAGTGAACTTACCATCAGGCTTGTGCATGTTCAATGAACAATGTATAATAAATGTGAGTATGTATGTATACTTACGGTCAGTGTAGATCAGCATGCCTGGCGTCGTCGCTGGGATGCGTGAGATAGCGCGTGCCCACGCGGCGCTCGAGCGCCCGCAGGTCCTCCCACGCCTCGCGCGTCTGGAGCCACGCGTGGGCCACTGACTTGTCCACTGAGAGCCGCTTGCGCTGCTTCACTTGCAGCAGGTTGTTGATCAGGTCGATCGCTAACAACGTTATACGTTCATGTTACATTATATGTATTAATATGAATCCCTTGGATAATATTATTTTATATAAAACGCATACTAAGCTAAAACATACAAGAAGAAATTTTTGAAATAAAAAAAATATGACTTTTCGTGGGACTTAAACCCGCAACTCCAGAATATCGTTCAGACAGGTGACAGTTTTCTGTTTTGGCGGTACTTGTTGCGACGTACGTCAGACTGTACCCTTTGTATTATAGGATCGCGTCGACGTTTCTGAACAAAACCCCTCTCTCACTTCAAATGGAAATTCTACGCATCGTGTTAGAACTTTGCGCTTCAAACCATTAACGACAGCTTCCCTCGTGTTTCGATAATAGCTACCTCAGCGCTAAAGCATCATCTGTGCAACAAATGGCAACCACGATTGCAGTCAATGAACTTTATTTTAAATAAATACTGAAAATGATTCGTTTACTGAAAAAGGAAAGTGATTTTGTGTCCGATGCCGCAGGCATTCATATTCTTATCAATAATATTTCTCAATTCACTATATTCTCATTCAGTCCATATTGTTCTCTTATTTCTCTATTCCATACTCCTTCTTCCAAAGTCACACCACACATACTTTTCAAAGTTCTCCACTGCATACATTAAAGTTTGATCCAAATGCTACCCTAACCAACATTTTGCATTATGCAATTTTGAAGCAGTGATGGTCCCGGTTCGAGCCCGAGCATCGGTTTAATCTTCACTGCCTGGTGGAAAGACATATTATTTATAGTAAAGTAATTGTAAAGTATATAAATTCTTTCACCTGTTAAAGTTTTAGTCCGTGAGTGGTATGACATGTGTATGCGTATATTTACCTTCGGTGGAGATCTCCCTCCAGGGCGTGGGCGGGTACATGAAGGCCGCGTTCTGTATCTGCTCGTGAATGTCCTCGTCCTCGTTGAAGGGGAAGGTGCCGGAGAGGGACACGTACACTATCACCCCCACGGACCACATGTCCAGCGACCTGTTGTACCCCTTGTTGCGCAGCACCTCCGGGGCTGGAGCCACCGACATGACGATTATTTATACAGTTTTTAGATTATGAAAGACTAATTAAACGTCATTTTAGGTAATTATGAGCGGTTTTATAATAAAGTTCCCAAACATATTACAACGCTCGTAGAAGGAAAATTCATATTGCATCTATCCTACTACATAGTTTGTAATTACTTAAACGAAAAAAATGCTAAGACAATTCCACCTCTGCCAAGCCATCACATGTCACCTACGTAATTTAAACAAATATTGTAATAATTTTATTATATTGTATGTAACACATTGTTCAAGGATGTTTAAAAGAATGGCCCCGAGTTTCTTGCCCGTTCTTCTCGCAGTGGCTCTACACATTTTTTTTGCTGAACGTGGCAGTACAATGTAGAATATTTCAATATTAAAATTTGTAATCGACCTTCATAAAAGCGTTGTAGACGCCTAAATTGAATAAATGAATTTGAATTGAATTTGACACACTACTCAGCATTTAGACGCTGACACATGTTGAAATCGCGATTAGATTAGGTGAAAAACGAAAGCTTATTCATACAAAACTAGTAACTTAAATAAAAAATATGGATTAACTTGATTCTCTTGATAAGGTTTTCCAATTTCTTATATGAATAATTATAGTTTATTATGTAACAAGTGCGCGAAGTTGTTTATTCGAGATCGAAGGTCTAAATGGAGTAGAGATTGTAAAAAACAACGCGCACGAGTTTCATACGACGTTTTTCAACACACTTGCGAGGAACGAATACGAAAATTTCGATACGAATATATTTTCTCGATCTTTCTATAGCAATAATAATCTGATTAAGAAGGTTTAAATTAAATCTTCTAAAGTTCTACTTCAGTATGTAAAGAAAAACGAACGAAACAAACTACAATCTCTTTGGTGAGAAGTGTGGAAACGTTTTTTTCTATTTAATACACTAGTGCGGTAAAGAAAACAAATAGCACGAGTGCGTAATAGACAATATTGTGACACTAACATCGGTGCATTTAAAGGCCCGTTACGAGCGAGTGTGCTGAAAAAATATTTATATAATCTCATTCGGTAATATTCTAATTATGAAATGTAATACAGAATTTTATTGGCATATTAAATTTACACACTTCTTTAAGAGAACTAAAAAAAATAATTTAAAGCATTATTCTCCTAATATAACAATGCTTTAAAACAATTTTTTAATTATTAAGTACAATGTGTCCCGACCAAGGAGGTTTCAATTCAATTTAAGTACATATTATCTGTGGTGAGCGCGCAACGCGCTGGTTCCGAGCCAATAGACCAATGACAGACTTTTTTTCCATTTTGGCGCTATTTCGTACATACGAATTTGAGTAATATTTTGTTAGATAAAGCTTTAGTAGCAAAAGTGTCAAGCAACACTGATGAAAATTTAACTCTGCCGAGTCAACAGTCACGTGACGTGTGGCCTAGAGCTGTGGGGCCGCGCTGCGGACTATTACAGTGTTCCTAATGCAGAAACGAGCCCTGCGCGCCATGTACGGAGTCTCTGGCGATGTCCCGTGTGTGGACTTCTTTAGGGGGCTCTGTATACTTCCACTACCGTGCGAGCTCATATATAAGTTAGCCGTATTCGTACACTGTAATCTGGACTTGTTCCGACAAAGAGGCATATGTCGCACATATAGCCTTAGAAGCAACGCAAAAAAGAACCAACTTGTGACACCGGCTCATGGCCTGGCTAGGTCCGAGAGGTCAGTCTACGTCGGAGGGACCGCCATTTATAATAGAAGTCCTTAGCGTGAGAGATGCAGCTTCCATCGCGGCCTTTAAAAGTATGTTGAAGACCTGGCTATTGAAAAATTTATTATATAATATTAATGACTACCTAAAATTACCTGAATTTTAATTGTATGATGTGAAAGTAATGTTTTTTGTTTTTATTTAATGATCAATTTATCGGATATTAATTATAATTATTTCAATGTATAAATTATTATTCTAATTTATTTTTGTTTAATATTATATGATATTTTTATTTAATTTTAAGTTAAAGAGAGCCTGTCTCACTAAATGAATATAAAACTGGACATATGAGTGTATGTATATTGCAAACTTTGTCTACATTGTTTGACTTATGACATTGGTGTCATCAATAAATGATTTGTATTTGAACAGTTTATCAGACGCTTTGTTGAGGGCGGAATGCGAATCCTCCGCGAACGTGAGCTTTCATCGCATGGCGGAATGACATTTTCTGTATGCTCGCTTGGCTAGCCACAACCGTCAAGTAGACAATTTGTCTCGAAAGGTGTTAAGAATAACAAATATTTAAATCATATTTCAAGAAAACATGAAATTAATATTTTAGGAAATATTAAAATACAATCTAGAAGCCAATACCACCTACTTGCTAAGGTTCCAGAAATGCAACTGAAATAGCTTACAAAGCTTTACGCTTCTACACAACGTACATCCAGAACATCACGTTCAGGGAACAGGATTGAGAAACTGAACGCAGCAAATTAAAGTTCATAATATATAAATTGACCCTGAGAGCCAGTCGTCAACTCCTTCAACGGAACCATCACTAGCATTTACTAGATAGCAAATTAGTGGTCAATCAATTATTGGCACCAAATTACAAAAAAGAAGAGTTTGTTTCCGCGTTGTGGATCTAAGGGAGTAGTGAATGTGCAGACTGACCTAGATAGGCCGGCGTGCCGACGACGGACCGGCGGAAGGACTTCTCCCCGATGATGCGCGCGAACCCGAAGTCGCAGAGCTTCACCTGCGGGAACTGCTCGTCCGACGAGAGCAGTACGTTCTCCGGCTTCAGGTCGCAGTGCACGATGTTCTTCTCGTGCAGGTGCTTCAGGGCCACCAGGATCTGGGGTACGATACCCGATAGCATAACCAATCACTTATGAGATTACGGGCAGTGCCAGGAGGCACAGAGAACTCGAGAAACGAAAAATCACTCAGTATTTTGTTTTCATGTATACGTCTGTATATTCCCAAAGCACCGTCCATTCGCAAGATATACTTTTAGTTCCGTCTTATAAGGATAGAGCTTGTTACCATCTACTGAACACGGTACCTAACTCCTGTTCAAGCAGTGCTGGCCCAGTGGCAATAGCTATGGACTGTCGCGCAGAAGGTCCATAGCTTGAATCCCTCCACGAACATCAACGACACCGTACGGTGGTAGCATATTTTGTAAATGATTACCTGAATATCTGTCGCTAAGCACTTTGCGGTGCATTCCAGCAGCTGTATTTGAGCGCCGTTCTAGGTGAGCCTGAACAAGATCTTTATAATGATAGTAGTGAAATGCTAGCCTATAAGTATAATAAAAAAGTTTAAGCACATCGCGGTGTGTTCCATCAGCGTCTTCAAGAGCCAGTAATTCTAGGTTATACTATTATCATTACTTACTATCAGATGATATTCTGATTAAAACACCGTTGGCTTGGCGATAATTTTTTCTACTAGAGGGTGGTCGCTAGCCAGGCGGGCATTCGCAAAATGCCCTTCTACCATGCGTGAAGTTCAAGCCCGCGGGATTCAAACCATAGACTACCTGCGCGGCAGTCCATAGCCAATGCCACTGAGTCATCACAGCTTCAACAAGTTATTTATGTATCAAAAATATGACTAAAACCTTCCCGCACCTGTGCAACCAAAAACTTAGTGATCCTCTCAGTTAGCCGTCCCTTCTCGTGCGACAGGATCATCTCGAGCATGTCCCCCTTGAGCTTCTCCATCACGACGAAGATTCTCTCCGGCGTTTCGAACATTCGCTCCAGGTTCACGACGCCAGGGTGCGACAGGTTCTGCAGGATCGCCACTTCGTTCTTCAGCTGGGCTTCCTCTTTCGTGGGGAACCTGAGTTTGTCTATCACCTGAAATAGTTATAATACATTCAATGAGAAATAACGAAGGCAGAGTGACCACTGCGTACACTGAATTAATAGTCGATAAAAGTCTCCAGAGCATACCAACACAAAATTAGCTAAACTCCAGATTTTCACAAATACATTTTTAACTACAATTTTCCGAAATATTTCGTACAAATATTCCTCTTTATTTTACTTATAAGAATATACATGTATAGGAAAAATTAAGAAAAACTATTTATTTTTATTGTCATCAGAAAATACGTTAAAAAGATATAAGGTACACCGAAAAAAAATGAGCTGCTTGCGTCGGCCACTTCATCACGGTAAACAAATGGTTGTAGCATTTAATTAGGAATTACTTATAAACTTCTATTACTGTATTCTATTATGTTCCAAAAGTAGGAAAATCCGGATATTGTACTATATCCATTGTTAATATCAATAGTTTATGATCTTGACAGAAACGAGAGGAAACTGCTCATTTTTCTTCAGCTCAAATTCTTATCTACATGTATGGAATAATGAGAATCCTGTATTATGATATTCAACGGAAACTGTCATTTTTGTGAGTTAGAATTTGTTTTGTACATATACTGTTTGGGAAGGGGCGGTTTTCAATCCCCGTAGTCCCACACTTTACCACGTACGTCGTGGCGTATTCGACTGAGTTCCTGGAAGTCACAGGAAAACCAGTCGATCTATTATGCTACTATATGCACGAAATGGCGGGAATCCACTCACCCACTAACGGCTCGCTGATCGTTCCGCCGAAGGGATTATTATTTCAAACCACCTAACTTAGTTAGAAAACTGCAGTTAAATAAATCTAATTATTTGAATAAACTTCCCTCAATCCCGATGTCGCAGTACGTAGCCCGCGGACAGGAAGAGATCCGTCTTGTCCCCGTTAATTCACTAATAGTTCCTCTATATAAAATGTTCGATGCTGGACACCCGGCGTCAGAATTAACTAGGTCGCCGCGACCCGCGACTATCACTGCTTTATAGCACTATATTCACGCCCAGTACGTGACTTCACGTTCACTAGGTCAAGAGCAAACCGTATCTTAAGATTCCTGAGAACACGGTCGCGTGTGTAATCCAGACGGGCACACGAACCGAACTGGAAAGTAAATTAAAAATGGCCGACCGGCTGCGGCGGCCGCCCACATTAACAACAGATCGCGTCTGGATGGATATGAATTTTGTGCTCTAAAAATTTTAATGAAATCAAACAATGTGCTTTGATAAATCACGTTTAATTTTTTTTTATATATAAATTACATAACCCTGCATTCACGGTGACGGCAATTGCTAAGAACTTGCATGGCCTAAGCGACTTCAATCAGCTTGTCGAGATCGATCTACGAACCACCTGGTGACCATCTAAGTTGGATCACAGCGATATGAACCTGAAGACGCCCTTCCCCGAGTGGTGTGCAGAGGTAGAGCGAGAGTATAGTGTACCTTGATGGCGACGGGTCGACGCGAGCGGCGATGACTGCCGCCGTACACGATACCGAACTGTCCCGAGCCGAGCACCTCGTCGGGGTAGATCTGGTACACCTGCGCCATCTCCGTCGCGCGCTGCTCACTGCCGCCCCCACCCCCACCCCCGCCACCGCCCGGGCACTCGCCCTCCGCGTCGGGACTCTCCGCTGGAATAATAGGTAATTCATTACTCTGTACAATAGAATTATCTTAACATTGCTATATATATATATATACCTCACTCATAGCAAAACTGATAACCAGTGGGGAGGAAAACTGCCCAGATAGATACCACACCACAGCGGATGAAAACATGGCTAGGATGGAGAGGCATCTCACTGAGTTGATTGATGGCATTCTGATAGTCATCGTGAACTAATCGATGCAAATGGCTCACACCTTAATTGTGACGTTTAACGTTATCCATGCTGTGTTAATGTAGTTGACACGTGATGATTACGACAAGAGAAAGTAACTTGGTCAAATTTTTTTTTTGTATCAGTCTCCCAACCAACACGAAGGCACAATATGTAAAATGTACATACGACTCGATAATATCTGTAAAAACTTGATAGTAATTTATTTTCAGAACAAGGTAAATTACAAATTTACAAGAGGAAAAATTTAAGTAATGCGGTATTCGAACCCACGTCCATGCACCCCGGGGTATGTTCTGACCAATTGAGCAAACATGACAATGAGTCACAACTCAAATTCTTCTTATCTTCTTTAAACATCGTATTGAGATGGAGCGACATCTATATTTAATTTTTCCTCTTGTAAATTTGTAACTTTGTAATGTAATCCGAAGAGCATGCGTTATTGCAAACAAAAAAAATATTAGAACAAGGTAAAGTTAAAAAGTACACTATAAGAATCGAGTCGAGACAGCGCACTTGAGGCTACACAATATGTATTGTTTATAATATGCGAGTGAGTTGACAGGGTTAGAATAGAATGTAGTTTGTACAAGCATATGAAATAGAGTGGCCGACGGCGGAGCAGCGCCAGACGCCATACCTGGTCGGGAGTCCCGTGAGGAGTGCGTGACCGGCATGAGCGCGTGCCGCACGGCGGTCTCCCAGGAGCGCGCCACGTGCGCGCCCACGCCGGAGTCCTGCGGCGGGCCCACGCCCCCGGCCGCGCCCGCGCCGCCCGCCTCGCCGCACCCCGCACCCTCCACGCCCACCAGGTAGTCTACGTTAGCGGTGCGCACCTCGAAGCAGTGCATTATCTCTGTGCCTGGAATACATACAACGCGTTTAGATACCCTTCGTGCCTAGTTTTATTGTCTGTTTGTAAATTAAATGTGAAGAGTAGAACAATGAAATAAGAAATTCGTGTAAAATACCTACCGTCACTGCTCAGCAAGCGTTTTGGCAATCGATCCTAATTATTCAACACCCTTTTCGTTATTCGACATTAGTCCCTCGTTCCTCCCTTACGTTCATTTTCTCAAAATATCTTTTCATATTTATTATATTCCCATCATTCTTCAAAAGTTTTTCTCCGTCATCTTTAAGTGCAAATTATCTCTCGCACTCTCTGATCTCGCTTTTGCTAATCTACACAGTCCTTTTTGACCCTATGTACTGTTCAGGGATGCATAAAATTTATTTTGTACCTTAATGACAGCGCTAGAAGAAACAGAAATGAAATCTTCACTACTAAACTACAGCTCAGTAAGCGGACAAAGTTCTCGTAGCTTTCTTTCTGTTCCGTTCTTTAATCATGTGGTCACCGCATTTTCATACATTTAAAAATATGTTTAACATCAGAATCTTTTATTTTTTAACCACTGCATCCCTATGATCGATAATTTCCATTCGCTAAAGGCATTCTTTTCTTACGCAACTTTTTGGACTTCTTCATTCCACCATTTATCTACTACCATTATCATTTATCATTATTACCATCGTCAATAATATCTTTTACCACACTTTGACGTTGCCGTTTCATTCCAATATTTATTCTCTGCTTTCGCTTCTTTCTTAATTCTTATTAGAACCTACGAGTATAACTGTCTTTCTTAATTCTTAGTCATCCTTCTCTAGCATGTATCATTTAATTTTGTGTGGGAGCCGAATTTCAGAATCAAATCTTCTTTTAATATATTTACACTACTAGTAATTTACCCCTTATTACTTAATCACATGCTCCTTTAACAGTGTATCTATTACTACTCCTAACTCCTACTCTATTTCCCTTAACAGCACTTCCGCACTGAAGAACTTTAACCCTTCCCAAGGTCTCTAGCTTTCATTTCGTTCCACTTCGTCTTCTGCAAACAAGCCACATTTTATTTTTACCAGCTGTAAAGAAATCAATTCAGGGTCAATGACCGATTTTCTTTCTAAGCAGGGACCATACGCAATTTACTTGAATTTCTCATAAATTTATTTTAGTTATTAAACATATTACTCATCTATATTCTATTTTTATGTATCAAACATGGAAGCAGAATATCAATGTTGTATTGATGTTGATTTACTAATCATTAAAAAAAATTAAAGGACTACCCAAAAATATGGGATAGACCAAAAATGTGTGATATCAAGCTAACGTCGTCGAATCGTTTCTAATAAGCGAAATTGAACTGCTGTTTACATCATAAGAACTAAATCGCTATTTTGATGAGAAATAAATACGCCATTAATCGTCCTGATATTTCATGATTTCAGATTTTACATACCCTAATTTGACATAATTTGGCGTACCTGTGCTTTCCGTAGGACAATCTAAGACAAGACAATACATAATATTATACCACATATTATAAAAATAACCACATTTTAATTCATATGGGGCTCACAGCATAAACAAAAACACAGACATGACACTCTAAGTTTAGGCTTTTCATTGCTTAGTTTCCGTGTAGGTATCAATTCGTAAATCGAGAGTGACCACCTAGGCTATAACGTTTCGCTATTCAATACTTGAACCACTTATAGAAAACTCGTTAACGTATCACAACTATAATGGTATGAAAGTGCTAAAATGTGATGTCCTTTGAAAGCACCGATTGAGGACTGAAAGGACATTATACGTCACTGTATGCGAAAGGGCTCCTTTCATATACAGTAACGTATATGATATGTGACTTACAAAACGTAAAGAAATCTATTTTTGTATAAACTTAGAGAAAAGATTATTTAGCCCGGTCTACGTGACGCAACCATGATATTTGCAGCTTAGTCTTTTATTCTTCTATAAAATTTTGAATATATACTAAAATAACAAAATTTAATGAATGCGGTATTCCACGATTTGACTGAAAGAGAAAACGTAACATACTCGATGAAGGCTGATGAGCCACATTGCACACTGCTAAACACAGCTTTCCTATTATGGAAGGTTTGCCATAATCTCCTCACTTGGCGTCTTGGGGATCCCAGTTTAAGACAACAGTTTCTCATAAGGTGCCAAATGTAACATAATTGTACAAAATCGTGCTGTAGTTAGTGTAGTTTAGGTTAAGTTACCTGGATGTGGAGTCCGCGCGGTGTCTACTGCGAGAATCTCGTTCAGTGGGATCTCCTTGTAATATTTAGTTCCTTGGTCCGATGTGAACAGTGTGATCGACTTGCTGTCCAGCCGCCAGTAGTGCCGCTTTATCTGTAATGTTAGAAGAGGAACTGAGCGAAGCGAGCAAGGGATATATCGATTGTTAATTAATGCATCACTGGCATTAAAAATCATAAGGTGTTACGATTCCCAACATTGAAATATATAAAATTTATGAAAACACTGCTGCCATGACATTGAAACCATCATATTGATAGTAATAAAACAAAAAATCCATAGGGTATGGTAATAATCAGAACAATAATGTTTTTATCTAAAGATTTGTTCGTCGACTAGCTGCCTATGATCTATATAATTTATCTAGTTAAGTTAAAATTAGCTTCGAGGAGTACCTCCGTGGCACAGTAAAAAATCAAACAGTTTGTTGGCCTTTGCAAAAAAGCCAGGTAATTATTGTACGTGGTGACGAAATATGTAGCAACAGTTGAGGAAGTTACAAGTATTACAAGACGGTTTACGGACTCAATTATGTGATCGGGTATATCTTGACGTGTGTCGGATTAAATACAAAAGAAAAATACCTGTGAGTTGCTACTCCTAAAACTACGAATAAAAGTAATAAAAGGTTCTCATACCCATTTAAAGGGTTCTTACGAAAAATCAGGAGATTACACTTAATTAATTTTTCTAGGATTAACTATGAAAAATAAACAAGTATTACAAAAAATCTAATGTTATTAACTCACCGTCTTATCCTTATTGGTGAAATGTACGAGCCATCCTTCCTTGAGCCACTGGCCGTCTTTCTTCTTGGTGTGTTTGACGCTCTGCACGATCCGCATGAGGGGGATGTTGGCGCTGGGCGAGGACGAGGAGCTGCAAGGTCGAGGGATCAGCTCATACTGTACGGGGGGGTCGGGGGGGGCGGGGGGGCTGACGGGCTGTGGTGGTCGGCTAACACATGTTATGTCACCAATATTGTTTGTTATCGTAGGTATCGATAGGTAATTTCCTTCTAAACGAGTATAACCAAGTAAATGTACTATAGTGTTTTCTTGTATATTTGGTTTAGCAAAGTAACGATATTCTTAAGTTTTCCTCCATTTTCGGTATAACCTTTTTTTTAAAGTAGTCCAAAATTTACTCGTGTATGGATATCAAAATTTTTATTATAATAAACCTCATTTTGCAATATCCTTATTATGAATTTATAAATAGCAGGGTAGCATTAAACTATACATATGAAACGTCTCTACAATATAAAAAAATATTCCTTTTTGGTCGCATCAAAATTGCACTACAGCAGAAAATTAAGAGTATTTTGAAAGCGTTGTCATACAGAGAACAAACTAAATGCGTGGCGGAGCGTTTTGTGAAAGTGAGTTTTGACTTTTCTGATAGAAGTGCGAAAGCCAACCGGTAACTTTATTGATTTGTGGTTTGTCTTTGCATTCTTAAATGCCTTCATTAAAGAGATTATATTAGTTTGACATGTTTTCACACAACAATAAACTCACTCATTTTTTAACAACTCTTGTTATACAACAGTTTCATATTGTACTTCTGATGGATCGTTCACTGCTAACACAGCCTCCCCCATAACGGGGGTTTGTCATAATCCTCACGCTTGGGAAATTTCATAAGATATAATCCTGTTAGACATATATTCAGGCATCTCCTGGTACTGATTTTAATTACAAAACATCAAACCTTAGCCCAGTTTTTCATATAGCTATATGTATTTTGCCTCTCACAGTCCTATGTATACTTTACCACATGTCTCTGTCACTGTCCACAGGGTATACGGACACTATGCGGTCGGGTTGAACCCTATATCTATGCGTATATTGTTAATATTCGCTCGGACGCGAATCTTGTTATTCATGTATCGCGAGGACGCGATCGATCTGTCAAAGCGGCGCGGCGCGGCGCAGCCGCCGCTCAGCCTCTCTCAGGCTCTCGACTAAGCGAGTTCGACAAACGCGGCCTTGTGAAGAGATATAAAGATACGGTTTTATCTCGGTTGACCTAGTTACTGTGCATAAAAAGAATGCTAATCAGTGGTAAATTGGATTGTTTTGGGTTGATGCAACCCAGTTATTTCTGATGCCGGGCGTCCAGCATTGACAATTATATATTATAGTGAAGTGTATAGTGAGTTAAAGACGAGACGGATTCCTGTCTGCGGGCCACTACGTCACCATCGGGATCGAAGGAAGTTTTATGCAAATATAATTCCTTTATCTATTTAACTGCGGTTAGAATAAATTAAGGTGTTTTGACATAAGCCCCCTTCGACGGAACGACTCGCGAGCCGTTAGTTGGTGAGTGGATTCCCGCCATTTCGTACTTTACCCACGTGCCTATAACAGCATGTAGATCGGCTGGTATCTTCCTGTGACTTCCAGGAACCCAGTCCAATACGCCACCATGTACGTGGTAAAGTTTGGGACTACGGGGATTGAAAAGAGCCCCTCCCCAAACACCTCTATTGAATCAGAGATTTGATTTTTATCAATAGTTAAGATATATGTTGCATTTCTAGGTTTATTTTTACCAATTCAATTCAATTCAATTCTTTTATTTGCTTGAGTACAGGTACAAAAGATATAAAATATGTAGGAAGTACAACAGTTTCACCATAAACAACCTCATACGAGGTGTGCAAATGTCATGTAAATATATTATTATACAATGAAATTGAGACTTAATAATAATAACGATGTCAAATATTTTTTTAAATTGTCATAATCTATTAAATACCTAATTACAATTCAATTATTTAGCGTGGTAAATGTAGTAGCGATTAGAAGTCGTCTGCAAGAAATCCTTAACTGTATAGAAACTTTGGTTAACCAACCACTTTTTTAACTCCGGGTAGAACTTATAATTAGGTAACTCTGTTATAGTTTTTGGAATCGCATTGTAAACGAGAGGCGTCATGTAGGTGCAGTTATTCCTAAACAGTTCTAGTTTAGGGATGGGCATTTTGAGCTGTTCTTGTGTAACTTTCCTCTTACCTAAGCTATTATATTCGGGAAATAAGGCAGAGTTACATCTTACAAACTTCGCCAATTCATATATATAAATGCCTACTACTGTCAACAGATGCTTTGATTTAAAAACAGGCTTACATGATTCAGTCCATTTCAGATTATATACAGCACGAACACATTTTTTCTGTGCTTTGAACACTTTGTTCAAGTGCTTAGAATTTCCCCAGGCAATAATCCCATAACGAATCACCGAGCAAACATAAGCATGATATACTCCCAGAACCGAATGCAGAGGAGCGCATCGCTTCAATCTTTTAAGTGCAAATGCGAAGCTATGGAGCTTGTTACAAATCATGTCAATGTGATTACCCCATGATAAATGAGCATCAATATTTATCCCTAAAAATTTAGTAAAAGTCACCTGTTCAATAATGTCATTTCCATAATTTATAGCAATATTATTTTTTGTGCGCTGATGAGTCTGAAATTGTATTAATTTTGTTTTATTTAAATTTATTTTTAAATGATTCATATCTAGCCATTCCATAATTTTACTGAGGCAATTGTTTATGTCATTAGTTATATTTATTTTATCATCACATTTTATTAAAACAGTCGTGTCATCAGCAAAGAGGATGCTGCTGTGTTCGATAGCACTTGGGAAGTCATTGATAAATAAAAGAAAAAGCAAAGGACCCATGATGCTACCTTGAGGGACCCCATTAATAATAATAATAATAATAATAAATAAGTTTATTGACCATTTTTTGGAATTTACATACATATTGGATATAGTTTGTAGTAAAATGCACTTAAAACGAGTATACAAGTTGTAAAAACTATCTAATTGGATCGTTGATGCCTGTTGTAGTTATAAACTGTGTTACAGTCATCAGCGCCCTCCGACTGGAAATGACCTAAGTAAATAATTTAAATTGTATGTTCAATTAGATTTATATAAACATAAATAAACTATATAATATATGATCATTAAATGAATTACAAATTTTTAAATAATATTGCGCATACTAAGTAAATTGGGTGTGTAAGTGTGAATGGTGAATGTGAGTGTTATGAAAGTGATATGAGGGTGTGTGTGTTGGAAGAGATTTCATGTTTATTTATTTATATAATAGCCTTTAGAAGATTTTCCGTTTCCGAGTAAGTTAGTTGTAAAAGATACCTTGTAGTGACACATTTAACTTGAAATGATGATAGCGGGTAAATATGGAGCTGGACGTTTAATTTATTGTAAAGCCGGCTACTTGTTGTAAAATGTCTACCAGCTAGAAGACAATTGTACGAAAATATGGGACATACACGATTACGCCTTCGATGGTTTTGATCCTTACGACGATCATATGTTATGGTTTTGTGCTTACGGAGTATTGCATTGAGAATGTAGAGTTGTCGCACCGTTAGAAGCTCGACATCTTTGTACAAAAGTGTCGTGGGATATAAAATCGGCTTTTTAATAATTACTTTGAGCACTGCTCTTTGAGCCCGCTCTAATTGCAATAATAGAGTAGTGCAGGCAGTTCCCCATGTAGTGGAACAATAGGTAAGGATAGATTGGGCAAGCGAAATGTAAACAACCTTTAAGGTTTCTATACTGGCTGCAGCTCTGAGCTTTTTAAAAACGTAGATTAATTTACGTGTCCTCGATGAGAGCGTGTCAATTTGAGCTTTCCAGTTTAAAAGGTTGTCTACCTTAACCCCCAGATATGTAACTGATTCAGTTCTTAATAGCGTTGGACAGTCACATGAAGCGGAATGAGATGATTGACAATTCCTATGAGCCACTATAGAAAATAATTCATCAGGCTGCGAGAGAGTATTCAATGAGAATGTGATAAATTTTGTTTTGTCCACATTAAGGCTTAATAAACTTGTATTAAGCCACGCCATAACATTACTTAGAGCTGCCTCAGCTGAGCGTTGGGCTTCAGGCCATGTTTTTCCTCGTACTATAAGAGCTGTGTCATCCGCATAGGTAAACATTTCACAATGAGGTAGTTTAAGATTGCAGAGATTATTGATATATATTAAAAACAGGGTTGGACCTAAGATACTGCCTTGTGGTACACCAAAATTCAGAGGTTCGTCATCGCTAAGGTAATTTTCAATTTTGACACTCTGTATTCGATCAGTGAGATAATCACGAAATATATTTAGGGCTATCCCACGAATGCCTAGTCGTTCCATCCTCAAAATGAGCTTTTCGATGGAGACAGTGTCGAAAGCTTTAGAGAGGTCGAGAAAAATACCAATAGTTTTAGTTTTGTTATTAAGGTGACGAATAATAGAGTTAGTCAAATCCATTACAGCATCTTCAGTTGAAACACTTTTACGAAAGCCATATTGGTTTTTGGATAAAATGTTATGTTTGTCAAGGTAAATTGTAAGTCGCTTGTGTAAGAGCTTTTCTAATATTTTTGATAAGGAAGTTAAAACGGAAATAGGCCTGTAATTTTCGACACTGCCTCCATCACCAGCTTTAAATATTGGGTGTGCTTTCTTAAAGGATTTTGGAAAAGTGCCTGTTGATAGACACACATTAAAAATGTACGTCAGGGGAGGAATAAGTACTTCTCTAGCATCTCTGAGTAATTTTACTGGTATACCATCCCAACCCACCGCAGAGTCCTGTTTTAGGTTCATAATAATTTGCTCAATTTCAGCGCAGTCAGTTTCATGGATAGCCATAGAGTCCACATTAGAGAATATGGATATTTCAACAACACTTGGTTCGAGGGGTCTAACCTTGCTTGCTAATGTTTGCCCAACACTTACAAAATACTTATTTACTCTATCTAATGAATCTTTTGGGTTCATTGTGGAGTTTAATAATTGTTTTGCTGATGAAAAGTTTGGGTGAATATTTGCCAATCTTTTGACTACTTGCCACGTGGCTTTTGAGTTTCCTTTAGCTTTTTGAAATTGACTCTTCTCGTACTCTACCTTTATTCTTTTTAAGAGGTTATTACAAAAGTTTCTGTATCTTACATAAGTTAACTTAAGAACGAGATTTTCTGTATCCTTTTTAAAGTTTTTATATAGTCTGTCACGATTTCTCATACATTTAATCAGGCCAGGAGTAATCCATGGTTTAATAGATCTTTTTCTACATGGGACCCTACAAATTTTCGTATTTAAGTTTATTAAGTTCATTATTATCGCAATAAAGGTTTCTGTAGCAATATTTGCGTCGTTAAGCTGAAAGATCTGGGAGTAGTCCGTTTCCTTTAGTTTGGAGATAATGGCGGGGTAGTCAATACGAGATATAGTTTTATTTGACCTTTTAACTGTATTATTCATTGCAATACATAAGAGTACTGGAGCGTGATCTGTCACTACACTATCCAAGACTAATGTGGTGGCTATTTTGTCAGTTTTTATTATCACATGATCCAGACAGTTGTTCAGTCGGGTCGGCAAAATGTGACCTGGTAGCATTGCGTGCGCAGCTGTTATACTTAGGTAATCATTTAAGTTTTCATCCTTACTCTGAGGTGCGATATTTATATTAACGTCACCAATGACCGCTACGGTTGGAAAGCTAGATAACGTAGATAATAAGTCATTTAGGCTGTACAAAAAATCAAGCGCATTTTTTTTCGAAGGTGAGCGGTATACCGCAACAATAGCTAAAGACTTTTGATAGGTAAATAGTAAGCCACTTGCTTCTATAAAAGTAGGTTCGGTTATGTGACAATCTATACAAGAATTGACGTAAATAACTACTCCATCATTTTGGTTTTTAAAGCCTGATCTATAGCTGACAAAGCCATCTATTAAAGGTGTTTTTACAGATTTACTCAACCAGCACTCAGTTAAAATGATAATATCACATTCCACTTTGAGTCTAGAGAGAAGGACTTTCGCATTATCAATGTTACATTCAATGCTACGTATGTTTAGATGTAAGACCTTCAAAGAAGAATTACTGTGTTGATCAATATAATTAAGACACTCTTCAGGTGAGCACTTAAAGGAAGAAGACCCCATCAAAGACTCAATTTCATTATTAATTTCACTGAAATTATCCATTTAACTTTTTATGATTATTGAGGGGCTTAGCTAAAGGTCTATAGTCAGCGAAAGGATTGACAAGTGGCATGGTTTCCATTTTTATAGTTTCGAACTTTAGAACAGATATAACAAATAATACCTTAATTGTTCTGCGATCAAGAAAATGTGTTATGAAACAAATCTTTTGTTCGTGGTATGGTAAGGCATTTGCTCGGAAATGGGTATCTTTATGAGGTTGTGTGTATGTGTGTACAATGTGTAAATGTGGTTTTAATCGATTTAAAAAAGTCACTACTTGGATGCCATTGTATAGATGTGAATGAATGTAAGTGAAAAGCGCAAAATACATAAAGGGGAACATAGCGAGGCGAAGTAGGTAAGCATACAATATATTGATATCAAGATTTGAGTTATTACTATTTATAAAACTATTAACTTAACATTTAATTTAACACGTTCATCGGAATCATAAGTATTAACACAATTCATAATTTTGTCATACTGGGTGATGCGAGTTATCTGCTTTCTATATTTTAGATAGGAAAAGAACCAATCATGAGCAGGACCTCGAATACCATATCTATACAGTTTATTTAGCAAAATATCGTGATTAACAAAATCAAATGCTTTACTCAGGTCGAGAAATAGACCACATGACGTCGTATTACTGTTTAAATTGTTTAAAATCAAGCTAAGAAGATTGTAAGTAGCTAAAGTGGTTGATCTGCCTTTTCTGAAACCATATTGTTCTTCCGCGAGGATGTTATAGTGATTGAGGTATGTAAGAGTTCTTTTATACATAACCTTTTCAAATATTTTTGAAAAGACAGGATCTAATGAGATAGGTCTATGATTGTCTTTATTTAGTTTTGAATCTTTCTTATACATTGGTTTCACTATAGATACCTTAAGCCTATCCGGTATACGCCCTTGCTCTAAAGAAAGATTAATAATATGTGAAAGTGGCTCGCAAATATAAGGACAAACAGCTTTTATCAGGTTCGTTGTGAGGTTATCATAGCCCGCTGATTTGGTATCATTTAGCGATTTAATAATTTTACATATTTCATCAGGTGACGTTGGTTCAAGGTAAATACTTTGCATCACTGAATTAACTGATAACAGTGGATTACGTTGGTTATTCGATGCAGGCAGATTATTAGTTAAGTCGATAAAAAAATTGTTAAAAGAATTAGCTATATCTGTCCCAGATGAGAGAATTATTCCATTGTCAATAATTTTTTCGATGTAATCTTTAGGTTTAAACTTTCCCATCTCTTCGTTAACTATTTTCCATGAAGCCTTACATTGATTCTTCGAATTTGCTATGTATTTAACATTACTTAATAAGTTGTTTTTATGGACGCACTTTTTTAATAAATTAGAGTAAATTTTGAAGTCTTTTTTTGTTTTTGATGTCTTATTTCTGTAATGATTGAGTCTCAGCTTACGTTTGGTTTTGCAACTTATTCGAATACCTTTAGTAATTTTAATACGTTTACTAGTTACTTTTGTCATTTTAACTTTGATAATGGGAAAACATAATTTGTGAAACAGTAGGAGTAAATCATGGAATGCGTTAAATGCATCATTTACCAATTGATGATCATATACTTCAGAGAAAGATAAGCTACTTATAGATTTACAAAATATTATTAAATTATTGAGATTCATGTCATTTATGTATTTAAAACAATGATCAGTACTTTTTTTGTATGTCATTTTATTAAAGATAGCTACTTGAGCTGTGTCATGGTCGGATAAATAGAGATTGAGAGTTTTAGCAGTTACATGTGAAATATTGCTAATAATGTTATCTATACAGTTTTCCCCCCGTGTTGGATCTGTGATATGATGACTCATACCAAAGTTAGACAAAAGGCGAAGCAATTTCGTACTAGAAGTTGACTCCTTATTGATATTAATATTTAAGTCTCCACAAATTATCAAATTATCATATTTGTGTTGCAATTCGGATAAAGTAATTTTTAGTTTATTAAAATACATTTTTAAATTACCTTTCGGAATTCTGTAGAGGCAGATGACACACGTTCTTAACTTTTTAATTTCTATCCCGCAAATTTCATAATGCTTGTCTACGCCAATATTAAATTTGATTTCATCGCATTCGAATTCGTTTTTGCTAAGAATTAAAGATCCTCCGCGCCTCTTATTTTTTCGAGCATAAATTGCTTTTAGCGAATACCCATCCACGTGAAGAAAATTTTCTTCACCTTTAGGTATAAAATGTTCTGTGAGACAGACTAGGGATACATTAATGCTTGATTGCTGAAGTTCATCTAAGGCAGTCTCGAGTTCGCGTATTTTATTTAAGGCTCCGGCTATATTTTGGTGTAGGACTGTGATTTTACTTAGAGGTTCGAAAAAGATTCAATTTAGTAGAGTTTGTTTCAGATCGAGGAATATAAGTCTTATTTCCCAAGAGTGGAAAGTAATCTGTGATTAAATGTTTAACACGACAAGATTGTACAGTTTTATATAAATTAATTTCGTTAGGGGTCGGCTTAATTTGAAAATAATAAGGTATAGTGCCTTTCTTTGCTTGAGCTGTTTTTATCGCACTACGATTAGAGAAGGTTAAAAAAGTATCATTGTACTGAACTGCATTTACATGATGTATGATTTTTTTCGTAATATTTTGAAGATCTGAACCAGTTTCTATAAAGAAGCAATTTTTAAAGTCTTTAACAAGAAGTTTTATATGATTGTTAACTTGATTTTCTTTTAAAGAATCATTGTACAATACATTTACCACGAAAACATTACATTCTTTTAATATTTTGATAGCATTCCTCAATTCAGACAATAAAATATGTGCATTAGGATCGTTACAACCAGTCATTATTATTACATTATCGTCCTTTGTTACAGTCTTAGATAATTTTTTACAAGATGATAACACATCAGTAGTTAAGGCATCAGGTTTTCTAAAAGATGTAATTCTATTATATTCCTTGATTATAAGATTATGTTTCTGTTCCAATATTGATTCCACCACCCCTTCTCCTTGATTATCAGATAGCAAAATTATACTGCTCTTCTTACATGCTTTTCTACGGCACTCATGAACAATTGATTGTTTTTTTTGCGGACAGTTTAAATGGTTTACCTCGTCAATGAACTTCGCGTTCTTTTTAGGTTGCTGTTCTTGTATGGTATCCGGCAGTGCTTGAGTGCGTTCTTTCTGAGACTTCTGTTGGTTTAAACAGGATGATTCCTGTGGGCTTGCAATATTGCTTTTTTCAAGCCGAGATTTTGGAGTATGGCATTCAGTATCTAAATTTAGTTTTCAACCAGACAAATTAAATCTATTACTTTTAGCCGTCTTTTTAGAGGATTTAGAACTCTCAATAATATCGTTTCTTTTAGTAGTCATACTTGATATGTACATGTTTTTCAGCTGATCATTTTTCTGACTTACTTTTTCAAATAACTACCAATCTCACCATTTATAGTCTTCCCAATGGATTATATTTAATTTTTATACTTGCTGATTTTGTCTCTAATAAAAAGAGATTTAGCACACAACCAAACAGACTTAAACATTTTTGAATAGTTCCTAACATAATCATGAAACTGCTTGCAAGATGTTAATTTTTTTCCTTCGGTAAAAAAGGAATAATCAAACAAATAATCTCTACTTTTTCGAATACCTGTAGTTGCCCAATCGCTTGGTTATTGGGCAACTACAATATACCTAATACCTTGATTCTTCGGCGAATATCCTCGTACCGGATTTTAACGCGTTAAGTGACTCTGATCTTGTTCATGAAGGACACAGTTAGGGACCACATCTTGGTGACATAAACCACCGCTACCAATAAACACTAGTTGAAGGCTGTGGTTTTCAGGCTCTGCGCCATGTTCAACGATATAACCATTTTAATTTATATCTTCCTCATTATTGAAACATATTATATATAGTCACCATAGCACACCATACGTACAGCACAGACAGTTTAGACACTGAGGAAATATAAGCAAGTCATGACAAACACGAACACCCAGTCACATTTACCATTAAAAACCAACCATAACCAAAACATTACTCTATAAAAAAGCGACACTCATAAGCAGTATAGTACTTAGTCTAGTAGTCCGCGATTTAGAAGTAAGCTATAACCTAGCTAGTTGTCATAAGATTAATATTGTTCCCTTCCGTCATGGATGACGTCACGCTCACTCCCCGAAGACTCCCTAAGAGGGGTTTAAAGTGACCACGCGCGAGGAGGGTCTCGTGTAGTGGATCATTTCTGCAATACAGAGTGCAGTGGGTATGCGCCATCACCAAACTACCTAAGGGAGCCTCTGAATTTACCTCACTTCTAAAACAATATTTTACCGCCTGCTCGTTTGCCCTCCTATACCATAAAAAAAAGTTCATAAATTGTTAACTTATTAAGAAATCCATAGTAATATTTAATTCTATTTCTATGTTTGATTAAGTAAGTTGAAGTAGTCAATCCTGTTTAATTTCCCCGAAAATATTTGTTAAACTAACTATACTTTTGGTACTTTATTTGTAAATAGCTTTATTGTAAAAAATGATGTATTAGATTTCGTTTTCAAATTGGCGTTGAGACAGTAGTCTGACTACAACAGAAAACCGTGAACGTAGTGTGATTTACTTACAACTGAACCAATCAAAATCATTTGCATATCAACCATTTTCTAGCCGTAATATACGGTCAACGCAATTAGTGCATACTCGGGCAATTTGTTTCAAAATTGGTATCTACCCTATACAGAAAATGATAACCGATATACTAGTGACAGATAATGTATGTCAGAATATAACGTAGTTCGCGGAGATAATGATATAACTCGCTGGTACAAAATAACTTGCTTGCGAGAAACTATACCGAATCGTAGTCACCAAGAATTTGTCAATCAACTGTCATATTAGTTAGATATATATTGGAGCACTTTATTTTAGCATGAAGGCTTGCTAAGCGAATAAGCTTGAATAATCGATGAGTGAGTCGGTCTGCGCGCACCGTGAGTAGTCAGCTTCGAGTGTTTTTCATCATTACTGTACGGTACAAGAAGGACGCGAATAGCAAAATACGATATCCGCCATATTTACCATAGATATACATGTACGTCAATATTGTAAAGAATAAGACATTCCGCCAATTGGTCAATTCGCTTTGCCTACCTCGTCGTTTTGCTTAGCAATCGTTTCGATACGGATAGGAACAAAATTATCCGCGTACACCGTAGTGAGAGGGAGAAGGATGATAATTAATAGATTCAGGTGTTACTTTGCGAAAATCCATATTAAATAATAACAAATATTTAAAAAAACATCAAATTAATATTTTTATACTACACTTAAAAAAGTAAGAATTTCGAGAAATTATTATCGTTCGTGCGCTAGTAGAGTCAAGACCTCCTAAGGACGCTTCGCGTAGAAGCGTAACGCGTCTAAAATTCTTCTGGTTTGGCTGCGTGGCTTTAGTGACATCTCGTCGGCTTAACAGGAAAATTAGGCGGAATTATCATTAAAATATTAATTTGATGTTTTTTTTGAAAAATATTGGTTTTTATTAGAGGAGGATGCAATGACCCATTGTTGATGTAACAGTGTGCCCACCACCAGAAGCCCGTGTGTATAGAAGCGGTACTGTATACGTATCCACCTGCTGGGGCGGCTCGCCGACCGGTCGGGCAGCGTGTCCCGCTGCGGCTCCTCCCGCTCCGCCCCGCGCACCCCGCGCATCCCGCCCGCCCGACGCATCTCTACCTGCAACAAGCGGCTCTGTCTCACTCTCTCTCTCTCCGCTCAACATGTATACACTACTCGAAGGAATCCACACCGATAAATTTTCATTTAAAACTTTTTTCTACTTTTGACATTTGGGAAGTTCAAAAGGAGAAAAAATCAGTAGAGCACAAAATAAAAAGTAAGCTTAGTCGAGAGCCGCACCGTACCCTCCTCTTTGATGTTTAAATCAATGTATCCGACAAATTCTAGTAACTATTCAATTCTTATTAAATGTTATGTATACACTGACCGGCAAAACACTCACGTTGAGATTGATTACGTCTCGCGGGTTTCGATGATGAGCATCTGAGCTCATAATCAGGGCGAGTGCACAGCTGCGTGTACGAGTTCGCATTCGATTCGATTCGCAGCACCGTATTCGAGTTTTTTGCCGGTTAGTGTATAACATTTAATAATGTGTGAAACTCAAAAGAATTTCATTTCAAAAATATTCAATTATTCTCTAAAAATGATCACGAGCTAGTGCTTGTACTTATATTTGCGATGTTTGTGCGATAGTTCGCATGCTAAATTTTTGTTAGATCCGATTGGTTTAGGAATCCGGTGAGAAATCTGGGGACGCGGGTTCGATTTCCGGGAGAAACAATATTGTGCTGTAATAATTTGTAAATGTGAAACTTCCTACAAAAATGTTGAAATTTTATAATAGGAACAGAAAAATATGTATAGATACATGACCGACTATGTAAGTGTAGACAAGTAGGTAAGTACTAACTTGGTCCTCGTCGTTATCGTTGTTAGTAGCGCTGCCCTCCGCGTTGTCCTGCGTCCCCTCGTCGGACTCGTCGTCCGGCATGCGCGCGCTCTCCGACAGCTCGCTGCCGGTGCTTATGTTGTCTTGGAAATCACCTGCCATTCACGGCAATACTTTATCAACATTCATAATTCATTACATATCATACCCGTCTAGGTCGTACAGTTCCCGGCTTACGAAAAAGGGGCCGGACCATAATAAGATAATAGAAATTCCACCTATTTTGAAATGAGATGTTTTAAGATATCGTAAAGGGTAGTACTTAACTTCTTGAATCGAGTATACCTACCTACAAGTATTTATAACAAACCATTATGTATGGCTCGTAAGTATTCATGATTTTTATCGTGCACATAGAAGTTTCTCTGAATAACTAATAGTGTTTGAACAGTATGGAAATAATAAAAAGTAATTTAATACGATAGTTTTGGGAAGAGGTATATATCATTTAAAAATAACAAATATTTTAAGAAAATTAATATGTTAGAGAAACCCTTAAAAAAATAGATATAGAGCAAAATCCGCCTAATTTGACTGCTAAGACAACGTGACGTCATAAACGCCACGTGGCCATACCGCAACAATTTTCACTACTACAGGAAGCATCCTTAGGAGATCTTGACTCTTCAAGCGCACGATCCAGAATTTCTTGATATTTTCAATGTTCAATGTTTTCTTTAAATATTTTTATATAATCTCATTCGGTAATATTCTAATTATGAAATTAAATACAGACTTTTATTGCCATATTTTATGTACATACTTCTTTAAGAAAATAAAAAAGTTAAATTAAAGCATTGTTCTCCTAACAAAACAATGCTTTAAAACATTTTTTTAATTATTAAAGTACAATGTGTCCCGACCAAGGAGGTTTCAATTCAATTTAAGTACATATTATCTATGGTGAGCGAGATGCGCGCGCAACGCGCTGCGCTGGTTCTGAGCCAATAGACCAATAACAGACTTTTTCCATTTTGGCGCTATTTCGTACATACGAATTTGAGTAATTTTTTGTTGGATAAAACTTTAGTAGCAAAAATGTCAAGCAACACCCACGATACTGATGATTTAACTCCACCTGACATTTTAGAAACAGCTACGAAACTGGCGAATAGTCTTTTGCCAGAAAAATCAAGAAAAGCGTATAGCCACAGAGAGTTGAAATACAGGTAAAAAAAATATAATATAGCCATGAGATTAAATAAAGTAGTGACTACTAATTATTATTAAGTATAGATTCCCGCAAAGTAACGCCTGAATCTATTCATTATATATTTTGCTGGCCAGTGCACTGTAACTGTGCCGCTTAGATAAAACGGGCGACATATTTTTTTTCTAATAAACAACCGATGATGTCCGCACACTGCCGACGAAGGTGCTGTCTGTTGTAATAGCCCAAATAGGCTGGCAAAAATGAGCTTGCTGTATCGTCTACTAATACATATTAATAAATTATAAGAAGAAAATTATTCTTTACACATTCTAACGAATTTTATTTTCTTCGTTCACTAGCAAGTTTTTGGCAAGGTTCGACAAAAAATTAATTCTTATTCTAATATTTCAAGTTACATGGTAATATATGAAGACAATTGGAGATATTCAGTAATATCCCGTTATTGGCTTATTCACAAACCCAAATCGTTTTAATTCCTTGCATCATAAATAATGATGCTAACGGCACGGTAATGTTATCTATTCAGTATCTTAACTCGGCCCTGTCCTTGAAATAACTACCTACAGCACCTGTTTATTGTCCACCTCTTTTTGCCCATTGCACGTATGTAACGTGCACGTTTAAAAAAATTGATTAGATTCAAATTAAATAGTGACATTAACGCATCAATTATGTACAGCTTTAAAACTTTCAATTGACTTTCATCCACTGTTGACACTGTTATTACTGACATAAATTAGTCGTAAAGTAAACACATACTTTTTTTTCAATTCATAGAATTCCTTAATCGTTCCATCCGAATTGATATACCGCGATAGGTATATCGTCTAATTCTTTAGATGAAAAATTGTCATGGCGGTTATTAAATCGCGGCTGTGTTCTCTTTAGAGAAACAAATTACTTTATTAACGACGCATCATAGGCGTGTGCGGTGCGCGACTGAAATCTGTACTTTCAACGTTTTCTTTCGGAAGGATCATGGCAAGGTCAAGGCGATGTGAGAAGAGCGAGATGCCCGCGACGAGTTTTGTTCTTGAATGACACATTTTTATATAGGGGTAATCACGTATGCATATGTATGCATGCATAAACTGCGTGCATGTAGTATTTCTTAATGAAGTGGAGGAAACGGCGAGAATCAAAGATGAGAGAATCAATGAAGAGGTTTGACCAAAAATGTATGTATATGTTGGATATTTATTTTTTTACGTAACTCATGTTTTTTTCTGTATGTGTGTTTTTAGTACCAGCAGCAGACCATTTTTATTTTGGTAATTTTAAAATATTGTTGTATAGCTCGCGCTTCGTCCGTTTCTATGAAGTTGGAATACTGTGTAGGTAAATAATATTACCGTGCCAACGGGCTAATTAAACCATTGAATATATATACAGGGTGGAAACTTTCAACGGGTCAGTGAGGGAAGTACCTTATCCGTTGTAGCTACTCGGAAATGGTCTTAAGAGACTATCCATATTTTTTTATAGAATTTTGATCCTCATTCACAGATTTTAAAAAAAACATTACAGTTAGCTAGAAAATAGCCATTTTACACAAAAACATTTTTTGATGACAATCGATCCTGTTTCTAATACTGATCAAAATCTTCTATGGGACCAACCATCGTTAGAGTACTCAAAAAGTCACAAATAGCATAAAACGTTTCCCTTACTTTTTATAAAGAATTTGTGTAATTGAAATACAAAAAATAAAATAAAAGACAAATGATCACGTACAATTTTACACATATCAAAAAAAAAGGCAAGGTATTAATTTTCTTTTTTTATTAACTAACATTACTTGATGGTGTATTTTTATGATTTACGTAATATGCTTTTAGCAAGTCTAAACGTTCTAAATTGGAGATTATTTTTCTCTTATCGATAGCTGTCCAATTATGCACATAGTGTAAAATTCACAACACGCTCAGAGCTTTTCTGGCGCAACAAACTTTCAAGATTGTTTTTTATTTAGTAATAACGAGTTCGAAATTTGAATTGTTGTTTAACTTATCTTTTTATTCAGTCGACAAAAAGATCTCAACCGTCACAAAAAGCTTTTACGTAAAATTTTCATACAAAATGTACGGGAAATGCTATTTGCAATTTGTGACTTTTTGAGTACTCCAACGATGATTGGTCCCATAGAAAATTTTGATCAGTATTAGAAACAGGATCGATTGGCATCAAAAAATGTTTTTGTGTAAAATGGCTATTTTCTAACTAACTGTAATTTTTTTTGAAAATCTGTGAATGAGGATCAAAATTCCATAAAAAAATATGGATAGTCTCCTAAGACCATTTCCGAGTAGCTACAACGGATAAGGTACTTCCCCTTACTGCCCCGCTCAAAGTTTCCACTCTGTATAACATTTACCGATGATTCTAATTACACACAGTAATAGTTAAAATTATAAGTTGAAACAATGTAGATAGTTACCATGTATATCTCTAATCTCTCCCCCGCAGTCCTTGGGCACGTAGGGCAGACACTTCCTGTGCGCGTTGTAGTGGCAGTCCCGGCACTGCAGCCCCTGCTTGAACAGGCCCCGCAGCAGCTTCTTGCAGTGCCGGCACACTGTGGGCCGCGTGTACGAGTGCACCTCGAACGTGTGCGGGATGCCCAGCGAGGACGCGGCCAGGGGACTCCAGCCCAGGGACCCGCCGCGGGACGGGGACCGGCTGCGCTTGCCGCCGAGCTGCGGGGACACGCTTAGCTGTCGGTGGCGGTTACAAACCAACCAGTTAGGAAAATCATAAGAAAACAAAATAAATGTTGTAAATAAATCTAGGAGACTTCTCCGTGGGTGTGTGAGTAAAAACATTCAAGATCTTAGGTTCGATCCTGGAGTCGGTTAAGTTATTGCCCAGCTACCACACCTGTCACTTACGTAATAATGATTAATTACCTAAGTACATATTTTATAGTGTTGAGACGTGATGGGAATCTATCGGTATTAATGGAAAAAGTGATGGGGGCGGGGTAGCCGTGGTTGTATCCCGGTTTTATGATAATAGGCGGTTTCAAGTCTAATTTTGAGGATGTGTAGACATATACAAATTGAGTGCCTTAGCAATGAGGATCAGCAAGTTTTCTGTACTTAGTCTATCTCAGCTAACCTCTTAAGCAAGATTGTCGAAGAATTCTTAGGTAACTCAAATAAGGTTTTAGAACAGAATATTGTATGGTTATTTTTGTTGGTGACCAACCTATACTGCCTATACTGGAATTTAGTAATAATACACTGTCTCTTCTTTATCCATACTTCTTAATATGCTGCTTAACTATGAATAAACTAAAACAATATAACCACACTCTGAAGTAGGACGGCTACAGCCTTCAGTAATAGTGACGGTATAACCAACTTGTACGCGTCGTTGATCATCACCATTTACCGATTCTTTTTATTTTATCTTCTAACGATGTAAAAAATAACAATTAGTCTCGTTCCGAATAATAACAATCGTTTCTGTTTTTAAAACAGATTGCGATAATACGATCAAAGACTTGAACAGTTAAATGGGAAAAGCCATTAGATATACCGCCTCACCGTCTCTAGGACTCCTAGCTTCCGCAGTAGTTGAGATAAGAGAATATTTGTTCAACAGTCGTCATGGCTGTTGTAGTAGAAGTAGTTATTTTTTAACAAATTTTGATTCAGTGTCAATATACTCGTTCTGTTTGACACTACACTGCGCTTACCGCCCCGATACCTTAATTCCTATGTCTCATTTGCCCGGTATTTTCACTTGCTACAGTGCCCTTCAAAGTAGAATATCTGTGGCTTTGGTACTTCCCAAGACGGTCTCTTGCTGAAAAGACTGTGACCGATAGCTGCCACGACTTGTCAAGATCTCGATGTGTTTCGTTTTAATTTTGTGAATTACCTGATATATCACCAAACCCTCGTTAATGACCCCACGAACTGTAGAAGCGTATCTGTATCTACCTTCGATAATAATGTCCGAAGGTATTTATATACATAACATATATTAATAATATATGTAATACATAGATTGGGTTCGGGTTGTTCACAGCCTAGATACAGGTACGTTTTACAAATACACTGTTTTAAAGAATCTACTGGTATGGCTGTTATTCTAGTACTAGCCGACTCGCGTGGATTGCATGCACAATAGTATTCAATATGTCTTTGAAGCTCTACAAAATCTGAATTCTTATATATGTGAAGCGTGGACTTTCACGGCAAGATTTTTATACCGAACTGGGTAGCACTTGATCACTATCTCACCTGATGTTAAGTGATGATGCGATCGATGATGGAGCGCGCTTACCCAGAAGATACCTGTTCACTCGCGTTTTGAAGACCCCCATATTGTACACATAACTTTATTATATTCTAGCTATTTCTTTGTTAAATATTATTAATACCGGTGTAGTCATCTAGATGAGCTGTAGATACAATCGAAGAGTGCAATTGTTACATCGGCAATCCTTACACATTTAAATTTCGATTGATTTGGAATCTTTAGGCCTTTATCTAATGTTGAGGTCCGCATTGTAACATTGTGTCCAAAGGCCACATGCGGCCCGCCGACCGTAAATTTGAAATGACTAATGTAATGCGTCAAACAAATAGTTCTTACTAATAGACAACTATCAATACTTTCATGCCTAAGGTACCGACGATAATAGCAGGCCCAACTAGTATAAGCAATGGCTCTCTAATATATCTGCTGGAACGCGTCATGAGGAGGTTGGAGTTTATACAGAGATTATACTCAAGGGTGTAGTTATCCAGACGAGTATTCACAAAATGCCCTACCGTATTGCGGAGAAAGTCCATACTTACTGCCACTGAAATTACATCTGGATGCTGCCTATGCGTGAATTACGCTTGTGTTTTAAATATATGTATTACTTTCGACATTGTCTAACATATTGTTCTACAACTTTTAGAAAAAATTGGATGATGGGTACCAAGGGCGATAAATAAAACAAAAAAAATAATACTGAATATTTTATTCAAATAATACACAAACCATTGTTACCCACCACCCAATTTTATGCATTTTATTTTACATTTATTAATATTAAAAAGCGTATATATTAACGGTTTTTTTACCTATAATTTAAACTTATCTATAAAATAACTACTTAAAATCTTGGACGGATTTGAATACAAAAGATGAATATTATTATTTATAATATTACTTATATTAATAAATCTCACACTTAAAATAAGTGAAGTATTGTATAATTAATACTACAATTTTCGTTGTCTTTTTATCTTTGAGATTCAATTTTGTCATAATACATATCTACATAATTTATAGTAGATACAAATATATAATATAGAATAACTAGCATACAACTAGTCAATATGCAGTATGAACTACCCTTTCTACCTCAAATATACACGCAGGAGAATAGAAAGTTCGACACGATAAGTCATCTTTCTAACTTGTTGTTTTAATTTTCTAAAACGGTATCTGACTAAACCTGAATGGCAACTGGACCTCAAAAATAGTTTCCAGGAAATTCTGTGTTTTAATATAGGTGGTCTAGCTGGTAGTAAGTAAGCAGGCTAGCATGGCAACTGGCCAACCATCAATTTCTAAGATAGTGGTAGGCTTGGAATCTAAGACTGGTCTGAGGGTCAGCAATTCGATGATCGACAAAGGCATTTCATGGTTGCAGTTTCATAGGGAGTGTGTTCTTGACAGTATCTTTATCAAAATTGAATATTTCAACGGAATGCTACATAATATTGTATATATATATATATTAGTATTATTTTTCGGGATTCATTATTTTATTAAGAGCGGCCAACCCATCTTACTTTCATACTAAGGATCGTACTTCGTTATGGCAATGTAAAAAAATTAAACTGTCTTTTCAGATGTTTGAACGAATCTGTTTCTTATGAACAATCCAATGTTAAAAAAGCTAATATTAGAATTTTGAGAAACACATTCGCCTCCTTATTACTTATTAACCGACTTCCAAATAAGGAGGCGGTTCTTAATTCGTCTGTTTATTTTTTCGTTAAATTTATCATGAATTTTGGCGATTCATAATGTCTCAAATTGCTATATACTATAAACAAATTAAAAATTCACTGCAACCGCGACTTATATATTGAAGATTCTAAATGGTCTACATTTTTTCATAGAGTTGTAAAGCTCTTTGTAATTAATGTAAATTCTTCGATCATTTACCAATAGAAGCCTGAAGATATCTTGCTTGTATTGTTGCGTACTAATAAGGTCGAAGGGTATTTATGTACTCGTAACAATAACATATAACAGAGTTTTACTCGCTTAAGGTCTGTTTCTTCAATCCTTGTACCTAACTACCGCTGATATTACAACAACCGTATTCCTTAAACATGTAGTACCGTCATACTTGTAACTTGTTCAATGAGTACCCATTGACCTATATATTATATACTGAGTACCTACCTAGCCCCGTGGGGTGTCGGGTTAGCATTGCACCTCCCCATATCATCCCACGGGTGTCGTAAGAGGCGACTAAGGGAAAAATAATAGAAGGTGGGCAGCAGCGCCTTCTAAAGAACTGCCAACTTACACTGCGATCCCCAAGACGCCTGCCAAGCGTGGGGATTATGGCAAATACCCCCTAAATAGGGGAGGCAATCAACAATAACATCATAACAATAACATATAACAGAGTTTTACTCGCTTAAGGTCTGTTTCTTCAATCACCAAATCAAAAAATATCTGACTGATAAAATGTCAACTGACCAAATATAAAACAAATCATCAATTTCCTCTTCAAGCAACCAATATTCGATCTTTTTACATTAGTTGTGCATACATTTATTCTTATGAATAGGAACTATGTGTTGACTTAAATACCGGGCCTCAGTAATTAGAAGTTATTCGAGCAATAAATTATGGTGCAGTGAATTTTTGTGATTCTGTATTTAAGTTGCGCAGTGTACGTTTGTAAAGTTTGATGTAATTATATACAGTACATATCTATCTCGTGTCAGCAACCGACAAAGTGGTAGGTCTCTTCAGCAAAAGTGCGTCTAAGTGGGTACTACCACAGTGTCTGGTATTCCGCCTCAAAGCAACCATTTTCATTTTAAGGGTGAAGGGCATTATAGCAAGTTTAATTAGCGCTTGACACATAAGAAATATTAATTGGTCATAAAATAATAAAAACTTATTTTTAAATTTTGTCTTGATTTGTTACCTGACAAACAGATGGCGGCGCTAGTTTACTAATAGCGATTGCTTGACTCTATTTGAAAACCATAAGATGTGCTGGACCTTAATTTGGCATTCTGAATACAGTAAAAAACTTCACGTTAAAAATGTTATATTTTAGTGTTTGTAATGAATGTTAGTTACCTATACGCAGCTAATTTAAATACATAATCAGTATCGCCATTTTCGTATATTGTATGCAAACAAGAAGTGGGCAGGACTTGAGTGTCACATTAATTAGACAGCTACGTTCATATATTTTATTCTAATGTATGGAAACAAACAATTCATTTTTGATTGAGAGGAAAATTTTTGCTTCATTTTAATAGCTTATTACCCAGCCCGGCAGCGGTAGGAGAGTGAACCGCTTTTAAAGAAGTTTACATGCCATATAAATAGATCCTGATTGAGTTTCAACACAAACATATTGAAGATATTCGATTTCTTTTTTTGGGATAGTGACGAAACACGTACGTCTCCTACCTGATGTTAAGAGGTATTTACATCATTTTTCACTGCTCGTTAGAAGCCAATTAGAATTCGTATCCCAAAGCTTGGCATCCCCATTATAACTTATATTGACAATATGAAAAAACCCAGAGATTACTCTTTATCGATTACAAACATAAATAACTACATACTGAGACTAGATGACAACATCAACATTAACTTCTATTGTCTCTGGGGAGAGAAGTCGGCGAATTAATATACCTTCATAGTGCTGTTCACGACAGAACTGAATCCTCGTGATTATTGTCCAAAATAATATAGAAGTACCTACCCTTACTGTTAGTAAGAAGGAAGTAACGACACCTGGATGAGGCTACAACAATTGAACTTATAATAACCATTAATGTTAGTGTATTTTAATTTGATAGTTTTCCTAAGTAATCTAATTTTTATTAATATGTATTTATTGATGTGAATTAATTAATATTCTTTCGTAAATTTTAATATATTTGGTTAAATTTACAAATAAATTAGTTATTAGCTCAGACAGTTTTTGAATGTATACGTCCTAGTTTGATCTTTTTAGACTGGTATGAACTCCTTTTTTTAATACTGAACTCATAGCTCTTTCTTATCAATGTATGTACTTAAATAAAAATGTTACAATTATTGTTATGTCAACTAAGTTTTTTTGAAGTAAGAACATAATAACATTCGACAATCTTCTGGCTTTGCTCTCAATCAATCGTATAATATTATAATGACATAGAAAATAAAAGGTACATTTCCTAATCGTTTAATTATTAAACCAGGCGTCCACATGGCTCCACGAATGTAATTGTATTAATTAGTTTCCTATACATTTCATTGGAACTGCGTACAACAGCGGAGAGCCGCCACCGCATTCTGGAGTTAAAATCAGTTGCGTAAATATCCCGCTATAGCAGGCCTAGTATTTACCAAAGCAGTGAAAGTAGATACGTTTTCATAGAAACCTCAATTAGAGCGGAGGTCCGCTTTAGTGCATGGCGTCATTTATATGAAAACACATCACTTCTGTACCCCACTTTGGTCCGGTACCCACTCAGTTGGAGTCTTTATTGTTTTTATTGTGATCGAAGAGTTGGTATCTATCCTTGTCCTTCCCCGTGACGAGGTCGGCGAACCGCCTTACCAGCGAGTCGTCGTGCGAGCCGTGCGAGTGCGTCGAGCCGCGCGACGGCGAGCGCGCCGAGCCCGACGAGCGCCGCGCGCCGCCCGAGGCACTCCCCGCCCCGCCCCCGCCCCCACCGGACACTGCGCAGTTCGACGGGACCTTCACCGCGCAACGCTTGTGGTAGTTCAGTCCGCAACCTGCAACATACCCGTACTCTATACATGGGCCGATGTTCACCTGACATTATACTTCAGACGTTGAAATTCAGAGCAAGATTCGGAGTCATGGCGTTCTACTTAAAATTTTTAAAGCTAATGCCAGTGATTGGTAGGACGTTTATACTCAATGAGAATATTACTAAGGTACTAGAGAATACTAGATCTATTTGAAGATACGTGCCCTATTTCGATGCTAATATGTACGATAATAATTATAGTAGTAAAGGAAAATTACCCATTCATACTCATAGCAAACAAGATGCTTTTGAATGCGGTAAATGAGTGCAAGTTTTGTAAACAAAACAAAATTGTGCTCCTTCAAACGTACTCGTAAGTTTTTGCAATAAATTGTCCTGCCTGGATATGGAAAAAAATCTAGCTCGACGGCTACTTGGATTTACTTTGGTAAACATAGTCACTGCTGAGTTAGTTATTTTGTTTTTAATTCATAATTATCACCTGATAAATATTATGTTTTAGTATCAAAAAAACAGTTCTTTATGTTGGCCACCGAAACTTACAGGTAAAGTATGCTATAAGTATATAGGTGATCTCATACACCAACAAGAGCAACAGACCTAAAATAGGTCCCGGTGGGACTCCACCCGTTTTTGGTAGTCATATTTGTGAAGATTTCCTATTTTTCACTATTTAAATGTTATAAATTATTATTCAAAAATTTCAACGCACTGCCAGATATATGTATATTTTTTATATTCCGTACGCAACTTGTACCAATACTTCGGATCCTGTGGCCAACTACATTTAAAATACATTTTTTAGTGTGTAGCAAACACTGGAGCTATATTTTTACTTACTCGTAAATCGAAATCGAAACCAATTTATATAAGGATATTTTGAGTTAGGATGTATTGGTTACCTTCACACTTGAGCCCTTGCCGCACGAGTCCAAACAGCATCTCCCCGCAGAAGTCGCAGAATGTGGGCGCCTTGTAGGAGTGCACGGCAAGCGCGTGCGGCCGCGGCGTCGGCGCACATTCCGAACCGCCCGAGCAAATCAGTGCTGGAACACAACATGGCCTCGACTCAAATATGATTACAGGCTGAGATATGTGGAAAAACTGTCACATTTGGAAACCTTTGTAATGAGAACAATTCAAATTATTTAAACATAACAAGCAGGCTGTTTGCATTTTGTTGTCTTAGGTTTTCGCGATTGTTACACATAGTAATTAAACAACTTTAAACGGTTTAAATCGCGTATATTTGTCATTATTTTTGTCCCGACGTTTCAAACACCACCCCGTGACCACGATCACTGCAAAGTGTTTGAAACGTCGGGACAAAAATAATGACAAATATACGCGATTTAAACCGTTTAAAGTTGTTTAATTACTATGTTTGCATTTTTTTCGGATATGGTATACAAGGCAACGCATTGCTTGCGTTACCGGATATATTTGAGGTGACCTCCAAATTTGATAAGCGGTCGAATCAAATTGGTCCACGTTAAAAAGCATTCCCCACAGGACATTCTATTACTTGGAACATCAGTAAGCTCTTGACAAGTAATAGTAATAATATTTTGACTAACCTCGAGGTTTCGATCAAGTTGCATTGACCGTGGTCACGAGTAGGCTGCTCGTCTACTCGCGACCGCGGTCAATGCAACTTCATCGAAACGTCTTATCATTATTTTGACGTTAATTCGTGCCTGAATAGACCCGTCAGTAATTTAGAAACATGAGTTTAGTTCACGAAAGTTTAAAGAAAAGTAATAGTAAGTTATAACGACCGTGGCTGAGCAGTAACTTGTGAAGTCTGAGTGTAACTCACGGCTGGCAGTGAGCACGATCTCGACGAGGGTCTCGTCGGTGACGTCACTGGCTGCGTTGATAAGCTGCAGCACGTTGGGCGAGCAGTAGTCGTGACGGAACAGCAGGATGCGGTCGCCGAGCCGGCTTAGGCCATTGTCTGGAATCTGAATAAAATAAGCGTACATTAGTCAGAGGCAGAGAATTTGAAACGACATGATGTACGGAAGATTCACAGCGATGCTCGTTGATACTCCGAAAAAGAGTAGGAGTCCGCAGATGTGAAAGTACTAAATGTTACATTTACGACTACACCGCAACTAAAGTGCTAATTCTGATTGCAGAAGAGAGAACTCAGGTAGGAATCTTGGCAAACATTGTTATTATTGCTAATAGGACTGCATTTGACCACAATTTCACCTAATGGTACATAATGATGCGGTAGAAGATATTGTTAAGGCTATCCTAAAATTGTTGGTCAGTTTGCAAGCAAATTTGCGATACAACTGACTCCCAAACATGTCTCATTCAGATTTCAGCACTTCTACCGGTGGTCAGTGATGTCGCTATCATTCTCAATTTAATAACCTTTGAAATCTTTTACAATTTCTTCCCAACTAATGTTACGTTTATCATCACTTCCATTTAAAATTGAGGCAGGTAATAACATAAAGAGCAATACAATACAATTCTGTCTGAGTTTAGGCTATGAAATTTAAATATGATTGATCGGATTCCAGATAAATTTTATTAGTTCCTTAATATTCATGTAAGCTTTTTGCTCATATCTCCTACATTTATCAATAAAAAAAAGTTTATCTTTAAATTCCTCGTTAGATTTTTTTTATTTTATTTTTACCGGCGGTATTCCATTAATAAACAAAATACTATGAACTATATACAACACTACAGCTACTACAATAAAAGCACTTAGACAACCTACAAGTCATAGCAGACTCATAGGCAGTCCAAATGCTCCAGCCCACTCCCAGTTGGCAGCGTGCCCAGCATGCTGGCAGCATTGCCCCGTTGAATTGCAATGCTTATTCGTTGAGCCAAATATGTGCCAGCATTTTGATCACGCGTCGCATCGACCAAGCGCTCAGATAGGTTTTGGAAAATACGATGAGCTCCCGGTCCCCACGGACCCAACGTCTCTACACCAAACGGCTCAAATATGTAACCATTAGATTAGTTTTTAATATCCTCTAAATCCTCATCAGGCTTCATTGATTAGATCAGTTTCTCTATCAGCTAAACAGTCCAACCAAGCTTTTTCATTCCAAAATACCATCTCTGAATATATTTATCCCAACACACATTCTTTTCATTATTTATTTTTTCCCTCTTAGTTATACTATATTTAATCACATCCTATTGTACTTGTAAGAAGAGAAGTTTATATTCTATACATATAATAGAATACATTGTTTTCCAAATAGTTTAACTATGTAAGGTACAAAAAAAAAAAATACAGACGAATTGAGAACCTCCTCCTTTTTTGGAAGTCAGTTAAAAAAGGGAAACAATATACACATACATCATGTACACCTTTTATAAACAAAGAATAAACGTACCTTTTCGTGCACGAATTTGACTGCGAGGTCTTTGAGATAGGCAAGCGTAAGTAGATGCGCCGGCGCAGAGACCGCATCCCGCGCGAACCCCAGCTGGAACAGGAAGGTGACCTCGTCCTCCATGGCGACCCGCGGCGCCGCTAACTGATAACAACAGAAAATAAAACTTTAATGGAATACCTTGTAAAAATTAAATACAAAACATGGGTGTTTCATATGTAAGCCCTTGGAGGATATATATTAAAGCAGAGTGATATAGATAATCAGAGTGCCACAAGATACAATACAAGTGTTTTCAAAACGTAAAGGAAAATTGGACATTTCTAAGTCATTGGCGCATTTCAAAACGTCACTGTTTGAATAACATATATAATGTGGATCTAAAAGATGTCATGTACTAAAATCTGAAGCATGCAGTTACAGGTTGATGGATGGTAATGCTATCAGGTAATGAATATACACGAGGATGCCTACGTGTGGCTGGCGTCATAACAAACAGTCGAAGCACCCCCAGACGGTATTATACATCTTATTTTCATCAGCTATTGCTAACGCTAGTTCAAACCGTATTTACTAGCTATTCTAGCCTTAAAAAGATAACTTCTCGTTGGTTAAAAACTTCCATGCAGAGGATGAATCACTAGAATTATGTTTTGAGAATGGTTGAACCGGATTTAGCCGTCCGAGATACCTACGTGTATTATTGACGACCAGTTTTCCGTATTATCACCAAAATGCAAGTTATCAAGTGAAGGTGATCCAATATTTAAACCTACACTGCGCAAAATAAAAACTGACTTAAGTGTGTGAGTCTGTTAAGGCAGTGAGAAATGTTAAGGGCATCTAAATAATATGTCTTCATAGATAAAAGCCAAAAAAAAATTTGTATTTACAATGATATGGTCGTTTATATTTGTAACACGATTTTAACAGGTCGAAAAGTTATAATATTGTTTACTATTTTTAAAGTTGAATATAAATTTAACGATGACGACTATAAGAGCGCACAAATTAAAAATGTTTTTGATAATACTGTAGGTCCTCTTAGACATCAGATATCAACGTCTCTCAAAAAACTTCAAAGAAATGATGACTTTCATCTAATGATTACACACTTGTTATAAAGTTATCATTCATAGAAATATTATCTTGAAAAATATAATATATATATATATGCTGAATAAGATCACCTGTAAGATATGTGTACGGCGACACTCCTGAAAAAGCCATGAATATAATGCATCTTCCGTTAGAGAATAATCTACTGTCCATGCATATGCTGTGAGCTCGTCCGCCAATGAATTATGTTAGCGAAGCTTTCGATCTTCTCACTACTTTTTAATATCGTAAACTGTCGCATGTCTTACGCCCTCAGACCGAATAAAAAGTCAAGACAGAATGTTGTGTAAAGAGCAGTGAGGCCGGTAAAACTACGCCTCGCCGTGTACAAACACCATTACACACACATATGTACAACGAAACTACGCCTTGGCTCGTCAGTCGAACTATTGCGGCGTGGTGGCATTGGTGTTGCCGTTATTAAGCCTATAAGGTTTACCCGATTATTGAGTGATAATACACAACGTATTGCTATTAGTTTTATTTTAATAGTTGATCAATGTGTTTTGAACGACTTTAAAAAAAAGAGAAGGCTCTCGTAGATGCCTACGACGCAATATCATTATCAAAATCGGTTCAGTGGTTTAATTGCAAATTTAAAAGATGGATTTCATTCATTCAGTCCATTTTCAACCGACTTCAAAAAGGACCAGGTTTTCAATTCAGTTGTATTTTTTTTAATTTAATTTATTTGATTAAATCTTTGTTACTTCATAACTCTGTCATTTATTTTTTGTTGGAAACCTGATACCTTTAATTAGGACTCATATTCATTTCATTGGTATTGGATTTTCGGTTTCGAAGATATTGAAGTAGATGATGTTTTTTTCGTTATCAAAAACATATTTCCATTGTTTTTTTTTTTGTTTTTAACGTTGTTGTGTATAGAGTTGAATTATAGCCACAGTATTATTGATATTACAAAGGCAAATTCAGTTCCCTCTTAACTGTTCACGCTTTACTGGTCACTTACCAGTGTTACTGTTTAATTATTTTTTCATTTTCCGAATTGAGTCCAAAAATTGGATCGAAATCGTTCGAAAAAGTAAGAAGGAACTATCGTGGCAATATTTCAAAATCGGCGACTTATATTTATTTATACCTATTTCTACCGCTAAGCAGTAATGTTCACATTCCTATGTTCCGGTAAAATAACAGGCACATGAGACTTAAAATCTTTATGTCTCAAGGTGATGGGCGCAGTGCAGTTTGCCAGTTGTGACTAACTGTATCGACAGAGGTTACAGCTTAATACCAGGTGGGCTTTGTGCTTTTTTCCCTTTTGATTGCATAAAAAACCCGTCACTAATTAGTTACAAGAAATAAATGCATGTAAATTAAATACCTAGTAATGTTATTTCTGAAACACTTTTTCCATTCCCTTCCCCTACTTAACGACATTACTTTTGCAGACACCTTACATCGAAACCCTATTGTTGTGTTAATACTAATTACGTTATTAAATTGGTAACGTTATTTTCATAAGGTAATTTGATTTTCATGGCAACACCGACACACGCACACATGTTTGGAAAACCGGCCTCACTTCTCTGTTCACAACATTCTGTCTTGAGTTTTTATTTGGTCTGAGCTTACGCCATATCCATTAGCCATACCTATTAGCTAACTTCATCTGTTTTTTCTGTATATTGTCCAACTTTCATACAAGTCCATACATCATTATTTTATTTAAAGTGGAGTATCTCGTTTCCCTTTTTTGTTTAAATGATGCTTCTACGCACAGAAGAAATGAGACACGTATTTATTAGTCTACTTTGGTCGTGGACTGGACTACAGAACAACCAATTATAAAGCGAGCTCTGTTATCCGTAATTTTTACTAGAACTAAGAGTGATGATAGTAGACGTCTTGACGAAATGTCTTTGTAGAAATTAGAAGGGCACCTAATGTGCGATGTACGTTGAAGCGCAAGAATGATGGTGCTACATACTACTGAACGATAGAATTGTATTGCGACTAACGTTAGTGCAAATGACTAGTATAGGGCAAAATATACCGGGGTATTGGCAAAATGGTAACAACCTTTTAGGGTTGACTTCTGCTAGTCCTAACAAACATTTTGAGACGAATGTATTTTGTTTTATTTAACTTTTTTTATTTTTAAGCACGATGATCACCTGATGTTAAACGTATCTTGTGCCTGTAATTTATTATTTAATATTTTTTGTTACTTTGCTCGATGTAAATATTCAAAACTCAAATTCAAAGGGAACAACAAGTTTTCCTGGCAGACTCGACGCGTGCTGACACTTAGTTCGCTCAAAGAATAATCATTGCAATACAAAAGGCACTGCTAATTGGCGATGCCCCTACCCATTGGTCCGCAATGGCCATTGCGTCAAAAGTAAAAAAAAATATGCAAGAGTATGGTCAGCTGTCACAAAATTGCCACCAATATATTACCTACGCATAGTTTTATCAAGTTTGTTGTTTACACAATGATAGATGCAATACAAAACATTTACCTAGTTAACTGCAGCTTTCTCCAAATCACAACAACGCGATGTCAAAGATTATCGCTTGCATCTAATAATAGCCGCCAAGTGTCCACTGCCACTGGACGAAACTAGGAGTGCACATTGAATACACGTGTTGGTGATGCACGCAACCGTGTTTAATTAGCTGTACACGACAACACTACCTAGCTATGTACCTATCTACCTAGCTGATATCGTCGTAAGTATACCGACTTTGCCACTGTGGCGCTGATTACGGTTTTCCCTAGGGTTTTGTCGTTTTGCATACAGTCTCACATTACATTGACACTTATTACGTGATAGCCGCGCGGTAATAGCTACGGACTGCCGTCCCGCAGGTCCTAGGTTTGTGCCATACCGCCGGTTCACTGCAAGGAGGAAAACATTGTGAATGCGCCTGGCTCAGTGCCCTATTTCCATCTGTAAGGACTGCCATCCTAAGACAATAACTGAGACCGACGGCTTAACGTGCCCTCCGAAACAAGGAAGGGTAATGTCACCAGCGGTCACTCATCTAAGTCAAGATTACAGCGGACGTTGTTCAACATAATTGATCGGTTAAGAACGACTAAGCAAGCTACGAGCACTTCAAAGCGTGAACATAAACATGCAACCGATATCGGGCATTTATGAATGACATGTTATCATTTAAATGTAATAACGCAAACGACACGTAAACAACAAGTGAAGAATGGTAATGAGTAGATATAGTATTTAGTACATTGGTCAGGAGTGGTTTTTGAATCTACCCTCGAAAAATGCGAGGCTGTATACATCGGAAAATAGTAATATAAAATATTATAAAAAGTGTATTGTAATACATATGTGCTAGATAAATAAATATATATTGTAATAAGATTTAGTGAATATTTTTATAAGTTCATATCACAAATAATCCATAATGCGAACGTCTTTAGTGAGATATAAATAATATTTTTTATAGAAGATTAGCGACATAATGCGACAGTTATGTGTTTGGAAAGCACTTCTTTCGGTCAGATGAAGTCTAGTTGTCTGGTTGATGGACGAACCGGTTAAAATTAATAATATTGGAGAACAAGATTCTGTTCTGTCGCACATGTTTTGGCGGCAACCGGCAAGAAAACGGGGGATCAAAAGCCTATGTTCTAATAATGTGTTAATTTGATTTTCGCTTAGCACGCGATAGTGCTTATAATCACAGAAAAGAGAAAATAGTATTTATATCTCTATCCCTATAATCATATTTAGAAATAAGTCAGTGAATGCCTGTGTCTTGAGTGTCAATATCTTGTACGTCATGCAGCTGTAAATCTAAAATCAAGTGCGTCTGTACAGCACATTTATTTAATTTCTTGTAGTGCTTCTTTTGAAATACACCTAGGTAACAATCTACGAATAAATATGTGAAGAATTGTAACTCTCATACAGCTACTGGTTTGGTTTCGGACTCATAAAGTTCAGAAAACACGCACAATCTTCGAAAATCTATTGGATTGGTCAATTGAATTGGCGCTTAGAAATGATCACATCCGGAAGGTTGCGTCGCAGTAATGTTGTTGCGCCGTACGGTAAAAAAGAAGCAAAGGGTCAACTTGAAAACTTTCCCATTCTTTGGAAATCATTTTAGAGATAAACTGAATGTTCACTCTTCCATCCACGACACGAGCAGGAGTGTGTTCTTGACAACTAATGACGCACGCAATGAAATACTTGTATATAGTATGTTCACTCATGGTCATAAATTATGAAAGTTCATGATTACGTTTATTAATTTATATTCTACAACATTATTATTTAACTTATTACTGTTTTAAGTCATTTGAAATCAGAACTATTGTAAGAGAAAGCTTAAAAATAATTGTTAACAATGTTTATATTTTTTTTTTATACTAATAACTTACACCCTATCTCTGTTTTATATTTTATTTTTACTTTCCTTATTAATTATCGACTTACCGCGCTACTCGAATAGGCACATGCAAATTGTATGGTATTTCATTGTTGGCGAGTTTGAGCCCCGCCCTGTGGGGTGCTGAGCTATAATTGCACACCCCTATATATTTCCGTGGGCGTCGTGATAGCGGATTATAGCGAAAGCATGAATATATTAGTTGAAGAGCAACAGGGCTTTAGAAAACATAAGAATATTATTTTGGCAGTATATCGTTTTCTTGAAGTTGTAATGTCTGACCTTAATAAAGGGCAGAAGGTGTGTGCGCTACTTATAGGCTTGATAGGTTAGCCTTTGACCACTATCTCACCTGATGGTTAGTGATGATGTGGTCGAAGATGTTGTTCAGGCTAACCTAGAATTACTGGCTCTCAAGGACAGCTGCCGGAACACACCGTTAGGTGCTTGGCGACAGATTTTCAACTTGAGGGTGGTAGCTAGCCAGGCGGGCATTCGCAAAGTGCCCTACCACCATGCTGTAACGACTGCCATCCTAAGACAACAACCGGGACCGACGGCTTAACGTGCCCTCCGAAGCACGGAAGCGCTCAGTAGTAATGTCACCAGCGGTCACCCATCCAACTCATGACCGCGGCAGACGTTGCTTAACTTTGCTGATCGATTCAGAATGGTTAAGCAAACTTCGCTACGGGCGCTTCATATTTAGGATTCAACTAAGGCTTTCGACCATGTCAACCACACAAAACTACCAAAAAAATTAGAAATGTATGGTATTAGGGGTAATGTACTTGACTTGACAAAATCATACTTGAGTAATAGGCAACAGGCAACTCGAAAAACAAGGATTTGTCCAATTACTAAAACTGAAAAGATTTACCTCTCTGATTATCGTCAGATTAAATGCGGTGTGCCGCAGGGCAGCGTTCTTGGGCCCTTACTGTTCATCATTTACATCAATGATTTCCCTAAATCAGTAAAGCAGCCCGTGGCACTATTTGCTGATGATAGTACTGTTATGTTCTCAGCCAAAGATTATTTATCACTAGAAATTGACGCTAATAATACTCTTAGTGAAGCTGTGAATTGGTTCCGCTCAAACAATCTTTTGATAAACCTTAAATGACCAGCTTGATACCATTTACAAACAGTGGTACACAACCAATAAACCTCAAATTAGAACATAATGGTTATTTGGTTCAGGAGGTTGTGTTAGCTAGATTTCTGGGCCTTACACTGGATCGAAATTTAAACTGGAAAGAACATGTTGCTAGTGTGTGTTCAAAATTAAGACAATTTTCTTATGCATTGTATCACCTGAACAAAATTCTCAATGTATCGGCTGTATTGACCTCCTATCATGGTCACGTGGAAAGTGCATTGGGCTACGGTGTTATATTTTGGTGAAACTCCGTTGACAAGGTTATAGCTTTTAAAGCCAAAAAAAAGTGTGTAAGAGCCATATTTGGTCTTAAACGGAGAGGCAGCTGTGTACCCTATTTTCAAAAGTTTAATTTAATGACCCTGCCCTCTCTGTACATATATGAAGTCTCGGTCTTTACAAGATTCAATTTGTATTTATTTGACACATTACACAGTAAAAGACATCAAAATAAAATAAAATCCATGAAACTATACACTGCTCTACTTCGAAATAATATATTTGGTATGATTCCTAAAATTTATAATCTTCTACCAAATAGTATATTACAAGAGCAAAATATTCTTACGTTTAAAAATAATTTAAAAAAGTTTTTATTGTCTAAATGTTATTATAGAGTTTATAAATATTTAAATTATAAATTAATATAATATATGTAATCTGAATAATAAACTAATAATGCAATTCTAACTTTAGTCATATAATAATATAAATTCTTTTAATATCTAATTTAATTATCTTTAACTATCTAATATTTTGAGGTATTACTTCATTTAATAATTTTGACATTGAACTTGATTTTTAGTTGAATTTGTGATGTACATACCTATTGTTCTATTATTTCATTATATAATTATACAATTGATTTTATAAAAAGCATAAGCATACTTAATATTGCATGCCTCAAGTAAAGGCCGAATAGAGTGTAACTCAAAATGTTTAAGTAAGATCTCTGTATCACCTTTATTCGCAATAACTGATTTGAATTGAATTGAATCTACCCATAGCAAAAAATTTGGCTCTTATCGAAGTTTTTACTCTTTTACCGAAATGTATGGAAAAAGTGTTTTCGTGATTTCTGGTACCTACTCAAACCTACCTCAGCCGGTCCAGTAAAGACCTTATAAGAAACAGGATCGATGGCATCAAAGTTTTTGTGTAAAATTACCATTTTCTTGCGGACTGTACATTTTTTATAAGATCTATAAATGCAGTTCAGAATACCTTAAAAATGTATGGGTAGTTTCCTAAATACCTTTTCCTGTAACTATAACGGTTAATAACATAAATAAGGCCCTTACTGTCCCGTCTCAAAAATTCACCCTGTATACATTTAAAGTACACGATTGAATTTTATGACTAGAATCCTGAGTGGCACATCAAGATTTCCCAAAAAGAAGACTGCTTTGTAGCTGACGACTATACTCTACTTTTTACACCTTTTGAAGATCATTATATAACAAGACTATATACTACAAGTTGAAAATCTGTCGCCAAGCACCTAACGGTGTGTTCCGGCAGCTGTCCTTGAGAGCCAGTAACTCTAGGTTAGTCTGAACAACATCCTCGACCACATCATCACTTACCATCAGGTGAGATAGTGGTCAAAGGCTAACCTATCAGGCATAAAAAAAAAAAAAACTACGCAAATCATTTTATTTATCGATTCAGTGCTTTCTAATTCACTGCAGACGACAGATGTCTCGATCGTGCGCTCGGTAAGTCAAGACCTCCTGAAGATGCTTCGTTTAGAAGCGAAACTAGTCGGGTATTCTTCCGGTTAGGCTGCGTGATGTTTGTGACGTCACGTAGATAACAGGAAAATTAGGCGGAATTGTCACTAGATACATAATTTTATGCTTTTTTAAGTGTTTTATTAAAATATTATTTAATATTTTTTAGGATACTTTTAAAAGTATTTGTTATTATTAAATATGGATTTCCGCAAAGTAACGCCTGAATCTATCCATTACATTAGTTTATACATTCTAAGTTTACCTACATCATCAATAAGCCTGAAAAAAACAACGCAAACAAGTTTCAAATAATACATAATCGGTTTGAAAAATTATATAATAAAATACCGGAAGTGCGGTCGCACAGCGAGGGTTAATTTTTATTCATACAGTTTGCGGAAGACCGACCCGCAGATGGCCAATTTTTATTATTTGACATTGGAATATAATTATACCCAGTTCGACGTTTGTATAAATTACCCTTTTTGCGGCAGAGCAAGAACAAATAAATGTTAAAAAATACACGTTTCTTGTATGTGGATTACTTTAATTTCATTTTCGCTATTATTATTATTTTTATTTGTTAGGCAATCATCTATGACAAATCATATTCTGTGAACATTTTAAATTGGCTATCGATTACGGTTCCACAGACACAGCCCCAAAGTGCTTGGACCGACGGACAGACAGTCGAGGTTTATTAATAGGGACTAGTTTTATATTACGGATGGAACCCTCAAAAAGAGAAACCACAAACTTCCAATTACCAAAGCCAAATTCACTAGCACAGTTTTTAGGGTTACGTACCAAAAGGGTAAAAACGGGACCCTATTACTGAGACTTGGCTGTCCGTCCGACCTTCCGTCCGTCAGTCACCAGGCTGTATCTCAAGAACGGTGATAGCTAGACAGTTGAAATTTTCACAGATGATGTATTTCTGTTGCCGCTAAAACAACAAATACAAAAAGTTGGCCAAGTGCGAGTCGGACTCGCGCACGTTAAAACAAAAAAGGTTAAAATATGAAGCGTCATGTTCTATAGCTACCTACCGTATACGGAACCTTTCGTGCGCGAGTCCGACTCGCACTTGGTCGATTTTTTGTTGTTCTGCACAAAGTTCACAAAGATGTTATCGTATATTTTGAAATGACGAGTGATAGCCTATATTAATTTTAAATTTTGAAGGAAAATGAAGCTTACTAATAAACTGCTTTTACGATTTATTTAGATAAATATGTTGAGTATCTATAACATGGTTTCAATTTTAAGCCTAACTAAACAATTATGTGTAGGTACATAATTGTTTAGTTAGTTGTAGCTAACCTAAAACAAGCCTAGAATAATATGACAACATGAGGCACGAACATTGTAACTATAGAACCACTAACTTTTTTTCACCGCATTAACACGTTCGCGGGCTGGAGTAACTGATTTGCCGACTCAGCCCGTTTCATTCTCGACCATGAATAAAAACTGTTTGGAGTTTAGTCTAGACTCATATTTTGACATAATTAAGTTTGAGTCTAAGCTCGAACTCGTCTCTGACGCCTAGTTTTTCCAGTTCAGACCGCAAGAGGCCGGACAGGCTCATGGTGCCATGGAAAAATGCCAAGTGCCTGATGAGGGAACTCCACGTGCGTCAGCTCTGTTGCCGCCAGTCACCTCGGTCGTACCGTACACTCGCCAGCGGCTGCTGCAGAAGACACCGCTAACATGAAGCGTCAGAAACACGCATCGTTGGAGCCACATTACTTGTTTGTGATCATCGCTGTGGAGGCCATGTGTTTTTGGGGGAGTGAGGCCAGGGCTTTGTTAGGCGAAATAGGGCGCAGATTGAGGGAGAAGACTGGTGACTCACGGTTCGGAACGTACCTGGTGCAAAGGTTGGCCATTGTCATACAAAGCGGCAATGCCGCCAGCTTTATGGGTACCTTTGCTTTGCATCCGGTGCCGTCTGGGGTTGTTATTGAGTTAGTTTTAGTAATGATATATTTAATTTGACTTCTAATGAAATTTTCATTAGTAAAAATATTCACAACCATTATTAAATAAGAACGATTCACCACCCCTTGTCGAATTTAAAAGTAATTATAAAACGACGTACAATAGTTCTGTCTCATAAAAAATTAACGTTGTCGGAAAATACGAATTACCTAGTGTTCATTGAGTAGAGTTTATCAAGGCGTGCGCCTGAGTCAAGCCTATCAGGTAGATCTTGTTACTATTAGATATTCTGTACTGAAGCGAGTGACCGCCAAATCGTACCAACACGTGTAACTTTTTCACTTCTCACGGCTTGAGACGTAAATAAACATTACATAGATACAGGTCGGTATAGTGGTCAGAAGCGCTGAATATTAGAAAACGACTAGAAAGGCGTTGTTTCTAATTAAGACTATAGACCGTTAAAACGTACTAAATATGTTCGCACTGACAGCTTGCGCCACCTTACGCAGCTTTCCGTAAGCCTGTAAGCCGTAGGTGGCCAATTTCATTTCATTTATTCGACGTTGGAAGTATAACGTTTTTAATCCTAGAATAAAGTATATCCTAGATTTGTGAAATTGGACATAAATTAAGGCCCGTTCGCCGAAAGACTCATTCGCAAATAAAGTCTGAACGCTGAAATATTTATTGTTGAAAATACCTGTTCACTGAGACTTTTCTTAAATTGTTATATTCATCTAAAGCCTTCTTTTATTCTTTCAGTACGGAACGCAGCAATGTAAATGCTGCTCGGATGCTAAAATGCTGTGACAAGGTAGTGGTACTGATGGTACCTAGGTTCCTTTCATACCCGGGAATCTTTCACGTAGCTGCGACCTGCCGAAGTCGCGATATACACAGGACAGTAACGCTGTATCCAGGACGAAGGAATAAGTGATGTGTTTGGTAGATAGTGTATTATGATACTGTGTGAAACACTGTCTTGGTATAAGCAGCCTTGCAGTTTCCATATCCTTTGTTAGGAATTGGATAAGGGCAATTCTGCGATTGAGGATGAACTTGATAACTTTAAATAATTTCACTCTTTTACACTTTGAAGTTGGCGCCTACCTACTTTTCAATATATCATTGAGTATTGATAACACTGATAATTCCAGTTCAGTGCCACAAAAATCTTTGTTGTTTTTTGTTTCCTACAGCTTATGGTAGGATCCTCCCACCATTTATAATACAAGTTTCAGGCAGTGATAGCCGAGTGGTAATAGCTATTGACTGCCATGTCGCAGGTTCATGGTTCCATACCCACCGCAGGTTGAGATTCCGCATAGTAGAAGGGCATTTCGCGAATGTTCGTCTCGTCTACCACCCTCAAATAGAAAATCTGTCGCCAACCACCTAACACTGTGTTCCGGCAGCAATCCTAGAAAGCCAGTAAAATTACAGGCACATGAGACTAACCGAATATATTTCTCAGGGTGACGGGCGCAATGCAGTTCGTCACTTGTAAAGAAATCTGTTAAAGGCAGAGGATATAGCTTAACATCTGGTGGGCCTCGTACAAGAAACGTCACAATCCTTCTAAAAACTCGAAAATATTGACGAAATATGCATAAATAGGGGCACGGATGTGGTGGTTCGGGGTTCCGTGGACAGGAGCGGGCGTGTGTCTGCACGCGCGACCAGACGGATGACTTGACTTGCGAGGGAAACGCGCGCGTGCCGGCGTGTAGTGTAGTGTAGGCTAGCAACTCGCTGCATTATCTCGTTGGAGCTGTCAAGATCAAGGCCAAGTGCACGGGCTCGGTGCCCAAACGGCACGTGTTCATAATCTGTTTGGGTGTGCGCATCCTCGGAAACACGGTCACGGACGCATGCGGTGGTATGAGGAACTATGTCTGCGCTTGCGACTCGTTCTGTGACGTCAGTTGGTGTGCTCGTAAACAGTTGCATTGTTGTCACCAAGCTTGCGGAAGTCTGATAACATTTTTGATATAATTTTGTTCCTTTTAAGAGTTTGTACCCTAGTTGATGTAGTGGCGAAAGCGTCGCCTTTGAATGTGGCTGTTCTGGGTTCATTTAGCGGGTCGGACAGCTATTTTTTTTTGAACAAAGAAACGTTTAGTAGTCGGGTTTGTGGAACTATTCCTTCTATGTCTTTTGCAATTACTTACCTCTTTTTATTTGATCGACACTTCTGCTTACCATACATAATATACGTAAGTATATCATTATCAACAGCCGGAAGACGTCCACTGTTTAACAAAGGTATCCCTATTACGGAGGGTTTGCTATAATCCCTTTGGCGTCTCGAGGACCGTAGTGTTGTTCATGTTCGATACTTAGTATTTTTTCCCCGGTAGCCCTACGTCTCTTAGGTGAGAGAACAAGCTTTTACCAGTTATACAACATATACTTACATATATTATGTCAAACTAAGAACCTATTTTTATTTAAGTCAGTTGATAATAGTACATTATGGTACATGTGTGTAATGTTTGTGATTACCGCTGAGGCGCCACTGAGAGCCGAGCCGTCAGGTGAGGGTGTTAAGAGAGCCGAGGACGGTAATCATCAATACACACGTGTATCATACGACGTTTTTATCACACTTGTGAAGAAAATAATACTAAAAAGTCATTTAATTTCGATAGTGAAAACAAATTGTGAATTTTTTTCGCATCGGCGGGAAAAAATAATCAGTAGTCCTATGCACGCGCATGGCGTTCGGCCAGACTAAAAGATGAGGTTTTGAAATTAGAGCCAGTTTATGAGCAAGTGTGTTGATAAATAACTTTATCATATATGATATTATTGAATTAAATTAATACTTATTTACTATGGAAGGTATTTGGCGCTAGTAATCTTATTAAAATACAGGAAGCGAAGGATTCTAGAATTGACCCACGGGCAAAGCGCATGGTCCAAAATATAAAATCCCGAGCATACCGAAGCCACAGAATAAAAAAGTCTACAGCGAGGAAATGCTAGGTGCAAAAAAAGAAAAAAAAATGCAGCTTAAATACTGTCAAAAATTCGCGGTGTCATGGTGGTATTCGACCCCGGCCCGACCCGACCCGGCAAAGGCAATGCCAGGCAATTTCAGCAAACTAAAGTTTATTTACATTAAAATATGATAAGTTTTTGCTTAACCTGGTGGCAGTTTGAAAATTGGTTGGAAAATTGGTTTCAGTCGTGGATAAAACATAACCAAAAAATTTAAGCTACTTTATTTAAATTTCATCAATATCGGTTTTTGAGTTCTCTCCAATAATAATAATCTATTTAAATAATTTTTTTGAAACAAAATATTTTACTATTTATGCCTTTATTAAACAAAATACTACGAACTATATACAACACTACAGCTACTACAATAAAAGCATTTAGATAACCTATAAGTAGCAAACTCATAGGCAGTCTAAATGCTTCAGCCCACTCCCCGCGTCCCGCGTTGGCAGCGTGCCCAGCATACTGGCAGCATTGCCTCCGTTGAATTGCAATGCTTATTCGTTGAGCCAAATATGTGCCAGCATTTTGATCACGCGTCGCATCGATCAAGCGCTCGGATAAGTTTTGGAAAATATGAAAGTTTAGTACTTAAGTATGAGACATGAAGCCTTACCAACGACCCTCGCTAGATCACATTACGGGTGGGTATCCAATGAACCGATTAAAAGCATTGTTTGTGCCATTTTCCTTGAACGTAATATATCTTTCAACTTTAGAGCTTTCATTGCTTTCGGCGTGAGGCTTCGTTTAATGACTAACTTTTAGGGTTCTATACAGATAACGGAACTCTATCAGTATACGCCTACTGTATCTACCAGGTCTGTACTACCCTTCAAGGGATGTATATATATTTTAAACCGTAGAACCAAGGTAGCTGGATAGAATTTGTGTTGTACACTGAAAGTTATGAGCTCCTGGAAGCTTATAAACGTTTCAATTTCAAAAGCTATATATTTTAAACATTATAAACTTATTATAAGTAATTCCACTTATGGGAATAATCCGTGATTTTTATTTGAAATGGTCTTTTTTTTTTTTTTATGTGATGGAGTGGCAAACAAGCAGACGGCCCACCTGATGGTAAGCGGTTACCGTCGCCTATGGACATTTGCAACACCAGGTCTCCCGATATTTCAATGTTACTGCAAGCGCCTTGATCGCGAGACGACTGAAAATGTGGGTGAATAAAAATCTAATAATAATTTCATACTTTTCAGTTTTGGAAGTCGATTCAGATTTTTTTTTAGAAATATTTCTTTTCACTCGTTTAACTGATGCATTTTGCTTACGAAATTATTCAATAGCCCAAAATATAATTTCATCAACGACAAGAGTTGCAATCACCATTAAATCATCCATGTATGCTAATTTATTTTTCAGTTAATTGACTATAACTTAAAAATTACTTATCCGGACCATCTGCTTAACCTGGTGGCAGTTTGAAAATTGGTTGGAAAATTAGTTTCAGTCGTGGATAAAAAAGTAACCAAAAAATTTAGCAGCGCAAGGAAGCGACTTTAATATAGTAGTAAGTATAGCTACATAAACTTTGTAAGAAAAAATAATTTCTCGATTCGATCTAGGCGTCTTCGAGTCACAAGTAATCGGGGAACATCTAAGATTTTTTTACCTGTAGATGTGTTGTATGCCCTCCTTAATTACTAGACGAATTCAGGGTAATTACCTGAGTCACTACCAGTCTTGCACTTCCGAGCGTCCGGTGAATACATCGCCGCTAATGGTGTTTTTAGGAATAATCTGTGGACAATATACCTTCCTTGTGTCTTCAGACTCTGCACCAATTATACAGGCACTGTGAGAGATAAGAAAACTGTTTAATTTCACGCGTACTTATTGCTTTTATCGTTGAAATAGAAAATATCGTCCTTTTGTTTTATCTTAGGAACTAAACTCAATGATATGGATGAGCGTGATATGTGTATGGTTTGGTGTGAGAGAGTGAAAGAGATCGCAGCATAATGGTGATCGGAACGTCTCGTGATGGCTCTGTGGTAACACGAATTGCTTATTTATCCCTTTCTAACAACAGATATGACGCATAATATTTGAACGTTCTTTCCTTGTCATTACAAACTGCTTATACATGTGCGTAGGTATGTATATAGGTAAATTCTAGTAAGCTTTTAGAGCATTGGTGTTCGGATATAACATCTCTATGTATTTCAACTCTCTGGGGAATATACGTTACACGAATTGAGAACGTATTTAAAAGTAAGTTAAAATTTACTTAGGACTAGGTAAAAAAATATATTATGTATGTTATTATGATATGCTTAGTAATTTTTTGAGAATTCAGGTTTTTTTGTAGTCCCATGTAAATTTAATTAAAATTATTATATTTACTTTTATTGAGTATAACATTAAAAATAACACTCTTCTCTTTACTTCTCATTTTCTACTTAAAGGATACCTCGAACTCACAAGCACAGAAACCTCCCAAGACTGTTATTTCAACTGCATTTGTTTGAATTTGACGTTACATAAATGAATAGTGTGACTGCCAGAAAATAATACCTATAGTAGTTCTCGCAGTTACATTGTGTGCCAGTAGACAAACTCTATCAGTACTAATCAGTACTAATATTATAAATGCGAAAGTAACTCTGTCTGTCTGTCTGTCTGTCTGTCTGTCTGTTACGCTTTCACGCCAAAACTACTGGACCGATTTGAATGAAATTTGGTATGGAGATAGTTTGAGACCCGGGAAATAACATAGGATAGTTTTTATCCGACTGCGCAAAAAGAGGTTAATGTTTTCGCGCGATAACCGACATACGCGCGGGCGGAGCCGCGCCCGGAAAGCTAGTTATATATATCTTCTCTTTATATAAAGCTCGATTACCACACACTGACTGACTGACTGACTGACTGACTGACTCACTGACTGACATAATTGTTCTCCCAGAAGGAGCAGAGTAGGGTTAAAATGAAGTATGGCGAAAATGTAGGGGGGGTTTAGGTGAGTATGGGAAAAATCGAAAATCATAAAAATGACGCCTGCCAAGTAAAGATGGATGACATATCTCGAAAACGGTAAGAGATAGATAGGGAGTGTTTGAACAAATGTCATAGGGAATCGGGAGAGCAGTCGAATGACACCTGTCAAAAATGCTCCTCTCATTCTTCGTACTGCATTTGGTGTATTTTCCTTATATTTTTCACTGTATTTGGAGTTTTTGTGGGATTTTCGACTGAATAAGGAGTAACTGTCATACGTGAAGGTATAGCGAGCCCGAAGGGCGAGCTTCTGGTGAGGCCGAAGGCCGAACTTTCGGCCCGCGAGGCCGAAGGCCGAGCGTATGGTGCGCGAGCCCGTAGGGCGAGCGCTGGGCGAGGCCGCAGGCCGAGCCGTATTAGTGTCTTGCGAGGCCGAAGGCCGAGCCATAGTAGTGTCTTGCGAGGCCGAAGGCCGAGCTCCGAATTGACATGCTCCTCTCATTCTTCATACTGTATTTGAAGTATTTCACCTAACATTTTCGACTGTCTTTGGAGTTTTTGTGGGATTTTCGACTGGATTTGGAGTATTTGTCCTACATCAAGGTATAGCGAGCCCGAAGGGCGAGCGCTTGGCGAGGCCGCAGGCCGAGCCTTGTGAGTGTCTTGCGAGGCCGAAGGCCGAGCTCCGAATTGACATGCTCCTCTCATTCTTCATACTGTATTTGGAGTTTTACCATACATTACCGACTGTTTTAGGAGTTTTGTGGTCGTTTTGACTACATTTGGAGTAACTGTCCGAGGCCGAAGGCCGAGCTCCGACTTGAGAGTATTTTCCACATCTCCGACTGGTCTCCATGGTAACTGCCCGCGATAACCAAAGCACCTACGAGTGGGGTTCCTTTACCGAAGTGACTTAGAACCTTGGTACGATTCTGACCGTACCACTTTTTTATGGCAGTAGGGTGAATCTGGTTTGGTGGCTACAGTATGAATCTCTACTGTATTAAGAGATTGTATTGGAATTCATACTTATATTGGAGTATTTATTTATTTTTTTTCAAATGTATAAGGTGTTTTTATGACAGTTCGTACTGACTCAAGATAGATGCGGGCCGCTTGCGGCCCGCACACTGCCCGAAAAACTAGTATATATATATATAGTTATAAACAGGCGTTACTAAACATTATATTATGATCAACATTTCGTAAAGAACATTCGGATCAGCTAATTTAATTACGTGTCATAGCGGTATTATGCTTGGAATCTATTAGCCAGCATTGTAACTGAACATACTTTATACAATTGTTCATAAATATTTTTTTCTAAGGTCAGATTTTGAAAAAACAATAAGCTGTAATACTAGTTACAGATAAATTTTTTAAACAAAAAATTGAATATTCGGCGCATATTTTGATAATAGGTACTTTTGACGTATCATGGTACCGACTTCGACAAGTTATTTCAAACTTTTGAGTGTTGAAGTCGGTTCTATTTCTTAATAAAAATAAAACTCTCTATTTAGTGACCCTTTCTACTTATGGGATCGATTGTCATTCTCTGTCAACGACTATATCGTTAATCTAGGAAAATATTTTTGAGTTATTGGAGTGTAACTCAAAAACGGTTTGACCGATTTTGATAAAATTTAAATGGGACCAAACGACAAGTATCAGATTTCAAATAAAAAAAGAGTTATCATAATCGATTCACCCAGTCAAAAGTTCTGAGGTAACAAAAATTTAAAAAAAGCAGACGAATTTAGAACTTCCTCCTTTTTTTGAAGTTGGTTAAAAATAACACTAGAGACTACACAACTATGCATTGACACTAGACACCTAGAGCAGTGAAAGTCTCAAACCCCTCGGTTTTGTCTGTGTTCATAACAAATGTATGAACAATATGACTCATGACGCCTTTAAATCCACGTAACGGGTCAGCACAGGTGTTCAAGCAATTCGTTTCTTCCCATATGTTTGTTTCACATACATATAGGGCCAGCGGGCGAGTCATCCACTAGAGACGTACCCACACTCCAGGTCACTACTGAAGTTACTTTTTCAGATTTTGAAGCAGTGAAAGCTCAGTGGCATTGGCTATGGACTTCCGCTTAACATCAGATGGGCGTCGAGCTTGTTCCGTAACTTAAAGAAAAACAAATCCAAAAAGCCCGACGCCATCCGAAAATTGAACCACGGAATGCCACGACGACACATCAACCACTTTAATAACGAACAAAAACCCAAGTAAAATAATTAGTTATGTTACATACGACAAACAGTTCAGAATCACACCACCCCGGGCAGCGTCATCAAATGAAACATACTATGTAACCCTTTATCGACAAACACTCAGTAAGCGTTTCCTCGAACAACACACAATGATGTCAGATATCGTTTTTGTAAGATAACAATCCTTGTGCAGGGGTCACCTCCAGGTCGGCTCCACGTGGAACAGATTTGGACAAGTTTACAGCACAAATCCATCATATCTTATCAAATGGATGCGTCTTACAGAGCATCATATTTTCTATTAGAATAATACCCCTCTCTTTTATAGGCTGGCGGTCATATTAACTTCAATGAAGACTACTGAAATAGAGATGAGCGAATTAGTATTAATACCGCGAAGCAGGGAGATGTAAGGAACATCCATGCTTCGTGGGTCAGACGGAATTATTCACGTTATTTACAAATCAAAGTAAATATTCAAATGTGTAAATCTCCATCTACATCAATATTATAAAGATGACATATTTGTATGTAAGAAAAAAAAACTACTGACCAATTTGAAAAATTCTTTCACCATTAGAATCCTTAATTATTCCTGATGAACAAAAGTTACAGAATATTGTCAAAAAACTTTTAATTTTTTTTAATTTATTTACTTAATTCCTGTTTGAAACCGGGCCGGGCCGTAAGTTACTACATAAAACTTCAAAATATACATAATATATTATGTAAAATATACATAATAAAAATGTCTAAAAATAAGCATCTTAGGATTGGATTGGTTTCAAATTTAATACAATGGACAACACTTCAAAAATGGCTTTAACTGGTAAAGCCATTTTTGAAGTGTTGTTGGAGCATCCTTACTAAAAAATTAAGTTTATACCTTTATTTTAATCATTTCGATTATTATCGAATGATAAAATAGATTCGACGACGACCGTCGTTGTCACGTATAGATGATCAGGTCATCAAGGACGGCGGTTACACGTGTAAGGGATTTGAAGATATTTGTATGACTTTTTCTACGCGAACATCTTTATGCTGTCGCAATAATATCATATCTACTAGAGTAGTCTGAGATAGTCTGCATAAGGATTAAGAAAAGAATCGTGGTTTGTCCATGTCGTGTGTATAAGCGAGAGAGAGCAACATAACTTTAAATATGCCCAACAGTTGGCAGGTTTCCTTTTTAGCCGACTTCCAAAAATGGAGGATGTTCTAAATTATACTGTATGTGGTTGTTACGCTATTACACCGTCAAATAAGAACTGATTTTGAAGATTATTCTTATGTTGGATAGAGTACAAAGTGGTATACCCCCAAATTGGTGCCATTTCAATTTCATTAAAATCGGTGGAGTAGTTTGTAAGTTTTACGCAAATAACTGTGAAATTTATTTGCAAATAATAAGGATGATTTAATTGTAATTGCAACTCATGTTGGCGACTGGATAATCTTGTAAACAGTATGCATTCCTAAAATATGTATAAAATAATTTAAAAAGTAAAAAACCCGACGGCAAATTATTTGTTTTCGTTTATAATTCCATGGAAATTGGGATATTCAGTCTCGTATATCATTCCGGAAATCAGGAATGTAACATGATTGTTTGCCAGCCAGCTAAAAAAATACAGTATCAGTGATCAGTTGTATTAAACATTTATTGACGTCACAAATTACTTTTACTGACAAGCGTTTTGGCGCCAAAATAAACAGCGATTTCTAACATTGTCATTTTTGCACTAACGCCTGCAAAGCGAATAAAGTTACAAAATTATAACGAAAGGTAAAATTTTGAACCAAGAGTGGAACTCCATGTTCGGCCCTGCCACCATCCGGCCCTTAAGTACCCTTAAGACGGTTAAACAATTAGATAAATTTGCGCTATGAATCACTCACCACGATAGTTCAATTGGCAGATTCTAGGCCTTGTTTCTGATGTGAGTCCCAGCCGTAGCGACGGATGGTAGCGACATTGAACCCCGCTCGTAGTTATAAAAAATCTTTATTGTAATTTGTTAAATAGCAATTTATTAAGGCGTAAGGTGAACCCAGTTGATTTTGTGCATTTAGCGGTCGCCAGAAGTGCATGAGTTCGAAATAGACGGCACACTGCCTTACTATTATTGCCTGATCATAATTATATGCGATTGGTTTTCAACTCAACTAGTAGTTTAAGTACGCGAAAGTAGCTTTTACTTTTATAATCCTTATTTTAAATGACTGTTCGAAGAAATGGAATACATTCGTACTAACTTAAAGTATAACTGAGCCAAGTTCGGTACAAAACGAATTTGATACACCCCTCAAAAAAGTATGACATCTCGATACTTAAACATTTTCATATAGTTTCAGTTGCTAATTCTATCCTACTATAACTAATTAAATGCATTTGAAATCTGGATAGCAAACATTTATTATAAAGAGGATAGAAAACGACAAAAGATAAACAGTGAAGGGAATACTCCCGTCCTTGAGCCCAACATCTATGCTTCTGATTAGCCAGATTTCTATAAGTTAAGTATTTTTAAAAAATATTTTTATGGGAATTGTTAATTTTATATTTAGGGACAAAATAAAAATAAATCAAAAAACTATGCTCATCATTATGCATACAACATATCACCGAGTTTGAACACTTAGAACATTTGGTATTTAAAATATGATAAAACTATGTTTGTATGGAAATCGCACTCTTAAGGAAAATTATCTCTTATTGAAAAATTTAATTAAATGTTGACTAAACTATCACATAACAAATAGTTCAGCTGTGAGCATATTTTCTAGTGTATTTATAGTCAGTACTGCTTTTTGTTTTTGCTTATTTTTTGGAACTGTGACGGACAAGCTCGACCTGATGTTACGCGGACTAATCTCTGTATATAACAGATGCATTTCATCACAAGTGACGAATTGCAATGCGCCCGTCAGTTATACAAATGTTACGTCTCACGTGACTGTAATTTTACTCTTTCTCAAGGACTGCTGCCGAGCACATTGTTAGATGCTTGGCGACAGATGTCGTACTTGAGGGTGGTAGCTAGCCAGGCGAGCATTAGCAAAATGCCCTTCCACCATGCGATGAAGCTCAAGCCGGCGGTAGGGAAGTAACGAAAGACCTGCGGCACGGCATCATTGCTGAATGTATTTGTAAAATATAATAATCTGAGCAAGGTATGATGATAACCCAAGTACAGGTTATATAACTCTGCTTTTGTTTAACAAGAACCCATCGAAGTCTTTGCCCTCAATGTTTTGTATTTACGTAGTTACTGTACCGTTCACTTCCTTGATTCTTCATTGAGTCAGACGATAAATAAATCACACCGCTATTGCACGAAACAACTATTGTCATGTTAACTATCTCGTAACAGTATGGGTGTCGCTTTTATGGCAAATAACCGGCCACCACAATGAAACATTCTGCAGAATGAACACTCCCACTTACTCTTGTTACTACCTTACTAGCTTCCGACTGCGGCTTAGACGGCGTCTTTTTGTACGCGACTGTTATGATATCGTGCTCTCACAAATAACTCAATAACTCAGGATAATAGGCATTAAAATGAAATGATCCTTCCTTCCAAAACTCAACTAATGCGGAGGTGTAATAAACACACACTCTTATTCCCTGGCATATATCCTTACTCAATAACACACATAACCAACATTCAAAAGTATGAAATAACTTGTGTTTTAATTCAAAACAACACTGTGCGCTCACATAGGTAAAGGTCTTCGACAAGTTATTTCATACATTTGGTGTCGGAAACGGACCTGTTTTTTTTTTTAAATTTGATTGACTTCAAAAAAAGAAGGAGTTTCTCAATTTCACTGTATTTTTTTGTGTGTTTTACCTCATAACTCTTTACAGGATGTACCGATTTTGTTTTTTTTTACATGCGAAAACTCGCGCTTGTAATATGTTCCTAATTTAAATTTGAGTGAGATTTGTAGAGTAGTACACTCGAGAGCAATGAATCCGGGTCACTTAAAGAATCCTAAAAATCTCGGAAACTAAAAATGCTAGGTTAATGCAATAAATTGTATTTAATAGACAATATAATACTGCTTAAATGAAGGTATTAAAACTTCTTAGTTATTGTAAAGTTATATCATAAAAAAATCAAATTTGAAAAAGGGCCACTTTCGAAGATGGAACTACGAAATTACAGCATTTGGTTTTGCTTTTGTTTGTAATCTGTCATTTATGTGGGTACATAAACCATGTTGATAGTGCTCTATATTCATTATTCAAGCTGAAATTATGTCGCTTACGCCTGAAGAATGCACCAGAATACTTACAATGCTGGAAACCGGCCGGAGTCAGCGCGATACAGCCAGGACTGTCGGTGTGTCGCTGTCAACAGTACAAAGAGTTCTCCGACGTTACGAAGAAACTGGTTCTAACCTACGCAGACCAGGAACGGGCAGAACCAGGTGTACCACAGCACGAGAAAACCGATACTTGGTGAACACCATGCTTCGAAATCGCTTTCTCACAGGAACTGAACTCACCAATCAGTTTCGACGCCTCGGAGGAAGTAACCCAAGTGCATGGACAGTAAGACGTCGGCTTGCTGAATCTAACTTAAAACCCCTTAGACCTGCAAACGGCCCTAAACTGGAGCGTGGGCATCGTATTTCGAGACTAAGATATGCCCAGAGCCACGTAAATTGGAGTATTGAAGATTGGTCAAAAGTTATGTTCTCCGACGAATCAAAATTTATGCTCTACAAGCACGATGGAAGACACAGAGTGTATCGAAGACCAGGGGAAAGATTCAAGCAAGCATGCATCGAAGAAAAAGTAGCCTACGGTGGTGGGTCTGTACTTGTGTGGGCCGGAATTTCTTCTGAAAGTCGCACAGAGCTGGTGATCATAGAAAACGGCTCTTTAACTAGCGTAAGATATGTGGAAGAAATCCTCAATGATCACGTTGGTCCATTTATGGTCAATTTAGGTGAGGATGCTATATTTATGCATGACAATGCCCGACCTAGGATTGTGAATGACTACCTTCAAGAGATGAACATTACTCGTATGGAGTGGCCAGCGCGCAGCCCGGATATCAACCCGATCGAGCATGCTTGGGACGAGCTAGGCAGATGCGTAAAACAACGAAACCCTCCCCCAATCACGCTTCGTGAGCTCAAAATTGCTCTCACAGAGGAATGGGAGAATATTCCCCAAAATCGTATAAGGAACTTGGTGTACAGCATGCCAAACCGCGTAAACGCAGTAATGGAAGCACGAGGAGGCAATACGAAGTATTAAAATTCAAGAAAATCGTAATAAAGTTCAAAAATTTCATGTTTCCTATTTTTGTTTTAAGGAGAGATCAGCAGTTTTTTTCTTTATGTAATTTTGTGTTAATAAAATGTATGGTGACTCATATTTTTTTTACTTTCATTTAAGGAGTATTACATTGTCTATTAAATACAATTTATTGCATTAACCTATCATTTTTAGTTTCCGAGATTTTTAACATTCTTTAAGTGACCCGGATTCATTGCTCTCGAGTGTATTTAATTATCCCTAATAATGCGTATTTTTTATATGAAGGCGGTTTATTTTTGTTTTAATTTTTATTATTCTATTCGATTACAAGATAGATTGCCACTCGCCCACATTATACTTGTCATCATTAACACGAGTTGCAGTTACCACATTATCCAGGTATACATGCCTATTACACATACCTACCATTTTTACCTCTATTGTCAGTCTGCCCGTCAGTTCGTTGCCGATTTTCTGTGCGTCTGAATATCTCATGTCAATAGTAACAAATATAAGTACATACGATGATTAGTACTGTATGAGTTAGATTTTGTTTGAAATGTGAACATACAACATAACCTGAACATAGAATTGGTTATTCCATTCAATTCGTCTTTAAGAGGTGCTCCTTCTAAAAATGTTTTTTCAACATACCAATTCGAAAAACGACAAATGGCTTTAGAGCGCAGCGGTAACAAATTCTAAATTCCTATGGGATTATGAGTTTCTCTGTTATGGTTGGTCAGCATGCTTCTGATTAGTTAAGTAAAATACTTAGACGAATAATAAGATAAATATAAATAAAATTAATATAATTTATCATTTTCCTCAAAACCTAAGCTATATAGTTGGAAAATTATTTTATTAAAAAACCATAAAACAGAACGTAAACCTTATTGTGCGAGTCTTATTCACGCTTGGCCACCATTTTTTTCTAGCCAATCGTCGGTAGCAAGAAATAAGCAAGTAAGAGTTCGACCGCTATCTTAATATTGACAATGATCTGGTCCAGATACAGCATCTGGCACAGCTGTCAACAAAGGGACACGTGGAACGATAACCCAGCCCTGCGCGTCACACTATGGCCCAGAAGCTTCACTTTACGAGATAAGGTTTGATCCTTTGGATTCTTTTAAAAACAACGCGTGCACTCAAACAACCTTCATAAATTTCCATTTGACGCGGTTGGCTCATTGGTGCAGTGGCTACAGACACCTGACGACAGGGTCACTAGTTGATAACATGGGTGAATCTATCAAAAAGCTTATGCCGAATTTAAGGTACATATCTTTTAATAAATAATACACTGTTTATTTATACTATTACCTATATTACTGTTCGATTTTCCGAACCAATCATTGGAAGGCCTTCAAGATATACACGGATTTCTGAACTTTAAGTACTGTTACTGTAACTTTATGTCCACCGTTGAACAAATGCTTTCTCTATAGAGGTGAGGTTAGCCATAACTCCCACGCTGCCAGGCTTCGCTCTTGGGGATCGCAGTGTAAGATGACAGTTATTTAGAAGGCGCTGCTGCTTGCCCTCTGGTAGTGTCCCTCCGTCGCCTCTAACGACTGCCACAGGAAGAAACTTTATTATATCAGCCACTTTACTCTTCCACTGCTAAACACAGCCCACCCCATTTAAGGGTGGGGGTCATAATCAGGCAAGCGGCTTGGGGATCGCAGCGCAAGATGGCAAATATTTAGAAGGCGCTGCGGTCTACCTACTATTCCGTCACCCCACGGGGAAGCACGAGAAGTAACAATAACTTCTGAAATAATCGTTTAGTGTCAAATAATCAAGTAGAAGTTTCATAAAATTACTGTAATTTGGAACATCGAATGGCGCAGAAGCCGATTTCCTTTGTAGATTTTCAATTTCGCTTGCTCTGTGACGGCTGCGGCAGACTCTCCAGTGCCGTAATCGCAAACACAATAACCCACTGTGCAGGGTCATCATCCATCATATACAAATGTGACCCGTTATAAAAACCATTTATAAATGTTATCGCTTCCTGAATGCAAATGCAGTTTTTTATATTTTATGAATGATTGGTCCGTTATTACTTTTATTATAGGCTAGTATTGAACATTATCTCATGATTGATTCAACTCACTGCAAGATGACGCTCAAGTTGTATTAAGTAATTATATTATATTTTAAGTCCCAAAGAATTATTTTATTTCACTTCGTAAAAGGGAGTATTACTATTTTTTTATGTCATAGTGACGGAACAAGCTTCAGGCACACCTGATGTTGAGCGAACTAACCTCCTAAAACAGATACATTTCGTCACAAGTCACGAATTGCACTGCACCCGTCACCTTGAGACATAGTTGTTAAGTCTCGGGTGCCTGCAATTTCACTGGCTGCTCAAGGACTGCTGCCGGAACTCACCATTAGGTGCGTGCTTGGCGACAGAATTTCTACTTGAGAGTGGTCGCTAGCCAGCTAATTGTTCCAATCAGTGAATCAGTCAAAAAGCTTTTCTAAACTTTCATGGTCTTTCTTCTGAGATAGTGACCTCATAAATGTAATGTTCGGTGGGACGTTATAGAAACAATGATATCTCGCTATCAGCGCGAGGGCACCGGCGCGCGGCGCAGGCGCCGCCGGGCAATAAACGATGAGCGGTGAGTCGCTAGGGAGGACCTGACGACACACGACTCGTGCGGTCGGAGGGCATCGCCACAGAACAATTCATAGTTGCAGTATTCAGTACTCCACGTGGAGCTCTTATCGGACGAAAACAAGCCTTATCGTAAACAGATAGGGCAGATCGGGATTCTGCCGGACTAGGTTGAAGGTTGTGTTTAGAAAGATCCTGAACCTTGCCCGATGAGATCATTACAAATAAATCGATATGCAAATAACACCTTTAAAGGGTTTACGGGTACTTCAAATCGATTTGCAGTTTCATGTTCTATGATCAAATATATAGTTAAGATCAATGTCAAAATCATTTACTATATTTTGATGTATTCGACACTTTTACTGCCCCATACAGCAATGGGTAAACGGTCCTACAATAAAGTATATAGAGCCACTGTGGGAAGAACATGCAAGAAACTCGAGGCAATTATATTTTTAATAGTTGTTTTTACAATTATTATACAAACATGGATGACAATGTAAGCAACGCGTCACTGTGCGTGTGATCTTGTGTTTTCAGTGTGGGCGTGTACTAGGTACAGCTATCAGTTGGGTTTGCTTCGGTGACGAGATTAACTGCAATGCTATACTGACCCACATTCTTCTATGACGTGGCCAACTAGATCCGTGATCATGTAGACTAATTTCGAAGAACATAATTATTGGGCACACCAGCATAGGGAAATATCCCTAAGCAATAGTTTACATTTTTTAATTTTCAATTAAGTGTTTTGTCTTCCATCCATTCAATACAGGCAGAGCTTTTTCTTTTTTTTTACAGGTAATTATATCGTTGAATTGATGATTGAATTGTGTATGGCAGCAATATTAACTGTGCCATATTATGTCTAATATCGTTTTGAGTTTTTTTGGGGTAGATGTAAGCACCTACCTTGTACGGCAGACATCTTTGATTCGCCATGATATAAACTCTGACGTTAAGAAAAGATCTTGTGTCTTGGCTACTATATAAACACAAAGTGCATCGACCCAATTGAAGCGAAGTCGCACAAATTTCAAAATGTGTTAAGATACATTATACATTTTTCCAATTAATGAGTGAGGTATCACAGTGTTGGTTCATCCAAACATATTCCATACCAAAAATTAATAAAGTTATGTATCATCAATTGGAAAAAATTATAATGTATCTTAAAACATTTAGAAATTTGTGCGACTATATAGGTAGTCTCAATGATCTGGTCCAGATACAGCATCTGGCACAGCTGTCAACAAAGGGACACGTGGAACGATAACCCAGCCCTGCGCGTCACACTATGGCCCAGAAGCTTCACTTTACGAGATAAGGTTTGATCCTTTGGATTCTTTTAAAAACAACGCGTGCACTCAAACAACCTTCATAAATTTCCATTTGACGCGGTTGGCTCATTGGTGCAGTGGCTACAGACACCTGACGACAGGGTCACTAGTTGATAACATGGGTGAATCTATCAAAAAGCTTATGCCGAATTTAAGGTACATATCTTTTAATAAATAATACACTGTTTATTTATACTATTACCTATATTACTGTTCGATTTTCCGAACCAATCATTGGAAGGCCTTCAAGATATACACGGATTTCTGAACTTTAAGTACTGTTACTGTAACTTTATGTCCACCGTTGAACAAATGCTTTCTCTATAGAGGTGAGGTTAGCCATAACTCCCACGCTGCCAGGCTTCGCTCTTGGGGATCGCAGTGTAAGATGACAGTTATTTAGAAGGCGCTGCTGCTTGCCCTCTGGTAGTGTCCCTCCGTCGCCTCTAACGACTGCCACAGGAAGAAACTTTATTATATCAGCCACTTTACTCTTCCACTGCTAAACACAGCCCACCCCATTTAAGGGTGGGGGTCATAATCAGGCAAGCGGCTTGGGGATCGCAGCGCAAGATGGCAAATATTTAGAAGGCGCTGCGGTCTACCTACTATTCCGTCACCCCACGGGGAAGCACGAGAAGTAACAATAACTTCTGAAATAATCGTTTAGTGTCAAATAATCAAGTAGAAGTTTCATAAAATTACTGTAATTTGGAACATCGAATGGCGCAGAAGCCGATTTCCTTTGTAGATTTTCAATTTCGCTTGCTCTGTGACGGCTGCGGCAGACTCTCCAGTGCCGTAATCGCAAACACAATAACCCACTGTGCAGGGTCATCATCCATCATATACAAATGTGACCCGTTATAAAAACCATTTATAAATGTTATCGCTTCCTGAATGCAAATGCAGTTTTTTATATTTTATGAATGATTGGTCCGTTATTACTTTTATTATAGGCTAGTATTGAACATTATCTCATGATTGATTCAACTCACTGCAAGATGACGCTCAAGTTGTATTAAGTAATTATATTATATTTTAAGTCCCAAAGAATTATTTTATTTCACTTCGTAAAAGGGAGTATTACTATTTTTTTATGTCATAGTGACGGAACAAGCTTCAGGCACACCTGATGTTGAGCGAACTAACCTCCTAAAACAGATACATTTCGTCACAAGTCACGAATTGCACTGCACCCGTCACCTTGAGACATAGTTGTTAAGTCTCGGGTGCCTGCAATTTCACTGGCTGCTCAAGGACTGCTGCCGGAACTCACCATTAGGTGCGTGCTTGGCGACAGAATTTCTACTTGAGAGTGGTCGCTAGCCAGCTAATTGTTCCAATCAGTGAATCAGTCAAAAAGCTTTTCTAAACTTTCATGGTCTTTCTTCTGAGATAGTGACCTCATAAATGTAATGTTCGGTGGGACGTTATAGAAACAATGATATCTCGCTATCAGCGCGAGGGCACCGGCGCGCGGCGCAGGCGCCGCCGGGCAATAAACGATGAGCGGTGAGTCGCTAGGGAGGACCTGACGACACACGACTCGTGCGGTCGGAGGGCATCGCCACAGAACAATTCATAGTTGCAGTATTCAGTACTCCACGTGGAGCTCTTATCGGACGAAAACAAGCCTTATCGTAAACAGATAGGGCAGATCGGGATTCTGCCGGACTAGGTTGAAGGTTGTGTTTAGAAAGATCCTGAACCTTGCCCGATGAGATCATTACAAATAAATCGATATGCAAATAACACCTTTAAAGGGTTTACGGGTACTTCAAATCGATTTGCAGTTTCATGTTCTATGATCAAATATATAGTTAAGATCAATGTCAAAATCATTTACTATATTTTGATGTATTCGACACTTTTACTGCCCCATACAGCAATGGGTAAACGGTCCTACAATAAAGTATATAGAGCCACTGTGGGAAGAACATGCAAGAAACTCGAGGCAATTATATTTTTAATAGTTGTTTTTACAATTATTATACAAACATGGATGACAATGTAAGCAACGCGTCACTGTGCGTGTGATCTTGTGTTTTCAGTGTGGGCGTGTACTAGGTACAGCTATCAGTTGGGTTTGCTTCGGTGACGAGATTAACTGCAATGCTATACTGACCCACATTCTTCTATGACGTGGCCAACTAGATCCGTGATCATGTAGACTAATTTCGAAGAACATAATTATTGGGCACACCAGCATAGGGAAATATCCCTAAGCAATAGTTTACATTTTTTAATTTTCAATTAAGTGTTTTGTCTTCCATCCATTCAATACAGGCAGAGCTTTTTCTTTTTTTTTACAGGTAATTATATCGTTGAATTGATGATTGAATTGTGTATGGCAGCAATATTAACTGTGCCATATTATGTCTAATATCGTTTTGAGTTTTTTTGGGGTAGATGTAAGCACCTACCTTGTACGGCAGACATCTTTGATTCGCCATGATATAAACTCTGACGTTAAGAAAAGATCTTGTGTCTTGGCTACTATATAAACACAAAGTGCATCGACCCAATTGAAGCGAAGTCGCACAAATTTCAAAATGTGTTAAGATACATTATACATTTTTCCAATTAATGAGTGAGGTATCACAGTGTTGGTTCATCCAAACATATTCCATACCAAAAATTAATAAAGTTATGTATCATCAATTGGAAAAAATTATAATGTATCTTAAAACATTTAGAAATTTGTGCGACTATATAGGTAGTGCTCTTCGTGAGGAATCCTACCAACAGGTGCAACAATTAAACACGAACTCGCGACCACCAATGACATAATACCGAACTCGACAGTAAGTACGTCGCCAACACAGCTCGCGTCGAAACTGCTCCCTAATGATGGACAACCACGACAAGAATGCAACACGTGCGGTTTACTGGAGCACGTGACACGGTACCTGCTGGTTCTCATAAATTCCTTCACTATTTGTTATCACATATCCTTACTATTATTATGAAAGCGAAACTTAATGATTCTATCGACTTGTTACTAACACGAAGAAACTATTTTTAATATTTTTATGTTTGCAATAACGCATGCTCTGCCGATTACATTACATAATTACGAGTACATATTTACGAGGAAAAATTTAAGTCATCCACCCCTTTAGCCGGGGAATGTTCTAAACAATTGAGCTAACATGACAATGAGTCATAACTCAAATTTTTCCTATCGTTCTTTCATATAATCATCGTATTGGGATGGAGCGACATCTATATTGTCTGGAAGAGATCGCTTTGAGCGATAAGGCCGCCTATTGTTCACTATTATAAGCTAAATATTTTTAATTTTGGTATTCAATAAAGAGTTTATCTATCTATCTACGAGTATCTAAAGTTCAATTTACGTTGTACTACAAACAAGACTAATTTTGCAATTAGCTTTAAACTTGTTAATGATGACGCTACCCTATAATTTTAATATTTTTATGTTTGCAATACATTACGTTACAAAATTACAAATTTACGAAAGGAAAACTTTAACGCGGGTTCGAATCCCGCACATGACTTTAATTTTTCCTCTCGTAAATTTGTAACAAGGAAATTATTTTAATTTTGTTAGGAAATAGCAAGTTTTTGACCTTACCCTCACCTGGTGGAAAGTGATGTCTCTACGCTGGAACTGGTCTGGTCTGCCTGAAGACTAGAGACCTATTCACTCTGTACCTGTCGACTTCTAAGTAATTTCTATCTGGAAATAGAGAAGCCCTAGTAGGGTGTTCGGATAATGAATGTTGGGAAAAGCGTTTTGAGCGTATTTTTGGATGATCGACTATGTACGGATTCCGCAGTTTTCTTTGCGTCTTGTACGTTGAAATAAAGTTGATCGCAGATTTTTTACCACGAAGCCTGTAAAAAACAGATAGGACAACTTAGCGTCGTTGTTCGAGGACCTAGAATCTACCTCTCACTAGCTCGTCTTCATTGTTTATATACGTGCTTATGGTCTATGGAGGACAAACCTTCAAGATGGTATTTATCGGAAGTGTCCCAGAGTTGGGTGAAATACTCCATTCATGTCTGGAGTTGAGCTTGATGGTGTATGGTTCAGAATCTATCTAGATGAGTAATACCACTTAACTTTCAGCCGATCTTAATTTTTTTTATTTCAATTTACAATTTTACTAAGCAGCAGATTATTTCAAACTAGCTGTGTCCCACGGTTTTATCCCCGTAAACAAAGATGAGATTATGTAAAGCATTTTTATATCATATTATAAAAAGTGTTTTAGTGTGGCTCTATACATTATTTTGCTGAACGTGGCAGTACAATGTAGAATATTCCAATATTAAAATTTGTTATTGACCTTCATAAGAGCCTAAATTGAATAAATGAGTTTGAATCTATATTATAATTAATCCAGGACCTAAACTATCACACGCTCACATCTACAACACAAACTTTCACATTTATAATATTAGTGTGATGAGTGAGCTCTCTTTACAGGATGATAGGTATCATAGAGCGTGGGTCATAATTAACTGGTCGAGGTCACCTGCTATAGGTGCCTAATTGATAGCTTTGCAATAATCATAGCTTTATAAAGAACAAGTAAATAATGCAGCTGTTACCAAAATAAAAGTTTATCGAGACCTGTTGCATAGCCTTGTGAAGCGTATACACACAGTTTCAGTAGAAAACAATAACTAGAAAAGAAGTTAGAAAGGTTCGCTTGTTGTTTATTTTCTATTTTTTTCGTTTATCTGGATAAAACTATATATATACTATATGGGATAAAACCCATGCCACGACGAAGCGAATAAAATAAATCACAGTAAAAGTTTCGAATACAATTTCCCTGGAAAAGATCGCCAATTGAATAGATTCATTATAATCTCCGTGATGTTACATAAAGTAATTGAAATACTATTAATTAGCCGACAAAACACTAGACTAGACATAAGGAATCGTAAACGCCGACCAGCTCCCGATGCTGGAAGCTCGCAGCTCGCAGACGCAGCTGCGCACTCGCCCTGATGATGAGTATCTGAAATGCTTGGAGCCCGCGAGACGTATTTGATCCTAAATGTAACGCAACTGATTTGTTGGTGTGGCATTCACATGCGAATTCAGTCCATAATATTATTATCATTCATCTAGTAATCTTTTACCGGGTTAGAATATCACCCCCCCCCCTCATTTTCTTTCCGTCGGTACTGTAAGAGGCGACTAAGGAGAACAATATACCAAAAAGCAGCGCCTTTGGAAGAACTGTCATATGACACTGCGATTCCGAAGACGCCTGCCAAGCGTGGAGATAATAGCGAAAAATGATGGGGAGAATTTTGTTCAACGGTAGACGTCATGACATCATGGGTGTTGTGGGGAAATGAATGATTGAATTAAAGATATCTACGAAAACTCTGAACTAGTGGTACAGAATCCAATACAACCACAAATAAAATCGGTATCCCAAATCCAGAATTACTCGAATAACATTATGCACGTTCATTTTAATACTTATAAATAACTATTAAAGCAATATTATATAATACATTATCGAATCAGTATCGGGCTAATGAAAAGTTTCCTTAGATAAACATGCATCGTTTCGCAGATACATCACAGCACATTTTGATTGTGGATGCGCTCTGTGACCCGCATATCGTCTCCACACGGAACACGAGTTAAATGTTCATATCTGTTATCAAAACGATGATTTTTTTTCATTACATAATCAGACATGTTATTGGTACACTTCGATGGAATCATCAAACCAATGAAAACCTCAGACCTTGAAATCAAGGTTGACGGATGTGCTTTTAATCACGGAAATTTTACCGAAGGCATCGTTTTAAATATCATAGGTCTCATAAAATTTAAGTTGCAGTTTCTGGTTATATCCTGAACAAGATGAAACGGTAGGAATGGCCTGTCCTGTACTCAAAGCCGGATTGTCCACTGCTGAACACAGCCTCCCGCATTTTGGGGGCATTTGCCATAATTCCCACGCTTGGCACGCGTCTTGGGGACGCAGTGAGAGATATCAGTTCTTCAGAAAGCGCTGCTGTTCACCATTTAGTGTATTACCTTTAGTCGCATCTTACGACACCCACGGTAAGAATGGCCTACCAAAGAATAAATATCGAAAAGTTTATTTAAATTGCAAAATTTAGCGATCTATGTTGGGATATAATAGAAATGATGACAAATAGCATTATTTTAACATTTCAGCTTCACTTACGGACGGATAATGTTGAACTATTTGAACTTTGATGAAATATATGACATCTTACATCAATGGACCCCCCATTGATATCAGAATAAATCAGTTGAGGCAATCGAAACACAATTTTGCATAAATATTTGACGCAATACCTGTTTTTTGATTTTCCGAAATTCGTTACTCAACAGTAGAATGGTGGTTGGTTGTAACAACCATGGGGCAAGAAAACAGTTTAAATTATAAACCTATTACAATGATTATTTGCTCGAAACGATATTAAATAATATATAAACGGGCGAAGCGGGTTTCAAAGTGTACCTGTTTCCAACATTTGAATACGTACATATTAAATTTTTAGTGCAAACGCGGCCCTATTAATGAGACTGCGTTGTCTGTCTCTCTGTCCTTAATTAAGTCACGCATCTCTAGCTCGTAAACGCAATGAGTCACAAACCTGATATTTAGATATTTTATGTAGAATATTGATAGAACAAGTATGTGAGAGGATGGGCCATTTTAAACCATTATTGCCATTATTTAAAAAGTCAAACAGAACTGGAATTTTGGTATACCATGAAGGTGCCATTTTATGCCAACATTTTGTATTTGATACGATGTTGGTGATATATACTTATAACTTTCAAAAACATAAAAAATGCGTTATTTCCTGCCCTAAATAATAAAGTATAGAGGTCGTCAACATATTGTTACAATGTAGATCTTTAATTTGAACAACTATGGTATCGACATCAACAAATTATTAATTGATATTTAACTTTTAAGGGTGCAAAGAATAACTTAACGACTTATAGGTATTTACAAATATTTACAAAAACATAGCTTAGTCATAGAACTCTCAAATTTAAATTAAATATCAACTAATAATTTGTTCGGTGTCACGCTTGTCAAAATTTAAGATCTACAAACAAAATACGTTACAGATTAGCCATAGGTATATGCTGTGTCATAAAATATATAGTGGGTTGGTGCGGTAACCTTAATACGCGCGTTCATTTTGTATTTGGCAGGTTTTTAAAGCCACTGCATACTAGCTAATGGGTAAAATATGTGAAATGATTACTATATAAAGGTATGTTAAAATTGCCCATATGTACACGTTATTTAATGAACAATTTACAAAGTATATATTCAACATAATTCTCATCACAGAGTGTACTTCTTATGTATACTTTGATACGGTCACAAAAAACTGTTACAATTAAAACCTCATTTCGTACAAACTTGCTTAGATTCTAACGGAACAGAACTATATCACAGAAGGGATGTCATTTCGTAAAGCGATATAATCTCTCTAAGACTCACTAAGCTCAGAGCAAGAAAGTTACAGCCTTTATCAGGTGGCGTCAGTTATATAGTGGAGAGGACGGCAGTGGCGACCAGTCGAGCCCACAACGTTCAAGTCGAAGCATGGCTGCGCAGTTTGTGATAGTGCGGAGTGTGCGGGCCGCTCTCCTCGCGGCTTTGTGCGCTGGTGAGTCCATAATATAGACTAGTTATCCTGGGACCAGAGAATTTCTGAATATTGTGAAGAATGCCGTTTTTCCGGACGATATGTTTTCTTGACAGATTAGGACCGTGCCATTTATATTTTTCCTATTTATTCCGATTTTTACGCCAAGAAATTTTTTTTTCATGATCGCCATGGTTTTGAGTACCATACCCTCGCGCTGGTAAGTCAAAAACGCGGGAGAGTGCCCACGGGGATAATATCACCCCCTGAATAAGCATTCACTTTTAACAGCTTGATCTATTTTTCGATTTTCTCTTTATAGGAAAGCTTAGATAATTTCACTTGACTTGACCAAGATATATACACAAACTAGCCAAACAAAAAAAAAATTAAGTATTTAATAAGAATGACATAGTATTAGTAATTAAATTACTAATTTAATTATCTGTATGAAATCAAATAATTACTGTATATTTTAGTAGTTGAAATATTTTTGGACTACAGTTCTTATAGTATTGGGGTTAATACTATAAGAATAGTTGTATGCAAATTAAATATTGTATCACTGTAGGAGCTTTAACCCTTGCTTTGGGTTTTGGCTTTTGGAAAACTATCGTATAATGTAAAAGTTTTTCTCCAGGTATACTCATTTACTTGATACTTATATTGAAAACCAGGGTTTTATATTGATAAAATTCCTCTGTTACTTTGCCTCGATATTGCAAAGCCTCGATCTATAAAAAAAATAGTTTAAAAATCAGTTCAAATCCGAAGCCTTTAGTCATGATATACACCGGAATACGGAGCTGCGTGGTGCGCGGGCTGTATACTTTGAAAATTTGAAATTGAAAACAGCTATTACAAAATTTTAATCGGCTCAGCCATTTGGGAGCTATGTTGCCAGGAACAGAATGAGACACGCGCATTCCGCATTCACAAAGACTTCAAAGCCAACGTTTTGCCATCAAGGGTTAAAAAGGGTCATATTAACAAACACAGCAAAGAAGTCTGCAGACAGCTGCCACGCGCCGGCGGCGGCACATGCTTGGTATAATATTCCCATGTTCCGTGGTAACAAAGTATCTCCACGTTGTCATATCAACAGAATGCTTGTTGACATGTAAACCTTTTTACGATACATAATGCCGCCGGCGCCGCGTCGCCCCGTGGCGTCCGTCGCGGAGCTGAGCAAATGAAGCGAATCCGCGTGAATCTGTAATTGCTAATTGATTGATAAGCTAATTATTTGTAAACATGCTATAATCTAACACGGGTCCAAACTAATCACTTGTTTTATCGGCAATTGACTAGTCTGCAATAATACGATGGGACAGCTGTCTGTTCTGCTACTTAGCCCGTAGAAATAATGATTGATTTTTATTATACAATCTCTGCACTAACTGATAATAATGTCTTTATTATTTAGTAAACTAGGGTTAGGCAACGTCCGCTGGGGTCATAACTTGCATGGGTGACCGCTAGGATCCGGTTGTTGTCTTAAGATGGTAGTCGTTATTTCATAGTATTGCCATACTGCGCTCATTTTTCGAAAGCCCGATTTGCTACCACGACCTTCAAGTAAAACATCTGTCACCAAACAACTAAAGATGCGTTCGGGCATAAAAAATATTATAATTAGCATTTATTCAAAATACGTACTTGTTGCTTTATATGAGTTCGGGATCCGAAGCGATATTTTACAGGCTTTACTTCGGAGAATGTGCTATCGACCTCATTGCCCCATCTCCTGTCTTTGATCGGACAACAAGACGCACCGGAATTAGGCATTCATACATGGTAGATGTTCCGAAAATACGCACGAAACGCTTTAAATACAGCTTCATAATGTATACGGCTGATATATGGAACACCCTACCAGCGTCTCTATTTCCCGATAAATATACCTACCTAATCTGCAGGAACAGAGAGAATAAGTATCTTCTTGGTAAGCATGTTACACCATCGACCACGTCCTCACGTGCCATCAGGTGAGACTGCGGTCAAATAAATGCTTGCTTATCACATAAAAAACAACTCGCACTTGGCCGGATTTTATTATTTATTGTTTAAATAGGTACAAATTATACCTAAAATATTCAGAACTGACTTCTTGGGTTTTTGAGTCCGACGACACCGCAACCCAAATTGTATAAGACTGTTAACTTTGACAGCTCACCGTTACCCGTTAATAAATGTATGTTTGTACTCTATTCATTGAGCATTTTATGATAACAGACCATATTTCAAGCAAATGGGTTATTTGGACACTATTTATGTAAGTATTGGACCCCTCTAAAACGGGATTTAATTGAATTTCTTAGTAAGTTCCTGGTCTTAGGATAACAATCTATACAAAAAAAATCTAATATTGAGATAATTTATAGTTTCAGGCGCTACTTTGCGGAATATATATATATTTAATATAATAACGCCATTATATTTGTATTTATTACTTCACCTCGGCTTAGCAGTTAATATACTATATAATATACACTATTAACTGTAAAATGGAGATTTGTAACTCCTGTTTCCGAGCTACGAGTGACTTATGGACAGACAGTTAAAATAACTTAATTATTAGTTACTTACGTACCGAACTAAATAGTAATTACTTTGCGATAATAATGTACACGTATTAAGAAGCAGTTATTTACACCTTTGTGTCCGTTACAATTCAATTAAAATGAACAATAAGTGTCAGAACAGTATTAACAAATTAGTTCACCTCTATATACAACAGAGGTAGCCTGTGGCGCTTATAACGTCATGTCTGTTTAGCAGGAGTTAACTCCTACACCTCGACTAAAGGGGTCGATGAGACTGTTTTTCCTATCTGCCACTTTAAAGGGGCGAGGGCACCGGGGAGGAAGGGAGCAAGTCGAAAATTGGGCTGAATCGTCACTAGACATATTTTTGTGTTTTTGAAAATATTAATGTAATGTTTTCTTAAAATATTTGTTAATATTAAATAAAGACTTCAGCAAAGTAACGCCTGAATCTATTAATTACATAACTATATTTTTTGGTGTATATTGGAGACCCGAAATGAATCAAATCAGAATAGAGTAGATTAGAATTACTTTATTTCCAGTAAAACACGTTTTAACAGGGGACAAATGAAAGTTGGAATAAAGATATCTAGTTTATCTGGTAAAAGGGATAAGCTGAGCACTGTACTGCGTAAGCCGGACGGTTCACGCAGGGCTGGTTTTCATAAGGTGGTGGGTTTCTTAAGCAAGAGGTCTTTGTGGGTACCACTACACTGAGGTGTCAGATATTCTGCATCGAAACAGTAGAGGGTAAACACTACTGTGTTTAGGCGGGAAGGGCAATGTAGGAAGTAAAATAACTGTGTGAATGAGACATTAGAACTGACGTCTCGGAGTAACGGGCGCAGTGCAGTGTCAAGGAATTAACAGCAAGAGGATTACGACACTGCAACTGTTATGGACAGGCATGACCCTTACTATCAGACTGGTGACTTTGCCTTGTGTATTAAAAAATGCTTTTTTAATGCCTGATAGGTTAGCCTTTGACCACTATCTCACCTGATGATAAGTGATGATGTGTTCGAAGATATTGTTCAGGCTAACCTAGGCTCTCAGCTTCCGGAACACACCGTTAGGTGCTTGGCAACAGACTTTCTACTTGAGGGTGGTAGCTAGCCAGGCGGGTATTCGCAAAATGCCCTACCACAATGCTGTATCGACTACCATACTAAAATAACAACCGGGACCGACGGCTTAACGTGCCCTCCGAAGCACGGAAGCGCTCGGTAGTAATTTCACCAGCGGTCACCCATCCAACTTATGACGGCGGCGGACTTTGCTTATCTTTGCTGATCGGTTCAGAGCAGCTAAGTCAACTTCACTACGAGCGCTTCAACTTGAAATATTGAATTAGAAATTCAATTAAATTGTTATTCAGGGGTTTTTCAACTTATTACATGACGTGTGTACCTTCGTGTGTCATCGTTGAAGTGAATTTGTTTTTTTTTATTGATAGGGTAGCCTTTGACCACAGTCCTGCCTATTGTCCTGTCAAGTGATGATGTGGTGTAAGACATAACCAAGCTTACAAAGATATATACTTTGTATAATATTTAAGAAATGGTTAGGCCGCTTAAGTCACCTTTACCTTATTTTTGTTACATTAAAAACTAATGTAGTTGGGAAATTGAAAGTTCTATATATTATTAACTATATATTGTATAGATAAATACTTAAAACACTGATAAATACCATAACGCTTTGCGAATTGAGCTTGCGCTAAGGCGATAGATAATGAATATTATTTTATCGATAAATCCCTTAACAGAAAAAAAAGTCTATCCGCTTGCACTTGCTGGTTTTTAATTAATTTACAGATCATTCACACGCGTCCCTAAACGTTAACAATAAAATTATTCTTCCTAAGTACAAGGGACCTGCGTAGCACCAGCTACGTCACACGCTACGAGATTTCGTAGACTACACTGCTACAGTTTTCGTAGAGGCAATATGTTTAATTCTATTTTCACTACTTTGTAGATATGAAAACGATCATAGGTCGTCTTGTTGGTTATAGTGTCAGTAATTCTGTCCTAAACCAGTAATTTTCAAAAACTAATGCGAACAGCTTGAAGGGCACTGTAGCAAATGACATTACTGAACGATCGAGAGACTAGACATACTGTGGATGCTGGAGTGACAAGTGCAGTGTCAAGAAGACCAGTGTCATTGCAAATGTAATTGTTAAGTGCCATATTTCGGCCTACGACGAGATCGAAATGTCGCTATTAAAAGGCTTATCAAATAATTATTTAATTCATTAATTTTGATTATTAAAACAACAAAGATAGTCGTGAATGTAGCCCTAATATGAAATGACAAATGCAAGGTTTATATTTCAGATCGTAAGAGAAGAAGCAGTTTTTTGAAGACAATAAATAACTCTTATTCATTATGTTTACAGAGTAGACAAACAGCTTTGAAATAAATTTAGGTATAATGAGCAGTTTGTCTCAAACGGACATAATATATCCTCAACAAATTACGGTAATAATTAGGTGATACCCATTGTTTTAGCACGGCGTTAGCCTGTTCATGGATACCTAATACACGGATATATAGGACACTCACGGATTTTTAGTCAGTAACAAGAGTCACAAAACCAGGGATTTCAAATATTTTTTACAATAGGTTGACGCAAAAATACATGTAGCACTAAAAATTAATTAAATTGTTTATATAGTTCCTTCTTAACCAAAATAATAATTTAGTTACCATATAAACAACTTTTTATCACCCTAGCATGTGGGTTGTCATTATCTATAGCTCATTGATTAAGATACAAACACATTTTTTTTATCTAATAAATAAATTGAGGTTCATTAAACTTGTAAATTTTGGAGCATTTTTGTTATGGGACATATTTCATAGGGTAAACTAGTTTAAAAACTGTAACTTCGGCATATTATAGTGTACCATATCCTCTATTGAACCAACAAATACTGAAAACGACTATTTAAAATGTAGTTTGGCGTCGCTAGCGGGCACGGCGGGCACTCCCCATCCAAGTCATGACCGCGGTGGACGTTACTTAACTTATCTGTTAAAGAACGGCTAAGCAAACTACGCTAGGAGCGCTTCAAAATTATTAAGTAAATAGGCCTAGTAGGCTACGCCCGCCGTTCGTCCGTGTTGCTTTTAAATGGGTGTGTATTAAAACTGTTATAGATAACCTGTTGACATTTCCTCTTAAAAGTTGTTACGTCAGATATCCTAACTAATGATAATAAACACGATTGCGTACTATTCTAAACGTATTAAGTTTTTTCAATTTTGAATATTAACAGCGGTAATACATGCAAACGTCAAACCTGGTCTGAGTATGGTATACATTAAAAAAAACCTTACTTACAAGTTTTCGTTTAAGACGCACTTCACAAAATATTTTGTGTTTTGTGACTCGCACTTCGGTAGTTGTTTATTTTATTAGTTATACTTAAATAAATGAATCAAAAGAAGCATAATAAATCAAATAAGAAACACGTGTAGTCGTGTATAAAAAAAGTAAATATTATTATTTTGCCGGTTCGACTATTTTGGGCAGTACGTAGCTAACAAGGTTGTGGGATAAGCAAGTTTCACACTTGTAAAACCAGAAGAGCAGGTTTATATTTAAGTCCAATCATAATAATTAATAACAACGAGGAATGACCCGGACGTAATGCTTTGCTACCGCCTTTAATATAAAACTCTCAAGGCCCACAACGAACCAGCCTACAAAAAAATATACGGAAAATGTGCGCGTTGATGTTGCCCGCCGAGGGTTCACTACACAATATTTTATTTTACTAATCTAACCCGACGTCCTACGGTATAGCGATATCTTATTGACTAAATGTCGATCCTTTTTCGAGGTCTCTTAACTCAACAAGGCATACGATATAGCTTGATTGCATCACAATAATCTATTGATTTTAATTAAGGGTCGCGGGCTGTGTTGTTACATTCGTGGAGGGCCGCATGCGGCCCGCGGGCCGTGTGTTTCACATGGCTGGTCTAGACTCTACCCTACATGGTAATCAAACACACCCTACATGCTAGGGTGTAATAAAGAGTTTTAGGGGTACTTCCTCGGTCGCTCAGGGAGCTTTTAACCTCAAAAATAATTAAATTAATTTTCGTACTCTAAAATTCATCTTTAGGTCCACGTATTACACCTTTTTTTACGAGTATAAGATTACTTATAAATATGGCTTTTTTTATGGCTCATTCCGTTTACAAGCTACTGAGCTAGTTGGATAAAACACCCGAAGGTAGGTACAGCAGCGCCTTCTGACGAACTGATATCTTACTGAGGTCCCCTAGACGCCTGCCAATCGTGAGGTTGACAAGTTAAGAAGGCTAAGTTTAGCAGAGGGCAAATTGGGCCGATACTTTTTAATTTTTAATATTTCTATTACGCTTTTAGAAATAGTTTATGGAATCGCTTTCAACGGTGTTTAATAAAATTGCAAGATAATACGATTATAAACTCACGAATACCATGATCATCTAGAATGGTTCTTAATACTCTAAAGCAGCGTGAAAACTTTTTAAATTTCGAATTTCCCACTGTAGACGCGAGTTTTCACAGTAACGTTCGTGTGAGTGAGAGGCAGCTTAAATAGATACTTGCAACGGAGTGCACATGTTTGAGTGACTGTCATATTAGACTCTTATAAATTTCGATACTGTTCTACCCGTAATTGACACGTATCAGTTATTTATAAAACCGACGCAGTATTACTGATTCTATCTAGTATTACATAGTAACCACAATAGACATGAGTGCACACTGTGGAGGTACGTTAGCTCAATATTGCCATCAGTCATGTCTAAGTGTTCTGCTCAATGCCCCATGGTTTGAACAAGTCCTATTCTTGACGTCCAGTGACTTACCCTGCCTCGGATCGAGTAAGCGTTACATTGACATGGCATGTGGAATATTGAGCACATCGAGAACGACTAAAATGATTATGACGTTGGCGCTGGCGTTAACTAAATAAATATTTTAATATATCTTGTATTTTCAGCGTGCGTGGTGATGGCGAGGCCGGAAGCGTATACTTGCGAAGCGAGGGTTAATATAGACGGCCGATGGGTGTGCGGGCTGCACATGGAGAAAGGAGGCTATGCCAGCTTCTTGGGAGTACCATACGCTAAGCAGCCGGTGGGAGAACTCAGGTTTAAGGTTAGTACCTTCTGGCTTACTCACATTGCTTGAACAGTCAAATAAAACAATATCCTGGTCGGGAAATGGAACAAGAAACTGAGTCTTTGAAGCGCTCGTAGCCAAGTTTGCTTAGCCATTCTGAATCGATCAGCAAAGTTAAGCAACGTCCGCCTCGGTCATGACTTGGATGGGTGACCGCTGGTGACATTACTACTGAGCGCTTCCGTGCTTCGGAGGGCACGTTAAGCCGTCGGTCCCGGTTGTTGTCTTAGGATAGCAGTCGTTACAGCATGGTGGTAGGGCATTTTGCGAATGTCCGCCTGGCTAGCTACCACCCTCAAGTTGAAAATCTGTCGCCAAGCACCTAAAGGTGTGTTCCGGCAGCTGTCCTTGAGAGCCAGTAACTCTAGGTTAGCCTGAACAACACCCTCGACCACATCATCACTTACCATCAGGTGAGATTGTGGTCAAAGGCTAACCTATCAGGCATAAAAAAAAAAAGAGTGACAAATGACAAAAATTTTCAACAAAAAAATGGCTTGTAGGACTACAATTACATTTTGTGTCATACAAATAACGGACAATTGCTACACGGTATATGAGAAGTGTATTACATTGACTATCTCGACTTTTAGTATGTGCAAGATACCGTCTCAGTTCTCTCTCTATATATCTCGGCAAAGCATTTAAAGCAGACTATAGCTTTCCAACTAGAGCATGTCATTAAATTTGCTTTAACGTCTATCCATCACGCTGAAGTTTTAATTTATTTCAATGGGACTAATCAATGTTTTTCTCTTATTTCAGGAACTGCAACCACTAAAACCCAGGAAAAATAAATATTTTGCTACCGAGGAAGGTCCCATATGCTACCAGACAGACGTGGTCTATGGACGCATCATGCAGCCACAAGGCATGAAAGAGGCTTGTATCCATGCCAATATACACGTGCCCATGTCAGCACTCCCAATCAGCGGCTTAAACCTAGAAAAAGGTCTTCCGATCCTAGTGTTCGTGCATGGTGGAGGCTTTCAAGGCGGCTCCGGAGATACAGACCTGCACGGACCTGAATACCTCCTTAGAAAAAATGTCATTGTTATTACCTTCAATTACAGGTAACTTAATGAATAATGGATTGCTGTATTTATATATCTTTCCAAATATCATCGGTCAAAAAAAGTTTCCATAGAAGCTTATATTTTATTGATAGTAACAAAACTCAATTTTAATTAGTAATGTCTCAGTCATGGCAACGTGCCTTTACGGATTTAAGTGCTTACACTTCATTTTAAAAGAAAAATTTACAACTATCGGCATACGAGTAATTTTACTATTTATTTTCATGATTAGTAACCACATCAATATGAAAAATTATTATACTTGTTTATCGGTTTTTTATCGCATACATTTCGGGGAGTGTACCACAGAACTGCTTGATTTGATTCCACCATCCCCATTCTATAACCGGACATCCAGGGATACTCAGAAGCGCCACCGCTATATGGTTGATATTCCATTCACCCGAACAAAGCGATTTGCGTCTTCGTTCATCATGCGAACCGTCAGGGAAAGGAACACCCTGCCTGAGTCTGTGTTTCCGGTTAAGTACAATATGGGGGTCTACAAAACGCGAGTGAATGAATGAAAACCTTCTGGTTCAGCGCGCTCCATCATCGACCGCATCATCACTTAACATCAGGTGAGATAGTGGTCAAGTGCTCCCAGTTCAGTATAAAAAAAATAATGCGAGTGCGGATGCGGTTGTAAACGTTTGTTACTACTACACGCTAAAACGGCTGAACCGATTTGGATAAAAGTTTAGGTAATCACTGTCCACGCAGGTGAAACTGCGGGGCGCACTTGGTCTTAGGGTAGATAAGTGATGCCATTAAAACTAGTTACCAAAAGATTTTTAGCAATAAAACATCTATTGTTATGTTACGTTCATTTATTCACGGTCTCAGCATAAAATGTATTCTTGGTACACATGACCTTATTATCTATTCGGTTTTAGGTTGAACGTGTTTGGTTTTCTGTCGTTGAATTCACCTGAGATACCCGGCAACCAAGGGCTCCGCGATCAGGTGACGCTGCTGCGCTGGGTGCAGCAGAACGCGCAGGGCTTTGGCGGAGACCCCAACAACGTGACTCTCATGGGGCAGAGCGCCGGCGCTGCGGCCGTCCATCTCCTGACTCTTTCTAAAGCGGCCCAAGGTCTATTCCAAAGGTAAAGATATAAACTTTTTAACATTATTATCTGGGTGTTTTAAATAATGAAAGAGAATAGCATCGACTAATCTTTTAACTTAATGTGAAGTATAAAATTTTTTGAGCAATAAGGCTGACGAATATTCTAAAAAAATAATCTAGCCCATACATTTCTAAAGGTTTTTAATATTTTAGGTAACATTTTGGAAAACTTGTTGTGGAAGCATTTACGCATCAACATATTATAAGCTTTTAATTATCTTGCAGCATAGTTGCAGTTTTAGTTTTCGGGTTCTCAGTATGGTTTTAAGAGTAATTAAATTTTATAGAAAAGCTGACCTTCCATTCGGCCTGCATTTATAAACCTGTTTTAATTTCTAGGGCTTTCTTGATGAGCGGTACCGGGACAACAGGCTTCTACTCTTCATCACCTCAATTCGCAGAGCAGCTCTCCAGCATATTCCTTGCGATAGTCGGCATTAACTCCACCGCACCAGCCACCGACATCCATAGGCAAGTCGTCGCAATGCCGGTCGAGAAGATACACCAAGCTAATCAGATCATGCTCGAACACTTCGGTTTAACAACTTTCGTGCCAACGGTCGAGTCAGCGTTCCCCGGAGTCACAAGAATCCTAGACGAGGATCCTGAAGTTCTAGTCACCATGGGCCGAGGCCAAAACGTTTCGCTCGTGATAGGCTTCACTAGCGTCGAGTGCGAGGTGTTCCGTCGGAGGTTCGACCATATAAACATCACAAACAAGATCATCGACAATCCTATTCTCACTGTACCAGCCGATATAATCTTTACGACACCTCCAGATTTGCTGCTGGATATCGCTAAAAGAATCGATCAGAAGTACTACAACGGTAAGGTGGATACGGACGGTTTCATAAGGTACTGCACGGATGGCTTATACAAGTATCCAGCTTTGAAGTTGGCCGAGAAGCGAGCGGCTTTGGGTGGAGCTCCAGTGTTTTTATACGAGTTCTCATATGACGGTGAGAATAGCGTGCTGAGAAATGCCCTTGACCTGGACTACAAGGGTGCAGCCCATATCGAAGACTTGACTTACGTGTTCCGGGTTAACTCAATGCTAGCGCCGCAGGACACGTTTCCTAAAGACAGGGACGATGACATGAAGGAATGGATGACGATGTTCCTCACAAATTTTATGCAATGCAGGTGAGTTTCAACCTTTTTTTAATGTAAGAGTTGTAAAACAAGCAGGTAATACGCGTGTTATATGTAAATGCCCCTAACAAATCTGTTGCTAAGAGCTAGCAGCTATCCTCAGACCTAGTTCCCAATCTAGCCATAACCTGTTTAAGCATCTTTGACCACACAATCACTTACCAACAGGTGATATAGTGGTCAAAGGCTAGCATATCAGCTATATAAATAACAAGTAAGTACCTACAGACCGCTCAGGACGCCGATAAGTGCATATCGACGAGTTGTGTTCGAAGATAGTTTAATTGTCGAATCGAGTTATTTCACATCTTGCCCGTCCTCTAATCTGAAACTAGCATCCCAATTGATAAACTAAATAGTGCAGTAGAACATGTTAGATAAACCTTGGGTTTGTTTTTTCAGTGAGCCAGTGTGTGACGAGAGTGAAGCCTGGACGCCAGTACGGCCCAAGCGTCTTCAGTTCCAGGACATCCGAGAGCCGAACCAGTACCGGCTTCGGGACCTCAAGGCGGAGCAGCTCGACATCCTGCAGTTTTTTGACAGTTTGAGGCACAAATAGCGGCCTGGAAGCCAGTAGTGGACGGTTCAGTCGGGTGCGATGCGTAGTTGTGCTAGTCTTTAACTTCTTTTTAACGACGCCCGTGCTCGAGTTAAATTCCATCTATGAGTACAAAGTATTTTGGTTGTTGGTATTATTTTTTAGGGGGGATGTTGTGTGGGAAATTAAAACAATCAGATTAAATTAGATGTAAAAAACCATGGGCGTTATAAATGACTGATTTTATACCTAGCTTAAGTTTTTGATGTATTATATAATTTATTTAAGCTTGTTCATTGTTTAATTTATATCGTTCATTATTCACTAATTTAACCAGACAGCAATACGGTGAACAAAGGACACCTTAAGTAGTAGCAGTAGTAGGGTGCAATATACCCCTTCAAATTAATGGCCAGTTAATGGCTGTTGATAATAAACCAGTGTGTGGTAATAAGCGGGGCCGGGTTAGAATGTCTCCTCCACATTTCTTCCCGTCTTCCACATGTCTTCCGTTGTAAGAGGCCACTAAGGAAAAAGTGCGCCAAATGAGCAGCATGCCACTTCTCACGTGGATATGAGTAGGGTGTTGTGTGCATTAGAGCCGCAACGGAGATGTATACACTGAAAAAAATGGTACTCAAACAACCAAACATGTGTCTTGGTTGGCTAAAATGTGTTTCAAACAACTCATGAATGCTTTGCATTGATCAAAATCACATATCCAATGGAAACAATTAAATTTTGTAGATATCTCTGTTGTTTCTTAAGAAAAAGTGTCAGTGTATTATTAATTTACAATATTGAACCTACTCAGAACAATTAATTACCTTTTATGATCCAGACAACTTATTGCTGCATAAGATAAAAGGTTTAGAAAGATCTTGCAGCTTATTCGGTTTAAAGTGTATGTATAATAACTGCAACATATAATAAATAGCATAATATGAACTAAACGAGAGAGATAACACGTGCTGACAACATGAATTGGTTCAAGTAAACCGATATGATGTTAGGCTCATATGGAAACAAGATGTTAGTCAAACTGAACGTGGATATAGCTCAAAGTAACATATTTTTTTTTCAGTGTACCATCTTATTGCCCTGCCAGGGTTTCATACAATATGTTCTTGTGTTGTTAGCGTAAACATATTATTCGTCATATGTTCTTGTGTTTCGTTCAGTGTGTCAGTGAAAACATTTTGTATGACCCTGAAACCGTGCCCGGTAAATTGCAATAGGCTCACCCCTATTACATGGGATCAAAACCCAATTGGCAAAACGTGGGTGTTTACACACCTACCCTTCGGGAATACAGGCATGATTATATGTATGTCTAGTAAACCATTTAATACTTCGGAGTCACCAAATATTCGAATGATAATGCTTATAATGATACCCCCTTTAAAAAAATGGGCTTTGTCACAACCAACCACATTCTCGCCAAAAATACGACAAGAAATAAAAAAAAATTACGTAAGTATTTATGTAAGCCTACATATATAGATACCTACTACATTAATCGCTTCTATTCGCATTGTCATGTGCATCCACTTTCACCTTTCGACGACATAATGGATCGTACTGTGTCGCGTAATTACACACACACACACAACACACAATTGTCACCGATGCAATTGAAATGTAATAAATAAACATAGGGATGGGGGACACGATATAAAGACGATATTATAATATTATTTTAATGGGCGTTAAAAATTCAATCAAGCGTCTGAATTTTGAAGATGTTTTTGTTCGAAAACTCAATTGGCTTATCCTTGGGATCGAACCCTGGACCTCGAGATTAAAAAATATACTTTTAAGACGACTAGCCCGAAAATGCAATCGCGGTAAATTTGAATATAATGAAGAAGAGTAAGGGACCGATTTGTTACGAGTAATAATCAATAGATATATGGTTTATAGCTGTAATTATTTGAAATTAGCTCTTTATTTGACTTTACAAAGAAATGAAAATTTATATTTTTTATATAATTGTATTTTTTATGACATATTTAATTAATTTTTCACCATCTAAATGTATGATTATTTTTACATTATTATATTTTAATAACATTTTGAATAATTACCGAAATAGATATAATTTATATACTTAGACAATTTAATTCAATAAGTAATAATAACAATAATGTGCGCACTTATAGTACCGATTATTTATATAATTAGAATTTAGATACACACTTGGGTACTTAATTACTTTATAAGTATACTCGTATACTGTTTCAATTATAGCGATATCGTTATGAAATATATGAATATGAAAAGTAGTTACGCGCGCATCGTTGAAACTATGCTTCTTTCATTTAAAACTTAAATGATCCGACCCACACGGTATCTGGTTCTGGTAGTAAGTAATTCTCATTCGAATTCTTTTCCCGCCAGACTTTACGAGCAAGAACAATATGACAGGTTGCTATAAGCTATCTGTCAGGAATATTGAATTTAAATTATAACAAAATCTCACTCTTCTATTCTATAGCTTATAACTTAATCACATATGTAATGTACCAATTATGATTTTAATTTTTTGTTACGACAGTAATATTTGTTTGCTTTGTTGTGTGTTCTTTGGGGATATTTGTTTACTGTATTTATTCTTTTCTCTAGTAAATGTCTGTCAGTCAGGATGACAAAAGCAAAATAGGTATCCAAATTGTCAAGGATTTTATTGATCTACTCGTATGTAATGTGTGCTGCAAATAAAAAAATCTATTATATTCCATAAGAGTTACATAACATTGATTAACGCTTTTGTTTGGCTTTAATTAGAGAACTTTACGTGTTAATTCACACATTCAGATCCCGGCTTAAGGGACAGAATTCTAAAACCAGATGTTAGATTTTGTCCCCACTTCTCCTCGCGTGTTTACTTCGCGGTGTACATGGCGCCACGTCCGCAAGTCAATGGTAATATTTTATTTGGTTAAAAATTTAGAGCGCTCTCTAGTAGAACTAGTAGAAACTATCTTGTCACACACGAATGTGATGTGTGCTGAAGCGCCATCTAGTATGCATACATGATACCAACCATTAGTTGATTGTATGCTGTAAATATCATAGTGTGACACAGTTAACCCTTTGCGATCATAGTTCCCGCGAGCCTAAATTTACCATACCTACAGTAGAACAAGTTTAGTCTTGATTATTACCAACTTGTTTGATTTTGCAGTTTTTGTGTATGTTCATTTTTAATGAACATGAACTATGGTTTTGATGAACATGAACTATGTATCTACTTTGATGCAAGGCGTAAGCTGTTACACAATAGATGGTTTATTTATTACAAAAACAAGTATATTGTGTAAAATTTACACAGAAAATCATAAAAAAACTTTTTTACCCCTGATCAAAATACAAATAGCGGGTTATACTATTGGGTATTTTTAACTGACTTCAAAAAAAGGAGGAGGTTCTTAATTCGTCTGTTTTTTCTTATATGTTTGTTACCTCAGAACATTTGACTGGGTGAATCGATTTAAAAAAATCTTTTATTGTTTGAAAGCTGATACTTGTTGTTTGGTTCCAGTTAAATTTCATCAAAATCGGTCAAGCCGTTTTTGACATACACTCCAATAACTGAAAAATATTTACTTATCTTGATGATATAGTCGTTGACAATGAATGAAGATCGATCCCGTAAGTAGCAAGGGTCATAAAAAGAAGTGTTTTTTTTTTAAATAAAAATGGAAATGACTTCATCACCAAAAAGTATGAATTAACTTGTCGAAGTCCAACACTAGTACCACGTGCACAATATTGTGATAATAGGTACTTTTGAACTATACTGGTACCGACTTGAACAAGTTATTTCACACTTTTGGGTGTTGGAGTCGGTTCCAATTTTTGTTTTTTTTTATCAAGTAGCGTAGTTCATTCAGATCCTGGCTTTGTTTCCGCTAACAATCAAGGGTACCTGCTCGTGTCATTACTACAAGTCATATTAAGATTTCACTAACAAAAAATCACATGGAGAATGTAGTAGGTAGGTACAGTTATTGTTTCAATTTGTTAATAATAATAAATACATCTCGTGGATGCTATTGTGTAGATGAGTGGAACAACAAAACTTCTAACAAAATAATACCATTATTGAAATCACCCAAGGAGAAAGATAAGTATTTTGTTTGAAAATGTATTACTTTGTATTACTATTCATACGTAATACCACAATATTACATATCGATTATAAAACCGTGGTATTACTGTTATTAACTGTATTTGTCAAAGATTACGAAAGATACGTTTATGTTTGTAAACGACACCCGTGCCGTCACTTGATGTATGTACTTGTATAGGTAGATTATGTTGCGAAGATGCACCGGAGTGCGACATAAAATCGGACATTCTATGAGAGTAGGGCTGCCATCCGTCCGGGTTTCCCTGGATTTAGCATTTTACCAATAACCCTGCATATTAATAAAAAAATAATCGAAAGGTGAATGTTTCGAGATTTGTCTTAATATACTCTTTGTGTAATAGTGTATATCAACAATGCGTCGTTCTTCTCCTCCATTTTCTATACTAGAAAAATAACAAACTTTTATTGATTTTCAAATAATATTTTTGGTGTCCGATATTAATCGCCGGTTTTCGGTACGCGTGTCAAAATTCAATTCATCTAACAAGCCATCACAATTAACAATCCGCTAACTTTCAACGGGTTTCTGGAACGCATATTAATGAAAAATTACAGAACACCTGATTAAAATGCTTGTTTATCTATGATAACATGAAATTTGAAAATGTCGTTCAAATTCATTCATTCTCTAGTGTTCTGTCTTTTTTTAACACATAGCGTTATCTCTTCTGTTTTGACATGAAATTAATCCCAAATCATTTTTGGCATCACCACCGTTACTATGGTTACCAATTAAATATGACGGATGATCGTAAACGTAAAACAACAAGAGAGAGGAGTTCGAAGCGTTCCTATTTGTCAAAATACAAGCAGATTTGGGCATTCACATCCAACAATACTATTTGCGCTCGGATTTCTAACTGACAGAGTCCAGTCGTGCGAGTGTACGCTCTAATACCTAAAATGTCAACATTGATGGGTTATCGCTAGTGGAATTATCAAATTTCATTATTTTTTATGAATCCAGCAGTGATAGCTCAGTGGCTTTGGCTATGGACTGCCGCGCAGCAGGTCCATGGTTCGAATCCCGCCGCGGGCTTGAGCTTCACCGCATGGTGGAAGGGCATTTTGTGAATGCCCGCCTGGCTAGCGACCACCCTCAAGTAGAAAATCTGTCGCCAAGCACCTAACGGTGTGTTCCGGCAGCTGTCCTTGATAGCCAGAGTAATTCTAGGTTAAGCCTGTTAACACCTTCGACCACATCATCACTTACCATCACGTGAGATTGTGGTCAAAGGCTATCAGCTATAAAAAATTAAATTAAAAAAAATCCCTTTATCCTCAATACCATCATGATGATTATAAATACTCTTTAATTTTATAGTTATTATGTCAGTAATAGTTTATTGATAGTGAAAGTCACTAGCGTACGTGAAAATGTGCGTGTTTGTCTTCCCTTACTTGTTGCTTTATATCGTAAAAATCGATTAAAATAAAAAAATCATGAGTGGCATTTTTTATTGCTGCTAGGCTACGCTTTGACTATAATCTCACCTGATGGTAAGTGATTGACGTCTGATGATGATGAAGTCAGTAGAGAAGAATAGGCAAGAACAGCCGTCGTAACATACCATTAGATCCTTGGTAATATATTTTCTACTTGAAGGCCAACAACTATCAAGCCTATCAATGATTCTAAAAACTCCCGCCCTCGCATCATGCGGTGAAGTGGAAGACCGCGGCGAGATTCTAACTATGGACCTCCTGCGCATCAATACAAAATAATACCACTTCTAACATCAACGTGAATATGTTGTAGCCGCACATCAGGCGCTAAACAGAGCTTTAAACCATATCTTAACGCCCTCAGCCGAAAGGTGTTTTCTCAAAGAGGGTTGGGGTTTGGAAGGTCCATAACCTACTTATCTTGGAAATGCTTTTGTTGGTATTACAATCTACCCAGCTGCGGTTTGTTTAATGGCTGCTATGGTTATGTTATAGCACCCTATTGAGTAACAAATGAGCAGCAACACTATAATCACGTAGTCTTTAGTAATATATTTACGTAGTTCTATAATCGGACTCTTGTTCTATACTCGCTCATCATACACACCGCTAGGGAATGGAACACTCTGCCTGAGTCTGTGTTTCTGGTTAATTACGGGGGGGTTTTCTAAACAGGAGTGAATAGGTATCTTCAGGGTAAGCGAGCTGCATCATCGATGGCATCGTCACTTAACATCAGGCGAGATAGTGGTGAAGTGCTACCCAGTACCTTCGGTATGAAAAATAGCAATATATGTTTTTAGAGTAATCATACTTGATATAATTCTGTTCTTGTTCTATCTTATCAGTTATTAGAGTAAACGTTGTAGGTAGGAATGCTATACTATTTTTATATATTTTTACGATATCAACACGTTAATCTTAGAATAATTGGTCGATTTTGGGCAATTAGAATTAGTCAGTTTAACAAACCGTTAACGTACCGAAAAGCTTTTCAGAAACCCAAAATTGAAATAATTGTCGATTAATTGGAGATTTGACATTAGTGTTGACAAACAGTCACATGAAGTTTTTAGAAACCCAATCTGCGTATGACAATGGATTAACAAGTATTTAAAATAATTTGTCGCTGATTTGCGTTTCAGAAACCGGGGGTAAGAATTTTATTGGTAAGTAAGTTATGGGATAGTATCAATAACCAAGAAGCATCCTCCTATCCAATATATGGGGTTGTTTATATGGCTACCATATGTTGTTTATACAACACAGAAGATGTAACATTTAAAAACATAATGGCTATAATGTGTATAATTTTAACTTTTGTTGAATTACCGGCCGCCCCTTAACACCAAAACGTCCTGGGGAATACTCTCTTTGGTAGTATATCCGCTACACTTTGGTTATTAAGGGCGTTATAGTTAAGTCCTCTATAATGCACCTTACTCGATGTTCTTACGTAAGTATTGGTATGGTGCTAATTATTTCATTTTCTTTTAGTCAGTTCTTAATTCTTATGCTATTCAAGAAAACCATGGAAAGTCTCATTCTAAAGCAGAAGCTTAGGCTTCATCTTTTTGTATTAAGTTTTCATTTCAGAATTTCATTATCTCTATCGCATCAAACGTTTACGGCCATCTTTTTACTACTAATTTATATGTACTAATATATTACGTACTCGATAATACCATGAATATTTCAATAACTTTCCATGTATGAAAGTTTGTGTTTTCTATAGTAGTGGACAGAAGGACGGTGTTTACTCAACATAGCTTTGTAGTAAATTGAAAATGTTGTTCTACTGTAACTATTACGCTGTGGCAACTCGTGTCCATCCAAGACATACTTTTTCGAGATCTATGAAAAAACGTGTTCAGGTAGCTAGATTAGGTAGTACCTATTTAATGTTCACGTTCATTAGATATACTAAACTCTCTAATTATATGAAAACATGGAAACTCGAGATACCTAATAAATTTGCAAGCATTGTAATCGTAAATTGAATACGCGTCAGAAAACTTAATTATACGTAAATATAATACGTATCAAATAAAAAGTAATACAAATAAAAAAGTCACCAAAAAGAATCTAGGTATGTGAGATTCGATCCACGGTACTCGATCTTCTGATTCGACTTCAGTAGTTACACACTATACAATCATTGACCAAGGTGTCGAAAATTACACACATATCGTTTATGCCTTACTGTCAGACACATTATATTGGTCCACGTACATACGTAAAATTATTATTGTATTATTAAGAATTATGTCGTAAAATTAAAATTAGACCAAAAAGAATCTCTTTACGCTGGATTCGATCCACGTGCCTCTCAATTGCGAAGCGATGTCACTTACTATGCGCTATTTGAACGACGATTGATTTGTCGAAAATTATGTACATAACCTGTGTGCCTTATTGTCAGAAACTGTATAAATTAATCATGATCCATCTAAAATAATTACAACACATTCATTACGAAAAATTCTGAATATTGCTTATAATAAGGTTTAAGGTAAATTTTTTAGGTAGCTAAAGTTGTACCTATGTCTTGTAAAATGTTTGAAGTGTTTTTTATATTGCGTTAGGGTTCACAATCATATCATAATTTCATTAATATAAGAGATATATACATAGGTACATGGAGAAAGGAAGCCATAGATGCTTACCTTATTATGTCCATCATGCGTTTTTGACGATTTTTTGCATTCCCAAAGCGTTTATTTATAATTTTACCCATGTTTTATTTTAATTGAGATCGCCGAGAAAAGTGACACAGGTCCGACGCATGACGCGGCTGACCGCGATATGAGCGAGGATGATAGCAATATACGTAGATCGCTGGAGTAAATAGTGCGACATGATGTTAACGCTTCTCGGAATGAAAGGGCGTATGTGACATTTTGTAAACAGGCTCAGTACGCATTAACTGTGCTTTTTTTGGATTAAAATAATCAATGAAATTTATTGTACTTAAAAAATCAATATTTTAGAAAAAAAATCCAATTTTTAATACACTAAAATCTGGCGGAAAAAGTAGGAATCCTCTATTTTCAGAGGTGTTTTTGAGATTTTTTTCTATCGAGCCAATTATTAGGAAACATGTTTTGAAATCGATGAAAGTATTACTTATATCCTTGAGTATCGTGTATTTAAATTGCAGTACCATCCGGTACCTGGTTTATGAGATTTTCCATATCATGTTGGCACTATTTCGTAATTTCCGAGCCTTAAGAGTATTCAGTTAAGACTAATAATACAAATATTTTATGTATATTTAAAATTGTACTGAATCAATATTTCAGAACAACATTTATAAAATATATCAAGTGAATATTCCGCCTAATTTTTCTATTGAGCTGACGTGAAGTCATAAACGCTACGTACCCTAACCGGAAGCAATTTCGATTTATTCAGCCGATGACGCAGACGATTATATCATTTCTTTTAGATCGCGCGGTTATAATGTTTGTTCTGTTATGTCGAAACCTTTTAATGATGCAGTAATTTTTTTTTGTAATTTCCATAAGTACCAAATTTCATCCAAATCGGTCCAGTAGTTTTTAAGTTTATTCGTTGCATACAACCGGGTGTACCTGTTAAGTATAACTGTTCCAAATTCTCATGATGGATGTACTAAAAGAGGAAAGAACGCGACAAATGAGCAGCATGCTACGACTCCCGTCTACCTGATTGAGTTGGGTGTTGCTGTAATTAGGTGCACAAGTGGCCTCATTATCGGAAAGCTGGCGAGCACCTATTCTACCAACGAGAGCATTCTCAAGGACGCGACGATTGCAATCAGTTCGACAGGTTACCATTATACAGAAGACATTTTTACAATGTCGACCTTGTGTTCACCATATATTATGTCGATAGCGAAAATATATATACCGAAACCTATGTTCCTGCCGTTTTTGTTCTTAGAGAAGCCAAATTGTATCAACGTAATTAAGGATCTGAACATAAATACATTGTACGTGTACATTAAGTTAAATCCTATATTTTTTTTATTTTTTTTTATGTAATAGAGTGGCAAACAAGCAGACGGCCCACCTGGTGGTAAGCGGTTACCGTCGCCTATGGACATTTGCAACACTTGGGGCGTTACCAATGCGTTGCCGACCCTGTAAGACTCTTTTAACACCCTTTTTGAAGGAATCCATACTGTAGCTCTGCGGAAAAACACTAGATGGAAGATCATTCCACATTTTGCAGGTATGCGGTAAGAAGGAACGCATAAATCGAGCTGTGTGAGATTTCCAGGACTCGATTATATGTGGATGAGCATTTAGCCGGTGACGCGAGGAACGATGATAGAATCGCGATGCTGGTATAAGATCAAAAAGCTCTTCAGAGCATTCCCCGTTATAGAGCCTGTAGAATATACAGAGTGAACCGATGTCTCTACGGAGACTCAGTGGCTCAAGTCGGTCGGAGAGCTCGGGATCGTCGACAATTCGGATCGCTCGACGCTGAATAGCATCGAGAGACTGGATTTGGTACTTTGGTGCGCCATTCCAGAGGTGAGAGCAGTACTCCATGTGAGGGCGAACTTGTGCTTTATAAAGCAAAAGTCGCTGGCTCGACGTGAAGTACAGCTTTGCCTTATTAAGCACACCAAGTTTCTTGGATGCCAACCCAGCCTTACTCGCGATGTGACAGCGGAACTGGACATCTTTGAAAATGTCGACGCCAAGAATTCCAATACTCTCTGCGGTTTTTAGGGGAACACCCTAAAATTTCGGAGCGACTGTAAAGGGGGACTTCTTCGCGGTGAAAACGCATATCTGAGTTTTTTTGGGGTTGAATTGGACAAGGTTCTGCTGTCCCCAATGTGAGACGAGTTCCAATGAACCCTCAACTTAAATATGGCATGATATTTTAAATGACACAATTCAATATACATATTTCCAAATAATATCATCGTTTGTGGGTTGACAGGGAACCACACTATCTCAATTAAGATGAAATGTATCAATCATCGCATATGTGGTGTCCGGACGCGCAGTGCGTGCAAATGTACATGTTGCGTGACAGTTGTTATTTAGTACACGCACAGAAAGTACTCATTTGGTTCAGAATAAAGTACGTTACTACTTAATTCATATGTAACAATACAACGCTATTTCGTTACTAATCACTTACTAAATAGAAATAATCTTAATTCTTCTCGTACATACTGTAAAATTTTTATTTCAGATACAGATAATAAAATCACACGTGAAACTTAAAATCTATTACCATGCGACCAAAATTACTTCTAACAGACGAACAATAAAATAGATACATTACTATGGAATTGTTTCAAAATTGAAATTGTTAAAATCAATACAAAGTCTTTTCAAGGTGTGCCTTACCTACAAGATTGTGTAATGTATACAATAGAAGTAATAGTGAGCGTACTTAGTGTAGTAGCGCTGACGCAGCAGAGCGTGGTCAGCACCGCCCAAGGAAGGCTGAGGGGCGAGGTGCACGAGGGTTATGTCTCCTACAAGGGAGTGCCGTATGCCTCAGTCGCGACCAGCGACGGGAGATATAAGGTAGGTGTCATATGTTGTGATATCAAGCCGTGACGGTCCAGTGACAATAGATATGGGATTCCACCTAAGGCGTACATGGTTCTTGTACGGCTAGCTAACACCGACCAAAATCACCCACTCAAGATAAAATCTGTCGTCAAGTTATCGTTAGGCGACATCTGTCCTTGAGAGCCAGTTTCCATTATACGTTAAGATTGGTGTGCACGTAGCGCGTTCCATACAAATTTAGTTTCGTCATAATTAAAAAACCGGAAGCATAAATAGGCTCAAGGCAATGCATGCAATAGTTCACCGAATTTGAACACTTGGTATTTAAAATATGATGAGACTCCTTATGTATGGAAACACTTCCCTTAAGCGTATTTCCAACGTCGAACACATCATCACCTATCAAGAGGTGAGATACAGGTCAAAGGCTAACTTAAAAGCTTTCAAAAATAATAGAAATCTACATGTCGTATACACTGTGGTACCTGCGTATGTAAGTCTTTGAGGTCTTTTGTTTCGATAAAAACTTGTGAGTGATTAATCCTTAAAAATCTGTTGTTACGAAAGTACAAACATTTATATATTGATTATAACATTAAATTCGGATAAACAGTCAACTACCACGGTTAAGTAAAAGTTAATTTGTAATACACGAACAAAATATACGTGTATTCAATGAACTGCACATAGTAATTACAAACCCTTCAATCTGTAATCACTATGTGCTGGGATAGTTGCTAAGCATTATTTAAGGCACTTGTTTGTTGTAGAGTAGCAAAAACCACTACTATTACATAATAAAACGTGAGCTTTTATGGCGCCATACCGCCGTGCCTTGACCATGTTTAGGAAATAGCAACGTAGCCAAAATAACGCTAAAATAAAAATATGTAAATTAACAAGTTCAAATTTCGAAAAATTCCGTATGCACAAAATACATTTTAGTCAAGCAACAGAAAATAAAAAGTTTCCGTTAAATGTTTTGACTGATTCCTGTTGTATTTTAGGGGGCAGGCCTTGCGCCTTTGTGGCAAGGGATTCGAGAAGCACACGATGTCCACTGCTCTCCAGTGTCTAGCGTAGAGGACTGCCTGCAGCTGGATGTCCACGTGCCTTCGTCCGGGTCAGGACTCCGGCCCGTGCTGGTGTGGGTGACGGGCGGCATCGGCCACTACCACCCGAGGAGTCTGGTAAAGAAGGGGATCATACTGGTCGTTGTGTACCACAGGTAAAAATCATGATAACTACGAGTTAATAAAATAATTTCAAGGAAAAAACTCCGATTGTTAAGGTACTGGTATTTTTGCAGGACAGGTCCATTAGGATTCCTTTGTTTAGGTGAAGATAAAATCCCAGGTAATGCTGGCGTCAAAGACGTGGTTCTCGCATTGCGATGGGTTAGAGACAATATAGTAGCATTCCACGGAAATTCAGCAAAGTTGGTGATGGCAGGACAAGGACTCGGAGCAACCATGGCGGAGGCAGTTATGCTATCTCCCATGTCTTCTGGTCTTTACCAAGGAGTCATACTGCAAAGCGGAACGGTTCTAGCGCCCTGGGCTTTCAATTACGATGCCAAAAAGCGAGCAGTGAAATTGGGAGAAACGTTACCGGATGCTGATAACATATCGGCTGCCCTCCTTAAGGCAAATATGGAAGTCTTGGTGGACAGATCCAATAAGTTCGACATGCCTTATTTTCCATTCGGAATATGTATTGAAAATGCAATGAAACATGAAGAAAGATTACTCGCTGAGGCACCATTCGATTTGCTATCAAACAAAATGGTTGGTAAAGTACCCATGATCATTGGCTACAATACCGACGAAGCTTATATATTCGCTTCAATTCTCAAAGAGTCAAGGATTATGAGGATCATGTCCCGACGGATGTCCTTTCTATTACCGGAAGAGTTGAAATTCTTAAATGATAGAGAAATGAAACAGGTGTCGCGACAAGTGGAAGATATGTATTTTAAGGATAACAAAACAGTTGAAGCGCTTTTGGATTATCACAGGTAAAAAGTAAATATTTTTAGTACGACATTTTGAATTAAAATAAGCTTTCGATTAGACTAAGCACAAATGGTCATCGAAACTATAAGAAAATCAATACTCAAAAGAAAAAAATCGACTATTCCGAACTGTTCCGAAAAGGTGTAAAGGAATAGCATTTCACATAGAATACAGATTAATTAGTAGCAGAATGGTGATGCGCATTTCAAATACGTGTATCTACTTCATTACGAACAAGTCACTTAAAAATAAAGTTTCTATTTTTTTTGAAGATTAATTTCTGGAAAGGTTAATATTTGTTATTATAAACCATAGAGATATGAAATACTATTTAGAGTGGCAGCCATGTCAGTTTTCTTAGAAAACGAGCGTAGCCAGTTTAACACATGTAAATGATACTTGACATTACATCTTTATTGTTCACTACAAACAATCCGATTCCCTGATTAGTCCCATTTTTACCCAATTGAAACGTTTAATAAACCAATTTACAACAGTTGAAATTACACCTTATCTAAAGAGTGGTAAGATTTAATTTCTTGTGAACATTGTCAAGCTATCCCTTTCAGTGAGAGAGACAGATATATGGTAATTCCCCTAATATCTGGTGAAATTTGCCAGTCGACAATATCTGTACAGTAATTGTGCAGTCTCTCAGTCAAGTAAAATTCAATTTTAAAATCGTTCCTTAGTAAAATCTGAGCATAGACAATTGAAAAATAGTTCACAAGTTACTGCACGCAAAATGATTACGAGAAAATAATTATTAGGATAGCTAGTAAAATTTTACCTTTTTTTATTTATTTATTCGGAACAAAAAGTGGTATCCCATTGTCAAAGTAGCCAGTGATGCAGTACATTTTTATCGATAAACTTTTCCATAGGCTTAAAACGATTTAACGATTTCATTTTTAGGTAATGTGTTGATGTACTGTGCGTTTGAGCTATAAAAAGTTTTTATGCGGTTTTATATAATCATTTGAATATGTAGTAATGACAGGCAAGTAAGCGTCTTGAATGAACCCTATAGGTTACTAGTATGTCTATACCAAAAGCTTTAAAGACCGCTGAAAACAGAAGCACGTGGAAGAGCATAGTACATCGAGCAATTAACACTACTTCAGACTAGACACGACCTTCAGCAGTGAAGATGCTGAATAAGAAAAAGACGATAAAAATTAAATAAAGCTATTACTGCGAAGAACACCTTAATTTCGATATAATATGTTATAGGCTCGTTTATTTGTAGTAAAATTATAATAACAAACACATGAAATTCGCGTAGAGGGTGGTATTAGAGATAGGCACAGATTTGGATTCAGGAAAATCAGGGAGACCGACACAATAGTAACTACCAGCTAATTAAATTGGTAATCATTTTATTTCCATTGAAACGAATTGTACTTATTGCATAATCGGCGATTGCTGTTTCTAGATATAATTATTTAGCAAAAACTGAAAACAGTATATTTGTGTATTTCTCTATTACACATTTTAACAAATGAATTGAATGGCAGCCAATCAGATATTCTCCTTATTGATGATAACGAAAATCTCCAAAATAGACTGAGTCATAACCTAAAAGTTCGCGTGTTCGGTTCCGTTCACGTCTACGTTGCTGCAACACACCCCGCGATGCTGCAACGCAGCCTGCTGTACATATGAACTAATCCAAACGGAAAAAAAAAGAAAAAAAAATCATGTGATGTTGTCAAAGTAGCTTTGGTCTGTCATGGTGAAAGAACACTGCTTGAAATCCCTATCAATGCCATTCAAGTTGAGTGTGTAGAACCTCCTCTTAGCCTTCGCAGACACTGTCTCTCCGATAAATTCCTTTTTAAATTAGCTTAAAACTCAAACTGTTCTTGAAAAAAACTAGATTGTTTACTGACATTATATAACTGATGAAAAAAAGCCTCATCTGAGAACCTCCTTTGTCTCCTCCGCAGCTATTTACAATTCACCCTTCTTCCTTATTCCCTCCTTCAGAATCCTGTTATGCCTTTGTACTCATCATCCTACGAATCATTCGTTTTCAAACCTAACATTATTTTGGATTTTGATATTGATAAAAACACAATAGAAGCTAATAAGGTTTTAATAAATAAATTCTTCACAGAATACAAGGTCTGGACTGCCATGCAGATGCTTCTAAAAATCTAGATAGTCCAATTGGTGTTGTAGTTTGGTTACCATCTACGAGAATAATTTTCAATTATAAATGTCCTTCTACCACTTCCGTCTTTTCAGGAGAAGCCATCGCAATTCTGGAAGCCATCCTTTTTGTAATATCACACAATCTGAACAAAACTATCATATTTTCAGAAACCAAAAGCTGCCTCCAATCTATTTTTGCTAACCCATTTCGGTCCAAATCTAGGTTCCCAATTGTTTTAAAAATAGGAAATGCACTTTTCGAATGTAGCTCTCACGGCAAAAATGTGATCCTTGCCTGGATTCCTGGTACAGAGCGCAACGAATCTCAAGATCAAGATATTTGTTCGACTTTAAAACCATCTTTAAAAAAACCTTGAAACCAGAAATGGCAAATTTCTACAATATTAAAAGCTAAATTCTATGGTAACATTCAACCTGAGATGCCCAATAAACTCTGGTTCTCAATATTCCAAAACGCTGATAAAATGACCACCTCTACAATATGCCGTCCGAGTCGAAACTATTCCTGTAACCCAGTCTTCCTGGCCAAACTTATAACTCCCTTTGTGAATGTGGTTTGGACGAAGGAAATGTGAAACACATATTCTTCTGTTGTCCCAAAATAAACACTTCTCTCTAAAATATTATCCTTAGAGATATCCCTCGTCCTTTCTCCCTCAAACGTATCTTCTCCTTAGTATTTATCCATATTCAAATAAAGCTGTAAATTAACTGTTCATATATTATATAACTTAACCAAAAGTTGTTCCCAGGTGTTCTATATTTCCCCTATATATAATGAATTTGCGTGTGTGTGTATGTTTGTGTGTGTATATACATTTGTGTTCTTCCAGTAGATGAACTAACATCTAATGTTTCAGCACCAATTTTGGCTTGGGCAGTTCTCACCGGACATGACTCATTAAAACTAAACAATCTCCTTTGTTTGATAGTCCATCTAACTACGTGACATTGTTGAAATTGTGGTGGTGCCCACAGTAGCCACAAAACAAGAGTTGAAGTTGAAATCACAACCTTGAAAGATTGCGTGTTCTTGAAAATATTTGAATAATTTGTTAATTTAATTGATGTTTACCTTCTGACCTACACGTGTATACGTCCAGGTAAAAGTTTTATATGCACTAAATGCAGTGAGACAGATGGTGCTTGCTAACAGGAAAACTCCAAATTAGATATTGGAATGAGGTGACATTTAGTGACTAACAATTTATCGATGAATTTGTCGATAAAAAAATCATGAATCACTTATATGTCAGATTGCACCGACTTTGTTCATCAGCGAAATATAAAACATTTAGGAATAATTTATTAAGTTTTCCGGTGATAGGATATTCCTACTTTCTTTATTTTTGTGACATTGCTATTAAATCTGCAACTTATAACAGCACAACGCGGCATTTTCATATAAATTGACGGAGATGCATGCGGCGCGTTAACCGCGGGTCGACTGTCAGTAGCATTATAGTCCGTTGACGTAAATACTCCTGTTTAGGAGTATGGTGAGCTCGCGTGCCACGCCCCCTTCACCTTTCTATTGCTTTCTATTTTCTGTGTTATAAACTATAATGAGCCCTTTGTTTACATCCAGAGATGCCTATTTCCTGAACCACATCCACCGAAGTGTACGTCTGCACGCGTCTTCATTCCACACGGTCTACTATTACCAGTTTTCGTATTCTGGAGATGTTGGCGTCCAGGAGGAACCTGGCGTCTCTAAAATGGGAGCCGCGCATTCTGACGAGTTGGCGTATTTGTTTAGTGGGAGAGATCTGGACGGCGATGAAGGAACTGTACAAATGCATTTGGTGGATCTTTGGACGAACTTTGTTAAGTATTTGTAAGTTTTGTGATTATCTAGAGATCAATGTACGAAGTACGGTAATAACAATTAGAAGATAGAAAAAGTAATCAATGAGGCTGATATTTTATGAAGTTATATGAGTCATTAAACAGTTATGTACTGTAGTGGCAGTATACACCTTAAAAAAAAACATACGCTGTTTCAGGAACCCAACATACAAGGGTTCCACGCGTTGGGATGCCGTCGACGCAGACAACCCTCGCCTACTAGACATCGGCACACAGCTGAAGATGGTAGACTATCCTCACCAGAGAACCGCGAGTGTATGGGACGACATCTACGTGAAGTACTACTATTCCAGGAATAGAGTAGGATAAACAGCTAATAATAATGTTTATTTTTAAATAACAAAGAAATATTCTGGCTAAGTATCCCGTTTAAATCTGTATGGTTTACCTTTCTAAATGGCGATTTATGTATTTTAACATTTTGGACTGCCTATAAGTCTGCTATGACTTATAGGTTGTCTAAATGCTTTTATTGTAGTAGCTGTAGTGTTGTATATAGTTCATAGTATTTTGTTTAATCAATAAAGGCATACCGCCGGAAAAAAAAACCATTGGATTTTTGTTGATGAGTATACATCAGTTTTTAAAATCACATTTTGTTTTATATTTAGATCCTAGGTTTAGCCAGTATTTTTGTCGGTTCTGGGATTCAATTGCATCACACGATGTTCATATACTATATTTTTATAAATTATATATTAATTATGTAATTGTAATTATTATTTGTCACTGTACAAATTGAGAACTTTATAATTTTTTAAAGGCCATATTTGTATCTGTAGCGGTGTCGCGGCCCGGAATGGGAGTAGCTAAATATGTTGTCGCATATGAGTACTTCATACATGTGTAATTTGCCATTAGTCTCAAGCTCATCTCCCGCTCAAATAAATATTTATAGAGGGCATAAAAAAAAATAATACAACACAGAAAACCATTTTTGTTGAAATTTTTAGATCTAGCATAACTCCCTTAAAAACTGGAATGTATCGTCTTCATGTAATAAATTAACTGAAAAATAATGTATTCTACTTTCTATTAAATACAGTGTGCGTTTTCAGGGCTAGAATGCACGTAGCGCTTTCCATACAAACATAGTCAGTACTAATATTATAAATGCGAAAGTAACTCTGTCTGTCCGTCTGTCTGTCTGTTACGCTTTCACGCCAAAACTACTGGACCGATTTGAATGAAATTTGGTATGGAAATAGTTTGAGACCCGGGAAAAAACATAGGGTTTTTCTATCCAACTGCACAAAAAGAGGTTAATGTTTTTGCGCGATAACCGACATACGAGGAGCCGCGCCCGGAGAGCTAGTTTCATCATATTTTAAATAGCAAGTGTTCAAAGTTTCAAACTCGGTGATATTTTGTATGTATGTCCGTAGCGTAATATCTATGCCAGTTTATAGTTTTATTATTTATCTCTAAAATACAAAACGAGTTTGCCAAATAGTAATGACAATACGCCATTGTACGGAAAATTGGCAACCAGAAACATAGATGTTAGGCTCAAATACATGTATGCAAAATTTCATCGAGCTTGAATACTTGGTACTGAAAATATAACAAAACTACGTTTGTATGGAGAGTACTATGAAGACACTAACCTTAATAAGGGGCAGTAAGGGTAAACTGATAAGGTCAGCTTTAAGTGTCTTATGTATAATTATCCGATGCTAACCGTTAAGGCTACAGTACATTGATGATTACAACCGTAGACAATACTCAATCCACATATTTTGCGTGGAAGTTACCCCATTATATACCCCATTGATTTCTTAACTCTTCACGTTCTTCACACACGCCAACTGGTTCAGTTCGGGTATTGTTTACAATTACAGTAAATTCAAATCGTATTAAATTGATACAAATCCCCGATCGGATTATGAATGTTCACACGCAAGTTGTAGGTAATGGGATCAAAGACAATTAGAGACATGCACGCATTAAATGAATAAGTATATTCAATAGCACAGTTAATAAACTCAGATGAATTGATTACAGCATTTAGACGTTCCGTAAGATGGTGTGGAGCAAGTTTGTGTGTGTTTTATTGCTGATATGTTTGGGGAACGAAGGTAAATTAAGATTTTTATTTCCCTTGGCAGTGATGGCTCAGTGCCATTGGCAATGGACTGCCCCGCAGTAGGTCCATAGTTCGTTCCCGGCGCAGGCTTGAGCTTCACCTCTGTGCGGTGGAAGGGCATTTTGCGAATGCCCGCCTAGCCGCCGCTAGCGACCACCCTCAAGTATAAAATCTGTCGCCAAGCACCTAACGGTGTGTTCCGGCAGCACTCCTTGAGAGCCAGTGAAATTACAGGCACATGAGACTTAACAACTATATCTCAAGGTGACGGGCGCAGTGCAATTCGTGACTTGTGACGAATTGCATCTGTTATAGGCAGAGGTTAACTTCAGGTTAGGTTTTAACTTCAGGTGGGCATCGAGCTTGTTCCGTCACATTAACATAAAAAAAAACCTGCAAATATAATACGCGAGTTTTTTTTTTGTATTTCCAATTCAATCCTTGGGTCGGTTCATGGCCTTCCATTTTGTGCAACCTTAGCTTCATTAGTTAACAACAGGTGAGAACGTGATCTATATTAATTAAGGTCAAAATTCCGAAAAAGCAAAACGTCTAACTCGCAGTAAGTATATATATAATGTATGATATGCAGCCACTTTTATTTGGTCTAGCATACAATTATAATTACTGTAATGTGACAGCTGTTAAGTGAAGGAACCTTCAAAAAAGCTATCCTGTTTCTTTAAAACATTCCTCTAACCAACTAAATCTTGTCGATACAAAACACAACCAAACTAAGGGTACTTACTGTAAGGGTTTTTAAGCTGTGTTTCAATGTTCGTATGTGTACTATGTTCTCGAATGGAGGCCACAAACCAGCTTCGGAAGCCCACCCACAAGGTGGACGGACGACATTACTAAGGTCGCAGGAAGACGCTGGTAGCAGGCCGCTTCCAACCGTTATATTCGGAAATTTATGGTGGAGGCCTAAATCCAGCAGTGGACTTCTTGCGGCTGAAATGATGATGATGTGTACTATTGTGTAGTGAAGTGTAAGAAGCAGTTGCGTTGCGAGGTGAGCACGCGCATCGACACAGGCTGGATATGCGGCAAGCGGCGCCTCGCGGACGGTCAGGAGTACGCCAGCTTCAGAGGCATACCGTACGCCAAGCAGCCTTTAGGGCGGTTGAGGTTCCAGGTAAGATAAGCACTATAATTCATTGAAATGCGCGTGAACCACGCCTCAACGGTTTTTTTATTTATGATATATAGATGTTAGACCCAAAACAATGTATAAAATTCTCTAACGAAATAATAACTTATATAGTGAGAAGTAAATATATTTATGTAAATTCGTTTTAATTTTTATTTGGTGCAGCTTCCAATACTCTATGTTTATTAATGACGAAAGATAGGTAATAATGTCACGCCTATCTGAAGTTTCATCACGATTATTATTCTAGGAATTGCGACCTGCAACTCCTTGGGAACACTATCTGGATGCAACGGAGGAACGTCCTATATGTCCTCAGCATGATGATACATACGGACGCCTGATCAGGCCTATTCAAGGGACGAGCGAGGCTTGCATATATGCCAATGTGCATACTCCTCTAAACACCAGTTACGAAATGGATAGCCATTTACAAGAGGCAAAGGTTGACGGTTCTACCGGGCAGAAAGGAGTCCAAGGAGTCTTACATGGTCTACCGATTTTGGTTTACATACACGGGGGTGGTTTTCAAGCCGGGTCAGGAGATTCTGATTTAAATGGACCTGAGTACCTTGTCAGACACGGCGTAATCGTAATCACTTTTAACTACAGGTGGGCAGGATGCTGAACGTTGTTAGCAATACAACGTTGCATTGTAATATCGCACTTTAATTATTCTAAACGTACCGTGATATATGTACTTGATAACAGGCGCTTACGCGTGTAAATTAATAAACTCCACCACAACTTAAATGAGGATAACATTTGTATAAGATTCAATAGTCGAATTTTAATGACTGCACTAAAATTATGGTCTTTAATATTCATATTTATTTAATTAGTCATAACAGCAATAAATTTTAAGAGCAGGCCGACGCGACGTTTAATTTACTTAATTATTTCCGTAGAATCAACGTTTTCGGGTTTCTATACCTGAACAGCCCTAAAATTCCCGGCAACCAGGGACTTCGAGACCAAGTGACGCTGCTGCGCTGGGTACAGAGGAACGCACGGTCCTTCGGCGGAGACCCCGCCGACGTCACAATTATGGGGCAGAGCGCCGGAGCAACGTTCGCCCATATTCTGTCACTATCTAAGGAAACTCATGGTCTTTTCCGAAGGTACAATTATTTTGAGACAAATTTCTCAAACCATGTCCAGCCAAATATACAAAATTTTGTTTCAGAGTAATAACGTTAAGTGGTACTGCAAACCCTGGGTTCTACACAACTTCTTCATTATACTCCAAGTTCATCGCCACGCTGTTCCTCTCTCGACTAGGCATCACTTCCACAGTCCCGGACGAGATCCACGATCAGCTGATCAACATGCCTCTTAAGATGATCTTGAGGGCTAACAGTGAAGTACAATATTCGACAGGTCTTATATCTTTTTCACCCGTGCAAGAGACTCTCTTTCCAGGTGTTACAAGAATCCTGGACGATGATCCGACGGAGCTTATAAAAAGAGGTCGAGGACGCCAATACCCTATGATTATTGGCTACAATACCGCAGAGTGCGAGTATTTTAGACCTAAATTAATATATTTGGATATCTTGAGTCGACTGGAAGCTAATCCCATTTTGATTTTGAGCCCAAGGATAGTATTTCAAACTCCGCCAAATGTTTCTTCACAATTGGCAAAACAATCAATGCGCAGATATTTTAAGAGGAAAGTTACATTAGATGAATATATAAAAAGTTGTTCAGAAACCTATTTTGAGTACCCTGCTTTCCAGCTGGCAAACTTGAGAGCATCAAGAGGTGGAGCACCGGTTTTCTTGTACCAGTTTTCTTACGAAAGCGAATTAAATTTCATAAAGATTTCTTCCTGGCTCAAGCATGATGGCACAGCGCATATAGAAGATCTTGTCCAAATATTTAAACCTAACGCAATAATTGAAGAGATTGGAGAAGAAAAGTTACCGCTTAGATGGACAGATGAAGGACTGGATGACGCAATTTATTATTAATTTTATGAGATGCAGGTAATGTCATCATTTTCTTATTTCTCACAATGATTCTAAAGCCAAATTTTAATCTCTATCTGTTACACCTTAAGTTGGATTGGCACAAAATGTATTCTCCTTGCAGACCGTCTATCAATTCAGTGAAGAACCCAAACTCTTCTTACATATTATTATTCACGTAGTACATTATGTCTGCCCACATTCATACTCAACGCTTTATCAATTAAGTATATGTTTTTCATCCATTCTCATGATATACCTCGCTAATCTAGCATCTTCACATTTTCTGATAATGGTTCAAGCGTCTTGAAATATTCAACACCTATGTTGCCCATCCTAGTGAGACGACACGTCAATCTTTCGAATTTCTGCATTCACACACGTTCAGATTATCTAGGCGAGTACTGTGATCTAGCTGAATGGGAAATTCTAAAACCAATTTTGAATAGCATCAAAAAAGGTAACGCAGAAAATATTTATTGCTTGATTTATGTACCCTTTGCTGAATGAAGCGCATGTTTTGATTGTTTCAGTAATCCAACTTGTAGCAGCGCAACATCTCGTCGGTCTCCATGGCCACCAGTGCAGAAGGAGGTGTTCAACTATCAATCGATTGAAGAACCCTGGGTTTACAATAACAGCCTGCCTACACCGGAACAGTGGGACATGATAAACTTTTTTGAGTACATTGAGGCAGAGAGCAGGTAATCCATCATTCTTTATGTTCCATATATACGTAGTTCCACAATTTGAAGCGTTCGTACCGGAGATTGCTTAGTCCTTCGTCGCTTCCGTGCTTGCAAAACACATTAAGCCGTCGGTCCCGGTTCTTGTCTAAGGAAAGCAGTTGTTATGCAAGTAGGGCAGTTTACGAAAGCCCACCTGGTTGGCTTGAACATCACTAAGTTGAAAATCGGACATAAAGGCTAAACCACCTAAGGCAGTGTTCCAGCAGCTGCCGGGACAGCAATCTATAATATAGATATTCTAGATAGTCAGACAGAGGTCAAAAAGCCATAAAGATATATAAATCTGATTACTGATATTTATAGAGGGTCGCGACGTTGATTTCTATTATTGATTTGATGTTGACAAAATTATTAGGAGCTTTAATTTCAAGTTTGAATTACGAGTAGGTACAATTATTAAATTGAACTAAGATATATGATTTAAACTGTGATACACTGCACTACCACATCTCATATCTATATTATTTCAGGAAAGCTATTGTAGACCAAGGAGCAATGACTGATGGTACTCTCGCTGCCGAAGCTTTCATGGCTAACTTGACTTCTCAGCCACTCTTAACCAGGCCTAACTACGCTGCAGCTATAGTATACAAAACTAAACAACCAAAATTTCATTTCAAAGAATTACACTAAAATATTACAGAAGTAATATTTTGTCCATGGAGTTTTAGATTTTTTAATCGCTAACTAGCAATTAATTAAACACGGGAAATTTTCAATAAATGAACGCTAACTTAAACCGGCTTATTGTTTTGATTACATTTGTTACTAAAAAGTATTTTTTTATATTTTGACCGTTTAAGGGGTTATTAAGAATCAAGTGATTGGTGTTCAATAACTTTTCAACATAACACGAGCGATATTATTTTTAACTCGCAAATACCACGATCACGTTGAATGATTATCAAAACTGGCTACGAGTTTGACAAACGCGTATATTACCAAGAAGTGACAAGATATCACATGCTGTACACACGAAATATGTAGATAGCTGCAACCAGCAAATGGCAGTGTTAGAAATATTAAACATCCTTATAAAAATGTGTGGTCAAAAAACAACATACTTAATGTTCACGGTTTTCAGGTTTGAGAAAACGATGCAAGGAGGTGGGATAGTCTAATTGACATAATACATTAATTATATTTATACTGCAACAGATTTCACTCAGTGCTTGTAGTCGTCAGTGTCATATCGGTAATAAGTAGTAATTTAGGGGTTTCTCTTTACTGATGTCTATTTAATACTTACCAGCTGGCATTGAGTGTGGGAGTGTTGATTCGACTCCCTGTTTCAACTTTCGTACCTGTAAGCACAGAACAAAGCATTTATTAGTCCATACATCCATCAGGCGTAGGTCAAAGTCAGGTCTGATAATGGGTTTTCTGTACCAAGACATTTTCAATGGCAGTTTGGTCGTAGTTAGGAATTTTAATCGGTACATTGCAACGCTCGTCCTATATTACATGGGACTAAATCATATCTGAAACGTTTCTTAATAATATATTTGACAATTTTTTCGAGGATAAAAATAATTAGACGTGACCATATGTATTACTGTCAAGTATTGGACGAGTATAGATATATTTTGGGCCAAGAAATAGACCTAACTAGGTTTATCTTATGTTGAACTCTGCAAAAACTTATTTTAAATCGTTCCTCCTCTAAAAAAGCTAATAGAACACATTAATATATTCGAACTCCATCTCAATGCTAAACAAAGTCTTTGTGCATAAAATACTCGATACAAACTCCAAGGAAATAAATATCCCTTCACAATTATATCCTGATAATAAAAATGAGAAAATTACTCTTCATTTTAGTAATTGTTCCAATTTATGTAGTTTAATTAACTTAACCTTATTTCTAAATATGATTACAAGCACTACCGCGTGCTAAACGAAAAATCATATTTTACAAATTATTGGAGCACAAAATGTTATGCCCCGGGCGGGAATCGAACCGCCGGACCTCAATTGTTATTAATTGAAATAATAAGTTGCCAGCAATCGTATTCTTAATTTTTCTTTAGCAGGAAGAAAGTCGAAGAGAATAAAGAACGACAGAATCGTTCTATAATGTGATAACGGGCTACTACGTAACCCTACACTGCGCGTCGTCCAACGCGCATTTTTATTTCTTTATTAAATGTCTATTTTTGCTTCAGACTTTCTTTATTCGTAGTAATGGCATAAAGTAAAGTAGTATGCAACTTTAGAATCAATCAGATTTATATCGAGGGCCTTGAATCCCCCGCTTCGCTCAGGATTCTAACACTTGAATCACTAATTGCATAATATACTATTTCAGCCCAGTTGCGATGATGAGCTCATAGTTATTTTCTCGATGGCTCATACCTAAGAAGGTAACGGAGATATTAGTCACCAGCAGGATTTCGGGTTAGAATGTCACCCCCATTTTTTCCCGTGGGTATCGTAAGAGGGAAAGGGAACTAGGGACTAAGGAAACAATACCAATAACTGACAATTACTACTGCGTCCCCAAGACGCCTGCCAAGCTTGGGGATTATGGCTAATGCCCAAGGGGATTATGACACCCCCAATGGGTGAGACCTTGTTCAACGGTGGACATTCAGGTTGATGTGATAAAGAATTTCACAAGTAAAATTTAGAAACCGGAAGCGTTCAGTTTCTCACCATAGATGTACCCTGAACGTGCCTTGTGACGTCACGTACATTGTATAAGTGTAAAATAAAAGTGTTGAGGTAGTGTGAGTGTTTTAATTAATCACATGTTCTAAAATGTTAACGCAGGTAACAATGCTTATGGACATTGGAGCCCTGCGATATATTATTACTTTTCATGCTAATTCAACCTCCGCGCCGGCACCGTAACGAATGTAATCAAACTTAACACATACTTGCTATATTATACTCCAATATTTATTTTTGTTCCGATAACATATGCCTTGGAATATATTATTATTTATTATAATTCAATGAAGAAAACAAAGTACCCAAATATTAGACTTTAGTTAAGCGGCTGACTCTGCTTCGGCCGAGTTTCAATGGGCTACAGATTTAAAATAATAGGAATTATCTTATTGTCTTGAAGCAATGATGGCTCAGTGGCATTGCCTATGGTCTGCCGCGAGGCAGTTCCATGGTTTGAATCCCGCCACGGGCTTGAGCTTCACCGCATGGTAGAAGGGCATTTTTCGAATGCCCGCCTGGCTAGCGACCAACCTTAAGTAAAAAATCTCTCGCTAAGCACCTAATAGTGTGTTCCGGCAGCAGTCCTTGAGAGCCAGTGAAATCACAGGTACATAAGACTAATATAACTATGTAAGGTGACGGGCGCAGTGCAATTCGTGACTTGTTACGAAATGCATCTGTTATAGGCAGAGGTTAGTCCGTTTAACATCAGGTGGGCCTCGAGCTTGTTCCGTCACAAAAACATTTTAAAAAATGTGACGATTCGGACAATTGTTCGAATTTATTGAGTCCGAGGCGTCATATAGTCGTACAATCGAAAAACGATTACAACATAATATTAGAAGTCTTCAGTAGAATGTGGTGCATACAACTTAATTAGTTTAGTTTAGAGATTAAACATTGTGATATGATATGTTTAACTCTACACACTATAGTCCTGTATAAGAAAATAATCTATCGAATAAGTTCCCGAAAAATAATTTCTAAGAGATGTATGAAACCATTTTAAGGTTGTACTGGCCGGTCAGTTCTCCATACAAACGTCGTACGGTGATCACTCCCTTATTTGAGGATTTAGGTCCAAAACAAAGCATGATATCGATTGATTTCTTTTTTATCTAGGCTTGTATCGTAACGTTTCTTAATAAGATAATTAACTTGAGAGTTATGAGCCTCGAAACATTTTTATATAAAGTTTTCGAGGCTTATAACTTTTAACTTATTCATCTTTTTAAATTTCGGCATCACACAAGCCTATATAGTGACGAGATCAATCGGTATTAAGCTTAAGACGAGGCTGCTGAAAAAATACTCTCATTCGACTAGATTTTTTAAGCAACTTAAATATGCAATCGACACGATAACTCAAATATTTGATTTTTCAAACCTTTTTCTATCCGTTGTCCAGACAGGAACACATTTGAAAGAAATTTACTCGATAGTTTTAATTTTTTAAAATGAAGCCTTTTCTTTAAATTATTGGATTTTTCTGGGAAACTACATCAGTTACATATCAATAATAAATACACATAGAAAGGAAATGTAGTTTATTATCCGCTGTATAAGTAAAATTTACCTAGAGTAATTAGTATTCTCATAAAAAATTAAACTGTGTTTTAAACTTACGACCTTTAGTTCTGTGCAGGATTACGGTCAATCGGAAGATTCGATATTCAACCTTATTGGCTTACGATAACGAAATAAAATCAATGCGTAAGAGCTGTCCTTCAGTGCCGCGCTGTGCGCCGTTGGACGTGGACCTATCGCTCGCGCGCTATCACCTCTGCATTATAAATACGTATCTTGGTAGGTACGAGTATATCAATATGGGAAATAAAGATAACTAACAAAATAAAAAAGGATGCAGAAGAGTCGATACAAAGACTTTGCAAGAATTATGAGAGAGGCAAAAGCGTAAGTATTTTTCGTTATTAATATTTCAGTTTTTTTTTACCTATTGTACCTATGCAAATTTAATAATCGTTTGTGTTTTGGTGTTTATTCTATTCATGAAACATAGGTACTATCTCTACCGAACTAAGAGATTCTATACCAACTAGGTTCCTTTAGTACTGTAATGGAGCTATAAAATAACTATATGTCGTACTAATCTAAGTATGATTAGTAGGGTACTATAATAATATCTGGTATATGTATAATTATGGTTTCACCTGATGGTAAGGGATGTGGTTGAAGGTGCCGAACAGGTATAAAGTAAAATTATCTGGCTCTAAAGTACAGCTGCCGTTCAACCGTAAATGGAGTTGAGCGTTGCTAAATAATAATAACACAAGCGTAGCAAATCAAAGCATTTAGTTTGGTGGGTAGGTACCTATATCGCAATAAAACATCAAACATTGTTTATGTCCCTCAAGACTAGATGTAGATTTATATCAATGAAAGAATATTCAGAATCAGGCAAGTAGGTATATATTCAAGATATTATATACAAAGTCACCTGCATAGGTACTTATAAATATACATTTTATCACTTAGACATGTACATATAAGTATCGATTTATACATAAATAGAGTTGAATAATTGACTGTGCTCATAAAATGCACCTTCTTTCTCATGAAAAAAATAACAAATCAGTCGAAGTCTGAGATCACTCGGACAGGGAAAACTGTCGGAGTCGCCATCTCATATAATAAGTTTAGACTGTGTTCTTCCACTACATGAAAATAAGTGAGTAATTCTTTGAATAAAGTATTGCTAAATTTGCACATTTTATTCACAGGAAATTTCGTAAAGGAAATATTTTATATACTACCTATATTAGGCTAAAAATTATTTTGACCTATCCATAGCAGAGCAACAGGTAAAATTAAATAAAAAAAAGTTATAAATACATTTAAATTTTCTTTTTACACTGAAAAATAACACTTTACATTATTATTGCCCTGCACTTGTCACACCTCTGTAGGGTCGGTATAAACAATATATTTTTTCTGAGTACCTACACAAAAGACAACGCATTGACATAATTGTGCGGAGCAAGACTTAAATTTTATGCCCGGCCTCCTATCTGAAGCAATACTCTTTTGGGAATGCCATCGCTGATATGTATTATACTTGCCTTCGCCCCCTTTTCGGTTATTAGGGTATTAGATAGATGGTAAAGAGCGATGTTGTACTCTTGACGTGCAAATTATCTGAATATATGTATTTAAATTCATTTATTCATATTCCCAACACCCCCTTTCTGAAGGCCGAACTTCAGCAGGGGCGGAGCAATTTGTATGGTGGCCGTCTTGAAATCGCCATTTTGGATTTTTGACAGGTGTCATTCGACTGCTCTCTCGACATTTATCCTTACTTGGCACTCGTATACGAACTAACAAATTCTATCTACACATTCTAACAAATTGTGCGAAATTGATTGTCGGACAAACAGATATGTACAGTTGCTTTTCTGAAGGCTTCAGGTAACTGAATGTCTGTAAAATGTATAATTATATTTTTTGCAGGTATATATCAATCAAAAATCTGATTGGTATCATCAAAGTCGGCTAAATGCACATTTGTAATATAACTAATGCTTATTTGCCGTGTAGTATGGAGACAACAAATCAAAAATAGAAATTCTACAAAAAGAAGAAAAATTTTGGAGGGAAAAAATTGAGACAAAACTAATCACATTCTATATGGACTGCCTTCTGCCCGAGCTGGTCAATCCCCGCCACTCAAAGAAAAGAATGATCCGGGATCAAGAATATGTGGAAACTTCTATAAAAAGAAAAAATCAAGAGGAGGCTGTCGAGGGAGACTTGCAACATCAAAGTGCAAATGCTTCAGTACCTCCTCCCACCGTAAAAAGAAGACTTAACTTAATATTGTCTTAGGTTTTAGTGTTTGTTACGCATAGTAATTAAACAACATTAAACGGTTTAAATCGCGTATATTTATCATTATTTTTGTCATGACGTTTCAAACACTTTGCAGTGATCGTGGTCACGAGGTGACGATCGGGGGGACTGCAAACTTGACTTTCCGTTTCCGATACTCGTTATTTCTCACGCACACTTTTGCATTTCATTAAAATTGTATAAAATTCTATATATTTTTATTTCATAAATGATTTTTTTGTTAATTCATATACATCTTAACTTAATGTGTCTATAACCTCTGTAGACTATCCACGAATATCTGTATTATGATAGTCCACTTGCTAACAATCTAAGAATCCACTGTTTTTATTTTAATGTCTAATTTAGTCACCTGTTCCAGTGCCACTCACTGTCTCACTTGTCTGCTATGTTGCATTAAAAGAAGCCTGTATAACATGTTCTCTACAATGTTTCTGCAGTCGTGTGTTTTTTATTAAATATCCAAATAATTAAACCCCTTACAATTGCATATATACACTCTTCTGTAAGTTTGGTAAAAAAAATCTTATCCTGCTGTTTAGAAGTGGCTAGATCTACTTATATCTGGTTGGTCTTATTTTTACCATAGTTGGTATCTAAAAGCAGAGTGGTAGTAAAATAAAACCATTCTGTTTACCACTGTAACTGAAAAATAAAAAGTACTAGGATGTATACGAACATATTTTCAACATTAGTAATTAATAGTTAAAAATTATATGATAGCAATAAAAAAAAACAACCTACTTTATTTTATTATGGAAACGTGTACAGTAGCACAGTTATGAAAAACTATAATTCATATTTGTATGACGAGTCATGGTATTATGAATGGTCATATTTAATCAAATCAAATCCATTTATTTCAGGTCAATCGTACCCATATTCACCGAATATAATATAATATTATGCTCATTCAATTTGATGATATTTTACTTTATTCTAATGATGTGTAATCTGATTAATCGCATTCCAAGATACTGAGAACAATGTTCATTCATTCATAAATTATCGTCCACGCGGATGCCAAGGGGTAATGAAATTTTTATAGGTAGTTTAATCAGTAGAAATCACTTTCGTTACTACGGAGAATTTAAAAACACCCCATTTATCAATATATATCGTGCCGTTTGGGCTGTTATGTACCATCATCATATTCCGACCCACGTCTCACTTTATAGTGGTTTGGTGCAATACGTTTTCTCTATAAACACAGAAACTGTGACACAACAACATAGCAAAGAAAATTAAAAATAAACAACTTAAAAACATTTTTTTAAATGTAAAAGACTGGAATAACTCATTGATATCGGTTCAATATGATCTCAATTTTGTGCTTATGACGTCGACAGGTTATTTGATATACTGATGACTACAGACTTTTCAAGATTGTATTATTCACATATTATTTATAGATTTTATCACTGGTTAACAATAACTTTCATCTATATTCACAGTTGCCACTTACATTAGTTGCTAGAAGCACTGCGATCGTCAAGGCATTTTGGCAAATTACTTTTAGTAAGTTGACTGTAACTGGCAAACCGTTCGACCGATGTTGATTAAATTAAAATGAAACCAATCAAGAGTTAAACTGTACTAGCAAAAAAATAATCTTCAAGATTGTAAGGTTCAGTAAAAAAGTTATGTGTGGTCAAACATAAAATAAATAATAGACAAGTCAATTTAGGAACCATCTTTCTTTTGGGAAGTCAGTTAAATATGTATAATATATATACCAATACATACATAATAATATATGCCAATAAAGTTGAGCAGACATTATCATATTGTAAAAAGTAAAACTTTTGGCTTTAGTTTTATGAGCTACTGTCGACCGTAAGGATAATTTTGAAAAGTAAATCAAATAATCAATTTCTTACTAAGAAATATTAGTAATGTTGATAAAAATAAAAACGTGACATCAATTGTAGTATATACAAAGTTACTTTATGTATCGAAATTCGTCACGTGAATAAGATTATAAAAAAAGTTGAAATCGTCTCAATGGTATCTGTGTTCGCGAATCTAATATGAAGTACACAAAATGTTTTTTTAAGCGAGACGCGTGCGCCGCTGCACATCGCGTCGTTCGGTGCAGCGGGGATCGTTGCCCCGCATGGGCGGAGCTAGCGTGGGAATTATTTTTGACTGCCTCGACTTAATCAGTAGAAATCACTTTCATTACTACGGAGAATTTAAAAACACCCCCCATTTATCAATATATATCGTGCCGTTTAGGCTGTTATGTTCCATCATCATATTCCGACCTTTTTTTGTTATACCTATTGTTGGTTTGGTGCAATATGTTTTCTCTATAAACACAGAGACAGCGACACAACAACATAGCAAAGAAAAAGAAAAGACTTGAAAAAACTTTTTTTAGTTAAAAAGTCTCAAATAACTGGTTGATACCGGTGCAATATGATCTCAATTTTGTGCTCATGTAACTGACTTTGACAGGTTATTTGATATACTGATGACTACAGACTTTACTAGAGAGATTATTATTCACATATTATTTATAGATTGTATCACTATTTAACAATAACTTTCATCTATATTCATAGTTGCCACTTACATTAGTTGCTAGAAGCACTGCGATCGTCAAGGCATTTTGGCAAATTACTTTTAGCAAGTTGACTGTGACTCGCAGACCGTTCGACCGATGTTGATGAAATTAAAATGAAACCAATTAAGAGTTAAACTGTACTAGCAAATAAATAGTCTTCAAGATTGTAAGGTTCAGTAAAAAAGTTAAACATAAATTAAATAATAGACAAAACTATTTAAGAACCCTCTTTCTTTTGAGTAGTCAGTTAAATATGTATAATATATATACCAATACATACGTACATAATAACATATACCGATAAAGTCGAGCAGACATGATCATATTGTAAAAAGTAAAACTTTTGACTTTAGTTTTATGAGCTACTGTCGATCGTAAGAATAATTTCTTACTAAGAAATATTAGTAATGTAGTTAAAAATAAAAACATGACATCAATTGCAGTATAATATACAAATTTACTTTATGTATCGAAATTCGTCACGTGAATAAGATTATAAAAAAAGTTGAAATCGTCTCCATGGTATCTGTGTTCGCGAATCTAATATCAAGTACACAAATATTTTTATAAGCGAGACGCGTGCGCCGCTGCACATCGCGTCGGTCGGTGCAGCGGGGATCGTTCCGCCGCCGCATAGGCGGAGCTAGCGTGGGAATTATTTTTGACTGCCCCCACTTAATTCTAGACCTAAAATCTCAAAAGTGATCACCTTACCACGTTTGTATGGAGAAGTGACCGGTCAGTTCTACCTTAAATAGCCAAAACTTACCTAAGTTATATACTCACTCCGCATTTCTAAAGTCTGGTAAAACAGTATTTTAATTGAATTCGTGGTTTCCAGGTGTTCACGGTGTGGCCCTTTAAAATTTGTGTCAATTTTGTTGTGACTTCCTTCGCAAGTAGTGTGTTAACTACTTGCCTATCCAACCGAGTAAAATAATATTCTTCGTTGAGATTCTATTAAGCATATACGCTAAACACATTGGTATAAAAAAATAACCTATATAAGATGGCGATCGAAAAGTGCAAGCGAAAGGTTTCCCGTTTCAGCTTGGGCAAAATGCTTACGTATGTGTGTGCGGATTGCGGACTTGCAGTTTTGTCCACTATAGGTAACATATTTTGTCATCCGATTCTCAAGATTTTTTTTTGCGCAGGTTCGTTACTAATTTATCGATTCTTATTTTGGTAAATTTTCAAAACGGCAAAGATTTTAAAACCTTTACAAAAATATATAATTATTTTTTTATTCACGATACCTTTATCCCCAGAACTACTTATAGTAGAGCTACTATATACTTATACGTATCAACTGTTTAACCTACTTTTTTATGAGATGTACCAACCGCTTAAAAATGGACAAAGTTCAGCGCAGCACTGCATTGCATTCCCCAACCGATAACTTTAATATCTTTAATGTTAAAATATTAAGTAGGGTAAACTATCTAATACCTGGCCACTTTAGTGCACTGGCCAGTTCGTGTTTGTATATGTTCACCACAACTGAATGTACGTAAATGTTTGTAACATATAATTACTTCGCATATATTCATTCAAGTAATATTGGAGTAAAAATCAAAATAAAGTTGTTATACGTATTAATATTTTAATATATTCAAAATCATACACATTTTACTATTTACTAGCCACTGAAATTTAGAAATTGGCAATTTCAAAATTAGTTACTAGCCACTTCTTATAAACTTACAAAAACAACATTAAACTGTTATTTATCAACTGTTTTATACCTCTGCATAACCAATTACAATATAAACTATTTATTAACAGAAAAAAAATTAGCACTTACACTTAAATAAAACAAAATATTTTTAAATATTGAGATCATAACGTTTTTTGTTGTCGTGGCATCTTATCGATTTATTTACATATCTCGAGATTGCATGACAGGATCAAAAATATCATTAGCGTCATTGTCAGATGAATCACTGTTACTCACTTTATAGCAAAAATGGCATAAAAATGCATCATCATCTTGGGGGATATGAATTCGATGAGATGATGGTATACAACCAAAATGAAACTTTTTCTTGCATTGGCTGCACGCAACAATTCTTCTAGTAATTGGGCTTAAACATAAGTCACAGCAAACAATACTGCTCTGTCTATTTGTCTTGGCCACGGTATGAGTATCATTTGTTTGGCTATTTTGGGCTTTTAGTCTTTTTGGTTTAATTTTTCCAGCCTCGTTAGTACATTTCTTTGGTTTCTTCTTCTGTCCACTATTTTCTTTTTCGATTTTTTTATTTTCTCGTAATCTCTTTCGTTCCAGTTTAGCAGCCTCTTCTTCTTGTTTTTGTAATTGTTTAGCTTTGATAATGTCAACGTATTGGTCAGACGTCAATGCAAACGGTAATTTTTCTGATTGACGTCTGCCTTGTCGTTTAGGTGAAAGAGGGAGGGTTTTTTTCAGAAATTCTGTCATAGATATATTTGAGATGATAGTTATTCTTTTATTTGGGTCTATTTGTGACGTGCTCGGTTGGGGACTGAAATTTCTCATTGTGCTTATTGATATTTGTGTATCTAATTCTGGAGTATTATCAATTTTAGAATCCGGGTTAATACAAAGTTTATTCTCTTTTATTTTTTTTATTCCTTCATTGTCTTCCCCTTTCGAATGTGTATCTATAATCTCACCAGTGCATTCGTCAAGAATTAAACGTGATCCGTCAGGTTCAGGTTTATCATGATCTTCAGTAGACGTCAGATAATTTTCGGACCCGTTTTTGATTATGCACTGATATCTTTCATTTTCAGATTCGTTTGGTACCTCATTATGGTTACTTCCCAACAAGCCATGGAATTTTTGCCAGAGCTTATAAATCGCGTTAAAATTTTCATCTTGTAGGGTAGAAGTCGAAGCTCTGTGACATTTTACCAGAATTGATTCACCCACTATGTCACAAAAATCTGAATAAGTTAATACGGTGTTTACCTCAGTGTTAATATTTAAATCGGATGTTACATTTTCGGGTTGTTTTTTCGACGGAATACATTTGCTGTAATCAACATTGTTTGGCTCAAAGGGGTACAAACCTGTCACTCGAAATCCATTAATCAAAGTGTCTGTTTTAGCAAACGAGTCCACGACTATTTTCAATAATGGAGCAAAGGTTTCTTTTGTCAAACTTTTTTGGTAATTGTTTGCAGCATACCAATCTCGCAGTGCCTTTTTCCACCCAACCTTTATAGGACGAAAGGCTGCAACGTCTGCAGGCTGCAAAATACGCGTTGCATTTGGGTACAGTGCAATTAAATGAATTCCTTTGCTGCGGCACAGTTCTGACACTTGGATGGTAAGATGGGTTTTGTGTCCATCCACAAACAATATTACAGGAAATGGAATATTGTCATCGATCAATTGTTTATAAAAACAGTTGGCAATGTAGTCATAAAATACGTCGGCTGTCATCCAACCTGAGTCACTTCGACCTATTCCCCAGCCCGATGGCACACTCATTGACACTCTGTCGGGTATTCTTTTATAAGGGTATATAATCATAGGATTGCAGACCTTCCCAGCAGCAGAAAAGGTGAACAAAACCGTAATGTTCTCTTTTACTGAAGCTTTTTCTATTTGGTAAACGTTTTTACACCCCTTTTCAGCGAGTACTTTCCCAGTTTTTGGGCATATATTAAACCCTGTTTCGTCGGCATTGAAAACTCGCACTGGGTCTCGAATTACTTCCTCTAAGCCTTCATCTTCAATATAATGAAGTATTTCCCGGAACCATTTTCTGATATCCGCTTCCGAAACGCATGCGCTTGCGTTTGTCACTCCTTCCGATGTCCGAATCGAGATATTAGGATTACGTTTCAAGAAAGCTTTAAACCATACTTCTCCGGGTTTGTTATCACGGAAGGGATTGGGTCTCGGATTCTCCCGCAAAAAATCTTGTACACATAATTGAATGTCCTCTTTCTTTCTTGGGAATCCACGTTTTGACATCTGTATGATGAAGTTACATAAATCATTTTCTTCTGCTACAGTAAGCACCGGATCGGGTCCAGACTTAAACTTTGTATCGGGATATTGAATTTTAAATTGCAGGCTACTTCTCGGCACGTTAAACTTTTTTGCCGCCTGTCGAATTGAACCTTCATTGTTTTTGATAAAATTAAGAGCATCGTCTATTGCCTGTTTGGTGTACTGCCTTTTTTTGGACATTTTACGGCTTTCTGCATAAGATAAAAAAAACCTATTAATTACTGGCCACACAACTGGCCACCCATGCCAGTTACTGAAAAGTGTAGGTTGTGGTTAGTGATTTTTCGACATCACATTAGTTACCTTGTAATATCAGTGAATAAGATTTATTTTTCAGGATACGATGATGTTAGGTTTATGTCTAGTTACTGGCATAGGCGGCCAGTAAATAAAAATCGTACTGAATACACCACCAGATACTGGCCACCCATTCAATTTTAGTTTACAATAGATTCTAATAATATAAAGCTTTAAATTAATGTTCCTTACCATAAATACGATCCAACCGTTACAATTCAAAGGCGTTTGCCATGTATAGACACTCAAATATCAATTATTTCACCAACCATTACGTTAAAATTTGCTTAATAATTGACCATTCATATCGAAACACGCACGCCGAGTGTCAGAAAATAACCGTCAAATTTGGCGCTAGCGTCCCTTTGGTAAAAATTGTGAACTAATATGAAAGCTAATAGATAAGGTAAAAGGTAATACTAATCCATGATCACAGATAGCGTTACGTGAATGTAAGTCTTATTTTATGCAAATGTAGTAACTAGCGGCCAATAACTAAAAGCGGCCAGTTACACCTAGTTTTACCCTAACTGATATCACAAATGTAAATATAAAGCACCGCATTTACTATTTCAACTTTTACAAGTCTAAACAGACAGAACGCTAAATTTTCTTATATATTTTCAGTAAATAACGATATCATTTCTATAATAAGAACATGAAATTAGGAAAAATGCTAATAACTTAGTCAATATTGACAATCGCTGGCTGTATATAACGCGATCAAAAAGTGCTTATATTAAGTGAGCTCAGTCGTCCTCACTGAAACTAGCCTCAGCACAATGTTACCAATTATATATATACTTCTTATTTTCAACTGTGGTAAGTCATTTTTTTAATTATACTTTTGCTTGAGTTATATAGTCTTTTTGAAATCGTGCATTGTGTTTTAATCTGTGGTAAAAAGTCACGATGTTTTATTTCTTTATTTATTTATTAGGTCAATTAGCGCGGTTTACACCAATTTACACTAATGATATTATAGACAAAATTATTAATAACAATTATGAATGAAGTGTACAATTTAAATTTTTAAATAAGAATAATAATGTCAAATCAAAGTTAATGTCAGTGATAATAAACAATAATTACAAATAGCTTAACAAATATGTCAACATTGAATGTACTACGTATAAACTATGTTGATGGAGTCAAACTATCTATATGCCGTCAAGTTTCATCCAAATCGGTTGAGCAGTTTCAGCATTAAGTAGTAACAAAGATACACACTCACACCCAAACATTCGCATTTGTAATATTAGTGTGAAGCTACAAAAAAAAAAAAAATTAAATAAAAAAACAAATATTTTATAAATATAAAATGCGTCGTAGGCAACTACGACGCAATATTTGTATTTAAAAAAAAAGTCCAATTGAGAACCTTCTCTTTTTTTTAAGTCGGTTAAAACACATTGATCAACTATTAAAAAAACTAATAGTAATACGTTGTGTATTATCATTTATCACCCAATAATAGGGTAAACCTTATAGGCTTAATAACGGCAAAACCAATGCCACCACGCCGCAATAGTTCGACTGACGAGTCAAGGCGTAGTTTCGTTGTACATATGTGTGTGTAATCGTGTTTGTACACGGCGAGGCGTAGTTTTACTGGCCTCACTTCTTTTTACACAACATTCTGTCTTGACTTTTTATTCGGTCTGAGTTTGTTAGGAATAAAAGTTGATAAGAATATAAATTGGCAGTCGCATGTATTGAAAATGTAATCTAAACTATCGTCTCTCATTTATGCCCTTAGAGAAATAAAAAAGACTACAGATTTAAAAACAGCAATTGCTGCTTATCACGCAAATGTCCAATTTACATTAACCTACGGAATTATACTGTGGGGCTACAGCCCTGCCTCTATCATGCAGAAAAAAATCATATGAATCCTAGCCAACACAGAACAAACCTTCTTCTAAACCAATCTTGAATCTTGAGTCATTTATTTCAGTATACTATTGTAAGTCCGACGATGACTGTGAGACGCGCATCGACTCCGGTCCGATATCCGGGGTAATGAAGGTCGCGGACAAAAATAAGATGTACTGCAGTTTCCTGGGGTTGCCGTATGCTAAGCCACCATTGGGGAAGCGTCGGTTCAAGGTAAGTACTTCTACAATGATATTAAATTTTACATACTTTTGAATAAATTAAAATCATAAATATTGAAGCGCTCGTAGCGAAGTTCGCTTAGCCATTCTGAAACGATCAGCAAAGTTAAGCAACATCCGCTTCGATCAGGAGTTGGATGGGTGACCACTGGTGACATTACTACTGAGCGCTTCTGTGCTTCGGAGGGCATGTTAAGCCGTCGGTCCCGTTTGTTGTCTTAGGATGGCTGTCGTTATATGGTGGTAGGGCATTTTGCGAATGCCCGCCTGGGTAGCTACCACCCTCAAGTAGAAAATCTGTCCCCAAGCACCTAACAGTGTGTTCCGAGAGCTGTCCTTGAGAGCCAGTAATTCTAGGTTAGCCTGAACAACATCTTTGACTGCATCATCGCTTACCATCAGGTGGTATAGTGGTCAAAGGCTAACCAATCAGGAATAAAAAAAAATCTCTCGGTCGTACGTTCTGTGGAGTGAGGACTGTCCGGCTGCCGGCGAGCAACAAGGTGCGCGTCAGCCGGCTAAGGAACACTGTTCACACACTCGTACACGTGCCTTTGTCCGTCGAATGACACGATGAACGCGCGCGTGTTAATAAGTAGTAAATAAATGATTTGTTTATTTCTTTCTTAACTCACCATACACAATTACATGCGCCTTCATCAGCCGGAAATCGTCTACAATAGCTACACTAATGATACAACCTTCATTGGCATAATCTCAGTCCAAGCGCGCCTGCCAAAGTGGAGATGCGCCGATTTTAAAATCCTATGAACAAAATACAACCTCAATCCAATATGGTCTATAGAAAATATGCCGATTTTGCACGCAATTTAACACAGTTAAATTTAAACATTCAAGTGTGATTCATCAAAGTATTTTTTTCAATTGAAAATAATACACCGCCCGCGTTATGTTACAAACAACATTGAATTCAATTTAGAGAATGAGCTGAATTTCATTTTTTTTGTAATGTGATTGTGAAGGAACGTACATTAGGCCCACCTGAAGTTAAGTGGTAATCTCTGCCTATAATAGATGCATTTCGAACCGCAATGCGCCCGTCACCCTGCGATATACAGTCGTTGAGTTGCATGTGCCTGTAATTTTATGTGTTTTGTTTTAGGAATTAGAACCAGCAATTCGCTGGGAAGATACCTACAATGCCACTAAAGAGATTGCGGACTGTCCTCAAATCGACAGTATCTTCGGAAGTCTGTTACCGAACGAGCGCGAACAGAGCGAAGACTGCATAGGAGCGAACGTTCACGTTCCATACGATTCACTGTCTAACACAGATTCAAGCACCCCTGTTCTTGTGTTTATACACGGGGGTGATTTGGGAGCTGGGTCTGGAACTACGGATTTGTATGGACCAGAGTATTTGATACAGAAAGATGTTATCGTCATCACATTTAATTACAGGTTACATTTACGAATCGTATTATATAACATCTACGTTGTGTATTGAAGCCTGTAATCAAATGCTTTTAATATTTTAGGCTGAACGTGTTCGGTTTCTTGTCTTTAAAGACTAAAGCGGTCCCCGGCAACCAAGGGCTCCGTGACCAGCTAACGCTGCTGCGTTGGGTGCAAAGGAACGCGAAGGCCTTCGGTGGGGACCCCGATAACGTTACGCTGATGGGACAAGGCGCCGGTGCTACATGTGCTCATCTTCTTTCGCTTTCAAAACCCGCCAACAACGGTTTGTTTAAGAGGTAACGTTTTAGAAGAAGTACACTTTTGCATCTGTACCAAAACAGTTGTTTAAAGCATTTCGATGTACATTATAGTACGTGCCACGATAAACCAAACCAAAGATGACTCTTGAATGGTCCACGAGTTTCTTGCCCGTTCTTTTTTTGCTGAACGAGGGCAGTACAATGTAGACTATTTCAATATAAAAAAATTTTAATTGACTTTCATAAGATTTTAAATTGAATAAATAATTTTGATTTGTCTTTGATTTAACTTTATTTTAATTTATTATGGAGTTGGATGGTTTCAAATTCAAATTCAAATTCAAAATCATTTATTCAATTTAGGCGTCTACGACGCTCTTATGAAGGTCAATTACAAACTTTAATATTGAAATATTCTACATTGTACTGCCACGTTCAGCAAAAAAATTTATAGAGCCACTGCGAGAAGAACGGGCAAGAAACTCGGGGCCATTCTTTTAAACGTCTGTATACAATGTGTTATAAACAATATAATACAATTATTACAATATTTGTTTAAATTACGTAGGAGACAGGTGATGGCTTGGCAGAGGTGGAATTTTCCAAGCATTTTTGTCGTTTAAGTAATCACAAACTGTGTAGTAGGATTTCTTAATCAAAATGTTTTTCACGTGTAATTTGAATTTTCCTTCTGTGAGCATTGTAATATGTTCGGGAATTTTATTATAAAACCGCACACAATTACCTAAAAAGGACCTTTTATTTGTCTTTGCTAATCTAAAACACGGTACCGTTAATTTATATTTGTTCCTAGTGTTGTAATCGTGGTTGTCACTGTTTAATTTAAATTTACTCAATTTTTTCCGAACATACATAATATTTTCAAATATATACAGACTCGGTAAAGTTAATATATCAATTTCTTTAAAAAGATCCCTTAGAGATTCCATAGGATCCATTTCATATATGGCTCGAATTGCACGCTTTTGTAAGATAAAGATTGTTTCCATCTCAGCAGCAGCTCCCCACAGCAATACACCATACGACATAATACTGTGGAAGTACGCGAAATAAACTAGCCGGGCAGTAGCTACGTCTGTTAACTGTCTTATCTTACAAACTGCATATGCAGCAGAACTAAGTCTTCCGGCTAGATCATGTATATGTGGATCCCACTGTAAAGTTGAGTCCACTTTGATTCCCAGAAAGACTGTCGCTTTGTCAATAGAGAGTTTATCTAAGCCAAGCTTAATGTTTGGTTCAACATAAGGAACATTTGGTAAAGAAAACTTTAAACATTTGGTCTTTTTTGAATTTAAGAGAAGATTATTAGCGGCGAACCATTCAGAGATCATAGATAACACATTATTTACATGAATGAGTTCACTATCTTTCCTATCTACTTTAAAAATCAGAGAGGTATCATCGGCGAATAAAACAATATTGCAGAAATCTTTGACCATGCAAGGCAGATCATTAATATACGCTAGGAACAGAAAAGGTCCCAAAATTGATCCCTGCGGTACACCTATTTTTACCAAAGACCCGGAAGAAGTATTGCCATTTATTCCAACCATCTGTAGCCTGTTTGACAGATAAGACTCTATTAGATTCAAAGCTTTTCCACGAATACCATAGTGTGAAAGCTTACGAATCAGAGTGCAGTGTTCTACACAGTCGAATGTTTCGTACGCTACTCGTTCATTGGTTAGATTAGAGCTCCACCAGACGTTGGGCGAGGAGATGAGATCTATAAATCGTCTACTGCGCAAGTCAAACCGAGCCTAAAGATGACACTTGACATCAACCGATGTTAAGTGTCATCTTTAGTGACACGTAATATATGAGTAAGGAAATATTTGACAAGATTATAATCGTATTTTTTTTATTATAGGATTATCTTAATGGATGGTTCAGCATTACCCGTCTCATATACGGCGAGTCCAGACGCGGCGTCGCAAGTTGCCAAGGCGTTGATATCGTACACAGACATCAAAAATAAAAAAAGTCCTTCAGCGGTATATAAGGGTTTAACTGAAATGAAATTAGAGAAAATCATGGCAGCATACAAAAAGGTTCAGAAGAGATTTAAATATAGGAAATATACTTTCGGCCCTGTCATCGAGGGCAATTACAAAGGCATTGTCAAGATTTTAGATGATGGCCCGATACAACAGATCGGTATGGGCCGGGGGCGAAACTTCCCCACCATAATTGGCTTCACCAGTAATGCATATGAATTGTATAGAAACAGTTCAAGAGATGATAATGTAATAAAGCACGTTAAAGACAAACCTGAATCTCTTCTGTTATCTCGTATGATGAATAATTTGCCGAAGAAGAAGGCCGAGGAAGAGGGGAAAAAGTTTTATCAGTATTGCTTCAAAAACGAAACAGCCACTTTAGACAAATATGTGGAATGTCAAACGACTCTACAGTATAAGTACCCTGCGTTTAGACTGGGTATGTGGAGAGCTATTACTGGCGCGCCCACCTTCTTATACGAGTTCAATTACGAAAGTCCCTTTAGCGTCCTGAAGTATGCCCTGCAGACAGAGTACTCGGGAGCGGCGGACCTCGAGGATACGACGTACCTCTTCAAAGCCACTTCTATACTCGGTGACAATGCTTCAAGGAAGATCCCACAGGACTGTGCGGACCTTGGAATGAAGGACTGGATGACGAAGCTGTTTACTAACTTTATGAAATGCAGGTAAAATTTTACACATATTTTTCTTAAGTTAATGGCACTGTTTCCTTTATCTGTAATGAATTTGCGCCTTTTAAGCTGAGAAATGCTGAAATTCCATTACTATTGAACTGCGAAGGAATGAAAGAGAGGCAGCGATGGTGAAGTTTACGTGAAAACGAAAGAAAACTAGTACAAAACTAGTAATTTTTATTGAAAATCTGAATTAACTTATCCGTCTTGATAAGGTTATGCTATATTGTTGTTATATGTTTATACACTTACATAGATAAATAATTATCGTTGCATAAATTAGTCATCTGTGCAATTTCGTACGATCGAAAAAAAAGTATAGTGTTTCGGAATTAACTTGCCTTAGAGAAAATGATCAAGATCATCTAAATACATAGATTTTAATTTTAATTTTTTTAATTAAAAATATATTTTGTCTAAATCCTGTTCAAGTATAAAAAACTATTTAGCACTAGCTTTCCGGGCGCGGCTCCGCCCGCGCGTATGTCGGTTATCGCGCAAAAACATTAACCTCTTTTTGCGCAGTTGGATAAAAACTATCCTATGTTTTTTCCCGGGTCTCAAACTATTTCCATACCAAATTTCATTCAAATCGGTCCAGTAGTTTTGGCGTGAAAGCGTAACAGACAGACAGACAGACAGAGTTACTTTCGCATTTATAATATTAGTACTGAAGTACTGACTAGTCGGCGCCTGCCGTAGTCATCGAGGTAGAATAGTTATCTTTAAGTTGTATGTTATAAAGTGATGAGACAGACATGTCCCCCGCCTGATGATAAGCGCCACGCTTCTCCTTTACAGATGCAGTGTCACCATTCTCGTTCTAACCTTATAGTAGAAAGAATAGTGTATTTTTTAAAATATTTTGATTAATATATTTAGCTTTATGGCGTTATTCGTATATATTGTCACGGTCGTCAACCAAAAAGTTTGGTTCACGAAATAAAACTGGTTTCCTTGGCAGCGGAAGTTTTTGTGCGTAAATCAAGGCACACTTAGTCAGTTTTGATTTGATTCTGGTGGTGTTTTCAGCAAACCAACTTGCGGCGAGGATGATTCTAAATGGAAGCCGGTGTCTGAAGGTTCCATCACATATCAAGAGATCAAGGGGCCCAAGTACCGGACCAAGGAGATGTCTGAAGAAGAGGAAGAAGTCGTGAAGACCGTGGCTAAAGTTTCGCCCGTGATAAAGTAAGCACTTAGACCATATACACACAAACGTGTTCACAGGTAAAAAAAATTTTAACAAAAAATTGAACCGACTTCAACACCCAAAAGTGTGAAATAACTTTTTGAAGTCGGTACCATGATGGTTCAAAAGTACCTATTATCACAATATTGTGGGCATGGTACCGACTTCGACAAGTTATTTCACACTTTTGGGTGTTGAAGTCGGTTCAATTATTTGTAAAAAAATTTTTTTCAATCTTTTTAGTGTAACTCAAAAACGGCTTGACCGATTTTGATGAAATTTAAAATGGGACCAAACGATAAGCATTAGCTTTCAAACAAAAAATAATTTTCAAAATCGGTTCACCCAGTCAAGAGATCTGAGGTAACAAACATAAAAAAAAAAAAAAAAAAAAACAGGCGAACTGAGAACCTCCTCCTTTTTTGGAAGTCGGTTAAAAAGCGAGCTGATTGAATATACGGCACATGATTCTTTGTTTCAGATCAACTACTGCCAAGCTGGAGAAGCTTAAAAGTACAACGACTACTCCATCACCAGATGATAATTCGGAGGAATTACTAGGTGGTTTGTTGTAGATGGTCGCTTGAATTAAAAGAGATCACTCTCAGGTACAAAAACGGTGTTTTATTGTCTAATTACTTGCATCCCGAGGCCGCGGTTTCAGCCGCGAAGACTATACGATGATGATGAAAGTATAGTAATTAAATAACTTTAAACGGTTTCCACTGTGTCGGCTGGATTGTCCACTGCTGAACACAGCCTGACATTCTAGCCCGGCACCCTACGGACTACAATTTGCAGTGATCGTGGTCACGGGGTGACTGAAAATAATGATAAATATTCGCGATTTAAACCGTTTAAAGTTGTTTAATTACTATGTGTAACAATCTCTAAAACCTAAGACAACATGATGGTGAAAGTATCCCATGTTACTTATAGTATTCCAGGCCCCAAAATATATTCCAAGTTAGCAAAGGGAGACCGCGAGCGTCTCGGCCACTCCTTGAAAAAGACCACCGGATGTGGTCGCAACAATTGTCGCATTTGTCTTGCGTATCAGCGTTTGTAATCCCGGAGTTACCTTTAAAAATATTCCCAGCCACGTAGAAATCGGTTCAGCCGTTTCAGCTTGAAAGAGTAACAAACATACGCACATACATACACACTCACAAAGTTTTGAATTCATAATAAATAGCGTTATTGAAACGAGTGAATATGAAACAATCCTAATACTGAAGCCGAGAACTGTACAACTCAATTAAACAAACCAATTCAATGAATGGCAGGACCAAAGCCGATTTTGTAACATGTGTATTAAGAATATATTTTAATGACATACTTAATTTAAATATGGAAAAAAACTAAGCATTGATGACTTGGTGGCATTGACTATGGACTGCCGCGCAGCAGGTCCATGGTACGAATCCCGCCGCGGGCTTGAGCTTCACCGCATGGTGGTAGGGCTCGGTAGGTTTTGTGAATGCCCGCCTGGCTAGCGACCACCATCAAATATAAAATGTGTCGCCAAGCACATGACGCTGTGTCCCGGCAGCTGTCCTTGAGAGCCAGTAATTCTAAGTTAAGCCTGTTAACACTTTCGACCACATTATCACTTACCATCAGGTGAGATTGTGGTCAAAGGCTTATCAATAAAAAAAAGTTTTTAAAATCGGTTGGAGAATCAGAGCTGCACGAACCGCACATGACTAGTTTTATTTTTGATGTACATTAGATGTCGGATCAATTTTATGCTAGCTATATATAAATAAACAAGCTAAGCTAAAGCTAAGCTACATAAACGAGCTAGTCGTCGCAAATATCACGTTGTTCTTCCACGAGTTAAAAACGTTAAAAATTTACAACAGACTACCAAAGGAGGTAAGGAGGCTCATTCAACATCTTTTAAAACAAATTAAAAAGTCACACTATCAAACGATATAACACAATTAGAACAAAAACTATACGCTGGACTGTGGCTGCCGGCCGCACGTCCACTCCTTCCTTGCCCTCGTCTTTTACATACATTACCGGCTGCTTATTCGGTATTGTATAGAATACCTGAGCAAAGTATAAAATAAATAATATTTCATACATTCCCCACACATTTTAGGTATTCACAGATTACCGGTAACATATATGTGAATTGAAGTATTCAGATCTTCACATCACATGTCATATAATGCATCTTTGTCGACCGGTTCTATTGTTCTCTTATACACTGGTGCAGTTCTGGGCTCTGTCGCTCGATGCTATACCTTATCGGGTTTAATGGTACCGGAGGGTAGAACACAATTACTTTTTAATATTATATAATACTTGTAAGATATATTGGTTCTCTTTTATGTAAGTTACCTATTGGTTAAGTTTGCTAAGTTCATCGAATGTCGAAGCACATTTTTTACTATAGATTAATTTCTCATTAAATAAAATGCTAAATTTCTCGTTGAGAAAGAAATAAACTTCTTTAATCCGAAGTATGACGCTTGTACATTACCGTTTTTACGTAAAGTAAAAATACAATATGTTTGTAAGAGTAAATCAGATATTAAACTACCTACATATTTACGTATTTCACATTTTTTCCTTTACATAGTTTTCAAGTAGAAAGTTTATCGCCAAGCACCTAGCGATGTGGTCCGGCAGTTCTCCTTGAGAGCCAGTAATTCTAGGCTAGCCTGAACATCATTCGACAACATCATCACTTTCCATCAGGTAAGATACCGGTCAAACGCTAGCCTATCAAATATAAAAAAGGTTTGGTTTGATACCGATTTGTAACAAGACACATCTACATGCAATTAGCTCGGATTGTCAGTAATTTAGTTACTTACTATTTTGAAACAATGTTGACAACTCAACAGAGATATGAAGTAAAAAACAACTATCGAAAATTATTAAAAGGTTTTATTTCATTATTTATGTACTCGTATGCTAAACCAATTTATTACCTTTGGTACGTACGTACACACAAATAATATTATTATGATCAATTAAAAACACTATGCAAGAATACAATTAATTAAAATACTACACTAAGGGCCTGTTTCAGAATGTTCCAGTAAGTTCCGTTTATACTATCCAGAACATATTTATTCAACAAAACACTATCTTTGCGTTTCACAGTCATCGATTTAGCCTATCCATCGGTGAAACCTTGAAAACGCGCTGCATGTTACTGTCATTTTTATCATTCAGTTATTTTATGTGTTGGTTAGCAACCCGAAACTTTATTAGGACATTCTGAAACGGGCTCTTAAACTTATTTAGAACTATTTACATTATGTCGATGTACTTTAAACAATAGTCATGGGTACATGTTTCAAGTATGACAGCGCCCTACATTACAAATCCTAAAAAACAAGTTACGTTTCTTGCGGTTATTAGTTACAACATGTTTGAAAGGATCTTTAGTCTATACAAATAAAGAATCAGTTTTACTTCGAATGGCAAATATCATTGTTGTTACTCAGTTACATACTGCCGGAGGGATCGCGAGTATTTTGGTGTTGGTTTAGTATCTCGCAGTTCGCATGTGTGCAATCCTGGCGACCGTTATCCTAATCTGGATGGCTTGGAACAAGCTTTTGGGTAATTGTCGAGGCATATATACTCAGTAATTAGTTTTACTCAGGAGTTCGTTTAGCGACATTTCACGACGCAGCTCCTTAATGCGATTTCTGAAAGCTTTATTGGAGTAACGCTTAATTCTTTTATTCTCTTGGGATGGATACGAGTTGTAAATTTGTGTGGCTGCTTCCTTTGCTGTCAGCAAACGCCTCGCATCCTCAGGCAAGTCGGATCGGGCGATGTGGTGCGGCGCCCGGTCGCTTGCCGTTCTGACCTCTTCAGACGGTTCATCTCCAACGTGGTCATCGAGGTCGTTGATCGCAAGGTTTGTAAAGGGCATGTTGATCTCCAAATCACACGAACCTTCAGTCCGGACGGCTAACGGCCATCTCTCGCTTTCTAGATGGCACGTGGCGTGAAGAGCGGCGGCGACGATATCCTCCCACCCATCAGGAAGTAGTTTCGAACGAGCCTCCAGGATTTTGTGAAAAACAACCTCATTATGCTTACTTGTTTGGCTCAATAGTTCTTTTTGCGACATTTCATAACGTAGCTCGTTAATGCGCCTTCTCAGAGCACGCTTGTAGCAACGCAATTTACGTTTATTCTCTTGAGACGGATAAGAGTAGCAGTGTCTTGAGACTCTATTCCTTGCGGTCTTCAAACGCTTCACATCAGGAGGCAAGTCAAAGGGATGCGGCACGCGGTCGTCTACCGCTCTGACCTCCTCAGAGGGTTCATCTCCAACGTTGCCATCGAAGTCGTTGATCGCAGGGTTTGTAAGGGGCATGTTGATCTTCAAATCAGATGACCCCTCAGTCCGGGCGGCTAACGGCCATCCCTCGTTTTCCAGATGGCGCGTGGCGAGAAGAACGCTGGCGATGATATCCTTCCACCCTTCAGGAAGTAGTTTGGAACGAGCCTCTCGGTTTTCGTCAAGCACAACCTCATCATGCTTACTTGTTTGGCTCAATAATTCTTTTCTATAAATGTTGATCTCCAAATCAGATGACATCTCAGCTGAGTCGGCTGCCGGCGAGCTCGAACAGCCGTGTTGTGGATCATGAGATACAGTATTGTCAAACATAGACGGGGTCGGAGCGGGAGTTGGAGTAGGAGCACTAACCTGCCTGTCTGAGTGTAGGTGCAGATTATTCTCGTTACTATGTTCCAGAGATTCAACGAACCGCTCATAACAGCCGGGATCTCTTCGGTCCATCCACTCGACGAAAGATAATAGCATTTCCAGCTCGACGTCAGAAACGTGTGTATCGATGTTGGATGACATGCTCAGGGGTACACTTGCTATGCTGTGAGTTTATAACACGCACCTTCCTGTAGGCGGTGGTGATCTGCGAAGATCACGCACGAGTATAACATACAACTGTTATTTGTGAGCTCACGAACGATAAAATGCACGTTGAAGTCGCTAACATTTATAGCACTAAGTACACAACACTAATTAAAATAAAATCCGGTTCTTGCCGCCAAGGGAGAAAATTCTTTGGAATTTGCTTGAAAAGACACGTACGTGCGCACAACTGGAGAGCAGAGCGGAATAAATTTAAAATCTTGGTTGATTGTGGACTGCGGTGGTGCAGTGAGTGACTGGCAGCCCCACCCTGCACCGCCGCCCACCCCCTTCCTTCGTTGCACCAATGTCAACAATTGTACATTGCAATGTATAAGAAAGAGATACTAGATGGCTGCGATAAGAAAAAAGGACGTCACAGCACACAAAGAACTATGTAGAATCGAAGGCGAGGGTCCACCTTTCTCGGAAAAGTCACTCAGAAAGGTTCAGGGCCTACTTTACATTAATTGTAATCAATTACCAGCTAATTGGAAGTAGGAAGGAAAAAATACTGTTCTTCTCTAAAAAGGGGCAAACCCGCAAGTATTTATTGGCTTTATGAAAGGTATTCTTAAGGGTTATATGAAAGGTATATTATTAAATATAGATGCGACAGCGTGTTCCAAATCGTAAATAAAATCACACGTTTGCTGGGTTGAAAATTTTTAATCATAAATAAAACAGTGTTGTAACACCACACAATTAACAAACTGTCCCTACGCATATTCAATTAATACGTGCAACGCCATCTTACGACACCTACGCAGATTCCAACCATAATGTTCACCGCCCTCTATGGTTTACTTCACGCGGACGCCAATAGATGGCGATGTGCATGCTTAACACACGCAAACGTTTGTATCACGTCCAACATATGACATATCTCGATGTAAACTTGACTATAACTTCAGGTCGTATAGAACCTCACGTCTGGTGCTCACTTCACTCTTATGTGGCCCGTCGTTGTTCGATCGACTCTGAATTCCTGTGTATCGCTAGCTGTATACGTATTATTGGGCAAATATACAATACATACTATACTTAGCGAGCCGTGTTTTTTTACTATCAAGCCGACTGGTACAGTGTACCCCGTCTGCTCACCACACCCTCCTACATCTGGCGCTCCAACTCGTGGCAAGAAGACCTGGACCTCAAGTTAAACTCAGCAGTTCCAGGAACCAGACCGAAGACGACGCACTCAACACGCTGGCGACTCGGTCGAATAAAGAACCTACACTAAAATTTGTTGTAACGAGGAGTGGGCGGACGACTACAGTCAAGGCTAATAATAATAACACAAAGGAAAACCGAAATATGGCACTATCTGACGCCCAATTTCGGGAACTTCTCGCTGCTCTCGGCTCTAACAGGCGTAGTACACTGGCTTTCTGCCAGCATACATATGATGGCCGCAAGGATTCAGAGACGTTGGAAGCGTTCCTGTCTGCTGTCAACGTTTTTATGAATATAGAAAAGATCACAGATACTGAAGCACTGGCTAGCTTGCCCCTATTGCTACGCGAGGACGCGGTAAAATGGTGGCAAGGTATCAAAGGGAAAATAAAAACCTGGGCAGAGTTTGAAGATCATATCAGATATACATTTGCCCCAAAGAAACCAGCGTGCATGATCTATAACGAAATCATGAGCATTACACAGACTCCAACTACTATGACAGAGTCCTTTATCGCTACAAAACGTCAGTTATTTTCATTGTTACCTGGACCTGAACATACCGAGACGCAGCAACTAGATATGATTTATTATTTAATGCATATAAAGAACGTATACCCCGAACAATGTTCAAAACGTACGATGATTTATTAAAAACAGCACGCGAAGTAGAACAACTTAATATGGAGAAGCACAAGAATAAACCACCTGTTCAGATTGGTGAACAGTCAGAAAGGCTAAGGTGCGGTTTGTGTAAAGTTTTCGGTCACCTTACCGAGAACTGCTTGAAGAAACTAAAATATCATCATCAAGCACCCGCAGTCTCTTCAAAGACCGACACGGTTGAAGTGAACACACAAGCACCGTCACCATCACAGCCCATGGTCTCTTGTTATGGATGCGGTGCACCGGGAGTTGTTCGAACAAACTGTCCAACCTGCTCGGCAAAAACTAAATACGATGTCAAAACCGAACAATTGGATTTCTGCACGGTTAACGTCCGTACAGATGCGCGCTCAAGACCAGTGATTCCCATAGGAATCACATTTAATGAACCAACACCAGGTGAACTCTTCTCAAAGGTAGTGAGTAATGCTCTGGTGAGGACCTATCCTGACATAGACTCTGCACAAAAATGGGATGTCCCGCCGAAGATGCAAGAAGCTGCAGTACCACGAGAAAGCGCATACATGAACTACGAACGTATGAAGCTTGAAACCAATCAATCAAACGTGAAGAAAACCAGGACGGTATTCGATGGTTATTCTCCATACGCTGACTACATGATGCGTGATGCGAAACTAAACATTCAGGAGATAGGTGTAGATCTATCACCGCGATCTCAAGAACTTTTGCCCGGTCCAGACCCTTATGCATTAGAAAATTGTAACTCTGAGATTACTCCCAAGCTACCCCATATAGCTAATACGCTTATACGTGCGAAAGATATTATAGAAGGAAAAGAAATAAGTCAGAAGTGTTACGCTGATCAAGTAGGAGATCGCGTTCTAGTAACGTTACATCCGATCAGCAATGCAACCAAAGAATTTAGCGCAAGAGGAAGACCTAAAAAGAACAACTTGGTTCTGTCTACAGCAATTGTAGATGATGCATTCAGCCGCAGAGGTAGAGGACGTCGCAAGAAGAAAAATTAGTGACTGCCTACCTTATCGTTTACCTCGTCGGGACGCCTTCGGATTTGATCGGGGAGACTGTAACACCACACAATTAACAAACTGTCCCTACGCATATTCAATTAATACGTGCAACGCCATCTTACGACACCTACGCAGATTCCAACCATAATGTTCACCGCCCTCTATGGTTTACTTCACGCGGACGCCAATAGATGGCGATGTGCATGCTTAACACACGCAAACGTTTGTATCACGTCCAACATATGACATATCTCGATGTAAACTTGACTATAACTTCAGATCGTATAGAACCTCACGTCTGGTGCTCACTTCACTCTTATGTGGCCCGTCGTTGTTCGATCGACTCTGAAATCCTGTGCATCACTAGCTGTATATGTATTATTGGGAAAATATACAATACATACAATACTTAGCGAGCCGTTTTTTTATTAAAAGGCCGACTGGTACTTTGTACCCCGTCTGCTCACGACACCCTCCTACAGTGTTTATTTTTTCAAACGGTTAAAAAGACAAAGCAAATGAATAATTACTGGAAATTTTGAATATCTAAGATGAATCGTTTATAGCTTCGTAGGTATTTATGATGGAAGCAGAGCTGCGATACTAGCTCACTCTTGTTCGTTTTCGAGTTCCGTAGTAGAAAACGGGTCCCTATTACTAAGCCTCGGCTGTACGGCCGTCCGACCTATAAATGGTTGTATATTTGGACGGTTATAGGTAGCCGGTTGAAATTTTGATACTATGTGCCAGCAAGCCTGTATCGCCAGGATTACTGTCAGTTAGTGCATCTGCATCCACACATTATGCTTAACTTGTATGTGTGTGCTGCAATGGCAGGTCACATAAGTGGTGTTCAGTAAGTTATTAATATGTAAATAAAAACGGTACGAATTTAATACGTGCAAGAGTCAAACTTGGCATAATTGATTACCTATAGTCCAATATCCCTAATGTAATACAATAAACAACAAAAACCGGCCAAGTGCAGGTGGTGACCCGCTAAAGATCTCTAACAACTGTATGAAAAATAATATACATGTTACAATGTTAACGAAATAAAAACAGAAAACAAACAAAAATATTCTAAAACATAAAATGCACTGAAAAGTAAATAATCCAAGCCATCGTATACGGTTTATTTTTGGCCAATATAAAAAAAATAAGTAGTTTCGCCATAACTTCTAAATGGTAAGCCATTTAGAAGTTATGGCGGAGCCACAGATTTTGATGTATGATACATCATTAGATTCGTCTTGTTAACCCATGGGACACCAGGTACCTACGCGAAAATAGTAAAAAACAAACTGGGGGATTTTAGACGCCATATTGCGATTTTTTTTTAATTTTAAACCCTACATTCTGTTACAATTCGAGTAGTGTTTCAAAATGAAGGGCTTTCCAAAGCGATTTTATAAATATACAGGGTTATTGGTAAAATGCTAAACAACCTTTTAGGGTTGACTTCTGCTAGTCCTAACAAACATTTATTGAAATGTTTTTTTTGTGTTTATAAAAACAAAAAAAAACTCACCGTGAAGTAGTAATAAACACACTTATAACTATACTAATTTGAAGCAGTGCTAGCTCAGTGGCTTTGGCTATAGACTGCCGCGCAGCAGGTCCATGGTTCGAATCCCGCCGCGGGCTTGAGCTTCACCGCATGGTGGAAGGGCTTTTTGCGAATGCCCGCCTGGCTAGCGACCACCCTCAAGTTGAAAATCTGTCGCCAAGCACCTAACGGTGTGTTCCGGCAGCAGTCCTTGAGAGCCAGTGAAATTACAGGCACATGAGACATAACAACTATGTCTCAAGGTGACGGGCGCAGTGCAATTCTTCACCTGTGACGAAATGTATCTGTTATAGGCAGAGGAAACCACTTAACATCAGGTGGTCCTCGAGCTTGTTCCGTCACAATAACATAAAAAAAAATCAACGATCATACATATGCCGCGCGCAAAAAAAACTTTTTGTGCGCTATTTTCCATAATTTTGTTTGTATCGCTTTTGTGCAATATATATTTTTTCCTCGCAAAGGTGTTGAAAAAGTGCGTATGAAACTTGAGAGCAACTTGCTCATTATACACTCGGCAGATTTACGCCCTCGCCTGCGGCTCGAGCTGTAACCCACAGCCTCGTGTATGCCTAATATCTATCATAATAAACTATTACTTACCTGTTACAAACGTTATCAATCTCATTTTATTTTAATATACCATTTTAGTTGCTCCGTGAGCTGAACACTTCGCGACTTAATATATTATTTTTGCGTTTTCAACCCGTGCATTTGTGCCGCTTTGAAAAATTTCCAAATACTAAAACATTTCATCTCGAATCTGCTCATAAAATTTCACGAGAACCGGTTGCCAATTGCGACCTGTAGAGGAAAACAACCGGATATCCGGAATCCCAACAGACACATAAAACCATGTTGAAACGGAGACTCTTAGCACGCCCTTCGCGCTCGTTCGGTCAATCAGATATCGTAAAATATACTCTAATCTCGCGTGTTATATGATCAAGTCCTTACAATAGTTAGACGAACTATAAGTAGAAATAAAATAAAATAAAAATATTGCTGATAAGCTAGCCTTTGACCACTATCTCACCTGATGGTAAGTGATGATGAGGTCGAAATTGTTGTTCTGGCTAGCCTAGAATTACTAGCTCTCAAGGACAGCTACCGGTACACCGTAAAGTGCTTGGCGACAGATTTTGATCTTGAGGGTGGTAGGCGGGCATTCGCAAAATGCCCTACCACCATGCTGTAACGGCTGCCATCGTAAGACAACAACCGGGACCGACGGCTTAACGTGCCCTCCGAAGCACGTGCACGCTCAGTAGTAATGTCACTAGCGGTCACCCATCTAACTCCTGAACGCAGCAGACGTTGCTTAATTTAGCTGATCGATTAAGTACGGCTAAGCAAACATCGCTACGAGCGCTTAAAAATATATACATATCTACAGCTTTTGGGAATGCAGGAGCGAGATTTTGGTTAGAGGAAACATACTGTGTCGTCTTAGTTGTTAGGTAAATTATATCGCATAGAACCCCATATACGTGGGGTGGGATATACGTAGGAAACTGATAATATAATATTATTAGGAGATAACGATCTAATCGGTGAGAACGAAACAAACACTTCCCTTTTTATGGCAGGCGCACACGAAGTCGGCTAAATATGATAGTACAATAGAGCGTTCGCTTTTGCAGGAACAGGTATTTGGCTAATGGATTCTCGGAGCTCACAAGAAACCTAACAATGGAATGGATTAGTATAAGGATTAAACAAAGATTACCCTACAGTCAAATATTTCAACAAATGATTATACAGTGGTGGGTGAGTTATTTATTACAACCTAGTTATTTAACTGTTAAAATAATGGGAACACAATCATATTTTAGTTTATGTAGGTAGATACCAAAATCGTTTAGTATCTACATAGAAGGTTGTTGAATTGTCATGTTACTACGATTATCATTTTTAAAGTATTTTTTATTTTTATGTTAAGCAATGATCTGACGGACAAATCCACTGCAGGATGGTAAGCGTCTGTTCTGTCCATTAAAGTAGCAGTGTAACCACAAGACATATACCTACTTCACGGTAATATTATCTATATAATATTACCGTGCCTACACGATGTCTCCGTTGTCGGTTTGCTTGACATTTGATGGCCCCTCGCCTAAATGTTATGTGTACCTTATCTAATAATAGGCGCTGCTAACATTCAATCCATTATAATTATGCTAAATAAAAAATAACAGTATATTCCACTAATCGTTTTTTCACTATGTACAGTCGCGGTCAGAAAATGTTTACCACCATAAGGATTACAATTGCATGCACACATTTAGGTCACAAGTTCTAAATTATGTTTGAAAAAGTCTATTTCATATATTATATTTTCTAATGACATGACAATCAATCAATAGATGGACTGACTACTATCAAGGTTTGATATAGGTATAGAAAACCTTATTTGAAAAAACAGGCCGAGTCTCACTCTCAAACAAAAGTTTCCGTTCTCCGACCACCATGCAATATTAATCGCGAAATGTTGAGTTCTCGTGATATAGCACTTATGCTATGTCCATCTTCAAAGAGAAATATTATTTCAGCCCTTTGCTCCAAGGTTAAACTTGCCATTTTATTTCGTTATGAAAAAATCTTTTGTAAAAATTTTCTCTTGTCCAAACGACGTTCAAACAATAATTTCTGATAAATGTCATTTCAACAAATAAAGAAATGAGTTTCATCATCAAAAAGTGATTAATAATTATTGTCTTTGTTATGCGTCATTTTGCATAATAACTTTTGAAAGGTAATAAGTAACTTGATATGGCATCTTAGACTTTAGAGCGAAAAGTGTGACATAGAATCTAATTTCAAAACTGGTAAACATTTTCAGACCGCGACCGTACAACGTCGTAGGTACGTGTTCCGAAGATAGTCTTTTGATCACATCTTGTATATTCGGATACCGAGTCGTTGCGTGCGAGGCACCCATGCATCAGCTAGGGTACTCAGTACTGTAACAACTCTTTTGGAACAATCCAGGCAACTCTTAAATGGGGAGGATTATAAATGTAAATGAAAATCACCAATAGAAAAGAAGTAAAACCTTTTATTTCATTAATTGTTTTTTGCCATTAAATTATTTCATAAAATTACACGACCTAAAATACTACTACTATGCAAATACTGACTACTTAGACTTCTTATTTACTATTTACTATTAATTAAGAGTTGGGTTAAAATTCATTGCATACAATACATCTAAACATGCTTAATAATTGTTGTTACATTTTTCAAGTGTGATATCGTCTCGCATCTCGTACATACATATTATACTTACATTCGTACACTTTCTTATGATTATTAGGTACAAAGTGAAAGTCAAAATCATTTATTCAATTTAGGCGTCTGCGTCGCTTTTAATTACTATCAATTTATTTAATTAAGGTCAATTACAAACTTTAATACTGATACATTGTACCTTGTATTGACACTAGGTAGGTATATGTATAAAGAAGTCTTGAACTGGTACATATAAAGTATTGTTTAAAGAATTTGGTATCATTCGTACTTCCTTAGGGAATCTCATTCATTGTAACTCAGTGAGCGTTATAAATAAAGGTACAAATGAATCCTTTATGAAAATTAAGGAAACTTGCTGTAATGACACTACTGGGAGTGTTTTTGCGTGAGACGTCGACCATGGCGAAGAATGGCGGTAATCTTCTCCCAGACTGGAGGAATTACTTTAGAACGAGCATTCTGGTTACCGTCGGGCATAACTTCAGTACTGGCATGGCTCAAGGGTTCATTTTTCGACCTTTCATCACGTATCTCATTTACTCGTCGCCTGAAAATACTTTTACATTGATTCTTTCTGGTTTTGTTATCTCGGGTCGGGTACAACTTACATGCCTTAACGGCTGCGTTCTTTGCAGTTTTCAACAGCCTTGCATCCTCAGGCAAGTCGAATCGTTCGATGCGGTGTCGGCGGTCGTCTGCCGCTATGACATTTTGAGTGGGTTCATCTGTAATGTTGACGTCGTGTTCGTCAGCGTTGATCTCGACCGAGCGGGAACATCCATATTGGGAAGCAGGAGGGACACTATTGTCAAGCATGGACCGGGCCGGAGCTGGAGTTAGAGTAGGAACACGGTGCTGTATAGCTGATGCCAGGTGCTGAAGATTCTCAATATTATAATCCGCAGTTTCATCGAATTCGAACATCTCATTAGAGTCTGGATCCCTTTCATCAACCCACTTGGCGAGAGCCAATACCAGTTTTAGGTTGGCGACAATGTCGTGTGGATCGTTGTTTTATGACATGCTGAGGGGTACACTTGCTATGCTGTGAGTTTATAACGTGCAGCACTAGGTAGACGGTGGTGGTCTGCGAAGGTTGAGGGTCACGCACACGTATAACAGGCAACTATTATTCTAAAGCTGACAACAGGTAAAATACACTTTGAAGTCGTAAACACTTAGCACTACACAACACTAAATCCGCTTCTTGGAAGAAAACTCGTTGGAATTAGCTCGAAAATACATGTATGTGTGGACTGAGTGACCACATTTTTTTTAGTTTATTTTTGTCTATTTAGTGACTTCAAGAGTTAGTAAAAGTTATAGTATAATTTGTAAAATGTGTTTTGTAATTTGTAAAGAATTAAAAATGAAGTTATGATTCCTAAACTGTGGTCACTCAGTTCTCACACTCAAAATTCGAAATCTGGGTAAATACATACCTTATAAGCAAATATTGTTTGCAGATATTTAGTAAAACATATTTTAAAGTGTTTAGAAGAAAAAAACCACAACATAGAAACTAAAATTAAAAATTATAAAATTCTTCCTGATGTCTCTGAGTGACCACTTATGAAAAACCTATAATTTATTTATTATGCCACAAAACCTATATATTTTAACTGCTAACGTTAGTAAAAGTTACATGTAAGTTTGTAAAAGTAAAACAAGAGCAACGTTTTTGTTTACTGATGTTAAATTAATATTTAATTGTGGTCACTCAGTTCACACATGATGAATATGTAAATTAATTCAAACTTATTGAATTTTAAGTAGCACATAAAAACTGAATATTTCAGTATTTAGTAAATATTTTTACTACAGGGATGTATGCTTTTATCTGGTATTGATTGCTTTTAAGACAAGATAATTGCTATTCAATATGTTCTATAAAATGTATGTAGTAGGGTGACCACACAACGTAAAGTAACATGAATTATTAGGCTTATTTAGATATTTATTTTATATAAAGTTATGACATTACAGTAATGTTTACAGTGCAACAAGTATTGCAATGAACGCCAATGAATTTAAATTACTTAAAGCAACAACATAATCGAATTTAAAACTACCAGACATACAATTGGGAAAACAGTAGTATGAATAATAAATCCATTGCAGTACAAAGATTGTTCTTTGCAAAATAAAATAATATGTTAATATACCATGCAAGTACTTTGGTAATACAATCTGTGCTTTTTTTAACCCGTGATATTATTTTGACTTTCAACTTCTGTCTCTTGTATCATATTCGAACACTTTTATTTAAAGCCTTTTTGCAAATCGCGCCAAATTAGAGTATTTTTTTCTGGCTGTTGATTTCGTGAGCTTACTGCCGTCCGCGTCGTCCAATATTTGCCCATTTTCACCCTTTAAATTTTCAACACACTTGGAAAAGTAGTGTAATAGTTAGAGATTTATTTACGTAAAATAATAGAAACTACATATTCCCATAATTGTGGTGATCTCTTAGCCTGAAACAAATATAAGTACCTACAAGAATATATAGGTGTAGAAATTATTACCATTGTGCGGATATGGTACAGACATTCACAATTAATTTCACGCTTTTTAGTATTAAAATCTGTTTTTTTAATATTGAGAACATTAGTTCGGCGTCATTCATTTGTAGGTATTGCTTTTATACTTACCGACGCAGCGACGACGACAGTGCAGCGTTCGAAGTGGCCAGTAACTTTTTCATACAATATTTTCGTATGATCTCGTAGAGTGCTAAAAGGAACATAACATGTTTCATATTTCATTTCATCAGATCCAAAACTACATAAAATTCAGTGAGTCTAATCAGGTTCTATTTACTTTGTCCTTATAGTTTTTCTTTTTGATCTTGAGAACGAAAGTTCCACGTCATTCACATGTCGGCTACAAGTGAAAGACGTGGAAGTAGCTATTCGGTATTCGCGGGTTACAGTTGTTTCTTTTATACACACCGACGCAGCGACGACGGTGCTGTCACAATAGACATATATACAGTAGTTCGACTCCGCAGTATCCTGGAATTCAATGACAAATGACGATCAGAGCGCTAGGGAAATCACTATCGAAATTTTGAGTGTTGTTTTTTGTTATAAATATTTTTTTTTTTATAATAATTGTTTTTTATAAATATTTTTTTTTATGAATAAGTAAAAATATAATTATATATATCTATTTATTTGAGAGAACACAAGCGCGCGCAGAATTGATTAAAAACGCCATTGTCTTTGGTAACATAGTAAGGCCACCAGTAAAGAGGTTATTGTATGATTATACAATGATATTTTCTATTAAAATGATGAAAAGATTACAACCTCTATAGTGTCAATCTGCTGACAGCTTATTAAAACTAAACTGTAAGTAAACACCGCAGTAAAGCATGTGAACCAGTCTAGTTGTATCTTTTTGTACCTCCTCGATGTAGGGAAGGCCGCACGGTTGATCACGTGACTGAATTCGGGTAATTTCTTCGTAGTTAAACTACTGCTTAAGAAGCTCCATGTATCTATTGTGGTGCTGTGTTCGAAGTGGCCAGTATCTTATTCATACAATATTTTCGTATTATCTCGTAGATTGGTAAAATGAACATTATAAAGTAATGTTGTCTTAGGTCTTCGATTCGAAACGGCCGGCGGCGGCTCGCTTTAGTTTCGATCGTGCGCTCGTATAGTCAAGACCTCCTGAAAATACTTCGTTTAGAAGTGAAACTAGTCGAATATTCTTCCGGTTAGGCTGCGTGGCGTTTGTGATGTTACGTAGGCTTAACAGGCAAATTAGGCGGAATTGTTACTAGATATATATTTTTATAGTTTTTTAAAGTGTTTTTTTAAAGTTTTATGAAAATACTTTCATTAAATTATTTTATGAAAATAGTAAAAAAAATATATATGTTATTATTAAATATGTATTTCCGAAAAGTAACGCGTTTAAAGTTTTTTAATTAATTAAACATTATTACAAGTAACAAATTCAAATCTCATTACTGCCCTCCAAAAAGTTTAATGGAAGTTTTACGCGGGAAAGAGTGAGAGAGGAAAAGCCAATGTTGTTTTTTTTTACCGGAACTAGTGTTCCTTTGAGTTTTTATGTGTAATTATGGTGTAGAATTATTCATTGAGTGTTCATTAACGTGCACAAGTGTACTTGCTTACATAGTAGTAAAACATGACTTTTCGTGATTTCTTTTGATCTCCATGAAAAAATTCATTACGAAGGCATGATTGACTCAGCTTTAACTTGACCATGACATTTTACTTGGCTCTGATTTTTACTTCACCTACTATCTACTTGAAATATCTCTAAAACTGTTATTTCTAAAACTTGACACTAGCTAAATACACTCGTCTGTGTAGCCATATACCTATAAAAGAAAAGTCTCAAGAAGAAAATACCTACTTAACTTTGTTTTTACTTACACTTATCTTCGAACGAAACATCATTCATCACCTAGGTGGGATAAAAACAGACACTAAATAATCAGTACATTTGTTATATCTTCACCTAGCAGTCAAATGCATTCTAACAGAGACTAATACATGTTTATGATTTCGAAGACAAAATTCTTCTAGAAAAACACCAAAATATTTATGACGCAATAGAACGATTTGGTAGTAACTTTCATAAATTTCATTTAAATAACAACTAGTGTTGTTGTTTATTTTTATTATAGGTATTAGTGTGATGTGATGTCAAGTGATGAAATTTATTTTGCTATTGTTAAAAAACGTAATCGGCGGTTCTGTTAATCGTTAGCGTAAATAAGTTAATGGCTCAAATGAATTTGCAGTGTGTGGTCACCCTACTACATAAATTGTATAGAAAATATTAAATAGCAAATATAATATCTTAAGAGCAATCAAAATATGATAAAAACACACGTCCTTGCAGTAAAAAATATTTACTAAATACTGAAATATTCAGTGTTTAGATAATTCAATACCTTTGAATTAATTTACATATTCACCATGTGTGAACTGAGTGACCACAATTAAATATTAATTTAACATAAGTAGCCAAAAACGGTGCTCTTGTTTTACTTTTACAAACTTACATGTAACTTTTACTAACGTTAGCAGTTAAAATATATAGGTTTTGTGGCATAATAAATAAGTTATAAGTTTTTCATAAGTGGTCACTCAGAGACATCAGGAAGAATTTTGAAATTTTTAATTTTAGTTTCCGTGTTGTTGTTTTTTTCTTCTAAACACTTTAAAATATGTTTTACTAAATATCTGCAAACCATACTTTCTTATAAGTTATGTATTTACCCAGATTTAGAATTTTGAGTGTGAGAACTGAGTGACCACAGTTTAGGAATCATAACTCCATTATTAATTCTTTACAAATTACAAAACACATTTTACAAATTATATTATAACTTTTACTAACTCTTGAAGTCACTAAATAGACAAAAATAAACTAAAAAAAATGTGGTCACTCAGTCCACACACACATGAAAATACATGTACGTGCGCACAGCCGGAGAGTAGAGAGCGGAATAAATTCTAAATTTTGTTTTCGTAATGCTGGTGCATTGCGGCGCGGTGGTTAGTATTGTTCAAATCCGCTATACAGCACCAACGCGCTAGAGACTATAAACTATATTCGAATAGCGCGCTTTATTATACGCTATCGTTATAACGAAACAAGGCGCTCGCGCTAGATGCATATGCTAGGTGTCGTCACAATAGCGTCAGGCGCAACAGTATAACGCGGATATGCGCACAGCGTGTTAACACGCTTTGCGCATATCCGCGTTATAGGCCTACCCAGCCACGTTAGTGGACGCTTGATGCTAAACGTTATATTAATAGCGCGAAGAAAATAATATACAAAGCGCGCTGTATGCGCTACAAGGCAATAACACGCTTTTCTATGGCGCTAGATGCTATATTATCCACCACTAGCGGTGGTGCAGTCCCGCCCCTGCCACCGCGCCGCCCCTCCGTCCTTGGACCAATATGGGTGAGTCGGCGATTGGGCACATTGCTATGTAGAAAGATAAAATTCCTTCTTAAGAAAATAGTACAAGAAACAATGGACTAGCAAAGGCGGCTGTCCGCCTTTTTAGGAATGATCGCGTCGCGCAGGTGCTTGCTAGGCTTTATTTAACGGATTGGACAGTTTTAAATTTTAATAACAAAGCTACATAATGTCGTACTCTATTTTTGTATTAATCTTACTTCATGTTATGTATGTAACTTCAACAATACTAATTTTGAAACGGTACTACACGAGCAATGAAATTAACAGTCCATTACGAAGGGGTAAAACGAGAGGACAATGTTTGCTCGAGACGATCCATTTTTCGGTAAAAATGTTTTTTGACTATTTATTGAAGAGCTTCGGTTTTGACAATCATAACTCTTAATCCACCACAGCTAATTACTAAATTATTAGTATCATTAAATACAAAATAAGTATGAAATTCTCCGAATCAGTTTCCAGTTCTCAAGAATTATTTGGTTGATTATCTATTATTATAAGTTCCCGAACTTACCTAATTACCTATATTGTAATTCAGCCTCTTAACACTTTCTAAGTATAGGTGCCAATATCTGAGAATAGGACGGATTAGTACAAGTGCTTGCCTATTATACAGTTTCATGGCAGAATGAAAACGACCAATAGTTTTACGACTGGTATCGAAAGATATTTAGGCATTTTTGTAAAACCGACTTGAAAAACAGGCAGAGGTTCTCGAGTAGGTTGCACGTCATTACTTCGTCATTTAATAACAGATTTGGATATTCTTTTTTTTATTTATAGGAGTATACTTGTTTTTGTGGAGCAGATTTTCCCCCGTGGGTGTCGGAAGAGGTGATAAGGCAGATACCAGAAGGTGGGGGGCAGCGCTTTCTGAAGAACTGACAACTTCTATGATCTCAAGACGCTTGCCAAGCGTGGGGATTATGGCAAATCCCCCAATGGAGCATAACTTATTCAACGGTGGACGTTCCGGTGGATGTGATGATCGTGACTTGTTTATATGAGCTTGTTTCCATACAAATTTTATCACAATCGGATCAGTAATATAGTTTTATTTTTAAGTAACAGAACAAAACATCTAAATCCAATTAAATAAAACCAAATGTAAATGTTAATATGAAAAAAAATATGTCCTTAATATTAAAAAAAAAAACAACGTTAAAGATAGTATTTTAGAAACAAAAAACTACATATATTTTTTAAAATACATATTTATTATTATTACTTAAATATGAATTTCCGCAAAGTATAATACCTGAATCTAATCATTACCTTATGAAAAGTTTTTTTTATTGTTGATAGTCAATTATATGGCCACTATCTCGCCTGGTCGTGTTAGATTATTTATTAATTTTATGGGATAGTAGGACAAACGAGCAGGCGGCTTACTTGGTGGTAAGGTATAATGGTCAGCTGATTCCACATAGTAGCAGTGCGAGGTTGAAAATGCTGTGAACTTCCCGATCCAGACGTCAATATGAATTTTTTATGAAACATTATGCTCCTGCCTTTTTAACTTATCAGGAATAAAAAATAATAAAAAGGTTTTTTCGCTTTTGTAACTAGTTTTGCTAGCTATTGTACACGATAGTGGAATTAGTAACATTAAAGTAATATTGCTCATATTTTAAAAGTTTATTGAAGTAATAAAGTTACCATTAATGATAATTTGATAATTTCGTGCATCTCCTCGACAAATCTCCCTAAATAATTTATTCACTCGTATGATTATTTAAACTCTTCATTAGATAATGTACAGAGTAAAACTCTATAGTCTCTTACGATTATTATTATTAGTAACAAAATAAATAAAATAAATAAAAACCTTTATAATTAACTAATACATTTTACACATTAAATATATAAGTGCCATTATATCATGCAATTACTATACATTAATCAATGTAATTGAGTATGGAAACGTATTTTTTTTATGCATGATAGGCAAGCATTTGTCCGCTATCTCATGTGATGGAAAGTGATGATGCGGCCCAAGATGTAGCATGCTTGCCTAGAAGATACCTATTCACTCTAGACTTAAAGCACCCAAATTATACTGATCGGGAAACAAAGACGCGGGGAATGTGTTCCACTCCCTCGCTGTACGGATGATAAATGTGGAAGCGAAACGCTTCGAGCGAACTGGAGGAATGTCAACCATAAAAGGATGACGACCATCAGAGTGTCTTGTTGTCCGATGATAAGGCTCTGTTCAGACGACGCCGCGCGCGCGCCGCAAGCCCCGCGGCGCGAGGGCGGCGTGTGCGCGGCGCGGCCGAGCGGCGCGCCGCGCCTGCGCCGCGAGTACTGTTCCGACGACGCCGCGCGCGCGCCGCAAGCCCCGCGGCGCGAGGGCGGCGAGCGCGCGGCGCGGTCGCGCGGCGCGGCGTCGGTGTACGATTTGTCATTACGACCCGTCTCTCGCGTCGGCGAGAGCGAGACTGTATGGAACGACGAATCGGTGGTGCAAGTTTTATGTTGCGTTTCATAGCAACGATTGAAGTCGAATCGAAGACAAAACATAATAAAATTGGTCGAACTCGTTGGGAGACGATTTCTTACTTAGTATAGGTACACCTATGTAGGTAGGTAGAGGTACCAACTTATTTTCTTGCTATTGTACCTAGCTATATATAGATCAAATTTGGACGTCTTTGTACTTAGGTATACCTAGTTTAAATGTAACCAATGATATTATATATGAAAGGAGGAATGTAACCAATTGTTTTTAAAAGATAGGTAGGTATTTATCATAGGTATTGCAGGTAGAGGGTCGTCGTCGGTCCCGGTTGTTGTATTGGATGGCAGTCGTTTCAGTTTGGTAGTAGGGCATTTTGCTAATGCCCGCCTGGGTAGCCTAGCCACCACCATCATGTAGAAAATCTGTCGCCAAGAACCTTCTTTTATTGGATTGTGAATATTGTGACTGAACATGCAAGACGTCCACCTGATGTTAAGCAGTAAATTCTGCATATTATAACATGCACTGCGCCCATCACCCTGAGACATACTTTTGTATGTCTCAGGGTGATGGGCGTCTATACTGCTCTCAATGAGTGCTATCAGAAAACACTTTTAGGTGATTATCTCTTGTGGATGGTAGCTAGCTAGGCGAGAATTCGGAAAATGCCCTTTCACAATCTCCACAATATGATGAAGTTTGAGCCGGCGGCGCGGGCGCGCGGCGGTGGGCAGGACGCAAACCATGATAGGTAGGTACCTACTGTGTATAGAATAGTAGATTGTTATAGTACAAGGATCGAAAGAATCAATTCCCATACGAGGTATTTAGACTATCTACTAAGCGCTATAACAGTCCAAGTAGGATTTGATGACTCAGCCGTGTTAAGCACTCTACTTTTCACTTCATATATAAGGAAAACAAAAAATAGTTGATTTTCAACAACATTAATTAATAATAATGACATGAGTAGCACCTATTTCAAAATAAGAGAGGTTACAAAAATTTGTACCAATAAAGTTTTTTTTAATGCCTGATAGAAATTAGAAGCCGTCTCGATCGCTCCCGACATGGCGGTCGTTGTAGCATGGTGGTAGGGCATTTCACAAATGTCCGCCTGGCTAGCTGCCACCTTGAAGTAGAAAATCTGTCGCCAAGCTCCTGTGTGTTACGAAAGCTATCCTTGCTTGAGAGTCAGTAATTCTAAGTTACTCTAAAAAACATTTTCGACCACATCATCACTTACCATCAGGTGAAGTGGTCAAAGCCTGTCACCTGAATAAAATAAAAAAATCTACCCTCGGCAACTAGCTGAAAAAAGCAGTTATTTACACTGCGACTACGTAGGTAGATATTTTGGAAAAAAATCGTATTTCTGTGGTAAAACTGCATAAATCCTGTGAATTAAATAAATAGGTACCTACACATTGCAGTGGTTGTTTTATGATGACATTTGTGTTTACAAGAGGAAAGATTTGTATTTTTGTATGCAACGAATAAACTTTAAGTACAGGACCGATTTGGATGAAATTTGGTATGGAAATAGCTCAAGACCCGGGGAAGGACGTGGGATAGTTTTTTATCCAACTGCGTATAAAGAGGTTAATGGTTTTATACGATAAACGACATACACGCGGGCGGAGCCGCGGCCGGAAAGCTAGTATTGTTATAAGATATGCCGTTATATCGTTTATAACGTTCAATGAAATAACCGGCACGTTTCGACTAAAACGTGTAACCGCCGCCGATTTCATGGCGCCTACGACCTTTTGAACGCTAAATACGAGGCGGGATTCTGTTGGCCTCACGCCATACATTGACGTTTGCTAAGCGTGTATCATCCATATTGCAAATACGTCAGCAGCAATGAGTGCTCAAAAGTGTTAAAGACAATGCAGTCGCTGTTCCGAAATATATCATTATTACCGGATTGAATTTTAATAGGTAGGCAAGTTTTATTTAAGTCACGGGTTCGCAATAGAATAGAATAAAATATCATTTATTTGATTCAAATGTGAGTACAATAATGTTGTTAAAAGTAAGTAAATCAATTTGAGATCTAGCACATTTTACCAAATTACTGGCATGCAAAAACGTATAGGTACTAAAAATGTAATTTCTAGAAGTAGGTAGGTAGGTAAGTATTTATTCTTATGGTAAACAGGTTTCTTAAATCTAATCGAATAAAACTAACCATTCGTCTTAAAAATAAAATATTCATCAAGAGAGTAGAAAGAATGATGCAGCAACCAGATTTTTAGTTCATTCTTAAATTTGTGTAAAGGCAATTGTTTAATATATTGTGATAATTTATTATATATTTTGATTGACATAGAATAACAATTTTTTTCTGATAGCGTACCGACTTACGAGCATACTTATTTACCAATCTATCACTATTTCTGGTATTTCGAGACTAAATTTCACTCGATGTATTATAAAGGTAGCTGTGTTGTTTTACAAAGCACGATATATCAAAAGTATACTGACATGGAAGGGGAAACACTTTTAACTGGCCAAAAAGTGGTTTACATGACTCCATAATAGGACCAACTTCACAAAGTGCTCGTACCTATGCATTTTTTTGTACAATGAATGCTCGGTCGAAATTTGTACTTCGCCCCCACAGAATAAGACCAGCCCAATATATTCATATTTACTTTATTATTAAGTTATTGAGCAAAAACAATAAAAGAGAAACCAGTCATTAAAAATTTTTTTGCCAAAAGATTACACGGCGGTCAACAGATTCGAACTATAGGCTTTGGATTCCCAGTCTCTTTAGCCGCCACTGCGCCACGCTTACTTGAATCGAAGAGCGAAAATAAGCATCCATATACGCGGTATCTATTGAGCTTTACCACTTGACTAACTATTCAGGGCCCGTTTCAGCATGTCGTAATTAAGTTTCGGGTTGCTATGCAACACATAAAATAAGTGAATGATAAAAATGACAGTTAATTTGCAGTGCGTTTCAAGGTTAAAACCAATGGATAGGCTAAATCGATGACTGTGAAACGCAAAGTAGTCCGATAGCGCTAGGCTATTTTGGGATCATAAGTTTAAAAAATTCTAAAGTTGCTAATTTCTTGCATGTGGATACAGTCGTACCTATAAAGCTTATTATTGCGTTTTGTGCCACATCTGTCACTTGCATTTTCAGCAATTCAATGATTTGTGGCTCATTTGTTTAATTCAAATCAAAACTTCCAATATTATTTTAAAGTTTAAAAATATAATGGCATCGTATCTAAGATAGCCTGCGTAGTGTGCAAAACCAGTTTGTGTCATTTTCATCCAGTGCAAACAAACAAACGGACAGTATGTTAGAACAATATAAAAAAAAATACAATTGAAATGGTAAATATTAACTTCATCGGATCACCTAAATATGGCCAATAAATAATTTTGTGCCGTTTTAGACCATGGAATTATTGGATTTTTAAAAATTTTGGTTTTTTATGCTACCAACGCCTCAAAAATATATTAAAATCATTAGGGTTTACATATTTAATAGACAATGTAAATTTGCATGGAAAATAGACACTGTAAATTTGTGTACCTAATTTCCATGCATGGCAATTAAACACCAAAAATAAACACGCTGCATAAATAAGCACATACGTTCGTTCTGTAGGTACGATTACGGTAGGTACTAATAATATTCCATGGATATAAACGACACAAATTCAGCATAGTGTTTCTTTAATCTATGATAATTGATAATATTTAAGACGTAAAATCTAATAACTTGTATTTTCTTTTGTGGCTTTTACGGGGTGTTCTAGAATAAATATATATATTTTCTAATGCCATGGATGACTTCGACACAAAACGTTATGTATAGGTACAACGGATACCAGTGAACTGAAACTAGTAACACCCATTTGACCTATTATAATATTCTTTGAAAACCGTTTAGGCACCATACTACCTAGGTACTGGTTAAATATCAGTATTCCCGTGGAGAGAAATGACACAAAATACATGTGTACATTTAATACTATTTTATTATTATCATGAAAGACAAATTTTCAACTTGAATTTTATTGTCGTCGGATAATGTTCGCAAAGACAAATACCTAAATTTCTACCTAAGCAAGCACCTAACATGACACAAACTACTGTAAGTATTACGTTTGGCAAATGGTCAGGAAACTATATCCAAAACACAATCAACTTTAATATTTTTGAAACCTAAAAACCTAGCGCTATCTGCACAATAGATACATGGAGCTTCTTAAGCAGTAGTTTAACTACGAAGAAATTACCCGAATTCAGTCACGTGATCAACCGTGCGGCCTTCCCTACATCGAGGAGGTACAAAAAGATACAACTAGACTGATTGTTCACATGCTTTACTGCGGTGTTTACTTACAGTTTAGTTTTAATAAGCTGTCAGCAGATTGACACTATAGAGGTTGTAATCTTTTCATCATTTTAATAGAAAAAAGAACCCAAGGAGTTTTAAAGGCAAATAATCATACAATAACCTCGTTATCTGGTGGCCTTACTATATTACCAAAGACAATGGCGTTTTATTAATCAATTCTGCGCGCGCTTGTGTTCTCTCAAATAAGTAGATAATATATATAATTATATTTTTACCTATACACAACAACTGACGACTATCGTTGGGTGAAAGGACTGGAATTAAATTTATTTTCTCAGTAAAATTGTATATACCTACATAAGTACTCGCGACCGTTGTAATGGAGTTGTCGCGCCGACGAAAATACTATGTTTTCTTTAAAAAAATGAAAATTTTCTAATATTTCGATAATAGTAACCCTAGAGCTCTGATCGTCATTTGTCATTGAATTCCAGGATACCGCGGAGTCGAACTACTGTATATATGTCTATTGTGCTATCGGTCTAAATATAGTGTTTTATTTATTAAATATGTTTTGGGTAGTAAAACCGGAACTTACTCGAACATTCTGACCTCAGACTAACAATTATATAAGTAATGTTTAATTTGTTAACTGCTAACCTGGCTAACCTTTTGCGAGTTTTTTTTCTCAGATCGGTTGTCTAGAATAATTTGCTTATGCAATAAGACCGTACCTTTGTATACGATTATTTTTTGTCTCTTTGTAATGTTATTTTTAAGTAATGCAAATAAATAATTTTCTATCTATCTATCTATCTAGATGCTATGCTGCCTATGCCATGTAGGGTTAGAAAATACCTAATTAATTATTTTTTTTGGATTGTCACTATACCGGTAAAGTCTTTTTCTGCGGCGTTTTATAAACGATTATTAAAAATATCAAAAATAAATTACTGTAAACAACGCAACGTTCAGAAACACTCATTTAAAATAGTTAATTCATTTCTTTTTTTCCCATTAGATGGTGCGTAAACTTGTTTATTAATCCAGTTAATTATAAAAAAACTCGCATCTGGATATAGTATATTAATATATCTATCATTTCCACTTTGAATCCTTTTGGTTGGACTAATAATTATAAAGTTTAATATACTTTGCGTTTACCATCGCAAATTTTGGGAAACGGGTGCTCTGTCTCCGTCCAGCCCCCGCTATGGTAAATGCAGTGTTATACGAAACTTTGTAATTATAAGTCCAAAAAAAAGGATTCAAACTGGTAACGATAGGTCTAATAATACGCTATATTAACTTGTTAGGTTTGTTGTAATTAGTCGAGTTTATAAGTAGTTTACGCACCATCATTGGATACATTACCTAACTATTTAAAATGCGTTCCTAAAACTTCGCTTGAGAAAACCAACGTAGGTATCAGGCAACAATTTACTTATTAATATGAATACAAGCACTATCGCGTGCTATGCGAAAATCATATTTTACAAATCCGGCGCGAAATTGGAGGATGCGGGTTCAATTACCGCCCGGGGCATAAAATTTTGTGCTCCATCCATTAATACCTAAAATATAACAATTTGCTTGCTATGCGCCCCGGGGGATGAGTGGGGGGGGGGGGGGCGCACTAAAGCCACTTGGAGATATGTTTTAAGTACAACATAAATGTGTTAGTAAAATACCAATCCTATACCTACCTACCTACGTTTTCAACAATCAAATAAAAATATCAGACTGATAAAATGTTAACCATACTAAATTTAAAAAAAATTTACGACTTCAACATTCAAAAGTGTGAAATAACCTGTTGAAGTCGGTACCATGATAGCTCAAAAGTACCCTATCGCAATATTGTGTGCATAGTACCGACTTCGACAAGTTATTTCACAGTTTTAGTGTTGAAGTCGGTTAAATTTCCTAATAAAATACACCCTTTTTCGTGACTCTTGTTACTTACGGGATCGGTTGTCATTCACTGTCAATGACTATAATATAATCAAGATAGGAAAACTTTTTTCAGTTATTAAAAAACGGCCTGACCTATTTGATGAAATTTAAATGGGACCACACGGAGTGCACCAGCTTTCAAATACAAAAAGATCATCAAAATTGGTTCACCAAGTCGAAAGTAATGAGGTAACAAACAAAAAAATTAACAGTCGAATTGAGAAACTCCTCTTTTTTGAAGTCAGGTACAATTTAAATTTTCTAAAAGACCACCAACATCGTTCATGTAATACGCATTTAGGTATTCGTTGTGTGTGCATAACTGCATATTATATACATTATATTACAATACATTAATTATTGATAGTAATAATAACTAGGTACCTATCTGATGATTAAAAACCGGGCCTTAGTTAACTTTTTATTTCTATTTGATAAAATACGTAGGTACTGAACTATTTAATCAGTACTATCAGTACTATATAATATTATAAATGCGAAAGTAACTCTGTCTGTCTGTCTGTCTGTCTGTCTGTCTGTCTGTTACGCTTTCACGGCGAAACTACTGGACCGATTTGAATGAAATTTGGTATGGAGATAGTTTGAGACCCGGGAAAAAACATAGGATAGTTTTTATCCGACTGCGCTTAAAGAGATTAATGTTTTCGCGCGATAACCGACATACGCGCGGGCGGAGCCGCGCCCGGAAAGCTAGTAATAAATAAAAAAGCTGATAAGTACTTACCTATAAATAAACTACATAAATAATACTTACCTACCAATGACTAGGTAAACTGTAGGTATTTATAACGCCTTTTTTTGCTGATAGGTAAGCCTTTCACCACAATCTTACTTGATTGTAAGTGTTGATGTGATCGAAGGTGTTAACAAGGCTTAACCTAGAATTACTGGCTCTCAAGGACAGCTGCCGGAACACACCGTCAGGTGCTTGTCAACAGATTTACTACTTGAGGGTGGTCGCTAACCAGGCGGGCGTTCGCAAAATGCCCTTCTACCATGCGGTGAAGCTCAAGCCCGTGGCGGGATTCAAACCATGTAGGTACCTGCTGCGCGGCCATCCATAGCTAATGCTACTGAGCCAACACTGCTTCACTACTTGCAGAAGAAATAGGTACTGCATCTCCATAGCGAGTTTCGGCGGTTCAACTTCTCTTTATGAATAGTTAATAATTGAAGGTGTTCATATTTATTCGAAAATGGGCATACAATTCATTAGTGTAAATACGTAGGTATCTCGTACTTATCTCTTCTTATTTTATTCCCTACAACGTACGTAAATTGGGTGAACCCAAAATGTGTAATTTTATGTCTCCAATAATTAACAATTTAAAATACGGAGAGAGAGCACCGCTTCCCAAAATTCACGATGGTAAATGCAAAGTATACTGAACTTTATAATTATTAGTCCTACAAAAAGGATTCAAACGGGAAACGATAGATCTAATTAATTACTATATCCAGATGCGAGTTTTTTTATAATAAACTATATTTATAAATGAGTTTACGCACCATCTATGGCAAAAATATAAATGAGTGTTTTTAATCAATATAATGAACGTAGTTTACAGAAACATATTTTTGTTATTTTAACCGACCAAAAAAGGAGGAGGTTCTCAATCCGAGTGTATATTTCTTTTTAGTATTGTTATACTTTCAAAATCGGTTAAGCCGTTTTTGAGTTACACTCCAATATCAAAAAACATTTTCCTTGATGATATAGTCGTTGACAAAGAAAGACAATCGATCCCTTATTTTGGGAAACGGTGCTGTCTCCTTAGTACCTACGTATTTAATCAAATAGAACTAAAAAGTTAACTAAGGCCCGGTTTTTAATCATCGGATAGGTACCTATACATTTATACCTATACTAGTTACTATTACTATCAATAATTAATGTATTATTATATATTGTGTATACCTAATAAACACACACATGACACAACGAATAAGTACCTAAATGCGTATTAAGTACATAAAAGATGTTGGTGGTCTATTAAAAAGTTTATATTTTAACCGACTTCAACAAAAGAGGAGATACTCAATTCGAATGTTTTTTTTTGTTTGTTACTTACCTCATTACTTTCGATTCGACTTGGTGAACCAATTTTGATGATTCTTTTTGTATTTGAAAGCTGGTGCATGGTGCACCCCGTGTGGTCCCATTTAAATTTCATCAAATCGGTCAAGCCGTTTTTGAGTTACATTCCAATAACTGAAAAGTGTTTTCGTAGGTATATTGATGATATGGTCATTGACAGTGAATGAAAACCGATCCCGTAAGTAACAAGAGTCACTAAAGAGGGTAAAAAAAATTCAAACAAAAAATGGAACCGAATTCAATACTTTAAAGTGTGAAATAACTAGTCGAAGTCGGTACCATGCGCACAATAATGTGATAATAGGTATTTTTGAACTACCATGGTACCGACTTCAACAAGTTATTACACACTTTTGGGTGTTGACGACCTCAACACCCAAAAGTGTGAAATTCCATTTTCTGTTTAATTATTTTTTTAATAATCTTTTTTTGTAGAAATAGTTTGAAATTACCCGGTGGGGTTGCCGTATTAGAATGTCAACCCCCCATTTATTCCCGTGGGTGTCGTAAATGGCGATTATGGAAATGGTACCAGAAGTTGCAGCGCCTTCTGAAGAACTGAAAATGTACTATGCGAAGGCCTTGTACAACAGTGGACGTTTCGGTTCATATCACATCAACCGAAACGTTGCAATATACCTAAAAGTACAAAGTGGCATCGGCCGACTTTCAGTCGCGCGCGCGGTCGCGGGCGCGCCGCCTCCACGCCGCGCGCCGCGCCGCGCGCTCGCCGCCCTCGCGCCGCGGGTCTTGCGGCGCGCGCGCGGCGTCGTGGGAACAGTACTCGCGGCGCAGGCGCGGCGCGCCGCGCGGCCGCGCCGCGCACACGCCGCCCTCGCGCCGCGGGGCTTGCGGCGCGCGCGCGGCGTCGTCTGAACAGAGCCTAAAAGGGGCATGGAGGAATCAACGCGTGTAATTCCTGCGCACTCTCTCCGAAATGTACGGTAGAATACTGATAGGCTAGCGACCCCGCGACGGTGACCGAGACTCTGCAGTTTGGACTCAACCAGCACATCATGCATTGTAATTATAAATTTAAAACTTATTATTGTTGTTTTACTATTATATTATTATTATTAAATCATTTTCAATTAATTAGAGTTTAAAATCAGTATGAACCCCTCTATTTGAGTGTAAAGGCCTCCTCCAAAGATAATCAGTAGTCTCTATCTGTGGATTTTTCTCTCCACAGTTTACCAGCTATTATTATTACTATTATATTCTCGTGAAATTCGACGACAATCAGTTGAGAGAAGCGATCTGCAGAGGAGAACAAATCTGTAAAGGAGAACAGAAATCTGCAATGAGCAGATACGAAAGCATACCCAAGGTGAATCGGAGAAGCTTCGCGCTCGCTCGGTCAATGGAATGAGATACTGATAACAAAAATACTGTCAGGTAGATGGCATTGGACATGACCCGTGTAACCGTAAGAAGCATTCATTGTATGCATTATCATGTGGTATTTACGTAGGTAATTAATTTTTTCACCACGTATTTTTTAAGTTTTTTGTGATTATTATACATACGTACCTAGTAATAAAACATCTTAGATGGATTAAGTTTTTATTTTAATATGAAAATATCGCAATATTTTTATTACCATGAGAACGTTTTAAACATTTGTAGCGAATGTGATCAAATCGATATGGAAGTAGAAAAATATCTTTACATATTATAGTCAAGAATTTTTTTTTACCTAAATATAATAATTGAAGAAATTATTTCAACATTTGAATATCAACAAGTCGCGTATTGTTCAATAATTTATTTTTCACCTTACAAGCTTGGAAAGGTATTGATTATCATTCATGCTGAAATATGTATTTTGAACTTTTCTTGTCCCTCTTAATGAGAGTTGGCCATTTTATGAATACATATTCATACATAAATAATTAAGATATTTACGTTACAAGCGGCATTAACAGTTTAGCATTATGAAAGCTACCAGTGTTTGAGGTCGGTGGCTCGTTTGTGCGGAGCTGAACATATAATTATCTTACTGCTACAAACTCAGTAAATTTTGCCCAAAATATACCTATTCAAATATAGCTATAAAACATGCCTCAATTATAAGATAGTTCTCTGATCTTTGATCTCTATGCGAATCACACTAAAGTTAAGGTGTTATTCATTATTGGAAAAGTTGTTTATCCGCTAGCGTGGAAAAGGTTTTCTAAAATTCAAACCACAATAAAAGTTCCAGATAAATTTAATTTATTTGCAATGTGTCGATTAAACTGTTTTTCTTGCACCTAGCATTTCCCTCCTGGAGTGAGGTAAACGATTGTGTTGCACTCGGCAGCAAAGTAATTTTGCGTCTTGAAACCCACTCATTTTCTATGTATGAACCGCTCGCTATGCTCATAGTTAAACCTTCGCTTTCTTAGGTCTAAATAAAAGTACTCGCGCACTAATTTAATAACAACTTTATCTCACAAGCTCGAATAGATTTGTCCTGTCATTGGAAATCTACGCGCAAAACTGCGTTATACCCGCTAACGTGGAAACTATTTTAAAATTCGAACCATTAGGTTTTTTATATGTTTTGTGTCATGCAATAGTACCAGCTACAAAAAAATACCTTTAATGTTACAAAGATTTTTAGTAATCTATTAATACTATCCATAAGAACAAATTTATACACAACCGTAAAGAGAACGAGTTTTGGTCGTTTTTTTTTTGATAAGTTTGATATTGGGTCGGTTAACGTTTTATCAACATGATATTTTTTATCTGACGATTAAAAATCCATACCTAATTGTTAAGTTTTACTTTTATGTTTTATTTATTAACATTAATTAACTGTATTTTTATTGCATGTAGCATTTTTCTCGGTGTAATGAGGTGTGAACAATTGTGTGTTTCACATAGTTATGTACTTTTGATACCTCGTTCGTTGCGCTCAGGATTCTTTATTTGAACCACTCGCTTCGCAATGAATCCTTCGCTTCCTCAGGTTTCTATACAAGTACTCGCGCCAAATAGGTAGGTAACAACTTTTTGGCGTTTCATAACAAATAACTATATTATGTATAATATGAACAGGTTGTTGAAGAGCGAACTTGCGCACAAAAAACATTACGTAGATACACATAATATAATAAATACATTATAAGTTGGTCAAGTGAGTTTTGGAGCATAGGTACTGCGGAGGCGCAGCGCGAGGTGCATGGTGTAGTTTTTTGAAAATATAATTAACAATTATTGTTGTTTGAGTCGCGCGAACATGTTCATTCGGGCCCTGATGCTTGTGACATGCGGTAAGTGTATTTTTAGCTTATTGAATAGAAGGTTCTTATGATTCAGCATTAGGCATGCATGGCAAACCATTGGCATCCGCGTGGACGATATCGTCCATCTATGAATGAATAGTTATTTGTTATACAAGAGTGCAAAGTTGCTTTTTAACCGCGTGTTCAATTTTGATGACCGAGCAAGCGAAGGATTCTAAAAATGAATCACGAGCGCAGCGAGTGCGCAATTAGAATCCTGAGCGTTAGCGAGGGAATCAAAAGAGCACGAGGTGAAAAATCTTTGCACTCGAGTGCAACACGTAACTTTTCATTCCACCTCAGCGAGGAAATGACTAAATGCCTCCTCGCATGATTGTTGAGGGAGAAAGCTCATTTGCGCACTATTAACAGTTTCAGTCAATTCTGTTGGCGTCAAACAAACTTCCTCGTCGCTAGAATCACTCATTTTAGTTTTTTCACTTGTTTTCAAGTTTCTTGTTTTTAAATGACGTGAAAAAATGCCGCGTAAAGAACCGCGTACAAAGCAAATTGAAAAAAGAACACCAAGAAGGTTCCGAGTCTGAGTTTTTAACAAATCAAAAAAAACAATTGTATGATATATTCGGCACCATAGAGGTAGCAGTAAATAGGTTTAATGATTTTTTTAATTCACGAACTTAGTGCACACGATGTTCTAAATTCAATTTACTTTATCCTCTAGAGAATAAAAACGGCTTTTCCACTCAGATATTGAAGATTAAAAATACTCTTTCCGAGATGGTGGGATGAAAATACTATTGTTCTCGTTATCTTGGTTGCCGAAGGATTTATTTATTTATTTATAGACGAGCTGCATAATTGTTGATATGTCTATATCACACAGTGTCGAAAGTTATTTTTTTTCTTTGGATGTTCAGGTTAATTATTAATGTTAGTCTGTGGGTTCGTAGCCATGTTATAAGCCGGTTTTTAAAACAGTTAACTAGTACTATGCACTGTTGCTAAGGGAGTCGTGTGTAATTTTCGTACTTGAAAGTTTTCGAGCTCTTTTAAGTTTATGTTCAGCTAAGTTGAGCAATGAAAATCAACCGATCCTTTTCGCGGAATGGCATACATCCGCAGCTTAGCAACAATCACATATCTGGTGAAAACACAACCAAATACGAATTCAATAATAACATTGTGACAAGTTCTTTGTACATTTTACATATGTGGTGTCGTATTGACGAGGTCAATACTCGAATCAATGGAAATAACTGATACAGGAGTTTAACGTCAATGAAACTGTGTTGAATATTTGCTGTAACAATACTTACTCTGCCGTTACGAATTCATGAATACGAAGAGCCATCGAAATACTCGATATTGATAATGTGCTATGAGCCATGCTTGATTAAATACTCGTGTACGAACAATATTGCAATCGACAATTGTTTCGGCTTCAATCGGAAGCCTTCTTCATCAGGTTATGGAAGGGACGTTATGCGATATAGGTGTTTCAAGAAAGAGGCGTTCTGCGGGGTCAAGAGACATTTTACTAAAGGGACATTTTGCGACAGAGCCATTGAATATTGTTTATTACGTTTGAACTTATTTATTCGGCTGAGTATTGCGTTTAATATTTACTCAGATGGATGTCTAAATATAATTAACGGACAAGGTTATACTTATTTACTATACTTACACTAACATTTTTAAATATATTAATTAAATTTTTGAGATATACTTATTTTACTGTTTAATTACGGACTTGTCGGAAAAAGTTTAAGTATGTTTATTTCTCGATAATGACCTTGAAGAATCAAGATGCTTCGTTTAGATGCGAAACACGTCGATCATTCTTTCGGTTTGGCTACGTGGCGTTTATGACGTTACGTTGGCTTAGCAGAAAAAAATAGGCGGAATTGTTACTAGAGATATTTTTATGTTTTTAAGTGTTTTTCTAATATATTAATTTAACATTTTCTTTAATATTAATGTATTCTTATATTTATTTGTTTAAAATAATTTCATATATTAATTGAATGCAATAATCTGTTCACAATACATTTTATTGTTATATGTAAACGGTAAACAAACAAATCTTATATCTTATCTTAATTGATTATATTAGCTAACAAAAGTATTACTTTTATATACATAAGTAATTTAAATACATAATGCTTTTTATACTCACTTGTAACGAATATTATACTTAGTTGTAATGGTCAATAAATGATTAAGTTTATTTTACTAAAAATCTGATAATGTGGAGTCAGTATAATTATTAGAATTCATAGATTTATATTATATCAAATTTATCTATGCTTCACGTGCCGTAATTTGTCAATTTGTACTTTATAAATTATATACGAAATAGAAGCGAAACTTTTCTGTTTGACCGTGAATCTATTTATTACTTAAAAACTGGCCAAGTGCGAGTCGGGCCGAGCGAGCATATAATTTGTAGGTGCCGCATTGCAAAGAAAAACCATGGTTTACACAATTTTTATATCTTCAAAAGCACATTATAAATCGGCGAAATTACTTTTGTGTAACATAGTGTTTAACTTGTAAGCATTTACCAAATGTACACAACATGAACTAATGAAGCTAATTACAACGTCAATATTAGTTTCTTATCACAAGCGGGGACGGGGAACGATTTGCAAATTCTATGTAATAATATCTCCGCACAAAGCGAATTGCGTCCACGATCATAATGCGAACAGCGAAGGAATGGAACACCCTCCCAGCGTCTTTGTTCCCTGAGAGCTACAATCTGGAAGTCTTCAAGTCTAGAGTGAATAAGTATCTTCTAGGCAAGCATGCTCCACCGTCGCACCGCGTCGTCACTTACCATCAGGTGAGACTGCGGTCAAATGAAAAAAATTTAGTATTGATTACGGTTTCAGAATATTTATTAATCTCATAAGAATACAAAAAATCACTCACAGAGATTATTCAAACTGACTTAAATAAATAGGTAAAATGTGCCGCAGATCGTAATATAGCTAAAATAAAATGATAATAAATCGTAATCAGTTATTTAAAAATAAGTCATAATATTATATAAGTATATATATTATAAATACCCTAGGAACGCGTACTTTAGGCAGTAGACTTGCAGCATTTACTCGGAGATATTGCATTGCATTGACATTCTAGTCTATCGGTGCAGAGACACTGTCAAACTGCAACTGTGAATGCAGGGTAGGCTGGTCGATTACCATCAGGCGAACAACTTGTTCTTCTCGTCACTTCATGATATAAAATAAATATCATTTTTCAGCTGTCCAAGTGCTGGCGTTTTTAAAAGTAGAAGATGAGGAGTGCGAGGTGCGCTTGCGCACTGACACAGGATGGGTGTGCGGGAGGGTGCGCCTCGCCGAGGGCGTAGACAAGTACGCCAGTTTCCGGGGAGTGCCGTACGGCAACCCACCTCTAGGGCAAAGGAGATTCTCGGTGAGATATTACTTTCGGTCTAAGTCCTTACCCTACCTACAGTATTCTTCTTCTGAAATACAATCATCATAATTTCTACTCTTATTCGGCTTATATGGATGGGCGGAGGTGGTGGATTCCAAGGGTGAGGCGTTGGCGGCTAGTTTGGACATAGCGAAGGCCTTTGATCGGGTGTGGCATAAAGCGCTTCTTTCGAAGCTTCCTTCCTATGGGCTTCCCGAGAAATTGTGCGAATGGATCTCCAGTTTTTTGGCAGTTCGGAGCATCAAGGTAGCTGTCGACGGTGCATGCTCCGACTTAAAGCGGATTAATGCTGGCGTTCCGCAAGGCTGTGTGCTATCTCCGAGTCTATTTCTCTTGCACATCAATGACATGCTGCAACTCAGCGATATTCATTGTTATGCAGATGACAGCACCGGAGATGCCTCATACACCGGCCGCGCTAATATTTCTCGGGAAAGCGTTGTCGAGAGTCGGAACAAACTTGTGACTTCAGTCGAGACCATGCTGTCAAATGTTTCGAAGTGGGGCCAAATGAACTTAGTCCAATTTAACCCCAAGAATACACAAGTTTGTGCGTTTACCGCTAAGATATCCCCCTTTGTCGTATCCCTCCGTCTTGAAGACACTCCCCTTGCCACCTCTACTAGCATCGGAGTACTTGGCGTCGACATATCGAACGTCGTCCAATTTCGCTGTCACTTGGAAGATAAGGCTAAGTTAGCCTCTAAGAAGCTCGGTGTGCTCGGAAAGGCGAGGCGGTACTTCACGTCGGCCCATCGCCTGCAACTTTATAAGGCTCAGGTTCGACCTCACATGGAGTATTGCTCTCACCTCTGGGCGGGAGCTCCCCAGTACCAGCTTCTTCCATTTGACCGCGTTCAACGCAGAGCGATTCGAATCGTTGACGATCAAGTACTCTCCGGTCGGCTCGACCCTTTGGCTTTGCGTAGAGATGTTGGATCACTCTGCATCTTTTACCGTATATATCACGGGGAGTGTTCTGAGGAACTGTTCGATTTATTACCTGCAGCTCAATTTCGCCACCGGACTTCCCGACAAAGCGTGATGTTTCATCAATTTCATGTCGACGTCTGGAAGTCCACAACCTTGCGATTTTCACGGCATTTTCTACCTCGCACTGCCACATTATGGAACCAGCTGCCAGGTGAAGTATTTCCGAACAGTTACGACTTAGGAACCTTCAAGAAAAGAGCATATTCCCTCCTTAAAGGCCGGCAACGCATCCTCGAGACCTCTGGTGTTGCGGATGTTTGTGGGCGACGGTGATCACTTACCATCAGGTGAGCCGCCTGCTCGTTTGCCCTCCTATCCCATAAAAAAAAAAAAAAAAAATATATGTTGGGGATAAATACACTTTCTTTTATAAAATTAGAAAAACTACTCATTTGGTATAGTAATTTTTATTTCGATGATTAAATAGCCATAAATCAGCAGTATTTTTTTTTGGTAGATTTCGATGTTAATCGCGTATAAATATTATATATATAACACTTTTTGACTGAAAAACGTCGTAAAAATATGCATTATTCGAAAAAAAAATCGGTTTAGTGTCTCCTCCTGGTATCCACATATAGTATTCATATTTTAATTATATTTTATTCTGATAGTGTTCTCTTAATTTACTATATCATCATGGCGTAAGTAAACGTGCTACTGTAACATTTCCAGGTCCTCGAACCACCAGACCCATGGGACTACCTCCTGGATGCGACCGAGGACAGTCCAGCATGTCCTCAGAAGGATATGATCTATGGACGCATGGCAAGGCAACCCAGGGGACAAAGCGAAGACTGCATCTATATGAACATTCACGTGCCATATGCCCACTTCCCAAATAATGAAACTATCGGAAATGACAAGGGTTTGCCGATAATGGTGATGGTCCACGGAGGTGGATTCCACTCAGGATCTGGCCTGACCGATGTACACGGTCCGGAATATCTGATCACGCAGAAAGTGATCGTAATCTCATTTAATTACAGGTGGTTATTCTTTTATCTTATTACAGGAAAAAAAAATAATTTCAAAATATTTGTTAGGACTAGCAGAAGTAAACCCTAAGAGGTTGTTAGCCTTTTACAAATAACCCTATATAAAAGACACCTGCCTGTATGCCGCGAACAGACATGAATAAACACCTTCTATTCACCGGATATTTTAGGGCATATTATTAGGTAGTAAGTGTTTTGCCATTTTTAGAAAAAGATATATTTATGTATCTATTACTTGACTAACGAGGTAGTCATTGTATCTAAGTCAATATCAATATCACGCCTATCATTGAGCATGCCGATTTATCACATTCCTTATATTTTTGTAATAATCTAAAGGTTAGAAGCTATATTAGACGCATGAATGAATCGGGATTGACTTCCTCAGAATCAATGTATTCGGGTTCCTGTCTCTGGGCACTTGTAAGGTACCCGGGAACCAAGGTCTCCGCGACGTTCTTCGGGCCCTCCGTTGGATAAAGCAGCATTCAGTGCGGCTTGGTGGAGACCCTGACAACGTGACGCTGATGGGACAGAGCTGCGGAGCCAGCGTTGTCCATCTCCTATCGCTGTCTAAAGCTGCAGAAGGGTTGTTTAACAGGTATATTATTTCATTCGATCCCTATCTCACCTGTATAGTAATGAGTAATGACATTGTCGAAGATGGCACTTAATAGCAGCAAGCAAAATGTTGAATAGATAACAGCTTACTAGTGTCTAAAGTTTACTGTATATATCTACGAGAGGCGGCTGATAAGTTCGTGGCCTAGGGTACTTAGCAATGACTTATCATCGTGTTATTGATAATACGTATAAATAACACCCATTGTTTAATTTGGTTCATTAACACCTTATATACCTGGAACAAACAACAGTGGTGTTGTTTGTTCGACGGAAACCGAATATGCTCGCAATTTGGAGCACCACGCAGTGATTAAATTCATTGTAAAAAATAAATTCGTCAATACACATTTTTGAAGAAATGTGATCGGTTCTTCAATATTCTGGCCTTCATATTGATGGTAAAAAAATGGGTTCGGCTTTTTAACACGGAAGAGAGAGCTGACAAGACGACCTTTGCCCGGGCCGCCCAGTGATGGTAGTGAGCGGAGAAAATATCCAAACAGTAAAAAAAATAGTAGCCGATCATAGAATTAAATTTTGCCACATAGCAAGAGAACTACAGATTAGTAGAGAACGAATCGGAGAAATTTTACATCCAAATTTGCACATTAGAAAATTTATAAGCGTTGGGTAGCGCATTAGCGCCAAGCAAGAGTTCTTAACGACAACTGCCGAGACAAACTGCTAAATACTTGACGAGGGGTAGTCTATTGGAAGGTTAGCCAGCATGCAAATATACTCTCAGCGGAGAAGGTGGTCGTTATTTTATTTAAACGTGTTTGTATTATAAGTATTAAAAGGGTATAAAATAGGCAGAAAAAAGTATTTATAAAGGCATAAAAAATTGTGCCGGGCTAAGGTTGTAACCCCTATATATCTTCTTATGTGAGTCGTAGGAGGCGACGATAGGAAAATACCAGAAGGTGGGCACAGCACATTCTGAACATCTTACACTGCGATCCCCAAGATACCTTCCAAGCGTGCGGATTATGGCTCCCAGAATAGGGAGACTAGGGGAGACTTTGTGCAACGGTGGATGTGAAGACCAATTAATAAAATATGCAAAGCCGAGTGTATTTTCTAAATTTACAGAATATTCATAATGAGCGGCCATGCAGTCCCAAATTACTTCACCACGGAACCTCAGTTCGCAAAAGAGATAGCGGCAGATTTTCTTAAGTACCTTGGTATTGACCCCACTGACCCTGACGTCATACACGATGCTCTTGTGAAAATGCCGATAGAGGCAATCATGGAAGCTAATAACTACATTCAGTACGATTATGGTCTTACTTCCTTCGTACCCGTGGAGGAGGAAGAGTGCTCGGATGTTGAGACCGTCTTGGAAGCCAGCCCTTTGAAGTTAATCGGACAAGGTCGAGGATCCCAGTACCCCATGCTCTTCGGATTTACAGAGAATGAGGTTGTACTTTTCAAATGGTTAAGCTCCGTTTGGCAAATGCCGCAACGTATCGAACATAATAACGCGTTGACGCTACCACGACGACTTAGCTATGCTTATTCGATCGCACGGTTAGGAAACCTAACAGCTGAGAGATGCTTCCATGGGAACTACAGCATGGACAACTATATTAACTGCTATAATTATCTTTTATTTATATATCCAATGTTAAAAATAGCTGAATGGAGGGGTATAACAGGAGCACCAGCGTATTTGTATAAGTTCACGTATGAAAGCGAGAGAAGCATCGTCAAGGAAGCTTTGTGGATGACTTACAAGGGGGCAGCCCACCTGGAAGACATGACCTACCTGTACCGAACCAACTCAATGCTGGAGGATTACGTTTCATTCCCACCGAAGAATAACGACGATTTGATGAAACTCTGGTGGGTGAAGATCGCGACTAACTTCATGAAATGCAAGTAAGTATATTTTATGTTTTAAACATTCAACAAAAGTAATACACAAATCTTTTTTTCGAGTCGTCAGCGCAGGAGACGACGGGTTTATACATAAAAATTTGTATCCGAAACACGCACTGTATATTTAATTGTGTCATGTAAGTATTACTTGCTCAGGGATATTAGTTCAAAAATGTACCTATATAGATTTTCCACTAGCCGTTGAAAGCATGAAACCAAGTGTTTGTTTTGACCATAGACAAATTTTTCGTGTTTTTGTTGAAGCTTTTTGAATATTTGCAGGAGATTCGCCTTTAGCGTTGTAAAATATGTTTTTGATTTGTGTTGCTGGAGGAAACATAATGTGCTGCCGACCGAACATACGGAGGATAACAGACAAGGAATGGTGATGATGACAAAGTGGTGGGCATTTTATAAATAAACTATTTTTCTTTATAATGGTTTTTATAAAATACGTGTAATAATGTATTGTAATTGAATATGACAGGCATGCAAAGAATCCGCGCTGATTAGAAAAGTAGGTGAAAAAAAAACCCGTTTTGAACTGGACATAACACTTGCTGATGATGTTTTTGGCTATGCCCATAGGCCTATAGCATATGCCGTATTTAGACGGGCACTTGAGCAAAGCAATACTTTGTTCGCCTTCTGATATATGTTACGTTACATCAAAACTAAAACTGCAAGTTTAGAGGCTACCCTATATTTTAATCCAGGACACATATTCAAGTTCGAATTCAAATTCAAAATCATTTATTCAATTTAGGCGTCTACGACGCTCTTATGAAGGTCAATTACAAATTTTAATATTGAAATATTCTACATTGTACTGCCACGTTCAGCAAAAAAATTTTTGAGCCACTGCGAGAAGAACGGGCAAGAAACTCTCTTTAGGTACCTCGTGGAACTTACATAATTATCCTTTCAGTTCATCACGTTATCTTCACCTAAAATATCATGGGAAAACACATGTTGAGCCAATATATCTCTGAATTAGTAAGCAGAGGTCCCTAAGCATACGTAATTTTTTTTTACTACAATCTAACTGGATGGTCAGTGACGTTATTGTCGAAGATTGAGCATGCAAGATTTCCAGGTTATTACTATCAGAAACAAAGAAGTCTACCATTCGCTGTTCGGATTATAATTTAAAAATAAAAATTGCCGGGAATTTAAGGATAAAAAGTGTCGACACTGAACGGATGTCAAGTTTCCGAACGCCTTGATGAATTGAGGAGATGGCGAAATTACATAGTGCAATCGCAACGTTCTTTTGTCATATATCAGGTATATTCGCAGCTGACATTGAAAGTTTATTTGGCAAGAAACCCAATAACACTAAGCTTCACTAATGCAACATTATGCTAACGGCTACAACTCCTAATCTTTTCCAGCAATCCGACGTGCACAGTGGACGAGGCACAATGGCCACCAGTGAGGGCGGAAAGACTGCAGTACCAAGAGATAGGACAGCCGATGGTATACAAGATGAAGGATCCGGATGCTGAAGAGGTAGATTGGGTGCGCTACTTCGACGAGGTGGATTTGCAAGTCAGGTAAGGAATTAGGAACTTTGTAATTGGGAACATTTTTTACAGCTGCCGGAACCCGCCGATAGGAGGTACTAAAACTTGAGCGTTCTCAAGATGTGAAGGATTCGAAGGATGAGTTGAAAACACTTGAGAAGGATTCACAAGATGAAGATTTTCTCGTTAAGATAAATCTAATGAGCCGTACCTCCCTAACTTAGGTCAGAAGGAATTTATAGGCCATCCGTGACCTCTCCAGCTCCATCATCAGGACTACACCCAATTGTCAAGTTTTTTGATGATACAACAATTAGAAGTAGTTGAAATTCACTTTCTTAGATTATAAGAATTACATTGATACACTAATGGAAATGGGAAATGGAGTTATTAACACAGAAGACATGAAATGTGTCGTAGGTAGGGTAACACACTATATTTTATTTTATTTGGGTAGACACGAGCAATTTGTCACGATAACTATTATGAAGAAACCTCAAAACTCGCGTTGTATCTATTTCAACATTTATTGTATTGTTTCAGAAATGTGACGAACGAGTTGATGAACAATATGTGAAATAAAACTTTAAAGAGTGCACCAGTAGTGTCGTGAAATAATTTACTGTATTTATTGCGATAGTACATCATTATTTTATTGTGAAATCTTGAAACAATTTTTGTGTGAGTTTCTGAAGAAGAAAATCGGTACAAGTCTGAAGCGTGGAACTGTGCCCAGTAGATGGCGACAGGCTCGCCTCCTGTTTTACATGGAAGCTAAATTTATAGATGAAACGTGGGTGTTTAACTGAGCCTATTCTTCGGGGATATACAATTATACATGAACATTATATGTATCTTATGAGAAATAAATTATTGAAACTGTATATATAGGTTATAAGCCCTCAAAGTTATATTTTATCCATGCTGAGAAAAAAATTAAAAGGTATGCAATGAATATAATATTATTATTTATTGTTTCATTTTTTACGCTTATGGAATAATGATTTGTCCCTTGTACGCCCTACTGTTTCGTCCCACATTCCAAAGCAATCTTTTTTTGCCCCAAGTAATATTTGTACCCGGTTTCGCTCCATTTTATATTTATATATTTACTTTTTATTGTAAAGTTAGCAAGAGAATAATTTTGAATATTGAAGATAACACCGACATGAGTTATTGTATCAAACGCCTACAAGTTCTTACTAGCACAGTCGTTCGGAATATAGTAGACGTATGATAAAATATAATCAGTAAAGTTTTTTTTGTACGTAGCAACATTAATGTAACGAGCCTCAATATAACGAAGTCCGCAAATTAAAAAAAAATTAATCCCTAGAACTACCCGTAAGAGCTAATGCAAAATATATAAATAACAAAACAAAATTTAATCATTCATAATTATTTTTTTATATTATAACGTTATGAAACAAGTACCTACGAGGCTCAACCGCTGTTAAGCGGTAACTACCGCATAAAACAGATGCAGTTTGTCACAAATAGCAAACTGCACTGCGCCCATCGCCCTGACACATAAAGTTGTTAAGTCTCATGTGTCTGTTGTTTTACCGACATCCATACCCTTCAAACCGGAACACAGTAATGCGAACATCACTGCTTTTCGGTAAAGTGGCAGTATTACCTTGGACGAATTCGCATAAAGAATTCTACTGCTGCAGCTACAAACATCGATATAAATTATTAAACTCTTTTTGACGAACATTTTTTAACTTACAACCTTTACATAACATGCCGTATTAAACTTAATATAGCAATCGGAGGTCCTATTCTTCAGGAAAAAACTCAACAATTCGCAGTAGAATTGGACATGCCTAGTTTCTTGTTAGAAACTGGTGACTTCATAATTGAAAAATAAAAAATATATTTTTCGACAAATATTTGGTGAAAGTGCAGATGTAAATGATGAGTGGAAAGAAAAATAAATAATAACATGTTCACCTATTCACTCGCGTTTTGAAGACCCCCATATTGTACTTAACCGGAAACACAGACACAGTTGAAGACTCAATTAACAAAACTTCTTACCTTAGCTTTAAAGAAATTTATTCTCAAAAAGACTACACAGTCACTTACATTAGCATATTTCTTACTATCGTTCGTAAATACAAATACAAGTACTCATTTAACGTATAAAAATGCGGGTAGGCAACACAACAACGCCTTGTTTATAAGAGACTAGCTTTCCGGGCGCGGCTCCGCCCGCGCCTATGTCGGTTATCGCGCGAAAACATTAACCTCTTTTTGCGCAGTCGGATAAAAACTATCCTATGTTTTTTCCCGGGTCTCAAACTATCTCCATACCAAATTTCATTCAAATCGGTCCAGTAGTTTTGGCATGAAAGCGTAACAGCAGACAGACAGACAGAGCTACTTTCGTATTTATAATATTAGTACTGATCATTGTTGACGACGTGTTGCGCTAGTCGCGATTTAAATACGTTAAATGAGCTTAATTTTTTTATGTTTGGCGGTAATTTATTATAATGTTGTGCACCTTCATACGTAATCATTTTTCTCCCGTAATTTGTTCTTATCTTGGGTAGCACTAGCAAACTAGCTCGGCGAGTACTTCGTTTTGTTATCTGTTTTGCCATCGTAAAGGATACATTAGTATGGATTGTGCTTTTCAATATTTTTCTGATAAGTATGCATGTGTTAAAAATATATTTGTAAAAATGTGTTTGTATATTTTGGAAGTGGGTGTTAAGTAATGGTAGTGGAATAGAGTTTTTATAAGTTTGTATTGTAGAATTTGTAGATTACCTAGTTTTGTTTTGCAAGCACTGCCCCAAATTTCAATTATGTACAGTAGATGAGGTTTGACAAGGGAGTTATAGATAGTGTAGCCGATTTGACGTGGGATACAACGGAAGATGCGTCGAAGGGATCCACTAAGTGACGAAAGTTTACCGTGTACTTACTAATCGTAGTCCAAGTTAACCTCTTTATAACAAACCTCATTGTAACGCATTGCTTGGTAGGTATACGCTTACAGAATAAACTCACGTATATTGTAAACTAGCTTTCTGGGCGCGGCTCCGCCCGCGCGTTTGTCGGTTATCGCGCAAATACATTAACCTCGTTTGCGCAGTTGGATAAAAACTATCCTATGTTTTTTTCCCGGGTCTCAAACTATTTCCATACCAAATTTCATTCAAATCGGTCCAATAGTTTTGGCGTGAAAGCGTAACAGACAGAGTTACTTTCGCATTTATAATATTAGTACTGATGTATGTTGAAAGCATAATACCAGAAAAGGTGACCCCAAAACTGATTTAATAATATAACGTTATAGACACTATCGGGCGAGTGCCTTCTCATATCATCGGAGCAATTAGATTTTCCATTAGTAGGCGTTGTTTATTGTAATCCGTGTGGACAGAGTAATTAAAGTGTCAAGCAACTCACCAGTCAACACACATCTAATTTAGTTTGCGTTACCTGAAACATAAATATAAACTTTAGTCTGTGAACAATAAAATCATCATAAGTATTTTTCTACATGATGTGGTTGATCAATGATCATTTAAACGGGCTTTAACTATAGTGCGAAGTGGGAACTGTTTGTTACGAATAGCAGCCTTTACAGTGTTTTAGGTGCCTGGCGACAGATTTTTCTACTTACGGATGTTATCGAAGCGAGCGCACAATTACCACGCAAATTGTAAATGGACAATAATGATAATGGTATAGTGATACAAGGGTGCGTTAATATGGTAGGTACTTTATATGTTAGACCATTTTTTACAAGGTATATCTATCTTTTTTTTTTTTTATGCCTGATAGGTTAGCCTTTGACCACTATCTCACCTGATGGTAAGTGGTGATGTGGTCGAGGATGTTGTTCAGACTAACCTAGAGTTACTGGCTTTCAAGGACAGCTGCCGGAACACACCGTTAGGTGCTTGGCGACAGATTTTCAACTTGAGGGTGGTAGCTAGCCAGGCGGGCATTTGCAAAGTGCCCTACCACCATGCTGTACCACGGCTTAACGTGCCCTCCGAAGCACGGAAGCGCTCAGTAGTAATGTCACCAGCGGTCACCCATCCAAGTCATGACCACGGCGGACGTTGCTTAACTTTGCTGATCGATTCAGAATGGCTAAGCAAACTTGGCTACGAGCGCTTCAAAAACGAATATAGTTAACAATATACATTTTCGGTATAGACGCATATCCAACAACATAACACATACTGAAAAAATCGTTTCTTAATGTATCTAGAAGCTGCGCTCACAACCAAATTTTTTTTTCACTTAAAATCTATAGTACTAGTAATGCGGATTCCTAAGAGAGCGAGGCCCGGTTCGCACTTGATATGATGAGTAATTTACATAAACTAACTTATACGCTATACAGAGTTCGTGCAGATGTTCAGTGTTTATCCTTTAATTAACTACATATGTTTTATTTTTCTTCGTTAAGTAAATTATTATAAATCAATATTTGCAGCTGAACACACGATTTGTGATGAATGCACACCTATTCACAGGTCTACTTAAGTCTAGTATACAATTACTTACAGTGTTATCAATCTTGCTGCGGTAGAAAAGGTTTTTTAAATATGCTTGCACGTAAAAGTTCTATTACGTGGGCGTTACCTGTATGGAATGTGCTTCTATTCAAACACGTGTTTTTTGCTTTACAGTTTAGTCTTAAAAAGCTGCCAGCTGATTAGCACTAATGAGATTATTGTGTCCTTTAGAAAAACGGTGTAAAAATAACTAAAAATATCCTCGTTATTGTCGGCATAGTGCGATGTTCCAACGCAATGGATTGTATTTTATAAATCCTGCGCTCACTTGTACTATTCGAATATATTAACCATCGAAAATTTGGCTTGCTATATTGTAGCCTCATTTGGAATAATTAACTCAGCTCCGTAAAATATATCTCTAAAAAAGAACAACAAGAATAAATTAAAATATATTTTCATTAACAAAATTACAAGGCAAGGCAACACACATTTACTGAAGAGTTTTGCTTTCGGATTAATGAACGGCCGCCTTCCTTCCTCCCATTCGGTAAATCATGTCATTAAGATGTTAAGGAGTCCTTTAGTGTGCCAATTATGCAACCACACTCCACTTCCGGCATACGGTCTGCCCCTCGCCTCTGTGACTGGATTGCTTGCTTCCTGCGCGAGCGCACCAAACGCGTTCAATGTAACGGCGATGGCCGTGTCGCGCTCCATTTCAGGTCAATGCCGGAGTGGCACAGAATTCCGCTTTATCACCCACCATGTTTCTCCTGCATATCAATGATATGTTACTACTAGATGACTTAATTGTTATGCAAAAGACAATACAGTCCACAGGCGGTGCTTTGGACGATCTGAACCAATACAGACCGAGATCGCAGCCAATAAGGCAGACTGTCATCGCAGGGCTCTCCAGGGCGCTCGACAACACCTCAAGTATGACCTCGTGAATGCTCTCGTTAGGCTGCATCGTCTTACCGTCCGTATTATTGGAGGCAAGGAAGTCACTCACCACCTAACTGTCTTCTGCCGTATGTTCGATATTGAATGGCCTGAAGAGTTCTTTAATCTTATGCCTTCTTCACCATTCGGATCCCTAACAACTCGCTTCCGGCCTGGTATGTCATCCATATTCTTATCATGAACAAACACGTGACTGGTGGCATGCTGCTCATTGCATATCAGGCGTTAATATGTCTAAAACAGAAAAAGAAGACCCGTATGGAGTCATATCGTTGTCCGTCTGTCAAGACTCTTTTGCTCGGGAACGGTTTGAGTTATCAAGTTGAAATTTAACTACCATGTCAAGCAGGTAGGTACATCTACTACTACTAGGTAATATTTTATGTACGTACCGTTACGTACCGTCACATCTGTATCCCCTGAAGGGGTAGGCAGAGGTAACATAACACCTACATTGCAGCATCATATTTGGTTATTAGTATACAGTTTTATCATAGTAGAAAGATTTTATGTTTTATGTCACATTTTAGGTACTTCCCGATGATCTAGAATCACAACATTTGTCTATCAACAAATTCTCACAGAACAAGTAAAGTCCATATTCCGAAAACTTATAATTTGTATTGTTATCATATTTTTTATGTTACAAACTTACATATGATATTGATGAAATATTTTGGTGAAAAATAGTATTTTGTTTAATGCCGGTAGGCTACCTTTTGACTGTAATTACACCTGATTTAAAGTTGTAGAACTGTAATGAAGGGTGCATTATGTATCACATTTCGTGGCGGTACGGACCCCTCAGTGCGTAGGTCCGAAACGCAATTGGCTGGTTTTTTTAACTGTTAAGCTATCCTACGACTGCTATATTGACATCTGGTAAGTGATGATATCTTAATAGAAACAGGCTATATGCTAGAGTAAAACATGGCTCACAAGCCAAGTTGCTAAGAACATACTGCTAGGTTCTTAGCAACTGATTAACTCCTTGAGGCCTTGAGGAGACAGCAATCGTTATATTATTCAATCCAATAACGCGTGAGAAGACACCAATGTGCTGAAAATCAGCTACCTTTCCTATATAGCATATTTCGCAGAGGTTGCTTAATTTATGTTTTCGAAGATGTAATTTGTGTGTGTTGTCCAATTATGAATGCGGTACCTTTTGTCTGTAACCAGCTTAAGTCGACATTCCTTGACAGTGCAAGCACTGAGCCCGATCAAATAAATGTCGCGAGACCTATTCATTAAATATTCTTTGATACCGTCTCAAACTGTTCGCATGTAGAGTACATGCATAACATCAAGAGTGGAGGAAAACTGGATTAAAAATGATCATAGAATGTTTAAGAATATCTTTGCTCATTTGCTTCAGTTTTCTCCTTTCAGGTAAGTGTCAAATATATATTTTTACTCTCCTTACTTTTAAACTTGGAAACAGAAAAAAATTACAATACACCTGTTAAGACCTGTTTGTCGCCTTTTTTTTCATCAGTACTTCAGTACTAATATTATAAATGTGAAAGTAACTCTGTTTGTCTGTCTGTCTGTTACGCTTTCACGCCAAAACTACTGGACCGATTTGAATGAAATTTGGTATGGAAATAGTTTGAGACCCGGGAAAAAAACATAGAATAGTTTTATCCAACTGCGCAAAAAGAGGTTAATGTTTTTGCGCGATAACCGACATACGCGCGGGCTGAGCCGCGCCCGGAAAGCTAGTAAGTATATATTTATATAGGTACTCACAAGTTTTGTACAAAAATGTTTTAAAAGAATGTTGAAATATATTATAAACTAGCTTTCCGGGCGCGGCTCCGCCCGCGCGTGTGTCGGTTATCGCGCGAAAACATTAACCTCTTCTTGCTCAGTCGGATAAAAACTATCCTATGTTTTTTCCCGGGTCTCAAACTATCTCCATACCAAATTTCATTCAAATCGGTCCAGTAGTTTTGGCGTGAAAGCGTAACAGACAGACAGACAGAGTTACTTTCGCATTTATAATATTAGTACTGATTTATTAAAAACGTATACTAAATGCATACATACAGTGTTCCTCACTTTCTTTATATGTTTCATTGCTACCATATGTTATTTTTATTTTATTTTTGCCGATTGTGACGGAACACGCACGCGTCGGTAACCGCTGCCTATTACAAGTACATTTCTCCACAAGTGACGCACTGTACTGCCCATCACCCTGGTGGATGAGGCACGAAGTCTCACGGGCCCGTTCTTTCACCGGCACACAGTAATGCGAACATACATGCTTGGCACCCAGAGTTCTACTGCTACTATACCAAAGGCGTCCGCCACTGAGCAGTGCGTGCCGAAGTGAGCCTTCAAAAGGCAAAGTTTTGAACATTATTTTAGAAATAGTTTACTTACAGATAGGAATAATATGTATAATATTTAAGAGGGTTTGACCAATATCATAGAACAGGTAATAATATACCAATACTGTATCTGATCCGTAAGCACAATACCATACCATATTTCTCTCGGTAGAAAAAATCATAATACCGATCTAAATTTTGCTTAATCAAGCTTTGCATCTATATCCATCCATGTCAATATAAAATCTTTAAATACAGAAAAAATACTTTTTTCCGTTTTTATAAAGCTCATAATTTATTATAAAAAATTCGCTCACGTTGTTTAAAAAGTGCGTGATTCTGTTTAGATCACTCGAATGTGAAACGAGGTCTAATTAATAGCCTGTACTACATCTTCGACCACATCATCACTTACCATCAGGTGAGAAGTGGTCAAAGGCTAACCTATCAGACATAAAAAAAAACAATTGTCCTGCGCCCTGAAATTTTTCAAAGACTACTTTCCTTTTAACCTGGAACTTCTGCTCATTTGCCGCAGCCTTTCTGCCGTTGTGTGTTGCGTTTGTCTTCAGTTCTCAAGAAAGCAACAATTTGGCTCATTAGAAATACGTTGAATTTTTAGTCATCATAACAGTCTAGCGGCAACATTTGTACTGCAAACTGTATGTAAATGACAAGTAGTCTGAAAAATAATACAATCTAATTAGCGACGCTATGCTATTATCTAACGGACGGTATCTTTAGTATTTTTTTATATTTTGCACTAAGTAAAAATAATTTAAGCTCAACACTCACGGTCAATTAAACTGATCAGTTGAACTGACGTTGGATGTACCAAAAGCAGACCGTGAATGTGAAATCTTAAGTTGAATTTTTTAACTGACGGCAATCCACGGATTTTTCCGGGCGCTTCGTAGAACGATAACTTTAGTTCGTTAATATCCAGTGTAGCTCCCAGAAGTTGTGGAATTACAGTTGGGAATTTCAGTTCTTTAAGGCTAATTCCCAATACTTAAAAATAAAGACTGCTTGGGGCAGTATACATATATGAGATTAGCTGTTAAGCTAATCTCATATAATATGTATCTTGTTTCACAATATGGAGTCACAACTTCAAATATGTAGATATAGTAGTAGCTTGAAATATGTAGATTCGTCCGTTCAGAAATAAATACACCAGTCACTAGGTTCCAGTGTTTATTCAATTTAAGTAATTAATATTCTCTAATTAATTTAAGAAGTTATTAATATCTCTTTTTAAACAGTTCTTTTGCCAAACTTATTTTGAGTATTCTAGTTATTAAATGACAACAAAGCAACAGCAGTGTAGTGTACAATATCCTCTTTAGAATTCAAATCTATTATTTCAACTGACGCGGTGACTGATTGGCTAGCCAGATATATAGTAAAGCAAGAACACGCCCGACCCCGTCGATCGAGAATTGAAGTCAGTAACTCCAGTAAGTGGGGAAATCCTTTTGGCTTATGAGTAAATCTGTTTGTTGATCTGATCAGTTTGTATTAAACTGACCGTGAGTGTCGAGCTTTACTTGGTCCAAAATTAAATTCTTTATTTAGGTCCAAACTAAACAGTCTTTTAACGTTATACAATTATTGTTATCCAGCCAACTGCATAAACGACTACGGTGGGTGTAAGCCCATACATTGCGAGGTGCGTGCGCGCACAGAGGCGGGCTGGGTGTGCGGGCGGGTGCGCCGCGCCGACAACGACGCGCCCTACGCGAGCTTCCGCGGCGTGCCCTACGGCCGCCCGCCCCAAGGGAAGCGTAGGTTCCAAGTATGTTGCCATCATCACTATTCTGACGTGTTCATCAATGCGCATCAAATATTACAATTATTCTTTAACAAGACATCAGAATTAATATTATCTTCTGTTTTCTCGATTGCATATAGTAATTATAGATGAATTTGAATTATAACTTTAATCGTTTTGAAACGCTTACTGTACCACGCCTCGCCCATTAAACGGGGGAGGGGGGGAGAGAATCGTAGTTTTTCTTTAGTCGCTTCTATTTATAATTTTTGTCAAACACTTGCGTTCCATTATCAATACCAAGATTGTGATCAGTGTGTGACTAATATGTTTTATTTTTCACATGAGTAATTAACAAATTAATTTTATCGAATTTCTAAAACCTTTAAAATTGTATTACTGTATGGTATATGCACACAATATTTTCTCACGGTGTCCAGAGCTCTTGCAGTATTGCATCTGCCATAATTATATTAGTAATTTTATTTGATGTATGTATTTGTCATACCATACATTTGTAGAATTATTGCTGTTTTAAACAAAATATCAATGTCCGTTTTGGTTTGGCATCAATCCGCCGGATTTGTCACCAGCGACAAATCCGGCGGATTGATGCGCCTGTAAATTGCAGGCTTTATTCAACTAGAAACTCGAAACGCGAGTTCACATATGGGTCATATTCGCTCTGTTCTCCATTGCACGCTACTGCATTACCATATTCACTACGAGACTTCACTTCGGACTACGAGATGTGTACTCGTAACTAAAAATTGATAAATAACCACATCTCCTGTCTTGTTTGGTAGTCTGGCACTAAGTCGGTAATTTTGGATGGGATCATTACGTGGTCATATAGCTAGAAATATTCAAAAATCAAGACCGGTGTATTTATCTGGTGTTAATACTAAAAAAACTGCATGTAGACAGGTCGTACTTGATGGCTACATTAAAAGATTTTTTTTATTTGTTTCATGTAGGAATTGGAGCCAGTAGTACCATGGTATGGTTTATTTGACGCCACTGAAGACGCTCCAGCTTGTCCTCAATCCGACTTCGTGTACGGCCGTATTCCTTTGCAAACCAAAGGACAGAGTGAAGACTGTATCTACCTCAACGTACACGTACCTCTTAGCTACTTGCCCGAGTATTCTAGTTCTAGTGACAATAAGCTGCTGCCCGTACTCGTGTTCATTCACGGAGGAACCTTTCAGAGCGGGGCGGGCCTCACTGACCTTTGCGGCCCCGAATACCTAATGAGCAGACCTGTTGTTTTCCTTTCATTTAACTACCGGTAAGTTTCTTTGAGGAAGGAAACCTTCGGATAACTTCTTTTAATTGACTGATTGATTATACTTCAGGTTGAACGTCTTCGGCTTCTTATCATTAAATACGAAAGAAATACCGGGAAATCAGGGTATTCGCGATATGGTGACACTTCTCAAATGGGTCAAGAATAACATACAAGCTTTTGGGGGTGATCCCAATAACGTCACAGTGATGGGACAGAGCGCTGGCGCTTCAGCTGTTCATATTTTGAGTTTATCTGATTCAGCCAAAGGACTTTTCAAAAGGTATAAAACTGAAAACTGATGTCCGTGTTGATCATAGTGAACAAATGTTCACATCATTTCTCTAAATTGGGTTTGCCGTTGTGCTTTTTATGTTTTAGGATCATTTTGACGAGTTGTTCAGCTGTCCCAACATTTTTCACAACATCTCGTCAGTATGCAAAGGATGTAGCCAGTATGTTCCTGCGTGAACTCGGAATCAACTCCACAGACCCAGTCTACATTCACGATCAGCTGACCAAAATACCCCTTTTAAGAATAATGGAAGCCAACGTTGCGGTGCAATACAATACAGGCTTTGCATCTTTTCATCCTGTTGTAGAGACGAAGTTCCCTGGAGTCACGAGAATATTGCACAAGGATCCGTTGACTCTCATAGCAGAAGGAAGGGGAACAGAATATCCTGCAATAGTGAGCTTCACAAACAATGAGATGGATTTTGCTAAATGGATATTTGTCCGTAAGAACGTTCAAGGTCTACTTAAAGAAGATCCGACGGCGATTGTAAACCCAAGATTGACTTACAGCTTGCCTAAGGATGAAATTTGGAAAATAGCAGCAAAAATCTATAAAAAATACTTCAATGGAGGACCACCTACTCTAAAACAACTTATGACGTACTATTCTGACATGCAGTTCAAGCACGCAGTATTCAAACTGGCGCAGTGGCGTGTAGCCACGGGTGGAGCCCCGTTATATGTGTACGAGTACTCCTACGATGCCTTATACAGCCCCTTGAAGGCCGCCCATTGGGTGAATTACACAGGGGCTGCACACTTGGATGACGTAACTTTCGTATTCCGCATCAACTCCTTGATGGGCGATTACATTACCCAACCTCCAAAGTCCAAAGATGACTACATGAAAGGTTGGATGGTGTTTTTATTTACAAATTTCGTTTCCTGTGGGTATGTGTCATTTGGTATTTTTAATAAACCATTAAATGCTTGCAACTTTGGTGGCGTGATATGTATATAGATATAGCCATTGGTATTTAACTAATTATAATAACTAAATACATATTATACTACTACTAAATATATATTATATAATGTGTTACCAGTCAGTTGCAACCACTGGTTTAATGGGACTTAATCTGGCATTTCAGATGTATTTAAATGATTGATATAAAAACTATTATCACACACTACGGCCTCTGCAATAATGTACTAATCTCTTTCTCATAAACATGGATGGAAATATTGTCATTATTTTCGAAAAAATAACATGCGAAGTATCTAATTTACAGAAAAAAAAAATTCAATTGCAGGATCGTTTTTTGAATTTAGAACATTACAATGCTCCAGCAATGTTGTATGTAAACGGCGTGCTGGGGTTATTAAATACTTATTGATTGGATTTATTTTATTCCATTCCTGGCATATAGTCTCTTTGCTTAGTACAAATTGCGTTTATGTGGCTGTAGGTATAGCCATAAATGCGTATACTTTTCGTCACAGCACAGATGATAAATTGAAAATAGGCGACAAAGCTGAAAATTCGCCTTGATTTGTGATTTACATACTTAATAGATAAAATTTAATAATTAAAATGAATGTCAAGGTTCAGAGAGTGCAATGGAGGTTGATTGTACTCCACCAGATTTAAGATCAGAAGCCACATTGGCAATGGAAAACTTGCTTCCATCGAAGTCAAAAGAAAGTATGTTTTATTTCCCTGCATTCTTTTGAGAAAAGTACTATACATATATGCCTCGGCGGAAATGGCAATTGCCTATCTCGTATAAGTGAAGTCCTCGCCTACGGCTTGGCCTTATCGGCAAGATCATACTCGCCCTGCAATTGCCCATTTAACGGCCTCTGCAATAATGTACTAATTCGCCGAAAGCGGTTTAAAAAATTTTACTTGAGGCGCCTGTCAATGTTCTGCAATTACCTTCACTGAGGTCAGACAGAAACACATATGTATATTTTTAATGTTGTTAAGTTTGCAATAACTCCTACTAGGCGAATAACATTACAAAATAACAAATTAATTTTGGACGGGGGTTCGAATCCCGCACATGACTATAATTTTTTCTCTCGTAAATTTGTAATGTTGTAACATATGTATATTGCTTACTATAGTGAATAGAAGAACAAGAAGACGTGAAAAATGTGAAATCGGTTTTGAAATGCAAAGAGAAATGGGTGATCACTGGAAATTTTTACAATGAGCCCAAATTGAATTATTTGAAGGTGAATTTAATAATTTTCTATTAATTTATTTGAGTCGTGTCATTCTTTTCAGAAAACCACTGTGTAACAATAACCTAGAGTTATGGCCACCGGTTGCAAAGGGAAACATTATTTATAACGAGATTGTGGAACCATTCCAAGTCATCATGCAAGGGCCGACTAAAGAACAATCAGATATGGTAGCATTTTTCGATAGCATCGATCCTCAAGTCAGGTAATCTGAATTTCACCACTGACACATCTTTAAGTATTTTGAATATTTTTTTCCGGTTTTCAACCTTAGCCTTCACATTAGACATAGTGTATGGTATACCACATAGTTTAACCAGATGGCATGCCTCGTCAGCAAGTTTTCGTCTAGGTGGATATCACGAAGCAATACCGTACAACATTGCAGCAAATAAAATGACTGGTTAGTACTGTGGAGACACTGCAACTGTAATAGGCTGGCGTTATTGTTACCTTCAGACGAGCGACTTGTCCGTCTAGTCGTATCATAAAATAGAGATATTGTGAGCCAATTGGGCTAACACAACTTAGTCAACCAGACTTACACAAATGAAAAGTTTCAAAATCTCGAAATATAAAACATTGAATTCTGTTTTAGGAACGTCGATATACGCCTGAACGCCGGATGGGATTAGTTTTGATCGTTTCAAACGGAACTTAATCAGGATCCTTCAATATAATATTTTTTAATAGCATAAATACCTACATATTTGTTAGTTAGAAGGGTGCTAGCGTTTGGATGTAGCACCTGTATCATCAGTCCGAAAATGAACAAGATATTTATACTCTTGTAGAGGCTTATCTCAAGCGCAAGCTGTGGAGCCATGGAACGTTGAAGTAGTACTCGTATATAATGAGAGGAATTGCGCTTGAATAAAAACGACGTTTGCATGAAAAACGAAGTTAACTCATGTGATGTGTGCCTTAGTTGTTTTAGTTTTGAAATAAAAACTATAGATCCTGCATAAATTGTTTTGTTTGAAAAGTTGTTACATTAAAAGTGTTGTTTGTAAATCTATCACCAATAAATGAAAGTCGCACAGAACATTTTAAAGGATTTTCGTCCACCTTGGAGAATATATTAAAGAACATTTTTAAATGCAAATAATAAAAGAAAGCAAATGACTAAAGAAAAGTCAATAATTAAGGGTCTTGCGATATAATGTGAGGAAAGACGGAAACAGAAAAGTTTGAATAATATTGCGTCCTCCTCTCTTTTAACATGTTGTACTCGAAGAACGTGTTATTTTTCTGTCTTTCAAGGACTGCTGCCGGAACACACTAAGTTAAGTGCTTGGCGACAGATTTGCTATTTGAGGGTGGTAGCTAACCAAGCGGGCATTCACAAAATGCCCTTCCACCATGCGGTGAAGCTCAAGCCGGTGGGGACCGAACCAGGGACCTGCCGCAGGTCAGTCCATGGCTATAACCGCTCGGCGATAGTTGTTTCAAAAACGTATAAAGTTTTACTGAAACCTAACACCCCATTTCACGTCTCTACCCAGTCACGGACCCGCAGTAGTTTTGTATTATAAGTCATTCAATCAACCATGGCTTTGAATTTTATTTATATTGATAAAAATAAAATATTATTAAAACTTAGCTTCTTCAGGGAATTTAATTAAAGAGCAGTTTTGCTACTATATACACTACACGAGATCTAGATTCTATTGAACGTTTTATATAAATATATATATTATCTAGTGTTATCAGCACACAGCTGCTCCAAAAACTTTATTGTTAGAATGGATTTATTCAAGTGGCCGAGCGTCGAGTAGGGGAAGTACATTTTGCAAATGGAATATGGAGTCAGTTCGTGTAGTTATATAGTTATTGTGGTGTGACGGCAATAACAGTGCGGAGCTGTTATCAGACGAGTGGGCGATAGAGGGGTGATGGATTCGATGAGCGACACGATAACAGATAGAACTTTCGTGTACTTGTAAATAGAAAACTTTTTTTGTACATACAAGTCAATTTATCTAGGTGTACATTTATTTTAGTAAGTATGGATAAAAAAATATAAGACCTGTCTGATTCTGAGTTTTGGACAACGAATGAGATAGATGAAAAAATAGTGCCACTAGATTGGATAAGGTAAATTTTAATATATCAACAGATACAGTAGTACGCATGAACGTAGTACCAAAGACGTTAAAGTTGAACTGACATTCAGTTCTACGTATGGTTCGAATGTTCGCACCATCTTTGATGTCCTAATAATATCAAATTGTGAAGTTTATACCTAGACCTTTTTAAAAATATGACTTATTTATTCTCACTTTCCCTCTGAGTCCATTGCAATATCTTTAGGAATAAAATCCTCTCTGTTCATTACTTGTTAACTCTTAAACTACCGACCCTATCTTTATGGATTCTCGCATGTCTGAAACGGACAATGAAACATAATATAATAATATATGTAATATGTATACAGTTTTGCATCAAAATGTAATAGATGATTGGTTTAATGTGTAGCATCACAGTTGACTCCTATCATATATAAAGTCACGTTCAACTTTGGCATAATTATTTATGTAATTACCATATAATGGTGTGACAAGACAACAATGGAATGCAAAGAAATCAAAAATGATACAATTTTTCCTTTTTTACGACTTTTCGCTACTACTTACCTTCGCAATCCTTTATCTGACCTTGCCGATTTATGCAAAGCTACAATATAATAAAGTTGGATATTAAAGCTTTTGTAACCGATGACACACGTCATCGATACCGTGCAATCTCACCAATTAATACCAGTATTGAGCTTTGTTCGTACACGGATCGACGCATCCGAATACACATGCTGGGAGCTGGTGAGTATACCAATTTGTTGCCATTTGAACACAATAATGATGATTATCAATTCATGATATTAAAAATCATAGAGTTAAAACTTTTGCATTTATCAATTCATTCTTCACTTATTTGGAATTTATTAACTACAGTCAAGAAAAGTCCTTTAGCACCGTGAACTAAACCTATAAGTTTTGGTTATGTAATAATTATGAGATGATAAATCTTCTTTCTTATATCATTTTAATAGTAAATTGTGTATGATACTACGATAACAAAGATACGTTACGTAACAGGTTAAGATGAATATATCAGTAGCAATTTGACTGGAGATTTCTGCGTTACCTGCTTAACATTTATGATGTGCATCACTTATCAAATTCAGAGGTTAAAAGCATAATCAATAAAATAATAATTCTTTAAAGGTATATTATTATAAATTTAATATAACATTTAATTTTCAGAAAATATAAGTCAATCCTATGCAAATGTGAAATATGCGGTGGAAAATAATCAGTTTGTGCACCGCCCTGATAACAGTGACAAGTGCTCATATACTTACAGTCGATAACGGTTTTATTATAAATGCACCCGAAAATGTGCCTATCAATCTAGAACATCATAATTACAACATATATGAAAATGGAGATCCAAACATTACAAATAGTACGGAATCCGAATTAATTGAAAGTTCTAACAATACTGAAATTGAAACTTGTGTTAGCTATAACAGTTCGGAACTAGCTTCAGGTGAATGCTCTAACAGTACGGAATTCGCATCAACTGAAAACTTTAACAGTACTGAAAATGACTCAAGCGAAAGCACTCTCAGTACAGAATCCACACCAAGTGAAAACTCCAACAATACGGAATTAGAATCAATTGAAAGCGCAAACAGTACAGAACATAATTCAAGTGAAAACTCTGACAGTACGGAACCCGCACCAAGTGAAAACTCTAATAGTACTGAATTCGAATCAACTGAAAGCTCTAACAGTACAGAACATGATTCAAGTGAAAACTCTAACATAACGGAACCCGAATCAAGTGAAAATCCAAACAGCAAAGAACCTGAATCGAGTGAAATCCCTAATAGCAGGGAATCTAGATCAATCGAAAAACCTGACATTTTATCCGCAGAAGGTCAAGGACCTTCTGACGGTAGCTCCGGTGAAGGCATTTTTGTAACTGAAAATGGAAACACAGCTGAAGAACTGTGCAATACGTCTGAACTACACGTGCAAACATTAAACGGATGTGTCAAAGGTTACACATGGCAGGGGACTGCAGACATCATCGGCTTTTTTGATATACCATATGGCAAGATTGAAGGACCATTCGATGTACGTTTACATTAAAGTATTGTTTTATAGATGAAATTATAGTTATTTTAGTATGCAGGTTAATTTGACTGTTTCTTTTACAGGCGCCTATTGCAGCGCCTTCCTGGTCGGACGTTCACGATGCTGAAAACCACACCAAGCATTGTCCTCAACTTCATAATGACGAATACGTAGGTGAAATGGACTGTTTAACTTTAAGTATCTTTACGCCGAAAGAAAGGGGAAATGTCAGTGTGCTTTTCCATATTTATGACGCTTATTCCCAAAGTAAGAGCGCAGATCCAATGATATATGGCCCGGATCACCTTGTCCCAAAAGGAGTTATTCTAGTTTTGCCCAACTTCAGGGCTGGTCCAATGGGTTTTTTATGCATGCGAAATGAAACAGCTCTAGGAAATGCTGGTTTGAAGGACTTATCGCTAGCCTTAGAATGGGTTAAAGATAATATACATTTCTTTGGTGGAAATCCAAAGAATATTGTGGTGAGTGGTGATGGAGAGTCTGGCGCTCATGCGGGTTGTATGGCGTTGTGTTCCAGCTCCAGTTATTACATTAACAAAGTAATCACTGAAAGCGGATCCGCACTATCTCACTTAGCTCTAGACAGAGACCCGATAGGTACAGCAACAGAATTAGCTGAAACTATAAGAAGTGAACTATCTGGCGACGGAGTAATTTATAACAATACATTCGAAGAAGTAGACTTGGGTATTATCATAAAATTAGCCAAAAATATGAGATTTAATCCATGTTTAGAGTATGGCACGGAGCCTTTTATGAATATAACTCCATGGGAAATGCTTCTGCATAATAAAGAAAGAGATACTACTTTCATGATTGGATCAGCCACTTTCGCAGGGGCGCAGGAGGCTGTAGACGCCACAGACAATTTTTTCGAACAATTCAATGCAAATTTTAGTAAATTTCTCCCAAAAGACTTAGTTTTTAGTAATGATGAGGAGAAAGAAAAAATTGCGCAGCAGTTGAGGCGACAATATTTTGGAGAGCATAACATTAACTCGAGCCACGTAGAGGAGTTGTCTCTTTGGTACACGGACGCTTCGTACTTAGGACCAAGCATTCGTCTGGCTCGGCCATTGGTACGCGTTGGTGCAAAAGTCTATTTGTACGAATTTGGATTCGTAGGCAGTTTAAACAGAGAGCTGGAGGCAATGAGCGATGCGGTGCCAGGAGCCGTGCGCAGCGACATAGTGGGCTATCTATTCCACAAAGATGAGACGACGGTTAAGGAAAACACGCCAGAGGAGCGCATGATCAATCTGATGGTGGATTTATGGGTCAGCTTTATAAATAACGGGTACGTGTTCTTCTTGGATAATATTGTTTTTTTTTACCACGTTTTAATAAGTCGCTCACACTAAGTTTGTTTGTCTGTCGTTCCGGGTAGAATATGCAACTCAAATTTTGACCACTTGCCGATTAGTTTTATTTTTTTAATTAAATTTCTAATCTGGGCCCAAATTAATATTCAATAGTGATTAAAGATGTAACTAATACTAATATTAATAAGCCATTTTTTATCTGATGGGCTTTTAGTCTGGTCAATTTAGACAATTGAAATAAAGAAAATTCCGACAGAGCCAAATATTGGTGGAGAGCTGAGGTTTACCATTACAAATAATGTCTTAAAAATCCCCATCGATCCTATGTGTGCAACAAAACTATTCGGGGTCAAAGGTCAAAATTTGAAGTTTCTTGGATTTTTCTCGAAAATAGTAGATTTTATCAAACAAAACCTCAAACCAAAGTTGTAGATCTTAAAATTATCTACAATCCATGGTACCCCAGACAGGTAGATGACACGAGTAAGAATAAATCGTTATGGGCACAGGTGAACTATCCAAGTGAAAAACTAATAGAATGGAGAACTACCCTTGTTGATTCATATTGGAAACAATACGTTCCTTTTCTATGATAGTTTCGTAAAAGGTGAGAGTTGCCCCCCAAAATCACAACAAAAATTCGGGTCGGATTTTACCGGACCACAACCCTAATAAAGCATACAATTTGCTGCTTGCTTCATCATTCTACGACTCGATTATATGTTGTTTTGTTTATTTTATTTTATTATTAAATACAGCGTTACCAAAATATTCGTCTCCTACAACACTATATTTTATTACCTTCTTTGAGAAGTTATTATATTACAATATGGAGTAGTATATTTGTTTAATATTCGGACGAAAAACCGAAGACTGACACGCCCTTAATCGCCTCATTGAGTTTAGTTCTCTTTAGCAAGAACACTTTTGTGTGGGGACCGGACGCCCTCTTGACTGATAGTGGTCACCATTTTGTTACTTTGTAAGGTAATGCAATTCATGAAAATTTTCTTTTTCGACAATTTCAGAAAGCCAACCGCAGAAAACATTGAATGGGTCGAATTGAAGGAAACCGAGGACTCAAAAGAAGAATGGCTGCTGATACAATCTGAGACGAAATCGATGAGGGGTGTGCATTTGGATAGGTTGCGGCTATGGACGACCGTCTACGACGAGCATTTCATCGAGAACAATGCCGACGGTCGCTACCAATCCTCTCACTGCCTCGCCCTCCTAACTCTACTTTTCACTTGGATAGCAAACAAATTAAATTACTACCAATGAAATACAGTTCAGTGATGCGCGCACCTCACCCGACGACCGTCTATTGCTAAAGGAATACGAATCTAATTGGAGCCAGGTACCTATAGCTCCTACTGTAATATTATTGCAAGTGGTACACTGATTAATAAACAATATAAGCAAGACACAATCGTTTACTTTCGGCGTTGCTCACGGTATCCGTACGAATGTTTATATTAAGTAATAGAATGTTTTGGTCTAGGCTTCCGAAATGGTCGGAAGCCGTCGCTGTTCAATCGAGTGACGACGAGTGGGGAAGATGGACTCACCGGTTCGGTCTCCCAGTTCGAGCAGCGGTTGTTTACTGTCGTTGGTGTCAGTGGGGCTGTGTGTCAACCTGTTGTGTGCGGGTGGTGTTTGGGGTGGCGATAGAGGCGGGCGGGCGCGTGTGCCCCCGCGGCCTTTCCGCCAGGTCAGAAGCACGCAGGGCGCGGCTCGAGGGTACTTCGCCCCCCGGCCGCCGCACTATGCCTTCCTCGGGCTCCCGTACGCCCGCGCGCCCACGCCACAACACAGGTTCAAGGTCAGATACATTTGTAGATACCGTCTATCCTATTCTCCCTGTAGATGCTATCTGATGCTATTGAGGTCGCTTCGACGAGACTCGTTAAAAAAGCTCTTGTAATATATATAAAGCTTTACAGAGGGGTGGCACTGACAACGATGGCTATCGCAAATGAACTGTTACCTTGATGAGTTAATTAAATTATCGGGCGGCGGCGTACTCAATTAATGTAGGTGTGATTTACTAAATAAAATGTCATCGTCTTATGAATAAAAGCTAAGCCATTGTATAATTAAACGGATAGAAGTTGTATTCAGCGATCGGCAATGATACCTAATGTTTAATAAACCGACTTTCTATTCTGAACAAGATTATATTATATTACAATTTGTTGAAGTCAGCTAATTATGTTTATTGAAGTCAACTAACTATTTTTATTGCTTTTTTAGAGAATGAACACAATTTATAAATATTTTTATTTATAACCTCAGGCTTCATCTCAAGCATTTTTATTTATAACACCAGGCTAACCTAAAATAATATTTTTATTATAGGTTAGCCTGCAAGACATCTTCGACCACATCATCACTTACCATCAGGTGAGATAGTGGTCAAAGGCTAACTTCTAAGCAATAAAAAAAATAACCAGTTCTGCGTATACACAGAAATAAATAGAATAATTGGGATGTTATATCGTAAATGGCAGCAGTCCTTGAGAGCCAATGCAATTACAGGCACATGAGACTTAACTAGTGTCTCAAGGTGACGGGCGCAGTGCAATTCGTGACTTGTGCCGAAATGCATCTGTTATAGGCAGAGATTATCCGCTAAACACCAGATGGGCCTCGAGCCTGTCCCGTCACAATAACATAAAAAAAACTTAAGTGAAGAAATCTCACGAGCAATCTGTGCTGTACTAAAAAATACATATTTATCTGCAACAGAATATCTACATAAAGTAGAACGAGAAGAAGGGAATCCCCATTTCCCGGCGTTCAAGGCAAGTTCATCGACTTGGTGCGTCATCGTCATCGATGGCGTAGCCTCCACTCGACTACACAAGTGAAAGTACCTACTGCATAGTTGAGTCTAAGTACCGCTATGACAATGTATACACATTATGCATAGATATACGGAGTCTGGGTATTTCATGAAGGGGCCGATGCAGATACATTACGAGCTTGTAATGGCAAACGAAACAAAACCTGAAGCGCGCTGCAGGTGGCGCCTACGACCTTTTGTATTCGTATATCCGAAGTGCGCTAATTACTTTTCATAATACGATTAACAGATTATATTATAGATACGTTGGTATTGCCATCTTGTTAATATCTCCGAAGCCGCTTTGTTAAGCATATAAAAGTTTTAAGTAGAAACTTATAATTTTATTGATAATTACACGTTAGTCAACTACCTATATGAAAATGTATAATTGTGGTCAACGTCGTTTGTATCGCCATACCTTGAATGTTTGTAATACATTTTAAATTGTGTGTACTGTTTTTTTAACTTTATTAAACAAAATACTATGAACTATATTAAACAAAATACTAAGAACTACAGCTACTACAATAAAAGCATTTAGACAACCTATAAGTCATATAGCAGACTCATAGGCAGTCCAAATGCTCCAGCCCACTTCCAGTGTTCTGTTGATTGATCAATGATATTAAATTTCCAACACGAATTTGTTAAGGATGTACTCGTAATTATCACATTGTAGCGACAGTTAGATGTTCCTAATTCGTTATAGTAGAGGAGTCCCAAACAAAAATTAATACCCGTTGATCAAGCAATTTGAAAAGCCTTTTAGCACGGAGTTGTTGACAAAACGTACACGTACATAACATATATATTTTCTGATTAAGAGGATTTAACCCTCAAACTAACCTAACATCAGAGAATCGATGGTGATATAGAGAACAATGTGCTGATAAGCTTGTCTTTTCTCGATCGGTGTACCATTACGTAACGAAAGACACTTTTTACAGAAACAACTATGCAAAGTTTAAATTTCGCTTTAGAGTTGATTAGCGTTTTTACCTTTTTTGGTCGAGTGGTGTAGATTGGCACCTTGGCATCACACGGTCCTGGGTTCGATGCCCTGGTCTCGATAGTCATTGTTGAATTTTTAGTACTTTTTTGGTTGTGATCCTCGATCTGTGCCTGGTAGACGATAATATACTCGCTTCCTATTAACGAAGGTACAAGATTTGGGGGATACAAAAGTGTGATGACTGATGACATATATTTTTCCTTACTTCTGATTGGCTGGCCTATAATTATATGGCAAGATCACTGCGCTGCTATTGGTAAGTTAAGGCGAAAGGTAAGGCAAGTTGATTTGGTGCATTTAGCGGTCGCTCGCGCGTCCACTATTTAGCAAGATATTTTTTTTATGGGATAGGAGGGCAAACGAGCAGGCGGCTAACCTGATGGTAAGTGATCACCGTCGCCCACAAACATCCGCAACACCAGAGGTCTCGAGGAAGCGTTGCCGGCCTTTAAGGAGGGTATATTTTTCAATTTTTTCTATACCCAAAATGGGTCATATGTATAACTTCATAAATATGTATTTAAGATCTGCATTTACACCACATATGATAAAATAAAGTTACTGTTTGGAAATACTTCACCTGGCAGCTGGTTCCATAATATGGCAGTGCGAGGTAGAAAATGCCGTGAAAATCGCAAGGTTGTGGACTGCCAGACGTCGACATGAAATTGATGAAACATCATGCTTTGTCGGGAAGTCCGGTGGCGAAATTGCGCAAAGCCAAAGGGTCGAGCCGACCGGAGAGAACTTGATAAACATATGCATGAGTTTGAATCAATAGACAGCACGCACCGTACCATTTACACCGTACCTTATTTCCTGATCATGTTTGCGAGCAAACGATGTTGGTTTTCGACTCAACTAGTAGTTATGTTTTATTAGACGCAAATAGCTTTAACTCTCATAGTTAATCCTTATTTCATATATGCTGTTCGAATAAATGGACCATACTTGGTCGTCCCACCTAGTGGATGCGGCTGCTGCTAGTAACTATGTATTTAAATCTAACAGAAAAAAAACCGTCATCATCATCATGTCATAGTTTCGAAATTTTATTCCAATTTACGCCAATAACTATTCCATAATTTTAGTAGATATTAATATATATTTTTTTCCTTTTTTTTGTTTTGTTTAAGATGCTCTAGCCCCCTATAATTAAATAAGTATATTTAATCTGTGCATTGTTTCACAAACGCTTTTTATATTTAGGTAATACTATATATAGGTAGGTATTTAGAGTTAGTTATTTAATTTCTTCGTAATAACGTAAGCTGTGCTAATCATTGAGAGGTGGTATGTTGAGTTATGTTTGAATAGTATGTACGTTTAGGTTTTAAGTTGTTTAAAAAATATATATAGATATTTATTTAATATAAACCTTTTTATTTAAATCCATTTCTCTTTTTATATAATTTTTTTCATAATTTAGATATATTATATATATATATATTATTTGGTAGCCACCTGCAAGCAAGGGTGTATCTGAAAACCAGCGCCGGATGTCTCAGACGTTCGGCATTTTGCTGAGATATTACCTTTTTGGCAGCACCTGAACTGTTTATATACCTGCTTGGTTTTAAGTATTAAAATGTATAAGTTGAAGTTAATGTGTGCCAAATAAATGTATTTTCTTTCTTTTTCTTTCCATGAAAACATTCGTACGAACTAAGACAATAACTGACCCACGTCTGGTACCAAACGAATTTTATACACCTCTACAAAAATAGACTGAAATCTCGGTACTTCATAATTTCCAAATCGTTCAGTGTGCTAATTCTAGCATATTATAACTAACAAAATGTACTTGAAACCTGCATAGCAAACTTTAAAACACGTGTCACAGGATATATTTGTTTCAAAGCTTAACACGCTATACTTTCGCTAACAAGGGTGCCTGAAAACACCTTGTTTTTGTGTTTTGCCCTTACCATTATTCTTCTATCTCTTCTTCTTTGCCTTAGCTCTTGTTTGAAACTGGAATTCATAAGAACTGGCTGCTAGAACACATCGTTAGGATGCTTGACGGTTAAATCGTAACAACTTACTACGCAAAAAATTATAGACAATATTCGACGACCTATCTAACGTATATACCCAGTAAGTATGCAGTATATACTATACTATAAGAAAGAATCTTGAAATGTACGCATACATATAATAAAAAGTTAGATAGATATTATTAGATGGAAATAAAGCGGAAACTAATTTGATCGGCGTAATGGTTCGGACAGGAGTAGAGGGATGAGTTACCAACGTGATCCATCATTGTCAGCTGTTCGGAGATTCTCCAATGTTATAATGGAAGGGTTCACGTGGAACGTACTTATATTTAAATAAGTGGCACGGATTTAACCTAGCGACAAAGTAGCCGATTCGTTGGTTTGTGTGTAAACAACCATTCGATAAAATATTACATACCAAATGTGTTCCTAGGTAAAAGCAACGTCGCGATTTGGAATCACTTTCGGTTCGAACCCCGGGTTGGACAAGCTATTCTATAATGACAAGTAGTGTGTAATAAGCAGAGATCGGAATAGGTAGAATGATTTAGGGTCAATGATCTCGAACGTATATGTTAATATGGATAAGCCTCCCAGATTTCGGAATTTTAAATTAATTCTTTTTTTTTCCTTCTTCATATCAAAAATATTACATGGAGGCGTAAGGTGAGTAATATATCAATATGAGCATTTTTTTCTGTATAACTTTTAATGCTCTTAGAGCGCCATTGGTGACCGGTATTTTACAAATCACAAGATTCAAGTTTTTATAGTACATTGTCCGCTGGTTCAGCCAGTTATATATCGGACTTCAGAGCTGCGGGTACCGGGTTCGATTCCCGATGGAAACACTAAGTTTCTCCCCATGGAACATTTGTGTTTCTGGTTCTGGGTGTAGTTGTGTACCCGGCACCGATGATACAAGTGTTTGAACTAAGTGCGGGGCTGTGAGAGTGAATGCGTTTGTTTTGTTTCTCGTGGAAAATGTTTTCTCCCATCATAGAAAATGTCCCGAATTTGCATATAGCAACTCACCAAAGATTCAAATCAGTCAGATGATTTTTTTGGAAACGCGCATGGAGAGCAGACAAAAGCATAATGAATTTACAATGTTAGAAAATTGATTCTGTTAATTTTCAAATAGTTACTGAAGTAGTTACTAAATCACTATTTTAATAATATTATGTAACGCAATCCCGTGAATATCGGAACTTTCCGGAAAAAATGGCATATCTATGTTATGACAACATGATCTAAGTACGTAAAATCATTCAGCCTATTCCGATCACTGGTAATAAGTTCACCCAAAATGACGCGTGATCAAATATTGTTTTTTTTGACATGATTCGTCGCCTTCAACGTCAAGTAGATGTGAAATAAGTTTGTCCACAATTACGTGGTATCAAAACAGCGAAACGTGGCTGTTTAGACACCCCTGCCGACCCCTTCGGGTAATACAGGCGTGCCGATATGTTATTTTTGTATGTATCAAAAATATCTCAAACAATTCCGAATTATTTTGTGATCCCAAGCCAAGACTAAAGTGTATATCAGGAGGCGGGTGCGGAAACAGCGGATATGAATAAGGTAATACGCTTCCCGACTTCTCTTCCTAAATTGCACAATAGAGGCACTGTGTATATCGATGTTTAATACATTTCAGACTGGAAAGATGTTGGTGCGGTTTTTGAATGTCATCGATGATTTAGAATTCACCAGTAACTAAAAAATCATCGGCGACTGTGATATCAATGATATTCATCTGTTGTATTTTTGAAATGTTGAATGTCATATTCAGGGCCTGTTTCAGAATGTTCGAGTAAGTTCCGGTTTTACTACCCAGATCATATTTTATAAATAAAACACTATCTTTGCGTTTCACAGTCATCGGTTTAGCCTATCCATCGGTTAAAGCTTGAAACGCGCTGCATGTTAACTGTAATTTTTATGATTCAGTTATTTTATGTGTTGCATAGCAACCCGAAACTATATTAGGACATTCTGAAACGGGCCCTAAGTCTATCAACCCGCACAACTGTCATAGTTGCTTTATTAATAGACAAACTTATGATATGGTTCCATACATTTTACGTAGCATATATTTGTTATCTATGTAATTACCGTTTTTCTTATACTACGTATTTGACGCACTCAGATGCGCCACTAATCAGAGTAATTAGCATATACTATCTGAAGCAATTTAACACTAGTTTAAAGTTAACTGACAGTTGAAGGCAGCATTTATAGCTAATATATAATAGCTGCGCCCCGCGGTTACACCCGCGTGGTGATGGATGATGATGATAAAATTTATGATAATGTGCTAATCCATTATCATACATTATTATTTACCTCCATACCATACATTGTTTTATATGATTTGTATATGGCTTACGCAAATATGAACATGTTTCCGATTTCCGTAATAAGCTCGAGTGGCTCCCTATATTCGTCGTCGCCGGAATGCTCATATATTATCTCTCATTTACAGTATTCTGTTCAATACTTTATCCCCGCTACCTAAAGGAACAATTTAAATTTCTTCATTCTACCCATTTTCTGTCGTTACTCTCATTAGAAAACTTAGCGCTATACAGCAGTTATTTATGTATACAATTATTAAGACCATAAGAAACCCCGCCCAATATTTTGACCTATACATATACCTTCTATTGTTTATGGATTCTCTGGAAAAGATCGCTCTGAGAGATTAGACCACCCATTGATACACTCGTTTTTAATTTATGTTATAGTAATAAGTTTAATGTTGTTATTATGGTGTTTTCAATAAAGAGATATCTATCTTGCTATCTATCATACCCAATTTCATCAAAATCGTTCCAGTCGTTTGAGGGTGAAGAAGTAATGAACAAACAAACACGCTCACAAACGTTTGCCCTTATAATATTAGTTTGAATAGGATCAATTTGTTACTACCGAATATGCATTAGAAAGAAATTCTATTTTTTTATAGTATATATTTTATGTTGTCTTAGGTTTTCGCGATTGTTGCACATGGTAATTACACAACTTTAAACGGTTTAAATCGCGTATATTTTTCATTATTTTATCCCGACGTTTCAAACACTTTGCAGTGATCGTGGTCACGGTGTGACTGTCTATATATTTTATGGTTCATTATTTTCGCGATAATGGCTTACACATAAAAGATAGATATGTTATATTATTATATGCTGTCGCGAGCATTTTTGTAGGTAAATTTAAGATAAACATTTTTGTTATACATTATGTGCGTGTGACCCTTAAGGTTTTTGCAGCGCACCCCAGAATAGGTCGCATATGGCTGATTTTTTTCTTACTTACTTGACACTTATCGTTATGTTTTCGACAATTCACATAATATCTTTATAAATTATAGCATATGTGTTATTCTGATGTCTAAGCTATATTACTGTAAAATTTCATTAAAATCCGTTCAGTAGTTTTTGCGTAACAAACATCCATACATACATATTTACAAACTTTCGCGTTTATAATATTAGTACGATGATTATTTTTGGATTCTCACAGAAATACGAAACGTAATCTAAAGTACAGAATATTTACAACTTTCTACATGTTGAATACAGATGGAGTTAATTCACAATTCAGATTAATTACAATGATAAATTACATTTATCTATTTGTTAGAGTGTGATAAGTGTTCATGAAACGTCATATTAGTACTGCGCAAAAGAACTGCGCACGTTTTGTAAACTTTTCATAAAATTATGAACCAATTGTGAATTAGGCCCGTAGTCGATAGCTTATTTAATAGATTTAAATGTTTCTTTGCGGATATCCAAAATTAATAACAAATAATTTTAGAACATTTTTACAAAATGTTGTATCAATATTTTTTGTAAAATGTTTTAATGACTTTTGAACGCTGCAAAATATTTAAGAAGTCCATCTGAGTCATATTTGAAGCTGTTGAGTAATTAAATCCAATACCTTGTCCGATCCATATCGTCACTCTAACATACATACACACGAAATGTTTCGTCTAGATATTTAACGCAGTCAAGTAAAAGACTTTTTGATGCCCTATATAGGCAACACTTTTCTTGACGTCTCACCCGAATTTACCCTATTTTCTAGCTCGAAATTTCAGCAGGTATTTCTCAAGGCTGGCGGAGTTAACCTGTCTTTACCGCACTTTGAATTTACATAGGGAATTTTAAAGTTTTATCAACAACAATATATTTTGTTAAAGGCGCCCGAACCTCCCCCTTCATGGGACGGCATCTTCGAAGCCACGCACCGCGTCAGGTGTCCTCAGGACGGCGGCGGGGAGGAGAACTGTCTCGTGCTAAATGTGTTCACTCCAGAGAACGGCACCCAGTTGCCGGTTGTCGTCTTCGTGCACGACGGACATTTTCAAAATGGGTACGTGGAGGTACTCTACTTTTCTGACCTTCCATTACAACATTATGCCGCAGCAAATATATTGAACATTCAATATTAATATGACCTATGGGCATATATATCTATATCATTATTATTTTTTTATGTACACATAAGGTTGGATCAATACTCGTGGTCTCAGTACAGCATTGATAACTAATTCAGAGTATTGGATGTTTAGTGTTGAAAGGCTAACCGAGACCCCATGGTAAGTGTTGATGTGATCAAAAATCTTACACAGGTATAACCAAGAATGGGAACTAACTCTCAAGGACAGCTGTTGGTACACATCGTTAGGTGCTCGGCGACTTGAGCGGTTTTCTATTCGATGGTAGTAGCTAATATTGCATTTTGCGAACGTAAGTATTCGCAAAATGTCCTACCATCATGCATTGTGTCGGAGTTCTCAGGCCAGCCTAAGGCCACCAAAATAGCCTTACAACTGTTACGCGCGTCGGTTCCAAAGCGTCCAGTGAATACCATCTAAGTAGTGACTGTAGCGAATATTGCTAGTTAATCAGTCAAGATTATTTATTATATAGGCAAGTTCCACTAGGACCGCTTCAAAGTTGCTGGACGCTATTTATTTCCGTACATTATGGTAGTTACATATTTATTATGTACATTGAACATTACTGATAAGTAATATAACACTTAATTGCCGTGTCAAGTGGCGGTGTGTGTACAGCACGTGATATTACAAGACGCATGCGAATAATGATAAGATGAAACCTAAAAAAGTGATCTCTCGGGCGATGTGCGCAGTGCACTGCCCCGCAGACCTTTGCGATTGAATGATCCCGCGTAGGGGAGACAAACATGATTTTTGGTCACTTGAAAAAAAGTTTAATGTTAATTTATGGGCCGATAAATTTTTAACATCTGATCATTGTCTATCTGTCATTTTTACTTCTTTATGCTATCTGCTTAAACAATGCATATAGAATATAAGTATTTGCTACATTCGCTCGTTCTCCAAGTCAAATTCTTTCACAATTTCTTTAAGAACCACAGCTCATTCTTGAGTTCAAATATTAAAAAAGAAAACGGAACTGACTTCTAACACTAAAACGCATAAAATAATTTATGAAAGTCGGTATCATGCTGATTCAATATACTTACCTCACATTTTCATAGTCCGACTTAAACAAGTAATTTCATATTTTTAGTATTGGAAATCGGTTTCGTTGGTTTTTTCAATTTTTTTTAGTGATGCGTAATTCTTACAACATTTACTCATCTAAAACCATAATGGGCGGGCTACAATTGCACATTTTAATTTTTTTCAAAATTTAAAAAATTCCGTATCGCAAGAGGTTACAGTCGCAGCGAACTACTAGTTTATGTGACATTTAAGTGACCCTTTTGATTAATTCCGACATGATTCGTGCGAAGAGAAAAACGTCGTGTCGTGTGTATGATTTGGAGATGATCTTTTTTAACTTTTCTATTGATCTGAAATTCCGTATTTTTTAACGATAATATAATAAAAAAATACTCGTTAACGGTGTAATTGCAACATTATCATCATATAAAAATGTAACTAATGGACACATTGATTCATAATTTTCAGGAGGGGAGCCTACCAACCACCAACACGTCTACTGAATCAAGGTTTAGTGATAGTAACTTTCAACTACCGACTTGGACTACTTGGTTTCCTCTGTCTTGGTACACAAGAAGCGCCTGGCAATGCTGGCTTGAAGGACCAAGTTGCTGCACTCTACTGGGTGCAGAGGAACATAGTTAGCTTTGGAGGAAATCCTTCAGACGTCACGATCTACGGAATCGGTTCTGGAGCTATAGCTGTGCATTTGCTTGTCCTATCCGGCTTGACTGAGGGTCTATTTCAGAAAGTCATTCTAGAATCGGGGTCAGCGTTATCACCACTATCATTAAATTATGAACCTGTGGCTTTAGCAATGAGTGCTGCAGTCAGCTTGGGCTACGAAGGTACAACGGAGCTTAATGAGCTAGTAGAGTTTCTGCAGAAGGTTCCAGCTAAAAAATTGACTAACATCTCTGAGATATTTCTACCTTGCATTGAACAGTATGACTTTGATCACAGCCTGTTAGACTGGGATCCTATAGAAGTGTTAAAGAAAGGCAGTTTCCAACAAATTCCAATCATGACATTGTTTTCAAGCCGAGATGCAATTTCTATGGTTATAAAAAACATTGAAAAGTTCCAAAACATGCCTCTACACTTTGAAGAATTACTTCCCAATAATCTAATATTCAATGATGACTTAACAAAGATAAAAATTGGGCAATTCGTAAAAGAGTTTTACTTTGACGATATCAATAATGGTATTGAACAAAATTATGCAGATTATTTTCATGATGTGCTCTTTGAGTATCCTATTGTAAAGTCTGCTATACTTTATGCTGAACAAAGTTCTATGCCACTTTTCATATTGAAGTTTGCACATAAAAGAAAAAGTGTGCCGTTAGTGCAAGAGGATTTACATGGATATGAAGCTGATAGAGTTATTGGTTACATATTCGGGGGAGACAATCTGGCAGAGGATGAAAAGTTGGTTGAACAATTAATCACATTATTGACTAATTTCATAAAAATGGGGTAAGTTTTGGTAAATATTGAGGCTGATATTACTATATATTTTTAATAACAATTTAAATAAAATAGCTTCATTCAATATATAGGTTTATTATATTTTATGACATTAGGACCTACAAGTGACTGACCAATAAAAATAAATTCAATAGAATACAGCATATTTGTTAAAATACATAATATGTATTAAATAACAAATTGGTTAGTGTATAACCACTGTCTGATCTATTGTAAAGAGTGACGAAAAAATTTTGAATGCTGTTCAGTTAGGCAATATGATCGGGTTAGTGGCATACGCACCCAATGTCAACTCCCCCCGTGTCAGTTGCCCACGATCTCAGTTCCCCCCGATAAATTTGATTGAAAGAAATAATTACCATATATTAAATATACCGTTAGCAAAAAAGAGTTTCTCTTGATAATAATATATTTATTTCAATATCATAATTGCTAAAATTATATTAAGTCAATTGTTTCGAATGGTTTTTATATCTTGTGTATTAATAACACATACAATTGTGTCATTGAAATGCAAGATTCAAAATTCAAAATGTATGCATACTATCTAGGTATTATATCGGGGAAACGGGACTGCCGGTACTATGAATGAAATTCTATAGTTCTCGTAATCTTTCAATTCTGACGGGTTTAACTATAAATCACCATTCAGTCCAGCGCATTTCTTACAAATTATAAAATTTGGGTTACTGATAACAATAGTCGGCACCCAGAAACACAGATGAAAGTGAAAACAGAATTATGCAAAAACTATATATCAGTGCAAATAATTTTGGAAAGGCGTATTTTGAAATTTTTCAAAATTAAAATATTATTGTTGTACTTTGGACATTCCAGCATTCAGAAGGGTGAAAAACACATTATGTAGAAAGCATAGCAGAGATTTGAAAGTTCCAATAACAAATTTCAAGGAACCACTTCATATATTAATCCCCGAAAAATGTAAGCCCCTTGTATAGTTTGATTGCTTAAAAGATGAAAACAGAATTATCGCATTAACCTTATTGTAAGAGAAATTAAAAAATATAACCGCAACAGTGTCCTAAAGCAAAGCTTACCAAGGCAATGGTTACCGTTTTGTGGTCTCAGCATGGTGTTATTCACTATAGCTTTCTCTGATCTGGTCAAGCAATAACGGCAGATGTCTACCGTACCGAACTCCGAACAATGATTGCAAAACTAGTAATGAAACATCCCCGACTCATGAATCGATCTTCACCATTATTGCTTCATGATAACGCGAGACCTCATACAGTACGAGAAACCGTTTTAACTCTACAGGAATTGCGATTAGAAACCATTCGTCACCCTCCGTATTTTTTCATGATTCGGTCAACTTTCTATGTGATAAAAAGTTTTCTTCCCAGGAGGCAGTACAAAATGTTTTCACAATGTGTTTTCACACAGTTTGTCGAATCTAGATCACCAGAGTTCTATCGCAAAGGCATTGATGACATTCTTATTAGATGGCAGCAATTTATAGATAGTGATGGTATGTGGTATTTTAATTAAACAAAAATGTTTAATTAAAAAAAACAATTTCAATTTTTCAGCACAAAACGGCAATTTCATACTTAACCCATTATAGTATCTAACTTTTAGTTTTTTTTTTAGTAATTTTAAATGTTTTATGATTGTTGATTTCCTTTTATTGAGTGTTTAATATTGTTTATTTTATATACTTTGTACAATTTTAAGTGATTTATAAATGCTGTTTTTGCCTGCTGTAATGTTAATATTGTTGTTGATATTTACAATGAAACTTTCAAATTAATAAATGATCGTACAAAATCAGTCTTTCCTTTATTTTTCTTATAATCCTTTATTTATTCTTATACTTGCATAATATATACAGTTCTTAAAGTTCTTATTATAAGTTTTAGAAAGTAAGCTTATCTATGACAAAAATCTCTTTCAACCAACCTAAACTTGTGTGCTCTCATTTTTTTTTAAATAACTTTAAATACACTTTCGCTGCTGACAGTACAAATCACAAAAAAATATTCGCTCTAAATTTATCGGGGGGAACTGAGATCGTGGGCAACTGACACGGGGGGAGTTGACATTGGGTGCGTATGCCACTAACCCATATGATCACCCGTTATTACACATGACTTATAAACACAATTGGTGAAATTTGGATACCTAGAACTGTTATCTACTTACCTAATCAGGCATGATATAAATAAAATAAAAAATGAAGTAGATGTATAGAAGTAATATTAAACTGTTAATTGCATGTTCATTTATTAAAGATTAACTAATTATTAATTTTGCAATCTTATTTAACAAAGAAAATTATTTTTAGTTATCTTGATAAATAATTTTTTCATTTAAATGGAATCGCACTCCCCTTATGAGGGAGTAATTGCACCTTCTGAAAAACTGCCATTTTACAATGAAATCCCCAAGATGCCTGCCAAGCGTGGGGATTATGGCAAAGCCTCACATCAGGGCTCCTTTACATTTTGATACTCTGATTATTAGAGAAGTTGCTTGTGTACTACCATAGAATTGATTCCAAATATTTTTACAATTGTGCATATTCTTGTGGTGTCCAGTGTGTTGTTGGTGAAAACATATTGTTATGTATATTTCATATTATATGGACTTGTGTGTTCTTTCTGTTGTGAGACTAGACAGTAGTAGTTTGTACTGAAGACGCATGAGTGGGATAAATATCATCAACAACATCCAAAATATCCACTGTTGAACAAAGGCTTCCCCCTATAGGGGGGTTTGACAGACATCTTGGAGATTGCAGTGTATGATGGCAGTACTTCGTAAGGTGTTGCTATCCACTTTTTGGTATTTTTCCTATTGTGAAAAACATACAATTTATATTAACTTAGTATATCTTAGAGTATATAATTACTGCAGAGATGATTTATTAGGATTAAAAGTTGTATTGAAATTATACTTGAAGAATAGTAGGTTTGTGGATAAGTTTTTTAATTACTTATTCTAATTTCAGAGATCCAACACCAATTACTACATCTGTGATCCCGGTTATATGGCAACCCGTGCATGAAGACTCAGATGGCAGGCTTAATGTGCGGACGGCATCTCTTCTTTTACTAGACGACAGCCTTACAATGAGTTCTACAGCCACCAACCAGAGGCTGACTTTCTGGGACCATGTATATGAAAACTTTTACAGGAATCAAGCGCCAATACATCAAGCTCTAGATGCCGAATGAAAATTTACTCATAATTTATAAAACCTTAAGTTATTTTCTTTCTCATAACATCAACAATTACCTTCTTCCTGTACAACAATCATAAAGAAAGATGGAGTAAAATACATGATGTAACACATATAATAAAGGTAAGTACTAGTATTGTTTGTCTGAATATTAAGTTCTGTCTCTGGAAGTGTACATTTATTCATGCATGTAAGAGTAATAGATAGAGATGTAAACTATAATAGTAGATTCCTATCAATAACATTATTTTTCTAATGCTATCATCTAGAATCGACGGAGTGCTGGGGTAGAATATCACACCCCCATGTTTTCCCATAGGTGTCATAAGAGGCAACTAAGAAAAAAACTACTGGAAGGTGGGCAGCAAGCGCCTTTTGAGGAACTGTTATCTGATACTGCAATCCCCAAAATGCATGCCAAGCATGGGGATTATGACCAACTCCCTCTGAATGGGGATTGCTGTATTCAGCAGTAGATAATTCAGTTGATACAGTATCAACTAGATTATGACAATCTGAACACTAACTTAAAGGTTGCTTTTATGAAACCACATGGAGATTGGAATTAATTTGCCCACTCACCTTAGTGAGGTGTTGATACTAAGATGCAGCGACAACATTACTCTTCAAGTTTTTAGTATTTTATATACTTACACTAATATCATAGCAGCTACTAGTTAAACTAATATTCAGATATTATTTAAGAAAATGTTGATTGTTGCCAAAACAATTCTGTGTGAATTTTATGTAGGTACTTTGTGTTAAGTATGTTTAGCAACTAGCAATAGTTAAATTGGGTTTAAAACTGGTGCCAAAGCAAATTGTTGATTATGAGATTCAAACCTTATTTCTATATACCATAAGACAAAGTCTACATTGACATAATAGGATTGCACTTCTGTAAAAATATATACATAACTGTTCGGTCACCAGATACCATTGCTGGACAGTCTTACTGGTAATTCAGTAATGAGAAAACCCATACTTTCGCAGTATTTAAAACAAATGCAGGTGTATTGTTGTACACAATTTTGAGACTTTAAATGATGCATATGATATCTTCATGATAAGAGACATTTACTTGTCCATGAAGATATAATTAATCAAGTTTAAATTTATTTTAAAAGTATATACTTACTTGTACCTCCATCACATGCACTTTTAATATAAATTAATAACAAGGCGCAATGTATTCCCAACGTATGACTAAATAAAGCAATATTATAAAGCACATATTTGGCTCAATGAATAAGCATTGCAATTCAACGGGGCAATGCTGCCAGCATGCTGGGCACACTGCCAACTGGGAGTGGGCTGGAGCATTTGGACTGCCTATGAGTCTGCTATGACTTATAGGTTGTCTAAATGCTTTTATTGTAGTAGCTGTAGTGTTGTATATAGTTCATAGTATTTTTTTTAATAAAGGCATGCCGCCGGTTAAAAAAAAATAAAGCAATCAAATAGGTAAGTTGCTGCTTACAGCAATTTACCTATTTGTTTGCTTTTATGGTTCATCAAATAATCTTATAAGATAAAATTTAACAATACTTAATCTGTACTAAGTATTAGATTACATAGAAAAAGTATGCATGTCGTTGTTCACCAGTTTTTAAAGACTTAATTGGTAAATAGAGCGAATAGAATAACAACCTCGTCTTGTCACAGTCACGCTATTCTCGAGATCCGGGATCGAGTCTAACTTTGCGAAATTAGTAATGCGATTTGGGCAATAAGTATGAAGTTTTATCAACACAGAGAGTTGTATTGTTGAGTTCAGCAATATGAGTAGGAATATTAAGAATCAATACAAAATCCACATGAAGTCATTAAAGAACATCGACGTCGTCAGAAATAAATAATACCGTTACCTGTTAACGCAGCGCTTCTGCGAGCCAGCACGGGGTTTCTCCGGGGTTGTTTCACCTGTAGCACTATAACATATCTGTCACACACACGGTTGCACTACGAATCACTAATTTCTCACACAATTTACACACTAAAATCAACAAGTAAAATACAAGAGAGGCAAAACATGGAACTCCCGTCACATTTTACTACTAAATCTGACAGCTATCAGCTCCGTTCTAAAACTGTCGCAATCGTGCTTTATTGACACATGTCATGTAACTAATAATTATTTGTGCTTCTATGGTCAAATGTATAGTAATATTTTATTGTAACATGATTTTTGATATTTGATTTATTTTAATATATAGTATTCAGATTTATACTATTTATAATCTAGAATAAAAGTGATCTTTCAATTATCGTTTACTTGTAGTTGGATTTTTAAACGGAATTTCATATTTCTCTATCCCAACTCAAGGTTCCAAAAATCAAATGAGGCCAAGCATGATGGTATTATTGTAGGCGTATTAACTGCAGACTGGCTACTATGAGAGAGTCTAATATGATGAGGCCAAGCTCTATCTTTGACAACTCTATCTCTCTCTTCTCGTCTTACTTTAGCATTTTATTATTTAGCATACCTACTTAAATTACGTTACAATTAAGTAACGTAAGTTAAGACATTCATTCAATCAAACTAAGCAGGTTAACTTTTTATATTAAGGGTAAGCATTTATACATGTATATAATATTGAATGTATTAAGTATAACTAAAATGCTTTAGCTTAGTCATCCCCAGATTTCAGAAAATTATTGAAATCTGTGACGACAAGATAATATAACAATACTAAACGCCTGAAAATTATTCCATAGCAATGAATTAAAGCACTGGCACGGCAAGTTGCCAACTGCAACTTCGTCACAACGCAAAACGACACTAGAGCCTAACCTAACCTAGGGAACCTACCTACATATTTAATTGTGTTATAAATTGATGATGATTGATGTTGACCGATGTGATGAGCATAAATAACTGTAATAATTAATACAATATATATTAATTTTTCACAATACATATAATATGTTACATTTATTTTATTTTATTAATAAAACCTTCATTTTAAAAAGAGAATAGATAACGAATGGAATTTAATTGAACCGTTCTATAGAACGCTATTCTATAAAAAAAATGAGACATTCCTATAGATAAATTATATATTTGTACTTCCATTGAAAAATTTGAATTGTTATGTGATGAACTAAACTTAAGCGTAACAAAAGTATAAACATGGCGAATTTCTATAATATAATTTTTACAGACTAAAGTATCAAGCGTTGATAAAAAAAATGTGCGGCCTTCTGCTATATGACACAGGAGTTTGATTATGCTGATCATGACATAATGCGGCGTATGCTATCAAGTTTACACAGCATTATAGTGTAGCGTACCTAAGGTGTGAGAATGAGAGGTAATAAAACATATCTATGTGACAGGAAGCAAGTGACTGTAAGATCAAAAGATCTTAAGATCAATAAATAAACAGAGTTTTAGATCCAACCTGAGAAAATACCTGATGTGCGAACAAATAAAACATGGGGACATAAATATAATCTACATATCTTTTTTATAGTTATCTACTTATAATATTTTTTTAACTGGTATGTAAGCACTAGACTTCTTTTTATTGATATAATATATTATTTTAAAAGACAGTTTTTTCTTATTGATATCCTAGTTTTAAGTTAGTGCCGACTGCCGACCGCGTGATGGGTTCATCTGAAAACCAGCTTCAAATGTCTATGACACTCGGCATCATGCTGAGATATGAGTCCAATTTGACACATTTTACTACAAGTATAATAATTTATATATATATATTTGTAGATGTCTTATGTAATGTATTTTTATTATTCTGTCAAATAAATATTAAGTATTTTCATTTCATTTCAATGCTGAAACTACAAAAGAACAAATCTTTACTTCTAGGCTACCTACGCACTCCTAGGTATGGCGTTCTTCAAGGCAGTGTTCAAGGCCTGCTATTGTTTATTATCTATGTAAACTACTTACCAGACTTACTGAGCCTATTCGCTGATGATGGCAAGTTCAGTAACTTGAAAACATAAAGCACAGTATGCCAGTTGTTGCCAACAACCACTTGTGAACTCTTTTGCATACCTTTTTAAATATTTGTTTCTTTTTCGTAGTTTATTTGTAATTAGAATGTAAGGCTTTAGATAAATTTTGTTTTAGAGTCTTATGTCAGTTGTCAATATATTTTACGACGAAAACAAATGTGTTTCCATGGTTTAAGAAAACAAGGTCTTCTACTCCTGAAGAAACACAAGCCGCGTCACTACCAAATTGGCTCTTTATTATAACATGATTGTAGCAGCATACAAGTTCATGGTTCTTTTTCCTGTGAATGTTTTGTAGTAAAATATCAATACATTATTCCAACGTCTAATCGGACGTCGCACATGAATAATGTTCATCACAGTAAATAGTATGAAAAAAGTTGTCTCCCTGGTTCTCAAAATGGTTCCACCATTTTGACAAATATGGCCGTCTCTTTCGCACGTTTATGATGTGCACATGGAAGTAATAAGTACTATGTACGTAGTACTTATTACTTCCTGTGTGTTGTGTGGTCGGGCCGTCTAGTGTTCATTTCTGTTAGCTACGAGTAGGTATAATAAAATAACATACTAACTTACCCATATCTGAAACACAATTAACCATTATGAGAGAAAATGCAATAAAAAAAGGTTTAGTTTGAATTGCATAGCTTATATCCAATAATAACATTATTATACATTTAGTTAAAAATACTTCACTAAAAATTACTCTTTAATCATGTATCGTATTACTATTCTTTTATAATTCGAAAGCAAGAATACCTGCCATCAATAGCTTTATTATATTTTATAGAGGAGACACTTTTTCAATAATCTATTGTCAATATCAATGTAATATTATATGGGTTTACGTACAAAAAATAAAAATCATCATTTAACAAAAAACTTCATAATCTTTCATCAAAAATTCATGTCCCAAGATGTACTGCGATGGCTGTCACAACTGATAGATATAACATTTTTACCATCTTTACCCATCAACGTGGAATGGACAAAATTTTAGTGGCATTCTTAGCGTTCTTAGCTGAAACAGAACAGAGGAGAAAACAGTTACAAACGATCACACAAATCACAATCGTTGCAAAAGAAACGCAAAATGTGGACGAAATTATCGAAAATAACGAAAGTTGCATGATGTGGAACGCGGCGTGCGGCGGCACAACTTTCTTACTGCCCCCGAATTTCCTTTCATATTAGGCATAAAGTTTGAGAACCGTTGATTGAAGTGATGATGATGCCTGTGTCTGGGTTAATGACATCCGGTCTCGGAGTGTAATACCTGGCGTAGTATATTATTGTACCATGTGTGTTTCCTTATATCTTGAAATTTTATTATTTTGAGAAAACATTTATTAGGGAAAGCTTAGTCAATGAAACCAGTGATATAAATAAAGCTCTAGACTCGAATGTACTAACATTGGCTAGAAAATAATAATTTGAAAAAGTAAAACACGAATGATGCTTTTCTCACAGCGAACAAATTTATAACTAACAATAATATTATGTAATCTATCGATATCAACATTTTTAAGTTAAATTATTGACCAAAAGCTAGACTGGAAAGCGCACGTCACAGAATTTAATAAAAAAAGATCGCATCTCGTATGTTTTATATACACTGCCCCTAACTACTAGTAATGAGGCTCTTCTAACGGCGTATCGTGATCTGGTTGCATCGGTTTTGTGTTATGGCATTATCTTTTGGGTTAACTCAACTGAAAAAACCAGGCCTTCAAAAATCGTAGGCGCTGCATTGTTACAAGTTACAACCTGATTGCTACGAGGTAGCTTTACATTCTCTGAGAATAGCTGTACCAGGGAAACCACCTGAATAGACAGAGATATTAAGCGCATCGCAGCGAAGCTTAACAAGAGCACACAAGTGTTAGGAATTACAAAGGAATACAAATGTTATTAGATTAGAATATTTCATTAATTACTTCGTCGCCTCACATATCGTGTGTTGTGCACCCTGTCTCAGGCAAGTCTCATTCACTAATTAGGGAACGGTCCTTGGCATCACTTCTCGGTGTTGAGGATGTCAATGCTGTACAGGCTCAGACCCGGCCTTTGGTCGCCCAGGGCGAACAGGTAACGCCAGGTTGATATCCCACGTACACCTACCAGATTCTATGAGCAACGCGCAGATCTACATGTATGGTATGCTCACGATGTTGTAACTATAGTGACTGTGTCGTCAATGCTCGAACTGGAGGTTTATAATGTGGTTCGAGCGATGATTTAAATCTAAAGATTCGGCCCTCAGTAGAGATAAGACCAGCTTTATGACCTTCTGTATTAACTATTAACGGCACTAACTCACCACCCTGTACTGTGATCGCAGCAAACACCGCGCTGCAGATGGTCAACACAACCAAATTACTGGGCTTTTACTTTGATAGTGGCCTCACATGGGAGCTGCAGCGTGGCTCTGTCGTGCTACTTTGCAACCGTCCACAGCATCCTCACCTACGGTGTGGAGCCTCTTATGTCGAGCGAGCCTTCGTCATGCAGAAGCGAGCGGTGCGCGCAATCGATGTTGCGTTTGACGATGTATCGTGACCTACTAGACCTATTCGCTAGAACCTAGGAGCTGAAAATCATGCCACTTCCCTATGAACGTTCGCAGGGAAGTGCCATGTTTAACAGCTATATCAAGTCGCGCTTTTCACGCACAATAATATCGAGAAATTCCTTTACTCCGAAGTAACAGGTTCGCTCACGTACTTTTCAAAATGTAGTAATTTATTATATACATTATCGAATTACAATTTCAGGAATATAAGCTTTAGCAGGAAGTAGGTGGAAGAAAATAAAGCGCAGCAGAATCGTTTCATATTGTGATAACGGACTACTACTACCTATATTCGTATGCTACTACTGAATCCTACAACGGGCGTGGCCTGACTCGACACGCACTTGGCCATTTATTCTTTAGAATCCATTATTTCTTTATCATTTATTTTTCCGAGATATGAGAATTACGTCTCGGAGTGACAGTCGCAGTGCAGTGTTATGCCTAACGAGAACAGTGACATTGCTTATGTAAAGGACAGGCGTGCTGCTTATCCGCCGGGTGATATGTCCGTCTTGTCACATTTATATCTTTATATAATAAAAATACCTTGTAGAAAATAGGATTAAGTTTTAAATAAATACAGACACATTTTCAATATGATATTTTATTCAATAGGCATCTTTTTACGATTCTATTTTATACATTAATTTATTAAAATAATTGTCACTTCACTTAAATTCTATAATTATCACTTGAAACTGCTCCTGCATGTATTATTGTCATTATTTTCTCTATGTACCTTCCTAATGTCCTGTATTCATAATGGATATACGCATTGTCAAAGGCAAAGCTATCTTTGTACATAATAGCATCTTTACTGAGTAATTAAGGTACAATTCTAAGTTATAAATTATCATTAAGCTATTTAATATATATATATTTAATAATGAAATAGATACCATAATTATATCTAGTTATAAGTATTTAACGAGACTTGATCGCGATAAAACATGTATAATTAAATACCTCGACGATTTGACCAAGTTGCTTTGATCCCGTTAAATACTTATAACTATGTATCCAAGACGCAAATCTTAAAGTGACCATAATTATATCATCAAATCTATGTAGATTTACTGTGGAACATAGCCTATCAAATATTATTAATATAAGAAAGGCCATGCTTTCTCAGTGCGCCCCTCCACAGAAAATTATTGATGCTCATTTCGCAGGTAGGCTGGCAGTGGGTATACTCCCAATAGAACCATCGAAACGGGATTTAGGTCTAGAAGGTGGCAAGGGCAATGAAACCGAAACCAAGTCTTTAAAAACGCATGCTTTTTAAACACAAAATAACATTGCACCGACTCTATATCATAGGTTATTAAATATCATAAACTATTAAATATCCTGGAATATCACATACAGGCTATCCAAATACAAATATAATATCCTATACTATCACAAACGTTATCAGAATTACAAGGCAAAGGCAACATCTTAGCTTAGTCTATCGATATGTATCACTGCTGCAGTCCATATGCCGTTGATCACTGACAGTGCTCCGTGAGGTCCACCACCGTGTTCTTCCGCCAGCCGAAGAAGAAGTACCCGACGGCGAGGCCGCCCACCAGCGCGATGCACAGCCACACGTTGTACGTCATGAACACCAACATCAGGATGTATGATGCAGTGGACTGCACCACGTGTAGACCCGTCTGTATTATGTGCCCGGCTGACAACATTGAGTATCTGGAACAGGAGAACGAGATGGTTCATTCGGGATCACCGAAATTGATATATATATATTTATTCTGACCGCTCAATAACGTTACTGATAAATCTGCTATAGCCGAACAGCTCCTGGGATCAGGCTTAGCCCATTGGATTTAGTTTTATTGGTCGCGTATGTTATCGACGGAATGCCACTACTATGCGGTTGGGATTCGAACCATCGACTTGCAATGTAGAAGCCAAAATATTTTTTGGGGTCTACCATGACATTGTTATGAATATTATGAAGGTCAATTACAAAACATTTTTCCTTCCGCATTGTAGTCCATAGTCATTGCTATTTAGAAATCAGTATATGCTCTGCCAGCGTCTTCGAACCCGTGGATATTAGCGGAAAATGATTTAGCAAACAATGACAAACAAAAACCTGCCATCTTTGTGGAATGGTTGAAAGTCGCTTAATCGCGACGTTGTATTGGGTTTATCTGACAAAGAAACACTCAGTAGCAGTTTTGAGTATAGGACTGCTCCCGATAGATGGCATTGGCTATCGTTTATTATACGGGACCAAAACATGTCCTTGTATAGGCGTGGGCGTTTAGACACCTCTGCCGTCAGGAATATATTAAACGTACCCTAGTCTGCTCTACAAAAAAATATACAATATATATAAAAAAAATATATAGGTGCTGGGCCACAAGTAAATATGACGTGATGTCAAAAGCGAGAAGTATAATCTGGCATTCGATAAAGATACCACAGAAGATACGAACTAATTTTAATATACATCTAGATTAATATTTTAAGGAGCAAAATATTTGTATTTTTATATGTAACGAATAAAGTTAAAAACTACTGGACCAATTTGAAAAATTCTTTCACCATTAAAATTTTACATTAGTTCTGATGAACATAAGCTATATAATTATTATTTTTATAATTTGTTAAGAACCGTGTGAGGCGTGGCGGGCAGTTAGTATAGAATAATGGAAGAGCAAAGGAATTGCGACAACAACTGATAGACTATAGATATTAAATATATTCAAACATCAGGTTCATTTCAGAAATCAATAATCAAAACTAACAAATATGACAAAAAAAAGAAAACATATTAATAGTTATATAAATATTTTTGAAAATTATTTGGAAAATACAAAAGTGTAGTCTATTGAAAATTTCCTGGGAAGCCAAAGTGACGTTAGAAATATTAAGTAGCCTAGCCTAAATGGTTTACGCCGCTTCTACACGAAGCATCTTCAGATTTGACTTTTCGGGCGCACGAAAGCTGTCAACTGTAATCGCTGTGGAAGAGATTTTTTTTTGACTTTGTGGCATCAATTTGCCGACCCCACTCACCGTGGGACAAAAGTAATGAAAAGATCTGGTATTTCCTTATTCACATGTTAGTCAGCCAATTCAGGCACGTATTACATTTATACGAGTCGGAGTCATAAATATTGAAGCCAATAAAAACCCTGATTGGAAATCGAATTGGTTAAGATATAAACCATAAAAACATTTCGGAGTTACTCAGTCTTTCTTGATTTAAATCTAACTCTTCAATGGACGCGTTTGTGATGTTCTTATTTTTTTTATACCTACTTACCATATTTCCCTAGCGAAAATTAATTTATTTTCAAGACTGAAATAGCGTATCGTTAGAAAATGTATGACACGCAGTTGCACTATCTTTTATGCATGATCACTTTGTTTGTTTTATGAAGGACTAGGTTAAACTTATCGGTACAGTTTAGTAGCAGACGACATTCATCCTTGGTACATATTGAGTAATCTGTGCATTCGTTTCACTTTCACTTATGTTCATATTATTATTGATAGACACATAAAAAAATTCGAAAATTCTAGACTCCTTTTCTTCATGGTAAGTGGCGATTTGATCGAAGATTTTAACAGACTTCGTCACTCAAGGACGGCTGCCGGAATACATCGTCAGATGCTTTGTCAAAGTCAAAATCATTTATTAAATTTAGGCGTCTACGACGCTCTTATGAAGGTCAATTACAAATTTTAATATTGAAATATACTACATTGTACTGCCACGTTCATCAAACAAAAATTGTAGAGCCACATTTTCTACTTGATGGTGGTAGCTAGCCAGGAGGACATTTGACGCTAAATTGCTTTCTTACTGGGCCATCACTGCCACACTTACCCCATAATTTTAATTAACCGCATAAAATAACTGCTGCGCGACGCTGAATATCATTTTATTACAAGCATTTTAGTGGTTAAATAATGAAAAAAAAGGAAATATAAAAAATCCCTGACACGTATCTATAATTTCTGCAGTCATTTTTACTGTAGACACGAGGGAGCTTGAAATCTGAAGTCTAAATGAAGATCTGAAGTCCGGCAGCTTTAGATCTTCATTTAGAACTAAAATATATGTAACATACCATTCATATGGAATAAATCGAGTTTTAAAGGACAAAGTAAAAAAACTTACTTCACAACAGCAGTTCCTGCACAAGGGCCATTGTTCCCACACTCGCTCTTCGTGATATTAACCCTGGAGTCCCCATTAGCCGAAGTCGCTCTCGCATGTAGGGCCTCTCTGTAGTACTTGAGTCCTTCGTATAGGATACCGGCGAGGAAGATTGCCACCGCCGAGCCGAACAGCTCGAGGGCGTTGGTAGTCTCCCAGCCTCTGAACAGGATCTCTTGGAACACGCTTGCGTGGAACTGGAAATGGGAGAAACAGTTGTGAAAATTTGAGTATTTCATAAACATTACTGCAGTATACTCTAAAATTAGGTGGATATTAGTAATAAAATAAGCTCTTGGTATATTTCAGTAGCTGTTCTTGAGACCCAGTTCTCATTCAAGGTCTAGTCGTTACCGTCTGCGTCTACTTCATCATCTACATAACATTACATTTTAGGCGCACAACAAAGCTTTTTATAATTTCCTCCAAAGGTACCATTCGGTTCCCCGGCAAGGGCTGCCGAGTCGCGGCGTGCCGCGCTGCAGGGATATGTAGGTATAATTTATATGGAGAGCTTGCAGAGGCAGGTCTGTGACTGTGTCGTGCGTGCGCGGCACGGCTGACTATCACCGCGCGCGAAAATATCAAACTGACGTTATTAATAATGAAGATTTGGAATATTTAGTGAACACATTTATATAAACCATGAATTTTTGATGTTCTCAAAATAAAAGCATCGTTACATCATCGTCCTCCATTTCGTATTCCAGCAGCTCCTTCATTAGCTTACGTCTTGCTTTATGAATTATGTACGTTGTTAGACCTAGGTTGGTTTTGATATAAAATCTCACTCCACGACCATTCCGGAGTATTTATTCCGGTACTCTTGTTGGTATACTACTGCTAGCATTTCAAGACACGGTAGCGGCTGTCCAAATGATCCAAGTCGCGCCGCAGGGCAGCAGTGGTAAAATAGGTAGCAGCAGCCGGGGCTTGGGGCCGCTAAGATCTGGACCTCCTTAATAAACCCTTCCATAAGACTCAGAGATTAATGGTAAGCCCTACTCGTGATTTGATTTTTCCTTTGTGAACATACGAGTATTTTACTAGCTTACTAAACACATAGGTATTGCTAGCTTGCTGAACACATGGTATTCTGAAAACTGTATAGTACTTGTCAAGGACAGTCTCTAGATATTTGTTCCGTAACTCTATATTATTATAAGAATCTCTTTCGAATACTAACTCGTAGCTAGCAGTTTGCTGCCCAGACACAAGACAGACAAAATATGTTGCTACCAACAAAACTTGAGTATACCCATGCATCTATACCATATGTAAAAGGAAGGTAGATCGACTGCGACGAACTTGACCAACTGTCTATATACTATAACTTTAGCACGTTTTATTTCACTAAGTAGAAGTAAAAGTAATACTTTATACATATTATTATTCGGTTACGATTCCGCCGAATTCACATAAAATGGTATTGATTTGTCACGCTCTCACGTCTAGATATACACTAAATTATTTATGCCTACCTGCTACCTACTTGCTGGTGGCAGCTCGCTCAATTATCAGCTTTTTACAATTAAATAGTAAAAAGCTAGTTTGTCAGAATAAATATTTGTAAAAATAACCTAACAACTGATCGAATCCAGAGCTCAAGACTTCAATGGGAACCAACGTCGAGGCAGCTACTGAAACCAGAGGCCCCCTACTAGGTGGACTGGTGATATCGTGAATGTCGCGGGTAGCCAATGGCTACAAGTAGCTAATAGCCGTTCTTTGTGGCGTTCTATGAGGGAGGCCTTTGTTCAGCAGTGGCCGTCTCCGGCTGATGATGATGATCTACCAGAGATATGCGAGCAAGACGAGCAGTGTAAGAGGAAGAATCCTCAAATGAAATCGCTGCGCTCATTGAGGCTATAGGAAAATGAAGCGATATCCCGTGCGTTATTTTTGGTTTTAGAAAATCTACCTCTTTCACGATACTGGTCGTAGGTTCGAACATACGAAACTACTGAATCAAGTTTTATAACATTTGTACAGTACAGACATGATCTTTAGTCCGGAGAGGTTCTCGTTTACTGTTATGTTAAACATGTGCAGATGCACACGCGGTTGCAAATCAATCTGACACACAGACACGATTGTTTGGACTCAATTCCCATTTACAAAGAAAGTGGTGTATTATTAGAATGTAGGTAAGAAAGGGACCCGCTTGTTGTACTATTGTAGGTACCTATTTTTATTTCATAAACTTTTCATTTTACTGTGTTTACGTAGCGTATCTACTCTAAACAAACATACTTTCGTCATCTTTTCAACATGACGTGTTCAATCAAACTCAGTGAAAATTAGTATACCTTCATGTCCTTGAGCTTCACATATTTATGCTTAGGTAGGTATGGTGTGCCAGTTGTCTATCACACGAGTAAAAGATAGAAGAACAGTTTTCACATAATTAGCATGTATTTTTTTTAACTTTCACTTTATATAGTTATTTGATTATGTCGTTATATTTTCTCTTCTCCTATAGTTTACTCAAAATTATATGTTATGGGATCGACAAGTCATCACAAGTCTGACTTATTATAAGTTTAGGAGACGTCACCTGGGCCAATTATGTTATTTGCTAAATCTTATTGAAATTATGTATTATAGTGTAGTTATACGTAAGTTCATTAGTTAATAACAGCTTTAGCGAGTGAGTAATAAATGTGAATATATAATTGAGACCAATTAAATAAGCAAAATTCACAAATACAAGAATAGGTACAAGTTTTATTGTATACTGTGCAGGTCACGTGATATGTTCACAAATGGTTCGAGCATAAAGTTTTGCCCGAATTAGGTGTAATAATGTATATTATGACCTACAGCTCATATCTCAAGCTCTGAACACGCGCTATATGTGAGGTTGGCAATAAAAATATAGTTAGGTTAGTATAATATAGGTAAGACTTATACTTATTTCTAAGATCGGATAACAAAGCCACAAATCCTTTACATTTAAAAAATACGTCAAGTGCGAGTCTGATTCGCGCATCGAGGGTTCTGTACAAATAAACAATTACAAAAATAGTTCGTAATAATCGTTATTTTTTCATATAGTTCCTGATCCTTAGCGTCAATCTGACTCGCACTTGGCCGGTATTTATTAGTTGTTGTTACACATTATATATATATATATATATAATAAGTGCTACCGTTTTACTATAAAGCTATAAAAAATAACGTTAAAAACACGTTTCTTGTAAGAAACCTCGTAATATTTATTTTGACACCAAATAATAACACATATTATAATTGTGAAGATTTCATTCGACTACCTATCAAAGACAAAGCTGCAAGGCTAGGACTGGTACTGACTGTACTTGTCAAAAAGTATTTCAAAAAGCATATTACATTGCTCGTGATTATAGAAGACAAAAATGCATGGGGTATTCCATCTCTTGTAACTGCCAATAACCTTTGTAAGATTGTTATAATGTGTTGTAATAATTTTGTAATAACTTTACAAAATATAACAAAGAAAAATAATGGCCCCGAGTTTCTTGCTCATTCTTCTGAAAGTGGCCTCTATACCATTTTTGCTGAAAGCGGTAGTAGAATATTTAAATAAATAGTATTATTTTTATGTTATTGTGTCGGAACAAGCACGAGGCCCACCTGATGTTAAGCGTATTAACCTCTGCGTATAACAGATGCATTTCGTCATGTGACGAATTGCACTGCGTCCGTCACATCGAGCCATACAATTGTTAAGTCTCATGTGCCTGTAATTATACTGGCTCTCAAGGACTGCTGCCGGAACACACTGTTAAGTGCTTGGCGACAGAATTTCTACTAGAGGGTGATAGCTAGCCAGGCGAGCATTCGCGTAATGCATACCACCATGCGGTGAAGCTAAAGCCGGCGGTGGGGTCGAATCATGGACCTGCGGCACGGCACTCCATATAGCTATTGCCGCTCGGCCATCATTGCTTAAAATATATGTTAAGACCGTCTTAGACGCAAAAATTAAAAAAATGATTTGATAATGAATAAATTCAGGCGTTACTTTGCGAAAATCCATATTATTATTAAACATACCTACATATAAAAAAATATATATAAATATGAACGCTTTAAAAATATAATAAATAATAATCTTTCTCGATCGTGCGCGAGGAGTCAAGACCTCATGACGATGCTTCGTGTAGAAACGAAACGCGTCTAAAACTCTTCCGGTTTGGCTGATTTGCGTTCGTGACGTCCCGTCGCCTTAACAGAAAAATTAGGCGGAATTGCGACTATACATATACATTTTTAATATTATTTAAGTGTTTTACATAAATATTAACTAATGGTTACCATAAAATATTTTTAAAATTAATGTTATTTTTAAATGATTTTGACTTTGCACTCTATATGGGCAATCCATGTAGAGTGCAATACAACTGCAGCTTTTTCATTATCTATGTTTCTTTTAATTTATAATGACAGTCATAGATGGCCATTGTTTTCTTGTATAGTTGTACAAAGCCCAAAAAATCCCTGATGTATAATTAAAAATGCAAGGCAGTTCAGTTCAGATCGGACAAATGTATTCAGATCATATCAGCATTATCAGCTCACGTTGAGCTTACAAACTCATTGTTACAACCGCTAGCGTGTTACTGTTAATACTATACAGCGCCATCTTGTTTAATACAATGAACTTAACATAACACAAGGTACATAATACAGGACATAATACGATGCTAGATGGCGCGGAACAAAATACATACTTAACCGCAAATTAATTGAGACAATTGCACAAGACGTGCGAAGCCAAATCCCGGCAGGGAAAAAAAAATTTAGACAATTAAAGAATTGTTTTTTTATAAATCTACCATTCTTTTCAATGTAATTATTAAAATTAGTGCACGTTTTATGTATAAGTATTAAGTATATATACGATGATGATTGATTTACTCAAATATTTTGGAGAATATATTTATGTAATAGAGTAATTGGTCTATATTTACTTAGGTATGTCATCTCTTTCACCGTTATTAAAATGAGGCTATTGTATTGCTAACTTTAACTTATATGGGAAAATACCTAACTAAATATTTACCTAATACATATATTATGATATGACTTGATGATTGCATCATTTTTACACGACTGCCTGAAAAAAGGAGAGGTGTTTTTAGGGTTCATGTATGTATGTATGTTTGTGAGTTTCTTTATTCCACCATAACTTCGTAACGGCTGAACCGATTTTGATGTTTGTCATATCATTAGAAGCGTTGAGTTATTCCGGGTAACATAGGCTAGTGAATGTTTAAAAAAAATTAAAGAGGGGGCCATAGTTCATGAAATTAAAATAAAATTTAAAAAAAAATCGTGAAAATTTTACAAATTTTACTATCACCGTCTAGAGCTTGCTTAGTACATAACAAAAATATGTAACAGTAGTATTCAATATACATTGGTTAACTAATATCAACAGTAATAAATATTGTCTTATCCGTTTCTACACTTGCTTCTTGTAGACACAAGTAATACAAATAAATAAATCACCGGCATGCGGCAGGACAGAGACCATGCGTTTTTTGACCGGAGAACGCCTTCAGAGAGAAAGGCATTTCATACACAACTACAAGAAATGATTATTTTGGTGGTGTTAACATTTTACTGTTTAGTGACTTGATGCAGCTTCCACTAGTAGCTAAATCTGTCAGCGGAGCATACTGAATCTGAATCAGAATCATTTATTGCATACTACTGCTTTAAACAACCGCCACATTTAAGTGCTGAAATGGATTTATGGACGTTATATAGCTTCTGCAAACTGCCACAGAATGTGAGGCAAGCAGACGACACCACATTTGTCGATATTTTGAATAGTTTACGGGTTAAAATCCTGGATCATCGTAGAGTACCACTTACTGGACCAGATGGCGAGTATGTGCGAAAATTTCCCACGACAAGACAGGTGGATGAATCGAACCACCAAATCAAAATCAAACGATGACCATCGAACTCGCCAAAATTTGCCGGTTGTTTGACGTGGTAGCATCAGATACATCCGTAGAAGCCAAAACCAAATGACAGCGGCCAAAACCAGAATTTATACTTTCTGATCCCAATAAAAGACGTATTAAGACACTAAAACTACACAATAAAAGACGTAACAGGAGGTATTGTTCCATTCTTAAAAGTTACCATTGGTACTAGGGTAATGTTGCGGAAAAATATTAAATTTGGACACGGCTTGGTAAATGGCGCTATGGAAGTCATCCGATAATTCGTATGGCCAGCGCTACGTCGTAACCGGGAGAGTTACCGCAAGCCGTTTTCGTTGAGTTCTATGACAAAACAATGCGTGGCAACACAGTCAGTTTGGGTGTCAAAATTGAGCCTAGCGCTGTCGAATTTGACGCGTTACGGGGTCAAGGTAAAGTCGAGCGGCACATGCTACCACTGAAATTATGTTAGGCTGTGACAGTGCACAACCTGCAAGGAACGACACTGGACAGAGCCGTCGTGGATCTAGGCGCTAAAATTTTTGCCAAGGGGCAAAGTTTATGTAATTTTACCTGGGACAGACTGTCCAGTTAGGTAGGCCCAACTTCGAAAAAAAAAACGCCCGAAGAACCCAACTCGGATGGGCAGCGTTCGGGAAGTTACGCGACATTTTCTCGTCAAGTGTGTATTCCCAGTGATGACATATGGCACCGAGACGTGGTCCTTAACAGTGGTCCTTATGGACAAGCTCAGAGTCACTCAACGAGCCATGGAGAGAGCTATGCTCGGAGTTACTTTGCGCGATAAAATCCGGAACGTGGATATTCGCCAAACAACCAAAGTCACCGACATAGCTTTCAGAATTTGCAAGTTGAAGTGGCAATGGACAGGCCACATTGCTCAACGAACTGATAAGCGATGGGAAAGAAAGGTTCTCAAGTGGGTACCATGGTACACCGGAAGATGTAGAGTTGGTAGGCCCCCCACTAGATGGACTGACGATATCATAAAAGTCGCGGGTAGCTAATGGTCACTAGTGGCTAATAGCCATTCTTTGTGGCGTTCTATGGGGGAGGCATTTGTTCAACAGTGGACGTCTTCCGGCTGATGATGACGATGATGAAAGTTTATGTCGCTCTTAGTCGCGTCAGACAGCTAGAAGAATTGGTGTTTTAGATCCACGAAAGCTTATCAACGAGCCCCATGACAAAAAGTCTCTGCAAGAACTGAAAGACCTCAAAGTTATCATTAATAATTAATTAATCATAAAAAAATATATTTCACGTTATCTTTTGCGTGATATTAATTTCCAAAAAAATATAAGTTATGTTTTGTGGCACATTGTGCGTTTGCAAAAATATTGTTTTATCACTAAAAGGTACGAAATAATAAGAAATAATTTAAAAATTAAAAAACACGCCTGCCGTACCAAAAAGTGAACGAAAAAATTACAAACAAGTTACATGATTTTAATGTTGAATGGCTACAATGTAGGTACTAAATAGATTATATTTACTGTGCAATTTAAACACCATTGAACCCAGAAATGGAGAATAGATAACCAATATTTTCATCGAAGTCGGGGGACATGTAAAGAACTATTCCAAGGAACTGTCCCCCGACTGCAATGAAAAGATTGGTTATCTATTTATTTCTGGGTTCAATGGTGTTTAAATTGCACAGTAAATATAATCTATTTAGTACCTACATTGTAGCCATTCAACATTAAAATCATGTAACTTGTTTGTAATTTTTTCGTTCACTTTTTGGTACGCAGGCGTGTTTTTTAATTTTTAAATTATTTCTTATTATTTATAATGCTAGTCAATATTTCGTCAATAGTGTGGGTTGTGCACACTATCTCTAGTTTTCAGTCAAGTGATTATTTATAATAGCTACTTACCTAGGGCATGAGGTAAGTACCGTAGGCATAGAACATATAATAATAATACCCGTAGGTGTAAACAATTGAATTGGATTGTCAATTTTTAACACTAATTGTTTTGTTTAAATTGTAAAGTAATAGGTACACTATTTTATTATTAAACTAGCTTTCCGGGCGCGGCTCCGCCCGCGCGTATGTCGGTTATCGCGCGAAAACATTAACCTCTTTTTGCGCAGTCGGATAAAAACTATCCTATGTTTTTTCCCGGGTCTCAAACTATCTCCATACCAAATTTAATTCAAATCGGTCCAGTAGTTTTGGCGTGAAAGCGTAACAGACAGACAGACAGACAGACAGACAGACAGACAGACAGACAGAGTTACTTTCGCATTTATAATATTAGTACTGAAGTACTGATATAATAATTAATTCAGTCAATGTTATGCAGTTTACACTAATGCTTGTGATTTCTGATAATGGTGCGCAAATTTGTTTAAAAACCTATTTAAATTTTTCCAAGTTGCTTCTGACATATTTTGGACAGTTTTGATAATATGTAGTTTTCATTAATCATTTAACTTTTCAGTTAGTTTGATAATCCTTTATTGCTTAACATTTAATTTGAATTTCTTTTTATTGTTATTGGTTGGGGACACTCTATTTCCATATTAATTATCTCTTTATTGCCACAAGTTTTCATACACCTTGTATTCCACTTTTGAGTACTTAGTATTTGTAGAGACTTTAATATTTATGACGGGGAAACATATTTTATTAATGAGAAGAATGTGTTTAATGGAATCGATCAAAAGCAACATCTGGGTAACTATTCACCACCGAGTAGGTACTTTTGTTTCATACTAGCGTAGTCGTAGATATTTTGAAAACTTAATCTGCTTATGCTGTCCTTAATTTTTTCTGTTTTCTGTTGAATATTGACGTTTATCTTTGTACCAGTATTTTACCCAACAGATTTTTTTACTTATACCTGTTGCAGTTGTGCGGTAAGCTCTGATAATGTAAGTTCCAAAATTTTACCTTTCTATCCTCTATGGTGATATAATTATATTCATATACATAATTGACGATTATTACGGTAAGTAATAAGGTGTTATTCCCGTTCGCGACTACTAGTTTATTCGGAGCGTCATCGGTCGTCGCATCCTTGCATTGTTTGATAAGGATATAGGTATTATTGATTAGGGTATTATTGGGAAGGGGATTTACTTCGTTAATATTTAGTTGTGATAGGTATTATCTACAAAGATTAAGAAGACATTTAGGGCTAAATACCAATTAGGTGATATTGATTTGTTATTGACAAAATGACCTCGTAGAAAGCTACCTACAGATTTAAAATTCGTAATAAAAGTGTAGAGTATAAGAAAGCGTAACACTATATGCTATATGTACTGTGACAATAGATTCGCCTCCTATTAATATTTATGGGATCTAGGCAGAGAGGATCTAGGTATGTTTTGATCTTTGGTAGTCTATAGAGTGATTCCCAGTAACCCGCAGTGAACACTTGTCATCTTCCTCTATGAGGGGAAAGATGGGAACGTAGGTAGTAAAATTGAAAGGAAATGAGAAATACACTATGTATTTCTCATTTCCTTTCAATTTTTCTGACCGACAAGTAATTCGTACAATAAATATTCAAGTGCCTTACGAGAAAATATATCTCATTTATCGTCAGGCACATGTTAAGTATCTAAATGAAAACCCTTATAGCACTTATTGAAGAACCAATTACTATTTTTTGAAGAAATGGGATCAATTTATACTTGATTGAGGCATGTAATCATTTGATTTAAGCCCTTTGAAGGTGAACTCCTCTTCAGGGGATCATAATTTATATATAATATATGCTATGCTCGATTAAAAGTGAAAAAAAAACTTCTGTTACATGTTATAAAATTTTATTTTAATCCTCAATGATTCCCAATTTTTAACTTTATAACTTTCTTTAAAATATGACTAATTAAATACTTAGCAAATTTTAAATCGGACAATCTCATCCATTGGAGAAGTATTATGTTCTCTAATTATCGCGCATTTCGGACAAACAAAGGTCGTACTCGCCACGTGCATTGCGCTTTAAGATTGAACTTTAGGTACGACACGTTTAGTTTCAATTTTCCGCTTTTTTCCGCCTTCCAATCAAGTAGGCTTGGCTCTAACCGTAGCAAAAGTTATAGGCTACAAAGCGCAGATAGGAATCCAAAATCAGTACAATATAGTAGATCCCTTATCAATGCGGTTTTCAATAAAGAATCTTAGTTATTGAATTCGTCCATTGCGAGTACCATTTGTATTATCAGCGGTAACCACGACTCTCCCGGATGCGGCAGATTCCCACGAGAGGTCCTCAGATAGCGGTGGTGAGTTCTCATTGATTGCATTGGTAGGACGTTAGCAAAGGTCGAAAGTGGCTGGAGTTACTATACGAGCATAGGCAGCTCGCATTCCCTGACTTTGGTCAATTTTATAGGGAACTCCTCTTCAGAAGACCTTTGTTTGGATTCAGAAAATGTCTAGCTAAACTTTGTACGGACATTTTGGTCACAAATCCGTGCAGAGATTTTTATAACCTAGAATGGGAACTAGTTCTGAAACACAACCGCCGCCGCGCCGCCCGGTACATACCTTTAGCTGGGGGAGACACGTTTTCTACTTTTGAATGGTACTATTCAGTCGGGCATCCGCAAAATGCCTTGCCGCCATGCTATAACGACTGCCATCCAGCAATCGAGCCGGCTCGAAATCGCTCAATACTCAATAGCAACTCGATCATCCGTCAAAGTATTGACAGCGACGACGTACGTTTCCCATCCTGTTTGATTGGTTAAGAAGCACTGTAGTCCGTGTTGCTTTAGAGTAAAGGATAACTGAAAAAGCTCCGTTACGAGCGCTTCAAAAAGAAGTCGGTTATATTATAACATTTAAGTTTAATTTACTAGATTCTTTTTACTTATCACTTTAATTGTAGCCCAAAATTATTATTTTTTCAGTCATCTGTCACTTTGACAGCTGTCATATCATTTGTTGACCAGTCACCCATCTAACATTCTAACTCCCATTAGATGTTCCGTGTGATTTAAAAGGACTGTTGAAAAAAAGTGTAGTGTCTCAGAAATATAGTAGGTTAAATAACAAATAAAAGGTTTAAGGAAGGTTAGGCTACAAAAATATAATATACAAAATTTATCAATTTAGTTAAAGTTATAAGAATCTCGCGAGATTTCAATCCTTTGAAACTTGAGTACTTAATGGAAATGTGATCACGAAGGTGGCCAAAGCTTTTTAGTTTTTACTTCGAGTCTGTGAGTCATCAGATGTTTGGGAAAATTTCACTCCCAACTTTATGCTTCGTCTGGAATCTGGATGCAGCAATGCTTATGGACTTACAATTAATTGCTCATGGTGGTACCCTTCCATAAGATCGTAATCCTCAGAAGGAATCCAATAAAATAGTGTATATAGAGACTCACCACCATCGCGTGGCTGTGCCCGTGCCCGTCGCAGTCATGGTCACCGTGGTGGTGCTCGTGCTCCATTGTTCAGTCTGTAGACAAGAAATACATACTATTAATCAGCGTTGGTTAATGTTCATAAAAAAACACGATCTTTCCAATCTTTCTAGTTATCGTAAGTTGATTTTTAAAAAAGTGTCTTTTAAGTTTTGCTTTTAGTAATATTAAATCAATATTTCTAGTTTAATGGGCTAATTTAATAAATGTTTGACTACGTATACCTATTATATAAAATTTTGCTAATGTTGCCCACTATAGTCGGAAAAATGGTATAGTAATATAAACTATAGTCAGGAAATCACGTTGTATTGAAATGTATATTTCAACACAACTTGATTTTCTCTCTTTTCAACGCTATTATTTATTTTTTATATATATACAATATACAAATGAAAAGTAAGTTATAACAATAAAACTGCTTATACTGTGACATAACATAGCACGGTAGTACCTATAAGATTGGTGATTATGAATACCTTCATTCATAATTGTAGGTACCAGTTTTGGCATTATTTTCATGAATAGGTAACTTTTATTGTATATTCATCATCATCATCATCAAGGGAGGAAGACGTCCACTGTTAAACAAAAGCTTCCCCCATAGAACGCCACAAAGAACGGCTATTAGCCGCTTGTAACCATTGGCTACCAGCGACTTTCACGATGTCGTCAGTCCACATTGGGGTTCTACCAACTCTACGTCTTCCGGACCCGGTGTAGTGTGGTAAGCACTCGAGAACCTTTCTTCCCCGTCGGTTATCAGTTCGGCGAGCAATGTGGTCCGCCCATTGCCACTTCAACTTGCAAATTCTGAGAGCTATGTCGGTGACTTTCATTCTTTGGCGTATATTCACGTTCCGGATTTTATCGCGCAAAGAAACTCCGAGCACAGCTCTTAATTTAATATTTTATTATATCGGATATGTATAATTAATAATTATATTAAATTATAACACGACTTGCACATTTTTACACTGCGACATTAATAATTATTGCATATTACGAGCTTCAATATAATTACAGGTGTAGGTGATTAGGTCTTGTTTATTAACTGGTAATGCCCGCAATTATAATAGCTATTGACGATCACCTCTGTCCGTTTTGCAAAATATGTAGGCGACACGCGAAATGTCTGAATGAATCACATTGTTACCTGTTCGAGCTATCGAACACAGGTGTAACAATATTTATTGTAGCCGAGTACAATGAAATAACATGTTGTTTTCAGTGTGTATACTGTTGCCATAGAATAGGTAATAGGTATAAAATTTATTTCGCATTTTACCTGTAGGTAGTTTTTTCAAACCAAAGACGTAAAATATCAACGACATTATATCCACAGACTCATTTTCTAGATAGACATATTCATCGAAATTAACGTTATTATTCTGAGGATATACCTATAGAAAATTTTAATTGAATGGTACTTTTTATTTTTTATTGTTGATAGTAAGCCTTTGACCACAATCTCACCTGATGGTAAGTGATGATGTGGTCGGAGGTGTTAAAAAACTAGAATTACTGGCTCTCAAGGACAGCTGCCGGAACACACCGATAGGTGCTTGGCTAGAGGTTTTCTACTTGAGGGTGGGCATTCGCAAAATGTCCTTCCATCATGCGGTGAAGCTCAAGCCCGCGGCGGGATCAGAACCATGGCATGGAACTGCGCGGCAGTCCATAGCCAATGCCATCACTGCTACTTGTAAATAAAATGATGCGTATGTATGGTATACCTTAGTATATTACATAATATCATGCATAATGGCATGCTACCTATGTCGCTAGTCTAGCTCAATTTTGTAATACCTTCCTGTAAGAGCGTCGCAGATGCCTAAATTAAGTAAATGATTTTGACTTAAGCTTTGACAATAGGTGTCATATAACGATTAGTTATTTGAAAAGTAAGAAATAAAAAATGTTAAAATATTTTACGAGGAAAATACCCAATCAAATTTCTATTTCATGCGTCAATGGAAAATGGTAACAGGAAAATAGAAGGAAAATTCACAGTACAAACAGATACGTACCCAGTCAAAGTAGAGTAACTTAAGTAAGATCTAACTTTCACTTGCAAATTGCAGTGCAACCTCGCGCAGTGTTGCGCAATGGATCTCAGCTGCTCTGCGGCGCGCAGGCAATGGCTGTAGGTACAATACCTATCATTTATTTAGGTATATAGATAGGTAATATATAAATAAACAGCATGCAAGCCTACCCAAAGTATAACAAGAGTTATAATGGAGTCTGGCGTAAGATATGGAAAAACACAGCTTGCGTAAGTTCTGAAAAGGAGTTAGTCGATAGCAGGAAGAAAGAAGAAGAGCGCACAAATCACCTGATAATAAATACTTTACAAAAAATTGCAATTAAATCCAAACATATAAATTTAAATATGAACGTAAGTTTTTATAATATAAATCAAAACAATTAGTAGGTACAGCACTTTTAACATTTAAAAGACTTTTGTGCATATAAATAGAAAAATAAGAATTAGGTAATGTTATGATATGACAAGTGTGTTGGTATCAAGAAATATAATATGAATACAGCAATATTTACATTGTCGTTATTAGCTATCTATGAGATTCTTATTATACCTAGTGTGTGTTATGAGGAAAAAGTTGCTAAGGTCGGCACTAACAAGGAGGTAAGGTATTATTACCAATATCGGAAAACCAAAATGTTATAGGTACTAACATACTTGTAAGAACAATCACGAGTTTGTTACTTGACTTCTATCTAAGGTAGGTAGTTAACTAGTTAGGCAAATACATTTATTTGTCTGCCAGTTTGTTCCTTCTTGAATCTATTTTTATTAATTGGCTTATAGGCATTGCCTGTAGCCCAGAGACCAAGTCAGGTTTTTAAACACCTTTACACACAAGCTGCCCAGAAAAAAGCGACATTAGCAAAAAACATCGCAGACAAAGTCACGTACCTACAGTTAATTTTATTTAGAACAATTTCACCTCATCAATTAATAACATAAAAAAGACCGTGTCGGGTCGTGCGTGCGGCCTTCGCGGGTGTAAACAAAGATTGTTCACACTTACCGGTTGCTTAACTGTATACTTTTGGTTGACTGCTTCGTTCTACGACTATTAAATTAGGAAAAATAATAGGATTTTACTACTTACTAAGATTACACCCAATAAATTGTCAATAGGAGATACCGTCGTATAATCGCATGGAACGTGAGAGTCTTAAAACTTAACTGTGAACTGGCAAGTGGATCATATCATCATCATCACGAATGTCCATTACAGTTGTACTGCACGGTTCACGTACAATATCTGACACTGCAGTGACGGACGACCAAGACCTGCTGAAGAGATTATCCATCTGGTACAGGAATCTACCACCACGCTCAAGTGCCAAATAAAGATATTAAAGAGTTATGTGTGTCACTAAACGATCCAAAAGATAAGATAGAATAAAAATAGCAACTAGAATATCATCATCGTCATAAATTAATTTAAAACAATATAACGAAACTCATTGCTTAGATGACAACATTGGTGTAATTTTCGGAAAGTATGAATTGCGCGAATGAGAGGAACGAGAAGAATGAATATTCAACTTGTGCATAGCTAACACCTACTTTGGCGCAGTGCAGTGCAGTGCCTGACTCGGGCAATATAACCTAAGTATATTTTTACCTTTTAATTTGCCTATTATATGGCAAAACAATCTTTATCGGGTCAGTATACTAGCGTATATAAATAATAAAACAGCTGAAAGGTTAAATGCACAAATGTGCAAAACACAATGGAAAAGAGCTCAGATAAAATATCTTATTTGTATAAAAATTTGCTGCTTTTAAATTAATCCTTCGACCAGATAAAGAAGGCCAGAGCTTAATATGACATCTACAGAAGAAAGAAGCTAATTTCAAGGGCGACATGGAATTAGAAATATCAAAAGCCGCCGGAGAATTCACGGTCGGTTGGACGTAGGTAATATCTAACAGGAAAATGTTGCACTTACCTCATGTTACTACTTATATTTTCAGATTCGTGATCATATAACATTTTGGTGTAACACCATGATGTCAAATCAATCTGACCAACGGATACAAAATTTCCCGTTGTTCGGACTAATCTATCCGCTGAGACTTATTAGACACTTATTCTACACTCGAGAGCAATGAATCCGGGTCACTTAAAGAATCCTAAAAATCTCGGAAACTAAAAATGCTAGGTTAACGCAATAAATTGTATTTAATAGACAATGTAATACTCCTTAAATGAAGGTATTAAAACTTCTTAGTTATTGTAAAGTTATATCATAAAAAAAACAAATTTGAAAAAGGGCCACTTTCGAAGATGGAACTACGAAATTACAGCATTTGGTTTTGCTTTTGTTTGTAATCTGTCATTTATGTGGGTACATAAACCATGTTGATAGTGCTCTATATTCATTATTCAAGCTGAAATTATGTCGCTTACGCCTGAAGAATGCACCAGAATACTTACAATGCTGGAAACCGGCCGGAGTCAGCGCGATACAGCCAGGACTGTCGGTGTGTCGCTGTCAACAGTACAAAGAGTTCTCCGACGTTACGAAGAAACTGGTTCTAACCTACGCAGACCAGGAACGGGCAGAAACAGGTGTACCACAGCACGAGAAGACCGATACTTGGTGAACACCATGCTTCGAAATCGCTTTCTCACAGGAACTGAACTCACCAATCAGTTTCGACGCCTCGGAGAAAGTAACCCAAGTGCATGGACAGTAAGACGTCGGCTTGCTGAATCTAACTTAAAACCCCTTAGACCTGCAAACGGCCGTAAACTGGAGCGTGGGCATCGTATTTCGAGACTAAGATATGCCCAGAGCCACGTAAATTGGAGTATTGAAGATTGGTCAAAAGTTATGTTCTCCGACGAATCAAAATTTATGCTCTACAAGCACGATGGAAGACACAGAGTGTATCGAAGACCAGGGGAAAGATTCAAGCAAGCATGCATCGAAGAAAAAGTAGCCTACGGTGGTGGGTCTGTACTTGTGTGGGCCGGAATTTCTTCTGAAAGTCGCACAGAGCTGGTGATCATAGAAAACGGCTCTTTAACTAGCGTAAGATATGTGGAAGAAATCCTCAATGATCACGTTGGTCAATTTAGGTGAGGATGCTATATTTATGCATGACAATGCCCGACCTCATACAGGTAGGATTGTGAATGACTACCTTCAAGAGATGAACATTACTCGTATGGAGTGGCCAGCGCGCAGCCCGGATATCAACCCGATCGAGCATGCTTGGGACGAGCTAGGCAGATGCGTAAAACAACGAAACCCTCCCCCAATCACGCTTCGTGAGCTCAAAATTGCTCTCACAGAGGAATGGGAGAATATTCCCCAAAATCGTATAAGGAACTTGGTGTACAGCATGCCAAACCGCATAAACGCAGTAATGGAAGCACGAGGAGGCAATACGAAGTATTAAAATTCAAGAAAATCGTAATAAAGTTCAAAAATTTCATGTTTCCTATTTTTGTTTTAAGGAGAGATCAGCAGTTTTTTTCTTTATGTAATTTTGTGTTAATAAAATGTATGGTGACTCATATTTTTTTTACTTTCATTTAAGGAGTATTACATTGTCTATTAAATACAATTTATTGCATTAACCTATAATTTTTAGTTTCCGAGATTTTTAACATTCTTTAAGTGACCCGGATTCATTGCTCTCGAGTGTATTAATAGGTGCCTAAATATATCTACGTTGTAGTAGGTACCAAGTTGTGAGATAGCATTATATTGGACACTTTATTATATAGAATTTGTACAAAAACTAAGTTACAAATTTACATGGACCCACTTTGTAACCTCAATATAAAACACTAAAAAGATTAAGTTTTAAATTTTTTTTAGTTGGTAGATTTCACAAATCAGTTAACAAATCTTGGTGAAAAACGTAGAGTAGCATTGCCCATTTAAATTGCAATGCTAACTCGCCGAACCAAAAACGAGTTAGTGCCAGCTAAAATTCATTGTTTTACTTAAAAAACGAACCGCCAAGGTAATGGATACCTTCACCTAGAAATACTAATCTGTAATCACTAACACACAATAGAATTACATAATAACAGCTAGAATTACAAAATAATCAATCAAGTTTGTTGTTTAACAGTAATTAACATCAGGTACGTGTTTACGCGCATGTGCTTACTTATTGGAGCATGAATTATTGTAGTTGTACTGGGTAGGTTTGGTTCCGCAGTTACTCTATGATATCACAGATTACTTAATTGTTGCTATTATGATTATTCTCGGCATAACTTTTATAGAACAGGAATGAACTATTTATTATATGTGTACTACATATCGGTATCGGTATGATCACCTGTATTACCGCATGATATTTAATAAAAAATTAGCTAGGATGCCACGTAATGTACTTTACGCCATCTTCAGCTCGAAAAAGTCAGATTATTTACTATGCTAACCTAACTGAAAAAGCAAGGCCGGTATAAATAAATATTCGGCCAGACACGTAGTATTACTTGTTCAGGGAGCCTGGTAGAGATTTTCAGATTATCAGCAAATATATCTCACTCTTAAATCAGGCTGGCTCTAGCCAACACTAGCAGAACCTATGACGTTCATCTCAATTAAATTGTTGGAGTAGGTAGGTAGTCTTTGGACAGACAGACAGACCACTAAGACATTGTTGGTAAATATACTGAAATAAAAGTTAACAGGAAGGTACTAACGTAAAGCCTTCATAAATTTCAAATAACGAAAGTACAAAAATTTCGATTGCTTGATTTATGTAATACCTCTAGCTTACGACAGCTGTCCTTGAGAGCCAGTAATTCTAGGTTAGCCTGAACAACATCTTCAACCACATCATCACTTACCATCAGGAGAGATAGTGGTCAAAGGCTAACCTATCAGGCATAAATAACAAAGCCTATTTCCAACATACGTCATCTACAAATAGCCAAGCAGCCAAGCCAGCCCAGTATACAATGCATATATAATCAATTCTGAGATCGACATATCTAGTGAAAGAATTTTGAAGGAATTCGGTAAAGGTGTTTATAAATTAAAAAATTACTTACCTAGAGAATAGATACACAGATGAAGGGGATGAAGCTAATAATAAAGAAAAACGAAAACCAAGTGTACTTTTTTGGTATAGTTGTATGCATCTTTGGCACACAGTAAAATATAGTTGTTTTGTTACTAGTGATATGACCGCATGCCTCAATGCGGTTCACCTTGAGTGCCTGAGTAGAGGATGGTAGACGCGGCGCGACTTGCGCTCGCGCTGCTTTTTGTTAACTTTAATGGATGTTCTAGAATAAATTACAAGAAACAGGTCTATTATTGTACTATAAAGTTACCGTATACCCGTTATATCGTGTAAAGAGTTACCTAACCTGAATATATAAACATACTGGGAAGTTTCTTCCGCTTATATGTTATACATATCTACGTTTCTGCTTACCTATAGTATACGAATATACTTTATAAGTTATAAGTGTAGGAATTTGGATCGCAAAGTTACTTACCTCAATCACGACTTATATAGTCATAGTTTTTTTTTTATTGCTGATAGGTAAGCCTTTGACCACAATCTCACTTGACGGTAAGTGATGATGTGGTCGAAGGTGTTAACAGGCTTAACCTAGAATGACTGGCTCTCAAAACTTATGAATAAGAAACACTAGCACTAGTGATGGACAATGATCTGGCAAAAGCAGTACATCATTTGCAGTCATTGTATTTCCGTGTCATTGTGAGTGTATGACCGTATATGTCGTTACATACCTTACGTAATATTAATCTTATGTAACACACAGTCATCAGCTGGGAAACACAGATCACCGTGGTTTTAATGATTTTCCGGTGCGAACACACGTGTGTTTGGCGCCACAAAAAACGAAAAAAACAACAATTTTGAATTTCCTATCAAAGACTTTAGTTGAAGATTCTAAGGCTCGTATTCATAAATGCTTCCCAAGTTGTGTTGTGATCGATCTTAAGTTGCAGTTTTGATGTTAATGTATGAAATATCTGTCAAAACTGCATTGATAACCGACCAAGTACGAGTGAGACACGCGCTAAGCTTTTAGGCTTGTAAGGTCCCTTTTCTTACAGAACCTGGAAAACGGGATCCTATTAATAAGAATCGGGTGTTCGTCCGTCCAACCTGTGAACGGTAGCCGTTGACATTTTCACAAAACATGTGTTAGTATGGCGGATTGCCTAAAAGATAACAATAACAACAAATAGTTAAAATAAAAGGAGGTTCCAATACAAGAAACGTGTTTTTTAAAGTTTTTTATTTTTGCTCTATCGTCAAAACTGTAATACATACAAACGTCAAACTTGAGAAAGAAAGAAAGAAAGAAAATAAAAGCGAGTCCAACTAGCACACGCCCGGTTTAATTAAATAAATGCATAGTTATCAGTTATCACACAATATATTGTTTTCTGTATTGATATGGATTCCTTCCGGAGTCCGACTTCTAGGGCGGTTTTTATCTCTGATATAGGCTTAGTGTATGTGTTCGTTTAGCAGGTTAGATTAGGAACGAACAGCTACCGGAGCACATATTTCCTACTGGAAGGACTGGGATGAACAGATTTTTCTATAGTTTCAATGGAGATAGCCGGTCAGATGATCATCCAAAATACCGTACGCGCATAGTTAAGTTACATGCATTTATGCTTTGTCCGTGGTAGAATGCTTAGTCTACAAGTTATTTCATAAATTTCAGTACTTATTAGAATCCGATAAAAATATTTTCCATAAAATTTGGTATGTTTTTTTCCAACGAATAGATTTTTCTGTGCTGCATGCTGCTCTGTGAACGGTTACACACAATAATGATCGCGATCGTCAATAGTTCCAATTATCAGGTCATCACAATATAGTATAAGCAAACTGGAGCATGCTTTTCAGTTCAATTAGTTTACCTAACCTAATTTTTATTCTGTGACCTAACTGAAAGTATGAACTACTTCAAGGTATAGCATGCCCTACCATACAAAATGAAAGGATCAGCAAGATGGGATGATCCAGTAAAATATGTTAACGAAATACATTATGAGTAGACATCAGACATTCCTTCTTCTATTTGGAAGTCTGTTAAATTGTCATACAAGTATTTACAACCGAATTATTAAAATAACAATTGTCTACGAATACTTTCCTCATCGTATAGAAATGCAAATTGAGTTGTTAGTTTTCCCAACCGATAACCGCGCAAGAAAAGTGCTAATGTTTCTAATAAACATCACTTTTTGGTTCAGTTTGAATATTTAGCAACTATAATTTTGAAAGCTGATAAGTGCAAGTTGACCTCGAAGTGTTGTTAACCGCTTGCGATATACCTATTTCCTAGCGAAGAGAGGTTTGGATCACAGCCGCCAAGCACCGGAAACGTCGCTGTGTTTCCTATTGAAGGTTAAATTGGCACGAGTTGCAAGGCATACCTCAAAATATTTTTACCCGTCTTTCAAAAATAGAAGGATGTTCTCATTTCTACTATGTTTGTTTATATGTTGGTTTCGTGATTGCTCCGCCAATTATGAGCCGTATTTAAAGTTATTTTTTGTTGGGTAAAAGATACCACCTTTTCCATTTAAATTTCATCACATAAAAAAATATTTTTTGTTTTCTTTTTACCTGGATGATGCAATGGTAGGTAATTGGTGGCGAGACTTTTCATTGCAAGCGAAAAAGCAGTTCATTATACAAATATTTATTTTAATATTTTCATTCTTTACTGTAGCTTTGAACAAGTACTTAGGTATAGACAGCAATGTGTCATAGTACGAGTAGGTAGGTACGTCATATTGCTATGACTTATTTCGGAACGAAAGCAACAATGACTTGGACAGAGCAGAACAAAGTGTCCTTTTGTTCTTGAACAGTTCTAGTCTAGAACAACGCTCACTAACAACGAGGTAGATTACTAAATTACAGATAATGATACCTCCCCGGGCCCGGGCTCGTCGCGGGTCGATCACTAAACAACAGATTGCCGACCGCTAAACTAGCTGCACTCTGCGGTCACAGCACAGCTCACAGCGTAGCTCATAGTATGTGCTGACAGTTTAAGGGTTACGGAGCGGAATCGGAAGACTCCCCTGTCTGTCTGTCTGTGCGTACAACCATATGTCATGGGTCTCCCGTATACGGAAGGAGTTAGGTACTAACCTGAAATTTTGATGTTTGGTGTAAAACATTGAACCAAATGGAATATTGCACTAGAAATTTAATTTCAGTTAATATATTCAAATTCAATTATTTTTCAGAGGGGCTTCAATTAAAAAAACATATTTCATGAGAGACTAAAAATACTTTTTTGCAGTCTAGACACCCACATGGATGGGAGTCATCACTCGTCATCTAGAGTTGATTAAGTTGAATACAAATGCATGTTTTTTTTTTATATAAAGAGGAAAAAATATGTGTGTGTGTTGCAAATATAATGTGGGACTGATAAAGTTGATATTTCTATCTTAAAAAGGAAACTATTCAAGATTATGAAATTCCGGTAAAGATGTACCATTTCTCTTTTTAACCAACAAATAAGTACTGTTCTAAGTACCTGTTACCGCTTTATAATGTGGTTTTGAAGATGTGATCAAAACAAAAGAAAATCTAGGTTCGACTCGCACTTGACCAACTTGACAACTTGTAAAATACATACCTACGTGTGTGTCCATTGGGGATTTTTGTTGCTCGGTGTTTGTTTTTAGTTTGAGAGTAATCTCGTTTTCGTAATGCTGTGTATTAGTCGGTTCATAATATTGGTTTGATTGTAAGTTTGTTTGTCTCCTTTTCCGATTTAAGTGATTTATTGAGATAAGCAGAGATTGTCATAGCCTGATTGCTTTTATAGTGATTCTACGTGATTCTACGGGACTCTGTCGTAGCAAATACACTGTGTGTCATAGTAAATATAATAAGTAAAGTTGGTACTTACCTAATTTACTTATTATGGCCGATATATTGCATTGTTTTCTTTGTAGTGATTAGCTGGTGAGTAAACATAAAAGGTTGTTATTTTTATCACTCATAATGTTAAGTGCACTAGAACAATATAAAGTACCTACCTATAGGAACTTACTACATTTGCACTACAGCTATGCAGTGCTTAGTAGGTATCTCAAAAACGTGTCTACAAAGGTAACAATGGATGTCCAAAGCGCCCGCGCGACAATTCACGTTTGTAGAACAATAAGAATTACCACCGTAATGAGGTAGGTAGTTGTCCACGATTATTCAGTATTGTACGATTCATATGATTTGTTACTTGTAATTACATGTACAGTAGAGCCGCGGTAGTCCGACAAACGGACCACGGACTTCTTGTAGTTCGGCACATTTTTGAAACGGCTTGTAATCCGACAAATACTATTAATACATTATATAAAAAATTACGTGTCCCTTTGTTTGTCCGCGATGGACTCCTCGATTTTAATTTTGATTTGCACATTGTGTGCAATTTGATTCAAATTGAAAGATAGGATAGCTTACATCTCAATTTACAGTCGTAATTACCCGTGCGAAGCCGCTAGCCGGGGCGGGCTACTAGTTACTTATGTATGGCTGATTCCAAAAATGTATTTAAGATTGATATAGTCTATAGACCGTTGTCTTATAGTCTTGTCACAAGGCAAAAAAATTAAGAATGTATTAAATAAATAGAAAAATAATAAGAAGATTTATAGCCGAGATAAATTTGCTTTGTATTTACTTTTATGAGCATGTCGGATTGAAGGGGGTTCCGGATAAAACAGGGGCCGGATTACCGCGGGTCAACTGTACGTCGAATGCTCAACATAGGCCTCCTCCAAGACCTTTGATTTGGCTTGATATGATGCAATGAAGCACATTGGTGACGACCTGCAATGTTTCAGGTTTCTGAGCTATTAGGTAGTAGGTTCTGAGTATACCTAATGTAGATATTGTAACTGTATGGATTTTCATAACAACTAAATACGGGAATAAATTACAATTACATACTACCGTGATGTTTTGCCAATAATGGGCATATGGTCATTCGGCGAACTTGCGCGGTGTCTTAATATAAACAATAGACAAATTCCGATTATGTATAGGAAATATATCAATACTTTTTGGTAAAACCGTGTAATAGAATCTATTCTGCTTTTTATTATAAAAGTAAAATAAAATTGGACTTTTTATTTTATTGCTGATAGGTAAGCCTTTGATCACAATCTCACCTGAGGGTAAGTGAAGATGTAGTCGAAGGGGTGTTATCAGGCTTAACCTAGAATGACTGGCTCTCAAGGACAGCTGCCGGAACACACCGTTAGGTGCTTTGCGACAGATTTTCTACTTGAGGATGGTCGCTAGCCAGGCGGGCATTCACAAAAACGCCCTTCCACCATGCGGTGAAGCTCAAGCCCGCGGCGGGATTCGAACCATGGACCTGCTGGGCGGCAGACCATACCCAAAGCCACTGAGCTATCACTGCTTCAAAAGACTTTGTAAACGTACTCGTATTTTGACTAAAGTTATTACAAATTCTTGGATATAGGTAACTAATCTGCATAAGTTTTATGTATCATAAGTTAAGGTGGATCTACAACCCAAGCAAGCTCACGATGTCTATCTCTACCTCTAACAACCGGAATTTTATTGACAAAACTTTGTAGATATTAGTGTCAGTTTCGAAGACATGCCACCAAAGTTGCTATTATCCACAGTGTCAAGTAGAGACAACATTTTGCAACCCAGGTGGTGTAGTAAACATCCGGCTGGCAGCGCGAACAAAATGTCCGTCTGGCGGATACCGAGTGCTAACATTGTGGGAACTGACATAATTGTTGCGATTTTGGCGTTGTACATTCACAACACAGATATTACGTGGATATTAGTCATTGTAGAGTACCCACAGTGTTCCTATAGGCCGAACAGTTCTTGACTAAAGGACCAGGACTAGAATTTTTCCTTAGCCTTCTGTTGGGACGATCGGAAAGGTTAGGGTAATTAGTTTACTGCCTTCGACCACCATGTCACCTGTTGTCAAGTTATGATGTCAGAGATGTGGTAGAATAGGAACTTAAGAAAAGCTGCGAAATGGGGAAATAAATCGAAGAATGTGTAGCATGCCACTGCTCACCTTAGACTGCTGCTGCACATCTTTCGGAATACAGAAATCTAAATATTGCGATGCTTGTGACAGCAAGGTCATGACAACGTAAACTTCTTTTACGATATTATCTTCTATCTTCATATCCCACTTATGGGGACATCCTCTTCCTAAATTATATCTCATCAATTATCCTCGAAAGCTGTTTTTGGCTTTGCCTTCCAGTTCCAACAGGTGAATTTGGACTAACCGATTTATAATCGGTTAGTCCAAAATCATCTGTTGGTTATGAAAAAATCTTACTATCAAGACGAGGTTGGTGGGGGTTTATGTGAATATATTTTTATTTATATTGGTAACTGTTTCATATATCGGACACATCGAAAAAATATATTAAAACAGTATTTGATTTATTAGAAAAAATATAAAAAAATTCAAGATTGTAACTAATATTATGCGTGATAAATATCTGTTTACGCACTTCCGCTGAATATCGCAAGTAGGTATATACACACCCACGGACAGACAGACATAGCAGCCGTGTTGCCCTTTGACGACTGTCAGTGTTTGGTAGTTATTACCTACCTGCGAGTAATCAACTATAAAACCTTCTAAATAACTATAAAATAATTTCGTAACTGCCATTCGAGTGACGACATGACTCGATCGTCCATTGAAATCGGTCAAACAAATACAAATATTAACTTATCTGGTTTGACATCCCATAAACGAAACAGTGTACGGAGATAAAGATTACGTATAATAAGCTAAATATATAAGTTGAATTAGACTGGAGAAATGGTATTGATATATAAGATTGAATAATATATGATTGCTATAATCTTATATTGCTTATTATTTTCTAATAGAAGGGATGTATATATTATTAATTTACGATAGGTACCTATATACTGATTTATATTATTTGGAGTTTGGTTGCCTAGGTGCTCTAAAAATTATGTACTAGAGATTTTTTTATGCTGTCCTTGATAGCCAGCACCTTGTAGACTTGGCACATCATCACTATCCAGCAGTTGAAATAGTGGCCTAAGGCTAACTTATCACCTGTTAAATACCTGCAAAGTGCGAATGAAATTCTTATTAGGGATATCAACCTGGAATTAACATGAATGTCATATTACACTTTGTTTATTGTATTGTAATTGGAAATTAACTCTCGATATATTTTTTTCGGATTATTCCTTTTTTGTTTGCATAGTGATCACATGAAATTTAATTATTATAACTGTGGATATCGGGCTGGCAGGGAAACTGATGATCTGAACTCCTCATGATGTTTTCCTTCGCTACCATTATAGTGCATGAGTATGACAAATCAGGCATAGGTACCTAATTGTCGCAGAGATGCAAGAAGTTTACAGTGGATCAAACTAGCGCTGCGTGTTTTGATGATATAAAAATCATTAACAACCTTAAAATTCATAATTGCCTAAAAAAAATTTTTAACGTGTTTCCCAAGAGCCCTTCTTGTGTCTCAATATTGGAAAGTAGTCAGTCACCTGCGTCCACGAAGGCTGATTATGAAATACCAGCTCTTTGCGGTGACCTTCGTCGTAATCACTCGAAATATAAGGTCGACTTGTTCTATTAAAAGCGGTAAATATCTAAAGTAAAGATTATGGGCAATAAAGATTTATTCTGGCAGAATTTCTAGGAAATTGATTAGGGGCGTTTGATTTCATAAAGTGTTATCATCAAGTTCCTAATCTTGGACAACTTATGTGTGGAAGCTATGTAAAGATATACAATTAAATAGCTTCTCTAATAACAGAAGAATAAAGGTATCCATAAAACAAAAGCCAAAACTTTCGCCAACTATTGTCTTAGGGTGTCTTTTGTTTCATTAGCAAAAAACATTTAATAGGTTTCGTAGAGATATTTCAGTCAAAAATGCACGTCGGTTCACCAAACGTAATTATTCATATGAGTGTGTGTGTGCATGGACTTTACTGTGAACTCATTTGGTTCAACAATTATTGGATCTTATTATAAAAAATAGCGTGGTTTTCACTCATTTTAGTAAATATAAATAATACGGGATAACTCACGTGAATCAGTCAGATGACGTCTCGCTTAGCACAGAGCTGCCGCCCGCTGTGCTAAACGAGACGTAAACGCGGGCGTCCCGAGCTCTCCTTGAAAAAGACCACCGAATGTGGTTGAAACTATAGTCGGAGCTATCTGACTGATTCACGTGAGTTATCCCGTATTATTTACTAAAATGAATTATTGGATCTTTGATATGAAAATGAGCATAAATAACCTGCTCACATTGACGTGATTGTCATGCTGCTCATTTTCCTCATTTTTTTCCTTCGTCGCCCCTTATGACTTTTTTTATGGGTGTGTCGTAACACGACAAAACAATAATGTTTGGCGGTAACCTCTGCTTATAACAGATGCATTTAGTTACAAGTGACGAACTGCACTGCGCCCATCACCCTGACACATATAGCTGTTAAGTCTCATGTGCCTGCAATTTCATTATTAATTGGCTGTCCTAGCCTACTGCGAAACACAATGTTAGGTGCTTGGGGACAGATTTTCTACTTGATGGTAGCCTATTCAGGCAATTAATCGCAAAATGCCCTTCTACCATGATTGAATCTCAACCCGGCGGTGGAGAACTATCCATGGACCTACAGCTTCCACGGAAAGAGATAGGGTTAAGTAAACTCTGGCCTAACTTTCCTCGGTCCACGTTCTTTCCGAATGACACTTCCTCTTTCTATCTACATATGCATAAAATAACAAATGTGGTCACTGGGTCACAGTCGCTTAAACATAAACAAAAGTTACACAATCGGAGGTAGACGACCGCACCGGGGAGGATGATGGAGTGATTGGTGAACTGGTTTGGCCATCTCAGCTGGTTTGCCGAGCGTGATTGCTCAATGCTTATACAACAAAACACGAGTAAATGAAAACGGGTTTTTTTATTAATTGGAAATAGTTTTATCTAAAGAGTTTAATAGAAAACTTAAATGTATATTAGGAATGCAGGTATTATTTTTGTTTACTGTATAGATTGAAGAGCCACGTATACAGAACTAGCAGTATGTATATCATACACAACATTTATACATATTGCGAGTACTCGACCACTCTAAAGATGTATTTTTTGAAACGAAGTATCTTACGAAGTAATCTTTAAATATGTGTATTTTAGAGGTGCTTAATGTTGTTTTTGGAATCGTGTTTTCGGATCAGTTATAGTATTTATCATATTCTCTAGAATATTATATGTTTTATTCTTATTCCGAAGGCGTAAAACTCTTTCTCTAAAAACATGTTCAAGTTTTGCCTTTTTGAGACTCTACCTTGAGTAGTAAATCAGAAACACTGTGTGTTGCGGCTAATATAACAATAGAACATCATCGCTTATCAAGAGAAGATAAAGTGGTAAAGCGATGGCCTATCAGAAATAAAGAAAAGGTTTATCACAGTTAGTACACACATAATGCGTGTCAATTGAGTACCTATATACATATTAGGTATATACTGAACCGACACGCGACAAGGCTCAAGCACAGATTACCTACCTATCAACTTCTTATTGTTATAGGTATACCTAGCTACTAGTTGACCGATAACCAGAGTTAGATCACAGATAAACCAGACCCAAGTAAATTATAATAAGTACATTACTATAAATAGAACTAAGGAATTGAATTAGGATAAGTTTACGGTGGCAATTTTAGGTTTAAATCACGCCATCACATCAACAGCTAGGAGGCATTCAACGTCGCATACAAGCCTCCCCCGTTTGGGGAGGTGAGGATTGCTATAGTCCCCCCCACGCTTCGGCCCGTCCGTCGCGTCGCGTGGTTCGCACTGCAACATAGCAGTGCTTCAGAAGGCGCTGCTCTGCTGCCCACCTTCCCTGCACCTTGTTGTTTGTATCGACTTTAGTCTGACAGACTCATATAAATATATACTAAATATCATAAAATATAAACCTCGTTTTGATTAAGCAATAACATAAGGAATTGGGTTAACTAACTGGCAGCCATAAAGAAACCTACGTGTAAAAATCAATAAATGGTTTACGGCGCAATTACACAACGTATTGTATCGTCGGCGCAATTATAAAACTTGTCGTAAACAATATTCATATAATTATGTTATATACGCGTATAATTTATCTATGGAATTTACATATTTTAATTAAATTCTCTTTCAGTTTATTTTAAAATCTGTGTCTATGTATTTCAGTTTTATTTCACTATGTAAAAAAATGACCTTCCTAATTGCTGATCGTACCGTTAGAAACTAATAAATAAACAAATACATCCACGCCTGTGTATGTCAGGTTGTTGGTTTGATTTATTTTAAAGGGCCAATAAGAAGCAACAAGATACCCAAAGTATACACCAAACCCGATAGCCCAAATAATACACCAAAATTCGTGAGGCGGAGAAGTATCCGACGGCAAGACAAATGTTTAAAAAAATATCTTTCAAAATTTGCACTATATTTTATCCTTGCAAAGATAATTCTAAGAATATGTTTTCTTACTGACTAGCCCGAGCACGGTGAGTTTACAAAATATCTACAGTTATAAGGATACCGGAGGGCAGCTCTACCATTTGGGTATAATCATAGTAGCATCATAATGAGCACTCAGTAGATTGTAGAACCTTGATTACTCGAGCCATTTTTGAAGAAACAAGCTTCAAATAATAAAAAGTCTGAATTAAACGGACACGAAAAGCCCAAAAAGGGTATAATCACAGACTATAATTTTTATAGTTTGATGATATATAATAGATAGATTTGGATGTATGGGGTATTGTTGGAATTCTTACATCATCATTATTATTATATCGTTTCATCATTATTATCATACAAAGTACAAACCAATGAAATCGATTTAAAATTAAATAAGTTTTATTTATGTATACGTGTACTATTATTACCTACGTACTCGTAGAAGCGTATATCATGTGCGTGTATACGTAACTGATACGCGTACACATGTTATATACAGTAAAAAAATCTAAAATAAAAAAAAAAATGTTCTACAGATTTTAGTCGCTGAAAGATATATTCCTAACGAATTAAAGAAAAATTAGAAGAATATTGTAATAACACCACCAGTATATATCTCTTTTTTAAATCATGTTTTACCAAACCAGTAAATTTTTCTTCACATCTTCTAATTATTACGAGTATATCTCACCACGCAATTTAACTTAATAGTAATACAATGCCTCTGAACCTACCTACTTACCTATATGCCATTATAGTCTGGTGTAGGTTAAAACAGTAGAATTGATCCCTGGCATCGACAAACCAGTCCAGCCAGACCGGAATGCGATTCCAGATCGTGACTCTACCTAGCTAGAGAATAGAAGGTACCTATGGTACTCTCCCGAGTTTCCAGCCGCAGTAAACACTTTATCCGGCGAGCTCTAAGTAATACCCAGTAAATCGAGGAAGTAATGTGTTATATTTGAATCTTGAACCTATATGGCTATGTTTATTCGAAATAATTTGGAGGCGCATGGCAAACACGAAGAAAGACTCTTATCTGCGTTATGGCAACAAACACATGTGTACATAATTTAAATACATTTTTTCAGAGTTGTTGAGTAATACGATACATTCGAATTTTTAATAAGTGTTATTGTCATTTCTTAACCTGCAATTGTAATTTTAAAAAGTGATCGTGTATTGCCTACCTTTACTTTTGTTACCGGATCAGCTTATTTGTGCATATTACATAATCATGCTATATTTAGTAGACGAACGATACATTATCTTGAAGTATATTGGTATAGTATAGATAGGCAGTACTAATGTAGACCAACTATAGTTGTAAGATATTGATAAGATAATTTGTAAGAAGCTTTACAGAGTTTATAGTTTCAGTAATTGTGATTAACTTCTGTAATGAAATGATCGCATTTTTCAGGAAAAGTGATTAAAACTTAACTAATAAAAATAATTCCTTACGTTACTGACACTTTGTCCGTTGGTACAGTTTAAGTACCTTTTTCGAATAAATTTTATTTAAGTACTTAATAAAATGTAGGCTCTGAGATCCGCATCAGTCCTTAGACCCCATCACCTACTTAATAAAATGTAGGCTCTGAGATCCGCTTCAGTCCTTAGACCCCATCACCTACTTAATAAAATGTAGGCTCTGAGATCCGCATCAGTCCTTAGACCCCATCACCTACTTAATAAAATGTAGGCTCTGAGATCCGCATCAGTCCTTAGACCCCATCACTTTCTAATATGGATATTGTTTAATTGTCAGTTGTTAAAATTTCCGCTATAGCCTTGTGGATTGAACACGTGGATCATTTATGTCACACATTGTAACAAATGACGCCTGAAGGGTTTGTTGCATTTGATTACATTTTGCACTAAAATCCGGAGTCGTATTTTCGTTTTTTCGTATCTTGGTACAACTAGTACTCGGTGCATAGCTATTTTTCACTACAGGAAATGGTTTTTATTTTAAATAGCGTTTGCAAAAACAGTCCCGTAGCAAAAGGCCAAACAAAAATTGTTTCAATTATACATGTATATGAAAAAAATACATGAGTGTCGGTTGGTCCGCACAGGAACACGACTGATTGTGTCGGTAGTAAGTGGCCCATTTTGTACAATTTAAAACAATAAGCTCTATTGGCGGATTGGCCGCAATCATCTCATCGTCAGATTTGAGATCGAGCACTGATACGGTTCATCCTGGGACTCTACCTATATCTCTACGACTGTACTGTACTTAGATTATCAATAAGTCACAATAATATTTATTTGTTACACAAAAATGTACTCATGTGTATACTTACCTACTTATATATAATAAACTAATAGTGTATTTTTTATATACGCTACTACGGAATATTTTAATATGTAATTAAAATATTCCGTCATAAATATATTTTGGCAAAATGTTTTTTCAAAGGTAGTACTTTCGAAATATAATATTAAATATTTACAAATCAGTCTGTTTTTACTTTGAGTAAACCTAACTTTTTTAACGAGACCCAATCTTCCATATTTGATCAGAAATGTAACAGATTTATTACGATTATCGTTTTCAAAAAAGTAAATAAATTAATCAATTTTATTAGGAACGTTTTGGTATTTTTTTTTTTTTTTTTTTTATTTTTTTTTTTTATTTTTTTTTTTTTTTTATTGCCTTTAAGTAGGCAGACAGGCAGGCGGCCCACCTGATGGGAAGTGGTTACCGTCGCCTATGGACGTTTGCAACACCAGGGGTGTTACCAACGCGCTGCCGACCTTTGAGAAATTTAATGACCCCCTTTTTAAACAACCCCATATCGTAGCGCAGTGGGAAAACCTCGGCGGGAAGCTCCCTCCAAATCCTTAAAGTACGCGGTATGAAAGTTCTACCGAACCGTTGCGTAGTAGAGTGCAGTGTCTCGAGGTAGTGAGGGTGAACATCCCGCCGATGGCGAGCGGTGCGGTGATAGAATTCTGGAGTTGGCATCAGATCGAACAGTTCCTCAGAACATTCCCCATTGTACAGACGGTAGAAAACGCAGAGAGATGCAAAATCTCTACGGAGATTAAGCGATTCTACACCATCTGTCAGTATGGGATCATCGACAATACGAACGGCGCGACGTTGTATAGAGTCAAGTGGGTCAATCTGGTAAGCAGGAGCTCCAGCCCATAGATGTGAGCAGTACTCCATATGCGGTCTGACTTGCGCCTTGTAAAGCGCAAGACGCTGCCGCGGGGTGAAGTACAGCTTGGACCGGTTTAGCACACCAAGCTTTTTTGAGGCAATTTTAGCTTTGCTCTCCAGATGACCCCGAAACTGCACATCATTCGTTATGTCGACTCCAAGGATCCCAATACTGTTAGAGATGGACAGGGGTGTTCCTTGGAACTGCACCGCAGGGACGAATGGGGTTTTTTTCGCAGAGAACGCACAGACCTGTGTCTTCGTGGGGTTAAAATGGACAAGATTTTGTCGTCCCCATTCAGAGACTCGCTCCAGGGAGTTCTCTACTTCAGACACAAGTCTTACCCGATTCTCTTCTACTAGCGGCCGGGGGATATTTGCACGACCAGTATATCTGGCGTCTCCAGTGCTGTCATCCGCATAGCAGTGAATATTCTTAATAGACAATAGGTCATTGATATGCAGAATGAACAATGTCGGCGACAGCACGCAGCCTTGTGGCACACCAGCATTGATTGGCTTCGTGGTTGAGCAGCAACCGTCGACGACGACTTTAATGCTGCGCCCACTAAGAAAGCTGGATAGCCAGGTGCAAAGCCCCACGGAAATCCCGTATGAAGTAAGCTTCGATAGAAGCGCCCGATGCCAGACCCGATCGAATGCCTTAGCGACATCAAGGCTAACAGCCAAGGCTTCACCCTTGCTTTCAATGGCTTCAGCCCAACGGTGGGTAAGGTATACCAGGAGATCTCCAGCTGAACGACCGTGGCGAAAACCATATTGCCGGTCACTGAGTAGCTGAGATTTCTCAAGGTAGCCCAGAAGTTGCTCGTTGATTATTCGCTCCATCACCTTTGAAAGCAAGGATGTTATCGCTATAGGCCTATAGTTGGTGGGGTCTGTCTTATCACCTTTTTTGGGGATAGGGTGGATATGGGCTACTTTCCATGAAGACGGGACATAGCCAGAAGTGTAAGAGAGGTTGAAGAGACGGGTCAGAACTGGAGTCAGTTCAGGAGCACATGTCTTTAGCACTATTGCAGGTATACCATCTGCCCCAGACGACTTCTTGACATCGAGGGAGCAGTGAGCTTTACGAACCGCTTTCTGTGTGAAACGGACCTCTTTCATAAAGGTCCCACACCACGGAATAGTAGGTGGGGTAGCTCCTCCGTCGTCAAGTGTCGAATTTGATGCAAAGATACTGCCCAAAAGTTCGGCTTTGTCCTTTGCAGTGTGGGCCAGTAGGTCGTCAGTTGCGCGCAATGATGGAAAAGACGACCGACAAAAGTTGCCCTCGACAGCTTTGGCGAGCGACCAGAATGCCCGCGTTCCCGAAGGAAAGCTCGCAAGCCGCTCGCCGATTCTGCGGATATGCTCAAACTTTGCCCTTGCAAGCCTTTTTTGGAGGGACCAGGAGGCAGCGTTGTAACTTCTTTTCAAATCGGCAGTTTTAGGATCCCGACAGTGTTTAGCTGCCTTCCATGACTCATAGGCTACCTGTTTTTGGCCAACAGCCTCCGCAGACATCTTATTGAACCATGGTTGGCTCGAGCCGCCGATCGGGATTACAGAGTGTGGAATGTAACATTCCATACCTTGCAAAACCACATCGGAAACCAAATTTGCACAGCTGTCGGTATCGTCCGAGGAGAAACAAATCTGCCCCCAAGGATAGGAAGCGTAAAATTCACGCAGTCCGTCCCAGTCTGCTGACCGATATCGCCAAACCTTCCTTTTTCCGTTGGGACCAGCCCGTTTGGTAATAGCAAGGGGCACTTCAGATGATACCAGACAATGGTCAGAGTTACCAAGAGGGGCCTTGACCGAGACCTGGTAATTCTCTGGGTGTGTAGTCAACAGAAGGTCTAGCAAGGAGGGCTCATGGTCTTCAATGTCAGGTATTCTGGTAATCCCAGTGACCAATTGCGTGAAGCCATAAGCAAGAGCAAAATTACGGGCAATAGTTCCGTGAATATCTGTCCTAGGAGAACCCAGCCATTCGGTATGGTGGGCATTAAAATCTCCAAGGATGATAATTTCCGCGGAAGGATACTGCTCAACAACTTTGTCGGTTGCGTTTTGGACATGCCCAAAGAAATGAGTGTTTCCAGTTCCGTCGCACTCTCTGTCATGGGACCTGTACAGACACGAGTAGACTCTGGTGGATCCTCCAAAGTCAACTCGTACCCATAGTGTGGAAGTGTCCCGATTTTCAAGGCCGTGTAGACGGCGGCAGCAAACATCCTCCCGGGCGTACAGACATACCCCGGCTTTTGAAAGAAACTTATGTTCTAGATTGTAGCCTGGGTACTTTAGGTATGATGTATCACCCGGAATTGAAATTTGCGTCTCCGTTAAAAACAATAAGGCCGGCTTCGTCGTCTCTAGATGGTGATGGACTGCGTTTAGGTTAGCATGAAGTCCCCTAATGTTGCAGAAGTCCACTTTAAATGTGGAAGAGGGGTCCGCTGAAAAACGCTTTTTCTTATTGCTTCGGCTCATATTTTTATAATTTAAAAAGGGAGTCAGGAAGTGCTACAGAGTCAGCGAAACGGAGAAAAAGTGGAAGGTGCATTAGTCACACATATCTGCAGGTTATGTGAGGAGCTAGTGCGGGGCACGGAAGGGCCCCCGGTCCTCCCCGGAAAGCACTGCCGGGTCCACGTCCGGTCACCAACCGGCACGACAATGCTTCCCGAGATTATACTCCAGTTGGCGGGACAGCCTCCCATTGGTCGGTTAGTCCGGGTTCGGGTCCCCTACTGACTGGCGGGTGGCCAGCGGTCAGCCGTTTCACCGGGTCTCCCTGACCCCCGCCCTACCTCATCACGCCTACCAGTATGGTGTGAGCTTAACACCAATCCTGTTCTGAATTTCGCTAGCACTGTGGCACTTGGGGAAGGGGGATATTACTCGCTACAGTGTCATTCATACCTAAACACAGTGTAATACTGCTTTGAGGCTGAATACATGACACTACGGTGGTACCCACCGAGACGGTCTCATGCATAAGAGACCTACCACCTAGTTGCTGCCTGATTTGCACCACCCAGGGACCACGTGTAGGGAATCAAATTTAAGGGTACTCTCCTACGGACGTGGGCAGCTCAGCCCCCAAATTTAAATAGAAACTAGCACTAGATTTTATTTTGTAAATAAACTTGTGCAACTATGATCAATTATTATGCGCTGTGGTTCTTATGTCAATAATGAAGCCAACAAAGCAAAGGTCCTTTGAGAAGGAGATGTGAAATTAATCATTGTTTTAAAATTCTGTATTATAAATATTGATTTAGAATATACATAAATGTTCTACTAATTTTAACTAAGGATTCTGCACAACTGTTTATAATATTTTCGGGCAACTCTGTTGATATTTATTGACACTAAATTTTTCTTGCAAAAAGAATTGAGGGCTACGATTATGATTTCACATGAGGCTCATGAAATGAACATTATTTTCTTATAAATCTATTTTTGGAAACAATTGTTTTATCATTGTTACCAGGTAATTTTTTTTTTTTACCAAATCTAGCCAAACATTATTTAACGATCTAAATAAAAAACATAACATTTATATCTAATAAGCAAATATGTATTATCACGAGTATACCAAAGAAGTTCTTATTTTACAGCTATTAAAGTGCATAATCATTTACCCTGGACATAAGCTGTTAAATAATTTACAGTTTATTAGAACAGCAACAGTTAAAATTATGAGTATCTACCGAAGAATAAATTTTTTTTATCATAAAACAAAAATAAATTAACTGGGGTGGTCAAAGTCGTCAGTTGTAGACAATTTTGTTACGGGTAAAACGAATTTAATTTGAAATTTTGATATATTTAAAAACTCACTGAGCTTAGACTAGAGCACTCACTGAAAAGGACAATTTATATTGTAGTTTTGTAAACTGTTATTAGTGATCAAAACAATTTTTTTTTTAATTCATTAGTTGTTGCAATACAGTACAAGGTTGTAACATTGTAGGAGCGAGACCTTACTCACACTTGAGCAGTTATTTTCTTATTTTTCAGATTTACAAGTAGTAATAGAATTTATATATAACTTACTTATACTATGGTTCGTTTCAACTACTAAGTTGATTTGAAAGTTTTATACACTTATTTCTAAGAATTGCAAAGCACTTTTACTGTAAGTTGTTTTTTAGCTTTTTGTTATATTTAATCATTCGATTGGATAGCCTGCTTGTAAAGCTAGCTGCCTCTCCTAACTGGTATTTCTTGTTTGTATTTTCGTTGTGGAATCGTATCTGTATCTACATATAACTGTTATATATTTGATCTTCACTTTGAGCTTACAGGAAAAACGCAGGTGATATTATGCATTGGGTTTTCCTATTAATTTATAATCAATATTACATTACTTAGTTGCATTTTGCCACGGTTTCGTATGAAACCACATTAAATAGGCATAATCGAACATTATTAGGACTTTCTGAAACGGACCCTTATTTTAATAATGTTTTTGGTAAGTAAGCACATAATTTAGTACTATAACAAATGTATAAGTATGATGTGACTAAAATTTTAGTAGTAGTAAACTAATCAAGATATTTGGATACATTCTTGAAAGGAAACTTAGTAACTTCAAAACAATGGGTCAGGTTTTCTTGTAAAATAATCGGTCAATGACAGTAGGGCTGAATGCAGATTCATAAATCCAAATTCGCCTATAGTTTGATAACATTCGTGTAAATAAGAGTAATATGATGTGAAGTCACAAATTATACCTACTTAATGTTAAAAACATAATGCACTTAAAAGTTACATATGTACTTAAGCTATAGTACTTTTTCTGCTATTCATTGACTCTGCGTTCAAATGTTATGTTATATAACATACATAACAAGAAATATCTAACGAAAAACTATTGTATATTTATAACGCCGCCAATACTATAATGTTGCCTAACGGCCAGTAAAAACATATCTATAATTTGTGTGCGGTTGTATGTATCAATGATCACACAAATATTTTAAACGTGAAAGTTGCTAAGTGAGTGAGGATGTGTGTATGTTTGTTACTTCTTCACATTGAAACTACTGAACCAATTTGTATGAAACTTGGAATAGATATAGTTAAGGTCCTGAAGTACATCATCATCACTATAACTTTTCATCATTATCTAGGTGGGTGTAATCGGAGAGCTAAATTAAATAATTGGGTCTATATAGGTTGGTAATAATAATTGTTTAGGAAAACCTGTTCCTATTGTGTCCTTTTCTGTGTTGTTCCCGTAGAAAAAAAGAATAACCAGAGAGAAGTTTAGTTTCTCTTTTAGTTTAAGAAGTGGATGATATGAGGACCGACCTCGTCAAAGACCTAAAAATGTTGCCCTTTGACACTGTCAAAACGCGTTAAATAATTGACAACTAGGACATCACAATATAGGTACTCGTATGTTATATTCATAGCACTTTTTTATAAGTAGCCATAGTGCAGATTTTTTTTAGTGCCCTTGCCTTTACATTATCCAGCCTGCTCTTGTGGTAGCTGCCAGTCTTAGAAAGATTTTAGGCGACTGTTCAAGATAGGTATGTAGAAGAAATATAGGTTCTAGTGTGAGATATGAGGAAAATGGTTCTGTTTTTCTGATAGACTGTGGTTTTAAACCGAGCCCTATTTGTGCAGGGGTATTATGGTGGATTGCCCCAATTTTTAGGCCACTGAGAAGATTTCTAAACAAGAAAATTTTTAAAATGAACAAATGACTAATCGATTCCTTGATTTATAATTTCTGTGATCTGTAGCAGTACAGTAGGTACATAAGTTCTAGCATGGTGGTAGGGCACTTTGCGAATGCCCGCCTGGCTAGCTACCACCCTCAAGTTGAAAATCTGTCGCCAAGCACCTAACGGTGTGTTCCGACAGCTGTCCTTGAGAGCCAGTAATTCTAGGTTAGCCTGAACAACATCCTCGACCACATCATCACTTACCACCAGGTGAGATAGTGGTCAAAGGCTAACCTATCAAGCATAAAAAAAAAAAAAAAATTCATAAGGTTATATAATGATTATCACGATGTCATATAAAGTGAAGTGAGTGTTCAAGAGACAAATCTGTAACATCTAATGAAGATACGAAAACACTTCACTTCGGATGAAAAAGTGAAATATATATGAAGGGTGCTGCCATAAGAACTCTTGACTGTAAAAACGTGTTTTATATTTCAATATAGGTACAGGTAATTACTGTAAAGCAAGTATTACCAAACATTACCACAGGTATACCTGATACGTCGAAATTAATTTATGTGTGTGCACTTTAAGGTCACGGTGCGCGTTGGTCTTCGTCACGTGGCTCCGTGACTCGTGTGCCAGCTGTTCTGTTCTGAGGTTCCGTACAATTCACTATTTGTTATTATTTTATATTGTGAATGTTTCGATGTTGCAATTTGCGACAAGAACTTTGAAAAGGAAATAATATATTGCTGGTGTTACTAAGTACAAACTGAGTTTTGGATTCGCAAGGAGGTTGATCTTGCATGTTTGCAAATTACGGTAGATAGGTAAGTGCTTTGTATCCTACACAAATGATCAGAAATAATTATTTAATTTCCGATGACCATTGATAATAGCTATGCGTAATAACAGCGAAAAGAATTTTCTCCACAAAACGAATCTATATCTTGCCATTTTTTAAAACTGTAATTGATTTTTTAGTACTGTTGTGGCCACGATCATTTCTATTGGTGCTGTGGAAAATACTAAATAAGTATGTATATCTATCTATATGATAAACACATACAGATTATACTACAATAAGGTTGCAATGTTGTTATTTGGCTCGAGTTGGGACGTGCATTGAAACTTGAGGAAGCAAAGGAGTGATGAATGAATGATAGAGAAAGATTGATTCAAAAACAGAATCCCGAGTGTACTGAGGCCCGACTATAGTGAGGATTTCAAAAGTACGCGACGCGAAATAACTTTTTCACCGTCCGAACCGAAACACCCCCATCCCCACTATAGCGACGAAAAATATAAGTGCAAGAAAAACAAACAGATTAGTTTTTTATAAACTGTTAAAAGTGAAATTGCTACAGTTTGGCAATATGTATTGAATTGTTTTTTAACTGCTAAAGTGCTTCAAATTTGAAAAACCATTTCCACACTTGTGGATAAATGCAGTTTTTTAATTCAAATTTCGAATGTTTCCGAGCTCGTTAGAAGAAAATATTATTTATTAGCAGCAATGTTAAAAAAATTCTTTCGTTATGTAGGTACCTTAGTATAGTAAATTAAAAAATGTGTCAATGCACAAAAAGTTATACAACTCCACACCGGTTTCACAACCTTCATGCAGCAATCAACAACACCGAGCAATTTACATTCTCTAGAAATAATAACAACTATTTATTATTTTACAAGGACATCTTCAAAAATGTTGTATTAATTATTAAAAATATCACTCACCAAAAATATTTATTTGATAAAGATAACACAGGCTAATAAGATTCTTGATTGTATTTCAAGGTCCGATTTTGTATTTCGAATGCACTCGCGGCGAATGACAGCTTGACGTGATTGGTACAGCTGTCAAATAGGACGTGCTAGCGCTTCGCTGTGCGCGTGGTTTGTGGCGCATCGTGTGTCGGCGGTAGCGCGACCGACGAAACGAGTTGTAGTTGTAAGTAGGTACTTACTGCGCGAATGATTACAACATTTTTAACACTCGTTTACAAGGAGCGATAACAAACAGTTTATTTAGATTAAAAAAACGTTAGTTTCGGGTTTTATAAAATAACGATTGAAAGGTGTGTTACTATATTCATAATTTCAGAATCTATATTTGTACCTTTAAGTTCTAAACACACAAATATAGTACCTACTTATTTGTAAAAGATTTTATGTAGGCAATGTTTGTACTCATTTATTTTTATTTAAAAGTATGACTTCATTAGTGAAGTAGATTTTTGACTTATATTTATTAAATTTGTTAAGATCGCCAAGTATAAAATTACTTATAGCTGAACACAGTCAGCCAGTTATACTGCGTGTATCCTTCTCTTACGTTTTTGAGCGCACCATCTCATAAAGTGTCCATTTAGCACCTAGGTAAACTAAGACTATTAGAGAGTTTTACCAGGCTTAGGCTTATTAGGCTATTACAGCAAGAGCCAGTTTTAGTGGGTACCACCGCAGTATAAGATACTTTCTTCGAAGCAGTAATGTACAGACACTAGGCACTCTGTTTATACTTAAAGGGCACTCCAGTAAGTGAAATTATGATGCGAACAAGACAAAAACAACGTTTCGTAAATTAAACTGTGATGGTAGCTGCCGAGCGACTGTCCTTCTAATCACTGCATACAAAAAATGTACAAAATAACATATAAATTGAAATAAGTAATTATTTATTATAACGTTTATTATTAAATAAACGTTAGCAATAGAAAGCAGTGGCACAAGCCCCTATTTTTTGATGCTACCATGCAGTCCTTACAGTGAATTGTTATTTTAAAACGAACATTTATATACACGACGATTTGCTTGGTGGGAACCAAGCAAATGGCATTATTACTCAGGCTACTAAAATTTTCAAGATTATCGAAGTCGGCAGAGCTTTTAAAAAGTCGCAAATAAAACAGCACTATGTGAACAGACCCGTTCAAACCGCAAGCAAACTATGTACCTACTTGTGTTGTTACCGAGCCGGCTCATTACGTATGCGATCACTCGCGGACTGACGACGCGTTTGATGCACCAGATTTGACAATTGTCACAAATCCAGCTCGCGAGTAACCGCGGGTTGCATTGCATGCAAAATGACGACGTGCGGCCGCGGACTAGGAAGTCGCACGTGTGGTTTAGGTAACTATTAGTATATTCGTATCAGTAGTTTTGCTTAACTTATAGCATATTATATTATTATACATAGTCCTTTTAATTCTGTGCTTAGAGCAAAATAATGCTTATGTAGGTTTGAAGGTATACCTATAGGTTTTAAAATATTTTCTCAAACATGCTTGGAAATGTGAGCATTATTTTGACAACCTTCTTCGAGATAAATCGAAATTGCTGTACTGGCCAAATACATGCGCGCAGCGGCCGGCAAAAAATGTATGATAATCTATATCTGTCGTGTCTAGCGGCCAAATAAATTGCATAGTAAACTCATATCTGTCGTGTAATTAAAAAATGGAACGATCTTTTACTTCGAAGTATAGCAACCAAGGAGGTAACTTATCAAAGGTTTTATTAAAATTTCGATCTGGCTTGCAAATAAACGCTGTTTTGAAAAAAAAAAACAAATGATCACTTTAACGCGGACAATTTTATTGCTGTTTGTTGATAGTCATTGATTTTGAAAAGTAATTATTTGGATAAAATGAGTCGCTCGTAAAACGAAAAACGAAACTTCGTTGAATTGTAGTAGCGGCCTCTAGAGGTAGAGAGCGGCAGAATCTTTTTTTCTGATGAGACGATAGAAAGTCACAATTACATCACTTTTACTATCGAATACCTATATCACAGCCTATATTCAAACCATAGTAACAGATGATGATAGAGCATTATTATTTATTAGCTAAATAGCCTAAACTTTGCAATTATTATGATGACTACTAAAGCTGATGTATGCTAGATGGATAATAAGATATTATTTTTTTTGCTTGTTATACTTAGTATTCATGCTCAACTCCTTAAGAGGTTCTGTCATTTTTAGAAATGAGTGGTCCTGGATAAGGAATAATAGTGGCTTTATGCAGTTTTGTTATGGCTTTAGTGTATGCTCTTTATGTTTCCTAATACGTAGAGTACCGTTATAATGTCCAGACATAATAAATGCTAACATTCTTTATACAAAAATATACCTTACTATAAGATACCTAGCTAAATGAATGTCTCGTTGTGTTATACTTTACCAGCGGTAAGAGTACTTATTCTTTTGTAAAGCTGAGATGAGATACATACTTACTTACAATGATCGATAGCCGTTGCATTCTTACACAGAATTCCTTCCTTGGAGCACGTATGAATGGAAACCACTGAAGATAATTTTATAGGGCTATTAAAAGATACTGTTCGAAAGATGTAGATATCAGCTGAGTAGATACCCCGTTTATATCGCTTTGCTCGGCCAAGACCTTTTGACTTTTGTATAGTTGAGCACCTGACATTTACAGTACCTCAAGGGGTGGGGTGCTCTCTCTCATTTTGAACCTTTAAGTGACGTTGATTCGGTGGTGACTGTACTTACCGTACCATACGTTTTCGTATGTAACCCTGGTCGGAAAACAAAACACCAAATGGAAACACATTGTGGGTAATATTCAAATAAAGGTACCCCACATGTAATAAGGTTTTTGTTAGTTAAATATTATTTTTTATTAGTAGGTTCACAATACGACCTATTTCACTGAAAATCAAGGAAGAAAAGATGCTACTTAATGTTAGTGATCTTTTGGAGAAGGAGGACGGTGTACTACCTACGCTTGTTCATAAAAATAATCTGAACTGTACCTATAATTTACTAAGATATTCTGTAAGGGGCTTTGCATATCATGTCCATTTTCTTCGAAAATAAGTACTTATTTTCATAGTATCCTTATAACGCAGATGACAGAAAACTACACATTAAGACGCTGAAATATTGTCACCATCTGACTGCGTAGGAGTGAAAGAGAGGCAACGATGGTGAAATCGCGATAAATTTAGGTAAAATCAGAAATTAAGCTTAATAACGCGAAATTAGTTACGTAAATCGAAAATGTGACTTTTCTTGTCCATCTTGATAAGGTTTTGCTATTTTATTCATCGTCATCTCGTATCAATGGCTAATCATAATAATATAAATATTAATAAATGATTGAATTTTTCCCAATTGGAGGCCACCTGCACGGCCCTGTGAGATGCACACACTGGCTTTCTTCTCTTGCGGTTGTCCGCTTGAGGTAAAAGGGTTTCAGGGCTTTGCCCTCTTTCCCTGGCTTCTTCTTCGCTCATAACTATGAACGAGTCTCTTCATCGACTCTTACAAAGTCTGACCTCGTGACTCGACCGCTCAGCGGTCGGATGATTGTCTGGGCGATCCCGGAGGCACCGCCAGGTTGATCCCGCTGGTGGGAAGCCCAGCGCGCCGATCTGCGACCAAGACTGAGACCGCTGAGGGTTCCGTCATTTTGGTCGCGACTTCTTTTTTGTTCTCCTCACTTCTTATTAACTCTCTTGCTAATGGCTTCGTCTTTTTCCCTCTAGTTATCTCCGGAGGTCTCGCGTGCAACGGAGCTATGCCCTTGATGTGCGCATAGTTCGAGGCATCTGTTCTGTTGAACATCTTTGTTGTTAGGTTTCTTATGAAACTGTCAATGGTTTCTATTTTCAGGTCTCTGGCAATAGTTGCATTTTTCACGTATCGTGGTGCGTTAACTATTGTTCGTAGGCATTTGTTCTGTATCGTTTGTAGCTTCTTTCTTGACGTATTGGATATCTGTGCATACCACGCCGGAGCCGCGTATGTCATCCTTGATCTAATATAGGCTTTGTAGATCATGATTTTGGTCCGGAGTGGCAGCTTGGATCTGAAGATGGGATTCAACATTGCCTTAGCCGCCTTAGCCTTGTTTACGGTGGTTTCAATGTGCTTTCCGAAGTGGAGGCTTCTGTCAATTTTTACTCCGAGGTATTGTACTTCTGTTTTCCACTCTATCTCTTCGCCTTTGAGTTTGAGGCGAGTTGGAAGGTTGCATTTTGTAGTGATCAATGCTTGGGTTTTTCCAACATTGACAGATAGCCTCCACTTTTCTAGCCAATCAGGCAGAGCATCTAGGGTCGGCTGCAGTCTTTTCACCGCATTCTCCGCCTTGAATGATGTCGTGTAGAAAGCTGCATCATCCGCGTAGAGGGCCAGCTGTGCGTGCCCAATGACCGGTATGTCATCGGTGTACCACGCATAGCAGAACGGGGAGATGCAGCTTCCTTGTGGCACCCCCGCTAGCACCGGTTTCTCTTTGGATATAGCGTCTTCTACCGCCACTTGTATTTTCCTGTCTGTCAGGAAGGATGCGACGATTTTGACGATTCTCCTGGGTGCTGTTGACTTCGACATTTTATAAAGTAGGCCCTCGTGCCAAACTTTGTCAAACGCTTTTTCCATATCCAGGAGAATCGTCACCGTGAACTCACATTTGTTTAGACTGACTGCCATCTCGTTGACCATCTTGGTTATCTGCAGAGTTGTGGAGTGCTCCGCCCGAAAACCAAACTGCTCCGGTCTAGGTTCTATGTGTGGCTTCAGGTGGAAGAGTAGTAGCCTTTCAAATAGTTTGGAGAGTGTGCTCAGTAAGGTAATCGGGCGGTAACTCTCTGGCTTCTTGGGATTTTTGCCCGCCTTATGTAGCATTATCACCTTCCCTTTTTTCCATTCTGTTGGGAAGTGGGTGGTACGCATAATCCCGTTAAATATGCGTGTCAGGGAGGTGATTGTTTTTGGTGGAAGATGCTTCAGTGCTTCGTTGGGTATTCCGTCGAATCCTGGTGACTTCTTAGATGGCAGCCGTTTTATAAATCTCGCCACCCTTCCTGGCGAGAAGAACAGTTTTTCTTCAGCTTCTTTATCCTCTTCAGATTGCTGTCCGAGATAACTCAAGAGGTGTTCTCTGACCATCCCTTCGTGTTCCTGTTGAGTAGTAGGATTTGGCTCAAATTGCTTCTTTAAGTGTTCGGCAAAGATCTCCGCCCGGCACTTAGCTTCGAACATTAGGTTTCCGTCGGTATCTAATAGCGGTCTCACTGGTGTTTTCTCGCCTGTCAGGTTTCTACACAGCCGGTAAACAGAGGGGAGGTCATCTGTGAGGCTGTCAATATGTACCTCCCATGTGTCAGCTGCATGCATTTGGAGTGCTGATTTAACCTCTTCTATTAGTGCATTCAGCTTCTTTTTTAGGCGCGGATCACGGGTACACTGCCATAGCTCTCTTGTGTCCCTTTTTTCGCGTATTAGGTCCCGTATCTTCGCCGGGATTGAGTCTTTGCTCCCTCCCGGTTTAGAGGTGTGCGCAGCTGTATTGAGGGATGCTTGGATTGCTAAGGTCAGTTCTTCCGTCGCTTTTTCGACCTCTTCTGGTGTTTGGATTGGTCTTGTGGTGGTCCGTTCGTGGACGTCTGTCTTGAAGGCCTCCCAACAGATTTTCCGCCTCCTCGCGGGGGCGGCAACTCTGCTTGGGAGGTCCTTCAGTGTCAGAAGTACTGGTCTATGGTCCGACTCTAAATCCCATAACACCTCTTGAGTTGGCATCGTCTTGAAGCCCTTGAGAATCACTAAGTCTATGACGTCTTCTGTGCCATCTGCCCCGTAGTGTGTAGGCTCTGTGGGTCCTATGACGTCATAGTCATAGTCCACCGAGTCTTGGTACAGTTTCTTTCCGTGATGGTTGGTTTTTGATGAATTCCAGTTCGTGTGTTTAGAGTTGGCATCGCCGGCTATGAGCGTCGGTGTGTCTGTGTTTAGCAGCTTCCTTATTTCAGCTGTGTCCCAGGGGCTGTTGGGTGGTCTGTACATAGCGAACACTCGGTGATTCTGGCCGGCGATGTTCACTAGTATTCCCAGGGCTTGAAACGACTGGAATTCTTCAATAGGAATCAGTTGGTGAATGATTCTTCGGTGGACTATGACAGCTAGTCCTCTATATACTCTGCCTTCTGGGCTTAATTCGTCTTTTCTATAGACATGATAGTTCGCTATCTTCAAGGGCTTCTCTTTTCTTAAATGCGTCTCGTTGACCAGCATTATATCAACGTTCCGCTCGCGGAGAAAGGTGGCCAACCTTTTTTCTTTCCCCGCGAGCCCTCTGGCATTCCAGTGTACAATATTAGTCTCGATGTACCCCATTGTTGAGTAGTCTCATCAGGCCTTGGAGGGTTGCAGTTTCCGGGTCAGTACCTTGTTGTACCGCCTCCAGAATTTCTTTTAAGACGCCGATAGTCTGTCCGAGCGAATCGCGGCGGGGTTCCTTAGCTTTGTTCGGCGCTTCTGACTTTTGGGGTTGGGTGGATTCAGGTTTTGCCCCTTTGTTTGGCTTCTTCTTCTTTTTCTTTTTGCTAATAGCGGCCTCTCTTGGCTGGTTAGCTGGCGCCATCAGTGACGACGCCGCGGTCTCCTGTACGGTCGTGGGGAGGACCGGGGCTGTGCCACGTCGAGTTGAGATGGTTTCAGCTACTGTGCCGGCTCGCTTGTTCCTTATCTCCTGTTTGAAGACAGGGCAGGAGGCATAATTCGCTGGGTGCGTACCGCCGCAATTCGCGCAAGTGGCGGGCTCCTCCCGGGGGCGGGGGCATTCTCTGGCCGTGTGTGTTTCCCCACAGCGCACACATGCCATCTCTCTGTGGCAGTTGTGTGAGCTGTGGCGGAATTTCTGGCATCTATGACACTGAGCCGGCCCTTTTTTAGCTCTCCATGCTTCGATGACTATTCCTGGCATCATTAATAGTTCTGTGACCTCGTAAATTGCGGGCGTCAGGTTTGGGGTTTTCTTCAGCTGGACATGGAAGATGCTGCCCGGCCTTCCTTGTCTGCCTTGAATATTTTTGATATATTCAGGCTCAAACCCTTTTTCTTGCAGGGCTTCTTGGATTTCGTCTATTGGTGTGTCCGACGGTAATCCGCGGAGTGCCACCTTCAGGCTGCGTTCCGACGGCAGCGAGTAGGAGAACCAGCTGATGTTCTCAGTTCTCTCTAGCTCCGTCAGGTAGGATTGTATCAGCCGGTATTCTGTTTCTTCCGTCGGCGTAAATCGGATGCCCTGACCGTAGGGCCTTCCGTTTGGCGGTCTTCCTAGCTTCTGCGCTAGCACTTTAAAATGTCTAGTCCAGTTATCAATTCGTTCCACAATCAGTGGCGGATATTGAGGCGTCTTCTTTGTAACCGTTTCTGTCGGTTTTTCTGCTTGCACTTGTTGCACAGGTAAGGGGGCGGGTGCTGCGGTGTAGCGGGGGGTAGGCAATCTTGTTTGGGCGGCTGGGGCGGGCGGCTTGGCTAGGGCGGCGCCCTGCTTGGGGGCGTGGCTTGGGGGGACTGGTACAGCGCTCTGTTGCTGTCTCTGTCCCGCTTGTGGGAGTGAGACAGCATCTTGTTGTCTTCTCAGTCCCTCTTGTGGGAGTGAGACAGCGTCTTGTTGCTGTCCTGCTCTCACGCTCGGCTGCCCTTGTTTTTCCGTATGCGCTGCTTGCGCGAACGTAGGGCGTGCAGTTGCTGCTGGCGGCAGCTTCTGCTTGGTAGCTCTTTGGGGTTTCGGCGTCTCTGTTATTTCGGTTTGTTTCGACCTTTCTTGGTGTGGGCTGCGCTCTCTATCGAGCGGCCTTGTCTTAGTGGCCGGCGGGGTCACAGACAAGGACCTCGTGCGCGGGCGCTTTTTGGCTTCACTTTTTCGTTTTTGGGCGTCTCGGCTGATAATCTTAGCTATCTTCTCCCTGTCTAGCGAGACGGGGGGAAGCGTAATGACTGCCTTTGCCGCAAACTCCAGAGCTATGCGGTCCTCCTCACACGGCTCGGTGCCTTGCAACTCGGCCTCTTGTAGCCGCGTGTACATCGACATCCATCGTGTCATTCCCTCCGAAAAGAGGCCGCCGACTTTAATAAGTCGCTCGAGTGTGAGCATATCACGCTCGTACCATCCCTTCGGAGACAAGTACACGCTTGGTTGGTGTACAGCGGCAGGTTCATCTGGCGACATCGGCGAGATGGCGGCTTCAAGCTGGAACTCACTCTTGCTTGGTGAGCGGCTTCGCGCATCTTGGCTGCGCTGGCCCTGAAAAGGGCCTTTTTCGCCTCGCTCGCTACGCGAGGTCGACGGCGGTGCATGGGAACATACTTTTGGGGTGTGGTCCTGAGAAGGGCCTTTTTTCGGACCTTGGTCCATGACCGGCGGCTCGTGGGAGACTCCGCGCGCGACTTTGGTGTTAATACTACTTTTACATAGTATTTACACCGGCTCTCGTTGGCCAGAAATCTCCTCAGCGGCCGTGACCACTGGCGTAATCGTCACGATTTTACTACGAAAATTGTTTGGATTACTAGTATGGGTTACAAAGGAAGTCCGTACGCGCAAGAGAACGGCATTCCAAGTGTGAGATGCAGGTCATCTTGTGTGCAGGTGGGCGGGCACTGGGGACAGGACAGTAAGTGTGCCATATTATGCTCAGGGGCACCACACTCACACTTCACATGTAACCTGTCCCTTACTCCCCATTTGGCCAGGTTAGTTTTGCAACGACCAACTTGGGTTCGGAGTCTGTTGAGTGACTTCCAAATTGGCCACTGCAGTTCGTCACCAGGAGGTAGATGTTCCGCTTGGGTAACATAGTTTGTGGGTGTGGGGTATTTTTTGTGCCAAAGTTCAATTCTCTCCTCTTTTGCGCATCTTTTTTCCAAAAGAGTTGTGACAACAAAGAGGTGTGAGCTGGAGGTGGTTGATAGTCGAACATAGGGTGTCGACTATCAGTTTGCTGTTTGATTTTTTCTTGTGAACAGGCTACCTCACGTCGGGTATCTGGTGGAGCAATACCTGAGGATATAATAGCTTCAGGGGAGTAGGCTTAAGGCACCCTGTAATGATGCGGAGGGTATCGTTCAAAGCTACATCAACCTCTTTAGCATGAGCGGAACGGTGCCACACGGGACAAGCAAACTCTCCTGCGGAGAATGAAAGGGACAGACCAGTTGTGCGAAGGACGTGTGGGTTGCTGCCCAGCTGGTGGATGTAAGAAGGCGAAGCAGATTATTTCTAGCATTTACTTTTTGTTTTGTTTTATGACAGTGTTGTTTGTATGTCAGACCTCTGTCTAGGGTTATGCCCAAGTAACATGGGTTAGGGATATTCACGCCTCGCCAAACAATGTTAAGAGGTCGTTTAGCCTGACGGTTACGGAGGTGGAAGACACAGGATTGTGCTTAAGATGGGTTGGGCCGGAGAGCATTTTCATCATAATAGTCTTCTAGTTCCTTAAGAGCCATCGTCAGAAGTTCTTCAGCCACCTCGAAGCTCGGGGTCTGAGCAGCTAATGCGAGGTCATCTGCGTACAGGAAGCGCTGTGTTTTGGGAGAGCAATATTTCGGGCAGTGTAAATACTGCTCTAGGCTTGTAACGCCATCCTACAGGTTTTAATTTATTGCCCACTTTTCAATGCAACGCCATAATTGTACCATAATCGATAAGTTTTGAAAGAGTCTTGGAGATGGGATAAAGTATCTACTGTATATTCTGTGGTTAGGTGTTGAAATAATGATGAATGGTTAAGGTTTAAAGGCCTGGGTTATATATGTAAATGTTATTATTTTGTCGCAATTTCTCAAAATATGTCTACAAAGCTGTGAAGAGTCAAGAGGACTTTGGTAACGTGCCAAATAAATATTACTTTTCCATATAGGTTAACAAATCAACAATACATTTATTGTTATGGAAACGATTAATTTGGATAATCAATTCGATGCGTTATTTATTTGTATAGTAAGAAACTTTCTTTTTGGGAAGTACATTGATTAAATTTTTATGTAATGTAATTAAGAAACTTTATTAGGACATTCTGAAATGAACGCTATGTCTTTTTAACAGGTTCACTGACACATTTTAATTGTAATTGGACATGGCATTTCTTTTTTTATTTATATATGACACATTGAAGAGGGAACGTAGTAGCCTTGGTTAAAATAATTCCTAACTTACATGGTATAGTGTAATAAATTACGTAATAGATGAAGTATTTTAATAAGTAATAGTACTGTATTATTTTTAGGTTCATGGAATCTTGCATGCCAAATGGGCAAATATGGCAGAAATATTATGTGAACTAAACAGCTTTAATACCTATAAGTATTTGACTTTCTTTTCTACGAATTACTCGAGAAATACACCTTTCAATCATCCGATAAGTAGTTATTATTTATGGGAATAAATGAAAAACCTATATAAAACCAATATAATAAAAAGTACGATTTTTTGTATTGAATGTTATCGTAGTTCTTTCTAGATACTACTAGTACTAGTTCAAATTTAGTGTCTTTGAGCCACAGATCACCTATTGGGGGTATAATAATCTGTGCTTTGAGCCTAATATCTACGCTTTAGTTGTCTTATGTTTTCGCCATTATACATGATAATTATACAACTTTAAACGTGTATTAAATTGCGTATATTTAATATTTAGATCAGGGTTAAATATTGATAAATATACGGTAATTAAGTTTAGAGTTGTTTAATTACTATCAATGATTCTGGTTTGCGGTCAGTTTTCCGTAAAATTATAGGTAGGTACATATTTTTTTTAAATAACTTGGAAATATTGTTTTCTATAGGTATTCTTATATACACAATTGTATATAAAAAGATAATTAAACTAAACTGGCAAACCAGAAGCACAATTATTAGTCTCAAGGATGAAAAATTTTACTGAGTTTGAACAGTAATGTACCTACTTAACTATACGTTTGTACGGAAAGCGCAATATGTATGAATACATACTTAAGTCTGATATTTTTTATCTGTCAATTGGAAACTGTCTCTTATTAATAGACACGAGCTTTCAACCATCTGTAGTTGGTAATCCATAATATCAACAGTAAAACTTCTATTGCAAATGCTCTAAATAAATAACCGACATCACTAATTCTATGCATTTTCGGTTAAACAAGACATTATCAATTTGCGGAAGTCGGGCGTAACCAGCTTAATTCATAGACCATAAATAATACTTGTAGTCATTGATTACTGTCAATTGGTACGTATATAATATTAGGTACCGGTATCCAGTGAGAGATTGATAGAAACTTTGAAACGGCAATCAGACGGAACACTCGAGGCGGTAAAGTCAAATCAGTACGAAGATCCAAACGAATGACCAGCCGGTCATTCGTGTAAATATTAAATAAAACAGGGGCCAGTACGCTACCTTGGGGTAGACCGTTATTTTGACGGCGCCATCTACTCTTATCGTTGTTGAGGTGAACTTGAAAACGGCGGTTATTCAGGATTTCGCTTAAAATACGCACGAATCCTGGATCCTGAACGTGATGGCTTACTTTTACCAGGAGGCGTCGAATGTTAACTGTATCGTAAGCAGCCGATAGATCGACAAATACGACACCAGTTACATTATTCGCTTCAAACCCGTCTTCAATGAACTGTGTCAATTTTAGAGTTTGGTTTGTGCAGGACTTCCCGGGTCTGAAACCAGCCTGCTCAGGAATCAGGAATGGTTCTGTAATTGGTATAAGACGATTGAGCAATAGCCTTTCAAAAAGCTTGAACGTGTGGCATAGTAGGGTGGTAACTCTTAGGGTCTTTAGGGCATTTTCCTGGTTTTAGCAAAGCGATTACTTTTGCTTGTCGCCAGTATTTTGGAATCTTTGTGTCTTTGATACAGGTGTTGAATAGAGCTAAGAGCCACGATATCGCAGCTGGTCCGAGGTGTTTTAGTTGAACAACAGTGATGTCATCAAGACCGGCTGCTTTACCATTTTTGAGGGACTTTATTCCTTGAATTATTTCAGTTATTGTAAAAGGTTTGCTTATGTGATCGTTAATTTGATTTGAAGTTGATAGTTTTTGGATTTTGGGCAAGCGGTTTTGTGATTTTCCGTTGAGAAGAAGTTGGTGGGCCACTTGGTCAGCAGTCACATGACCAGGATTTTTAGCTACAGGAGTATCGTTGGTTAGTTTCTGTATGGTTTGCCAGGCATTCTTACTATTGTGTGTCATATCTATATTCGTCACTAGTGTCATCCACTGCTCTTTGCGGCTTTCCCCGATAGAGTGCATGAGCTCTTCACCTAGTTCTAAAGTGTGTTCGGAAAATGGGTCTGTGTTGTAAGAGGATTCATATTCTGCAAGAAGTGTGATAGAATCCTTGCTCAGACCGGGTATATACGCTGTACGACAGCCTCTGGGAATGTGCTGGCGTGAAACAGACCAAACAATGTCAACGAACTTTTCGTAATTGCTTGGTATAGGTTCTAGGTTATCTTTGAGTCTTTGGTCGATTCCGTCAGCAAACTTTTCACAATTAGCTTTGGTGAAGTTAAATCTCCGCCCGAAGGGCACAGTTTGTGGTTCTATGGCAGATTCAATGCAGCAGCCAATAGGTTTATGTTGAGTTCTTGGGATGGGTTGGTAGACAATTTTTTTACAAAGAGAGCTGACATTGCTGCTAGAAAAGATGATATCTGGGTTGTAGCCTCGTTGCCAGCGTCCACTATTAAATGACGATGGTAGTTTGGCATTATGGATTAAGGTGAGGTTCTGTGCTTCCGCCCATTCCTCCACCGCATCACCGTTGGCATCATTTAAGCTATAGCCCCATGCAGTACTAATTACTATGACAATTGAAGTCGCCTATTATAATTGTAACTGGTCTATCGTGAAAATTGCTAGTATTGTGAAACTGGAATGGTTTGTTAGGGGGCTTATAAATTGATGTAACTGTGCAGGTGCCTGTATCTATAGTTATTATTTCAATTGAGTCGTCAATTCTGGTGTCAACAGATTGAACTAGAGCTAACGAAAACAGCACTTCCATACTTTGCATGTGGCGTTTCAGCTGTGAGGACCATACCAGGTATTGATGGCCTCAGTTGTTGGTTATCTCCATGTGTTTCTTGGACACAAAGAATGTCACATTGCGAAGTCTCACAAAGATGTGCAAGTATTTGGGATTTCGTGTCTGAGAAGCTTTCAATATTGATGGAAATGACTGTCAGAGCCGGTTTGGAGGAGGATATATGCGTTGGTGAGCACCAGTGATAAGCCATTGTGGTGAAAGGATTTGGTAGCCTAGGTTCTGTGTTAAAGAACCTAGCTGTTTCCGGGTACGCCACGTGGAGGCTCCTTTCTTGCTATTTTATTATATATATATATTATATTTTCATACACATTCATACGCAAATAATTAAGATATTTACATTACAATTTAGAGTCTACTTTGCATTATTATTCCATCGAGAAAATTTTAAGGAAAAGTGTTTCGGACTTTTCTTGGTCTTAGCTATTGTGTTGTGACCAAGATTAACTTATAATTTTCTTACCGCTGCAAACTAAATACAATTTACAAAAAATCTGTTTAAGTGAAGCTATTTCGCACTTGTCAGCCCCTTAGAATGCTGTATTATGGACAGGTGGATGAATTCGCATGGGAAAAGGCAGGTGGAGACAAGTTCAAGGTTCATGCAGCGTTCATTTTCATTAAGCTATAGGTACATACCGTACATAGTTCTTTGGAAGTTAATAATGTTATAATACTAGCTGATTGATTTGAGTTTAGTGCATGTGAATAGTGGGGATATTGTAACAACATTTTTTGCGTTTGGCCGGACCAATCTGTGTAATCTGTATAGCTAAGCAAGCTTTAGATAAGAGTAAGACCTACAAATTGAAAACATTTGGGCGTGCATATTCAAGTATTGCACTCCACGGGGAATGTACCTTTAGTTTATGATATAAATATACCTATAAGTATATTAAACATTATAAGTAATAAAAAAAATATATAAGATTTCAAAGTCAAAACAAAAATAAATAAAAGCGGAACATACTTTAAACACTGAAAGTGTGAAACATTTTGTTGAAGTCAGTATCAAGGGGATTCAAAAGTCAAGACGACGAAGAGATCTCACATTTACATGGTCAAACTTCCGCAAGCTATTTCACAATTTTTAGTGCTGGAAAGGAAGTCGGTTTCTTCTTTTTTTTATATATATTTACTTTTTTCATTTGATTCATTAACTTAATACTATCTCGACCGATGGTGATGAAATGTAATTGGGATTCACTTGGAGGTATATCAATAAAGAAGTTATACGTACATACAAAAATATATACGACCTGACTAGAGAATCTTCCAAAAGAATTCTTTCTTTTGGAAGATTATCTAGTCTAAGCGCTTAAAAATAAGGTAAATTATGATGTATATAATATATTATTGATAGAATAATCACGACTGATACATCGAGTTTTCTTTAACTAATGCATCATCATTCTTACCTTAAAACCTTAACCCCATTTGCAATGAGATGTAATGGAGGGGTTTTATATTGTATTATCTTACATCAGTTTCAGACTGCTATTCTAGGGTCTACAGGTCGAGTACTGTCGCGGGCTTGGTCTTAATCGATGGCAGTAGAGAATTTTGCAAATGCTTCTAATGGTATGTGTTCCTATTTCAAATTAAGGCAGCCTTTGAAAGCCGGTATTTCTAACCTGTTTAATATCTTCAACTACATCATCGCTTACCAACAGGTGATATTATGGTTAAAGGTAACCATATCAAGAACTTCAAAATAAATGTTTTTTATCACAAGTCAAAATTTAGTATTATTCAGTAAGTTATATATATGCATATCGCGAAGTTTCAGTTCACCACAAATTATTGGTTGTAAGTTTAAGTAAAAATTATATTGTAGAACTTACCAAAGTAGAATATTCTTTTCTGGTCTATCGTAACTACACTGCACTGTTGTCCAGTTCCGTACGAGTGTGCGTGGTTAGACACAGTGGTCGACTGTCGCAGCAGACAGCACGGGGAAGGCGCTATAAACATGGAGGCGCCGCAACTCCATATCTTTGCTAATTGCCCGTGAGGGAATTAAGATTAATAATAAATAAGTAGTATAGACATACAGAAGTAAGCTTTGTGGATCTGCCTGCTTGTACAGACGTCTTCGACATGCTTTTAAAATGTAATATTTAAGATGTGTATACCTATACAAGGGCGTAGGTCGATAACATAAGTACAGTCACATAAATAGGTACCTGCTAAATTAATTCTTAACTAATATTATATCTGCAGCGACAGTCGACCATGTACATAAGGGTCGAAAGGAATCAATTTTTATACGAGGTATTTTGCTATGGTCCGAGTAGGAATTGATGACATTCACGCGTGTTAAACCTTTTCATTACGAATATTTATATGGGAATAAACAATTACAAATAAAACGAAACTGACTTCCAACACTAAAAAATATGAAATAACTTGCGAAAGTTGGTACCTACCACGCTGATTCAAAACACATACCTTACATTATGATGGTCCAACTTCAACAAGTAATTTCATACTTTTTAGAGTTGGAAATCGTTTCCTTTTGTTAATTTTTGTAGTGATGACTTACAAGATCCTCCACTCGCCTAAAGTACTGTTCACCATCGACAAAAGTTACAATTATGATAGAACCATCCAGGTACGCAAGTAATTTTTTCAGCTATTGACTATAGAATATAGATCTAATAATACTCAATAACTTAAAAAACCACTAAATCGATTTTGATGAAATTTGAACTAATTAGGAAGTATACTGTTACGGACGAAACGAGCCCTCTCACTGCCCCGCCTGTAAATAGCTAGATACCTAATTATAAGATTCGATTTCGCCTTTTATTATTTGTAGAATTAAGTTGTTTAGATGTTAAGTGTATTAATAAAGAATATTAGTAGGCTAAGACATAGGGATATAAAGATATATGTCATTCATTCGTGTAACTTGTTAGCTAGTTGACGGCGCCAGTGCCGACCGCAGACTGAGAGAATATGCGCTCAGCGCCCTCTTTAATATTTATACTTGTAGAGCGAGACAACGATATATTCTGTACTACTCATGGCAAAAACTCGCTTTACTATATATATTGGCACGTTTTTTGCGATATCATCATTCCGACCTGTGCCGCCACGCCGTGCACACCTGTCTACAGCTCCGCCAGTATCTCCCAGTGAGACCGCAATAGTCCCCGCACTATTGCCGTCTCACTCGGGTCATCGTTCCGACGCTAGTTGCAGACCAGTGCCTTGGAATACGCAGTCCTGACGAAGTTTTTGTTTTGTGTGCAGAAGCTGAGCAGCCGCCGAACGCCGAGCAACGCGAGCTACGAGCTCGCCGTGCCGTCGCGCAGAGGCGCTCTAAGACGTCAGGCATTACCACCTACCCAAGTCCCTTGTTTCGGACGAACAACATCATATCGGGCTGGTGGTCTTGTTTTGACCGCACTTTTCGGTGCGCATTTCACCACTTTACTACCCGACACAACATAGTAACAGTCGCGTAACAACACACTTTGTGCTGTTAAGCGACGTCGTTCAGGCGTGGGGTAGCGTCAGCCAAACCCGTCTGAACGATCAAATCCGCCATTTGCTGCGGTCGCAGTGTGACACCCTACGGTGACAACGGCCACTGTTGTTGTTTTGGTTTAACCTTGCACCGTGGCCTTTCCCGCTTCACGGGTCAGCCGAAGCAAGCTGGGCTCCGGGATTACTGGCCTTGGGGTCACCCCTAGTCAACCCCGGAGTAGCGCTTAGGAGCACCCCTCTCCGCCGAGAAAAAAGCTCGGAGAGGGTACACAACTAGGGCACACCCTAGGTACACACTCCCTCTCACACAGTGAGCTCACAAGGTGTGTGAGGGAATTCAAACCCTTGATAGGGCGTCCTGAGTATTCCCCTCAGGATGCAGTCCCGTCCCTCTAACGGTGAGGTGCAGGTCCTTCAGACCTTCGCCCTCCGCCACCCCGATCTGTATGTTGCTCATATGCAACTCCTAGAAGAGGAAGCGAGTGCCCGCCTCACGGACACTCTTATTGCTCCCTCCGGGACTTCAATCCCGGAGGCCAACGTCCCTCCTCTGACCCGGTCCTTCTCAGAGGACAGCCCGCTTTCGCCCGCCCCGGGCCCGGACAATAGACGCACGGTGGCAGCCCCTCCCCGTGAGAGGTCTCGCTCGCGCTCACCGATCGGGAGGCCAGCGAGCACCCGTCCCTCCATCGCCGTTGTCGAGCCCACTTCGGACTCCGAAACGGAGATGGAAGTAGATCCGAGTCGCGCCTTACGCACTGACTCGGACTCCGACAACGACGGCTATACCGTCGTTGACCGCAAACGCAAGCGTGCTCCTAAAGCCGCTAGTTGCGCAACTTCCGCCCCTCCCGCCAAGGCACCCGCTAAGGCCCCCGCCTCCGGCAAGAAGCCGACCCCCGCCCCGCGCCCCGCGTCTCCTCCCTCCGCTCCGGCCACTACTGCCGCGTCCCCTCAGGACGCGAGCGCGCGCCGCGAAAAACCGCCTCCACCCCTGTTCATTCAGGACAAAACCAAATGGGACATGCTGTCCCGTTTAGTTTCGGATCGTGGGATCCATTACACTAATGCCCGCTCCACGCAGCAGGGCATTAAAGTCCAAGTGCCCACCAGTAGCGACCACAGAGCGCTAACAAAGCTCCTCCGTAAAGAGAGCATAAGTTTTCATACTTATGCGCTCGAAGAGGAGAAAGTCCTCCGAGTGGTCATCCGCGGTGTGCCCAAGGAGGTACATACCGATTCGGTATGTGCCGACCTGAAGGCACAAGACTTCCCCGTACATGCAGTTCACCGCATGTACAGCGGGAAGGACCGCAGTCCCTACGATCTAGTACTCGTAGTACTAGATCGTACACCTGAAGGCAAGGCCATTTTTAATTTAAAAAAGGTCTGTGGTCTCTCAGGACTCGATGTCCAAGCCCCATACAAAAATGGGAGTCCCTCGCAGTGCCATAACTGCCAACTATACGGGCACGCCTCCCGTTTCTGCTTCGCTCGCGCTAGGTGCGTTAAGTGCCTAGGCGATCACGCGACAGCAGCGTGCACTCGCACCCGGGATTCACCGGACCCACCCAGCTGTGTTTTATGCGGTGCTCAAGGGCATACCGCGAATTACCGTGGTTGCCCTAAAGCACCACGAGTGAACCACAGGGTGGCAAGGCATAGGCCGACCCGTCCCTCTTACGACCGTTACCAACGGGTAAGCCCTAAACTAACGGTTGTACCTGCCTCACAGGTAATACCCGCGCCGCTCCCAGCCCGTAACGCATGGTCTAAACCACCCAGTATGGTTAAGACCGTCGCTACCGCCCGCGCCCCGGCCCGCGCGCCCGCACCCGCGCCCGCACCCGCACCCGCCCGCGCCGCGGCCCCTGCCCGCGCACCGGCCCCGGCTCGCCCCGCGCTCCCGGCACCCGTCGCCAACACCATTCGCGCGCCTCCCCGCGCCGCTTCCCGGCCACAAGCTCCACCTGTGCCATTGATGGCTGCCCCTCTTCAAGAGGCAATCAACCTAGTCAGCGATCTGGCTATGTCGGTTGACATCAATGAGGTACAAGAGCTATTCCACAAGATGCAATACGCTCAATCCCCAGCGGACGTGATCCAATACACATTGGAACACGCGAATTTACTTAGCGCCCTTAAGCGCTTCGTTCCCCAGGCCCCTCCCCAGTACAACCACTATGGGTAGTACAACCGAACGCACGAAACCGTACTCAGTTTCGTTAGCGTCATTTAACGCTGACGGCCTCTTCAGACAACGTGACCTCGTCCACGACTTTTGTTGTACCCACCTTATCGATATCATATGCGTGCAGGAAACCTTTCTAAAACCGGGGAAGGCGAACCCTAGGTTTGCCAATTACAGAACGGTACGTGATGATAGAGTGAACTCCCGTGGGGGAGGCACTCTTATCTATTACAAAAGGTCCCTGCACTGCATTCCCCTACCTACCCCGACTCTTGTTAATATGGAAGCATCTTGTTGCCTCCTAGCTATGACTGGTCATCAACCTATAGTCATAGCATCCTGTTACCAAGCTTGCAAAAAGCCGATCGTCCGAGCTGACTTAGAAGCCCTATTCTCATTAGGAAGCGCCGTCATTCTGATTGGCGACTTCAACAGTAAGCACATCCTATGGAATTGTAACGTCAACAATCCCAGAGGTATTGCACTTGAAAACCTAATCGCAGAACTTAACTTTGACATAATTGCGCCCACTGAGCCCACTCACTACCCTTATATGGAAAACCACCGATCTGACTTGCTTGACATGGCACTATTCAGAGGCGTAACACTCCGGTTACGCTCCATAGAAGTGGTTCACGAGCTTCACTCTGACCACCGACCCATTATACTGCGACTAGGTCCCGACCCAACGACTGACCTCCCCCGCCCCACTAAGACGATAGTGAACTGGAAGCAAGTAGGCGATGCCCTAAAGGCTATCAGTTCACCTGACCTAGACAAGATCCCTGACGACATCCTGACAAAAGATGACGTAACCCTTGCGATCGATTCGTTCACCAATCACCTCTCCACCGTAGTAGGTGCATCCGCAAAGGAGGTCATAGTGCCGGACGACCGGCGCCTTGTCATTCCAGCGGATGTGAGACGATTGGTGACGGAGAGTAAAGCAGTGACCCGACATTACGACTCTTACCCCAGTAAAGAGAACAAAACTAAGAAACGCCACTTTGAACGCATGGTTCAAAGTCGCATGTCTGAGTTGCGTGATCAACAATGGGGCGATAAACTTTCAAACCTCGTGCCAAGCCACCATGCTTACTGGGACTTGGCGCGAGGCTTGAAAGGAAGTAACCATAACGACATGCCTCCCTTATACAGACCAGTCCCACTAGTCCCAGCGTTCTTTGACGAAGACAAAGCTGAGTGCCTAGCTGATAGCCTAGAGGCTCAGTGTTCCCCTAACGTAGATCACGTTGACCAAGCTCACCTCGATTCGGTGGATGCTGAAGTCGAACGTAAAAGCTCTGTGGTCACCTCTGAACTCCCACCAATCACCTTAGCGACTTACGCTGAGGTGGAGAAACTGATCAAGGCCCTCCGACCGCGCAAATCCCCCGGTGCCGATGGCATCTCCAACAGGGTTCTTAAAACCCTCTCTCCTCCTCTCATCCATCTCTTAGTCAGCATCTTCAATGCTGCTATGAGCCACTGCTTATTCCCAGACACCTGGAAATGTGCAAATGTCATTGGCATTCACAAACCAGGCAAAAGCTCATCGGACCCCACCAGTTACCGCCCCATCAGCCTCCTCAGTGCCTTAGGCAAACTTTACGAGCGGTTACTTGCAAACCGTCTCCAGTCCCATGCTAAGGAACACCACCTTATCCCAGATGAGCAGTTTGGCTTCAGACCCGGACACTCATGCGTCCAACAGGTGCACCGCCTCACGGAGCACATCATTGAGGGCTTCAATAAGTACCCCAAACCCCAGACTACGCTAGCAGTCTTCCTCGACGTAGCGAAAGCTTTTGACAAAGTCTGGCACAACGGCTTGATCTACAAGCTATACCAATTTGGCGTGCCAGAACGTCTTGTGCTCATCCTACAAGACTTCCTTAAAGCCAGAAGCTTTCGCTATCGCGTGGAAGGCACCCTCTCCTCCCCCCACCCAGTCAGAGCCGGAGTCCCTCAGGGCTCCGTGCTATCACCTATTCTCTTTGCACTGTATACCAGTGACATCCCACGCTCTCAGCCCAAAGTATTCCTAGCCCAATATGCGGATGATACCGCCATTTACACCACTGGGTGGCATATCAACAGACAGTCCTATTTCGTCATGCAACGGGCCATCACCGAGATCGGTGACTGGTTCCGAAAATGGCGCATCGCGGTCAACCCAGCTAAAAGCACAGCTATGTGCTTTACTGAGAAGACACGCTCCCCTTACCCGAAACCGCTTATTTTGTTCGACGAACCCATTCCCTGGGTTCCTAGAACAAAATACCTCGGAGTCACCCTTGATCGTCATCTCACCTTTAACGATCACATAACAACCGTCCGTAACAGAGCGGCCTTCATAATGGGTCGCCTTGGTCCCCTACTTCGCAAAGAGAGTAAAATGTCTCTTAGTAATAAGAAGACACTTTACACTGCCTGCATCCGCCCCATCATGACTTACGCATCAGTAGTGTTTAGTCATGCTAGTGAGGCCCACCTTCATAAACTTCAAGTCATCCAAAACCGTTTTCTTCGTAATGCAACCGGCGCCCCGTGGTATATCCGGAACACCGAGTTGCATTGCGACTTAAACCTTCCCTCTCTAGCGCAGTTCAATAAGGACTGCGCCCGCCGATACTTTGATCGAGCGCCCCACCACCCGAACCCATTGGTTGTCCAGGCATCGAACTACTCGACTGCCTCTTCTATCCCATTTTTCAAACCCCCCCGTCGCCGACCACGGCAGGTATTAGACGACCCGGATGACCCCATCGCAGCCATTACGTTGGCAGCTTTAGCGTTATCCGCAAGTCGTCGAGGTAAAATCCCCAGGTGTGAGGTAATCAGAGGTCACACAATCAAACACCGAGCTCGCCGGCGAGCTCGAGGCAAAAACAAGGTCACGATAAATTGCTCTCCAAATAGTCAAAGAGTATTATTCAGTAGGGCCCAATTGTGCAACACTGCAGTTGCACAGAGGCATTTTGCTCCGATCCCCCCCATGTCTCTCGACAGCGAGACAAGCCGAGGTCCGAACCACAGTGGTGCCCTTGAGCTCGCTGTCAACCCCTCCTATAGTAGCGGTACGTTTTCGGCGTCCGCAGGAGACGGAGGTAGAAAGCGCTTTTCGCCTTCTACGCCCGTCTCGGGAGAAGTGCCTTCGGCACTTCTCCCTCCCGGGCTATTGTAGGGCCAGGCCCTCGCCCAAAACCCGGTGGAGCTGGACGACCGCACAGGCGGTAGCCAGCATCTATGTCCTCCCTAAACTAAAAAAAAAAACTAACTGCGATATCATGCATTCTTAACTGACTCTCGGAGTCAACCACATCTTTGTTTCATTCCTTGTTTCATGTACCAGCGAGAACAAATTGTTACATAGGATATACGAAGAAATTGTAACATAATTTGAAGAAAGAAATACAGTCCACCATTTGAGCTACATCGAAGCGTGTGTTTTATTGACCCATAGCGTAAGGACCCCCACATATACTCAATCCAACAAGAAAAGTATCATGAAAATCAGGTCATGATTGGCGGAGCAATCGCGTAACAAACATAATATAAGAAACACAGTCAAATTAACACCGCCATAAAACCGTTTATTAAGGCGAGGCTTTCCACGGACTTTAGGTATTTTATTCGAGCGCGACGTATTCATTTACGCGACACAAAGTTGTGTGCGATGCGCCGCGCGCACGCTTTTAGCTTTCCAGGTAAGGTACAGTACAGTCCTACCTACGTACGGAGATCACGTCAGTACCTATGACATTTTAGAATGGAATTAACTTTTGTCGTGTATTGGTACATACGCCGGAAAAATAATCGGGTCCTGTAGGGGTTCGGTCAGTACAGTAGTGTTTATATATCTTTACAGGATGTTAGGGTCATTGTGTACCTACGGTTATTTTAGATGGGTAAATTATCATTCTTAAGAAAAACATTTTTATTTGTGAGAACTACATTAAATTAATATATTAAGGTTCTATTATATTTTTAGTATAGAGAAAGCCGTTTAATGCACCTATTCACAAATGGTAATTTGGTAATATTATTATATTTCAAATATATATATATATATACATTATGATTATGATTATATGAATATATATATATATATATATATATATATATATATATATATATATATATATATATATATATATATATATAACTTCATCAAAAGAAAACATTAAATGTCACAACCATGTCATGTGAGATTCCCAGAACTCAGTAACAAGTCTGTCTGTCACAGTTGTCCTATTAACTAATGGTGTCGAGTGATATAGCTTCGTAAGAATAAATTATATATTAGTTATTTTGTAAAACGAGTACCCCTATGCTGTCAAGACCGTGACTCTTAAAATATGTATTTATGAATATGTCTACGCAGATTAATATTAATATGGCATGTTTAATAACAATGAATCTAGTGATTGTTTTAAGATGGCTATTTTTATTTTATCTTTGTGGTTATAGCATGATGTGAACATTTCACGTCCATGGACGTCACAACCGTGGTTTTCATAGAACATGCTAAGGCCCATGGTCGAGACAGAATCGTTTACTTTTAGTTAAGTTTTTTTAAATTATTATTTTCAGGCCATGTATTCTACATAATAACAAATCTCAAAGAATTTTTGAAACTAAAAATATGTATCAATTGTCTTGGTTGTGACAGGAGCCCCATTGTAATAAATTTCATAAAGCTGTCCTTTACAGAGTGCTCAATTCAAAGTCAATGAGTACAAATTCTTACTTCATAATCATCGCTCATCAAGGCAACCATCTTCAGGCAGATATGTGCCTTCTAGCGAAATTGGCCAGAAATAAAAATAAAATTTGCCAGATAGTGTCTATTATTGAAGATACAGTTGAACCGTAATACTAAAAAAATAAGTCATAAAACAGGGCAACAGATACTATATTTAGATATAATGAGTCTATACGCGCACTATAATAAATCAAAATGTTATTTGGAATTAAAAATTGATAAATTAATTTTAAGTTACTATACAAAAAATAGTTTATGAAAATTGTAAGGTAAGGTTTTTAACAAATTTCTAATAAATTCAGTTCATAATAGCAAAGCTTATTAACCGATTTCAAAAAGTAGGGGGTTCGCAATTCGTCTATATTTTTATTATGTGTGTTACCTCAGAACTTTTGACAAGGTGAACCGATTTCGATAATACTTTTTTTATTTAAAAGCTGATACTTGCCGTTTGATTTCAAAATGAATTCGAACGAAAAGTATCAATTTCTTTAAAATCAGTTGTACACTCCAATAACTGAAAAATATTTTCCTATTTTGATGATATAGTCTTTGACAGTGAATGATAATCGATCCAGTAAGTAGCAAGAATCACTGAAAAAATTTTTAATAAATGTAAACCAAAAAATGGAACCAACTTCAACACTCAAAAGTGTGAAATAACTTGTCAAAGTCGGTTCCAAGCGCAAAATATTGTTATACTAGGTACTTTTGAACTATTATGGTACCGACTTCAACAAGTTATTTCACACTTTTGAGTGTTGATGTCGGTTTCATTTTTCGGTAAACATTTTTTTTATATTGAGACATTGCATAAGTTTTGGATTTGTTAGTAAATTTGTGTAGTATTTTTTATTATTATAGAAATTATATGTAATATTAAGTAATTTTTAATACTGGATGGATATAAATTGAATTATGGGTAAAATACGTAAATCCGGCTGTATGGAAACTCATGTCACGTCACGACTATGTTGCTCAATATCACACCTGAGACTTTGAACTAGTATTTTAATATTTTCCTAGGTTCAATGAGCTTGCAAAAATGTAAAGGGTTTTTATGTGTGATAATGATATACATAAAAAAATCTAAATATATATTTTATTACAGTTGAGTTGAGGATTACCCAGATAACAAATATAAAGAAGCACAACAGAATAAATTAAACTCATATTTTTTGGCATTGGACCTAACAATAGTGATAACAATTTAAATTTAAAATCAAGATAGGAAAATACCTTTCAGTTATTGGAGTGTAACTCAAAAACGGCGTGACCGATTTTGATGAAATTTAAATGGGACCACACCACAAATAAAAAAAAACATATAAATCGGTTTATCAGTAAAAGTTCTGAGGTAACAAACATTTTAAAATAATAGACGAATTCAAAACCTTCTCCTTTTTTGAAGTCGGTTAAGAAGCTAACACACATACTTACTTTCGAATTTATAATATATGTTATTATTATCATATAATAAACAAGGGTGGAGTAAATCCATACTAAAAATAATATAGTTCAGATTTGATTATTAATTTCATTATCTTAGACACTGGGTACGAAATACTAGACATTCTGCTAAAACTAGATATAAAAACAATAATTTCATTGCACTTTAGCAAGCTTATTGAACCTAGAAAGTTAACAAAAAAACTGGTTCACATCACGGGTGTGACATCGCGTACCATGGTCGTGACGTGACATGAGTTTCCATACAGCCAGATTTATGTTTTTACTTATAATTTAATTGATATCCATCCAGTTTAAAAAATCGCTTAATGTCACTTATTATTTCTATAATCATAAGAAAAGACTACTCAAATTTACTAACAAATTCAATACTCATGTAATGTCGCACAAAATTTTTTTTTTACCGAAAAATGGGCTTGACTTCAACACTCAAAAGTGCGAAATAACTTGTTGAAGTCGGTACTGTGATAGTTCAAAAGTACCTATTATCACAATATTGTGCGCATGTTCCCAACTTCGACAAGTTATTTCACACTTTTGGGTGTTGAAGTAGGTTCGGTAAAAAAAAATCTTCACACGTTTTAGTGTCCCTTGCTACTTGCGGGACCGATTGTCACTCATTGGCAATGACTATATCATCAAGATAAGAAAAAACATTTCAGTTATTGGAGTGTAACTCAAAAAACGGCTTGATCGATCTTGATGAAATTTAAATGGGATCACACGACAAGCATCAACATTCAAATAAAATAAATCATCAAAATCGGTTCACCAGTAAAAAGTTCTGAGGTAACAAACATAAAAAACGAACAAATTGAGAACCTCCCCCTTTTTAACCAACTTCCAAGAAAGGAGGAGGTTCTCGATTCGTCTGTTTCTTTTTACGTTTGTTACCTCCGTAACTCTTGACTGGGTGAACCGATTACAAAAAATATGTTTTTTTGAAAGCTGATGCTTGTCGCCTAGTCTCATTTAAATTTTATCAAAATCGGTCAAGTCGTTTTTGAGTTACACATCAATAACTGAAACATATTGACCTATCATGATAATATAGTCGTTGATAATGAATCACAATCGATCCCGTGAGTAGCAAGGGTCACTAAAAAGATTAATTTTTTTTTTTACCAAAAAATGGAACCAACTTCAACTCCCAAAAGTACGAAATAACTCGTCGAACTCGGTACCATACGCACAATATTGTGACAATAGGTACTTTGGAACTATCATGGTACCGACTTCAACAAGTTATTTTATACTTTTGGGTGTTGAAGTTGGTTCCATTTTTAGGTATTTTTTTTAATCGGTTAATAACACACATACTAACTTTCTAATTTATATTATTTTTATCATATAAAAGCTAGACAAGGGTGGAGTAAATCTATAATGAATATAATATACCTAGCATAGTTTTGATTATATAATAGTAATGAAGTTAATAATTGAAGCCCAGTGTGTACCTATACACTGGGCTTTGATTATTAACTTCATTGTCTTAGACACTGGGTACGAAATAAAAGGCATTCAGCTAGATTAATTAAAAAAAAAATTTAAACATTAAAATAATACCAAAAAATGGAACCGACTTCTACACCCAAAAGTCCAAAATAACTTGTTGAAGTTGGTACCATGCGCACAATATTGTGATAATAGGTTCTTTGGAACCATCACGGTATCGAGTTCGACAAGTTATTTCAAAGATTTTAATGTTGAACTCGGTTCCATTTATTTATAAAAAAGCACCATTTTCCTAATATTAACACACATACTATAACTTTCACCATACTAACTTTCACTAATTACGAAATCTATTGTCATTCACCGTCAATCAGGAAGTCATCAAGATAAGCGTAACGAGTCGATTTTCTAAAAGTTAGCCCTGAGCATATTTTATTTTGTTGTGTTTGATATTCATTTTGATCTTTTTGTGTGTGGCGCTGCGTAGGTCGCAAAAATTGACACAGGTCCAACGTCGACGAGCTCTGCGAGCGCACTGGCGGTCAAGTGAGCGAGCTCTGATACCATGAATTCATGATAAAAAATCATATAAAATTAACATGATAACTTTTTAACATTTTTATTTATGATTTAATTTCTTTTATTGATTAGTAATGCATTAAAAAATAAATTAAAATTATAGATTGGTAAAAAGGGAGACAAAAATCGTTTTTAAATTCGAAATAGAGGTAACTTTAGGATTTTTTTCTATCGAGTGAAGTTATTTATTATGTGTATCAGATTTATGAATTAACTCAAGAATATGCTTAAAAATAACATATATTTTTTTTAGTTTAATAACCGAGTTTTTTCTTTGAGAAAAGTTAATTCTTGTATGGCGTTTTCTGGCCAGGAGCGCCTTAAAAATCACCGCCGCGGGTCGCTTTTTATATTCGAACTAGCTTTAAAACTGATAAAGTAACATTATTATAATTGTTTAAATTTGTTGTGGCATGCAGTTAATTGTACCGTTCGCAAAGGGTAAAATACCGGAGAATAGTCAGCAGCGTCTTCAGAGGAATATATATACACTGTTATCCCTAAGATCCCTGCCAAGTATGGAGAATATGGCTAATCACCCCTTTAATGGGGGAGGCTGTGTGCCTTAGTGGAAAATTCGGCTGACACACTAAGAGCTTCATTACTGTAATGTAGAAATATTAATATAAGAGAGACATTGTTAAATATTATTGAAAACAGACACGCTACACATATCGTCCATTCTATATCGATGTTATTGTATTTATGCACGTCGACCTTTCTATATAAATCGTGAAAAATTGGATAAGATAGACTCATGCATCCATCCTTGTAACTTGTAAGGCGATAGGTTGGTTGAGCTAAGAACAATATTTTTCAATAAGTACTATATGTACTTCTAGGTACTTATAGTTGTTTTAAAAGCAGCTAATTTTCGAGAAAATAAAATATGAGTATATCCTTTAAAAATACGAAGTGTTAGCCAAGTCACAATGGCTATGGACTACCACGCAGCTGGTTCATGGTTTGAATCTCGCCGCGAACTTGACTTCACCTTGTGATAGGGCATTTTGTAATTGCTTATCTGGCTAGATAGCACCCTTTAGTAGAAATCTGTCGTCAAGTACCTATCTAGCTGCGTGTTCTAGCAGCCTTGTCACTTACTACCAGATGAGATAAAGGTAATTCGATGTAATTACTAACTAATATGTAAATAATTTTATGTAAGTACAATAGTTGTTGGACGTAAAACGTAAACTCTGAAGAACCAACACTCTTACAACTGTTCGCAGAAGCTGCCAGGTAGCCCGCATCCTTCGACTTATACTTCCCATCCTAAGCTTCCACGCTAAGTGGAGTCTGCACAAGATGAATTCTTATTCCGATCTGCTCTGTTGCTCTTCATTTCACTACTCACAGCATTCGCATGCTTATTTTCTTCAAGGAGTCAAATTATACTTTCTTCGGCTTTTCTCTTATGTCCCTTATGACCACGTTTCCAAATTTCGTCATAATCTCAAGTGGCTTCGCATTCGCCTTCGCCGGAATACTCATATTCTTTCCCTTCTCTTTAATATACTGTTTTATCCATTTTCCCCACGCTATCTTAAGGAACGCTTTTCGTTTCTTGATTCGGCTCATGCCTTGACATTGAGGTCATCAGAAAATCTTTTGCTTAAAGTGCCGTCGCACAGTACATCGCTCTATGATGCTTCGTTCTCAGTACAGGCTGTTCGACTCTGGAACAGTCTGCCAGTCTCCGTTCGAAAGTCGCAGTCATTATACATATTCAAAAATAGAGTCAAAGAATTTTATTTGTCCACTCTTAGCTAATCTTTTCCTGTCTCATATCTTATAATTTTATTTTTATGTTTATGTAGTATGTCTATATATATTTTATTGTGTATGTATTTAGATCGTTAGGGCATGTTAGTATATAGTTATATGTATGTATTTATTTAAATAGGTGTAAAAGTGTATATACTTAGTTGGGTAATTATTATATATGTAGTGTTTAACTTGTTAAATGCCATCCTGGCTAATTTTGCGAGTTTTTCTTTTTCTCAGATCGGTTGTCTGGAAGAAATTGCTTTAAGCAATAAGACCGCCCTTTGTATACGTTTATTTGTTGTTTCTTTGTAATGTTATTTTTAAGGTATGCAAATAAAGAATTTTCTATCTATCTATATCCATACTCAATACTTTTCTCGCTACGTGTTCTCATTCCTTTTCGTGCCACTTCTATACAACGCTACTCTTCAGTTTTTCTGTCACTGGTGCTTCTTTCCACCTTTTTTGATTAAAAAGCACTATGAACTAATACAACATTATAGCTATAATATCATTTGGACAACCTAGAAGCCATTGCAGGTTCACAGGCAGTCCAAATGCTCCAGCCTTCTAATAGTTGGCAGTGTGCCCAGCATGCTGGCAGCATTGCCACGATATATATCATTGGGTCAAATAGGTGCCAGACAGTGAATAGACCAAGCTCTCCGTTAATTTTTGCAAAACAAGATGAGCTCCAGGTCCCATGAACCCGATGCTTCTACACAATCATGTGATCATCATTATTAGCCTGTATATCTGGGTTCACCTTGCCCGTGTTTGTAAATTTTTACGCTCGAGACCCTGCACGTTATCCCTGGGTGACGCAAAATGGATGAAAACGTCTGATTTTTAGCTATTTCCCCACTAAGTCTTGTTGTCGAAAGATCTAGCAATGTTGTGGCATGATGACTGATAGAGCTATTTGGAAGTAAGCGTCGAGCATGTTGAAACAGTTTCGTCATAGAAAACTACTCAATTTAGACACAGAATGATTGTTAGCATTCAGCTAGTTCCGGAGATCAGCTCCGCTGGCTGACACCAGATAGTAAGGAGGCGAATTACCTATAAGGTTCCATAGATACAAGCCTTTATATAACTTAGTCTATGATTTAGTTTATACCTTTAGTAAGGTAATTTGGACCGCCGCAAGTCGTGATTAGAACAAGACTGGTCTTGTTCACTAGTTTTTTTTTTTTTTTTTAGGGAGGACATAGATGCTGGCTACCGCCTGTGCGGTCGTCCAGCTCCACCGGGTTTTGGGCGAGGGCCTGGCCCTACAATAGCCCGGGAGGGAGAAGTGCCGAAGGCACTTCTCCCGAGACGGGCGTAGAAGGCGAAAAGCGCCTTCTACCTCCGTCTCCTGCGGACGCCGAAAACGTACCGCTATTATAGGAGGGGTTGACAGCGAGCTCAAGGGCACCACTGTGGTTCGGACCTCGGCTTGTCTCACTGTCGAGAGACATGGGGGGGATCGGAGCAAAATGCCTCTGTGCAACTGCAGTGTTGCACAATTGGGCCCTACTGAATAAAACTCTTTGACTATTTGGAGAGCAATTTATCGTGACCTTGTTTTTGCCTCGAGCTCGCCGGCGAGCTCGGTGTTTGATTGTGTGACCTCTAATTACCTCACACCTGGGGATTTTACCTCGACGACTTGCGGATAACGCTAAAGCTGCCAATGTAATGACTGCGATGGGGTCATCCGGGTCGTCTAATACCTGCCGTGGTCGGCGACGGGGGGGTTTGAAAAATGGGATAGAAGAGGCGGTCGAGTAGTTCGATGCCTGGACAACCAATGGGTTCGAGTGGTGGGGCGCTCGATCAAAGTATCGGCGAGCGCAGTCCTTATTGAACTGCGCTAAAGAGGGAAGGTTTAGGTCGCAGTGCAACTCGGTGTTCCGGACATACCACGGAGCGCCGGTTGCACTACGAAGAAAACGATTTTGAATGACTTGAAGCTTATGGAGATGGGCCTCACTAGCATGACTAAACACTACTGATGCGTAAGTCATGATGGGGCGGATGCAGGCAGTGTAAAGTGTCTTCTTATTACTAAGAGACATTTTACTCTCTTTGCGAATCAGGGGACCAAGGCGACCCATTACAAAGGCCGCTCTGTTTCGGACGGTTGTTATATGATCGCTAAAGGTGAGATTCCGATCAAGGGTGACTCCGAGATATTTAGTTTTACTAACCCAGGGGATGGGTTGGTCAAACAAAGTTAAAGGTTGCGGGTAACGGGGGCGAGTCTTCTCAGTAAAGTACATAGCTGCACTTTTAACTGGGTTGACCGCGATGCGCCATTTACGGAACCAGACACCGATCTCGGTGATGGCCCGTTGGAGGGCGAAAATGGACTTTCTGCTGATACGCCACCCAGTGGTATAAATAGCGGTATCATCCGCGTATTGGGCCAATAGGACGTCTGGCTGAGAGCGTGGGATGTCGCTGGTATACAGCGCGAAGAGAATGGGTGATAGCACGGAGCCCTGAGGGACTCCGGCTCTGACTGGGTGGGGGGAGGAGAGGGTGCCTTCCACGCGATAGCGAAAGCTTCTGGCTTTAAGGAAGTCTTGTAGGATGAGCACAAGACGTTCTGGCACGCCAAGTTGGTATAGCTTGTAAATCAAGCCATTGTGCCAGACTTTGTCAAAAGCTTTCGCCACGTCGAGGAAGACTGCTAGCGTGGTCTGGGGTTTGGGGTACTTGTTAAAGCCCTCAATGATGTGCTCCGTGAGGCGGTGCACCTGTTGGACGCATGAGTGTCCGGGTCTGAAGCCAAACTGCTCATCTGGGATAAGGTGGTGTTCCTTAGCATGGGACTGGAGGCGGTTTGCAAGTAACCGCTCGTAAAGTTTGCCTAAGGCACTGAGGAGGCTGATTGGGCGGTAACTGGTGGGGTCAGATGAGCTTTTGCCTGGTTTGTGAATGCCAATGACAGTTGCACATTTCCAGGTGTCTGGGAATAAGCAGTGGCTCATAGCAGCATTGAAGATGCTGACTAGGAGATGGATGAGAGGAGGAGAGAGGGTTTTAAGAACCCTGTTGGAGATGCCATCGGCACCGGGGGATTTGCGCGGTCGGAGGGCCTTGATCAGTCTCGCCACCTCAGCGTAAGTCGCTAAGGTGGCAGGTGGGAGTTCAGAGGTGACCACAGAGCTTTTACGTTCGACTTCAGCATCCACCGAATCGAGGTGAGCTTGGTCAACGTGATCTACGTTAGGGGAACACTGAGCCTCTAGGCTATCAGCTAGGCACTCAGCTTTGTCCTCGTCAAAGAACGCTGGGACTAGTGGGACTGGTCTGTATAAGGGAGGCATGTCGTTATGGTTACTACCTTTCATACTTCGCGCCAAGTTCCAATAAGCATGGTGGCTTGGCACGAGGTTTGAAAGTTTATCGCCCCATTGTTGATCACGCAACTCAGACATGCGACTTTGAACCATGCGTTCAAAGTGGCGTTTCTTAGTTTTGTTCTCTTTACTGGGGTAAGAGTCGTAATGTCGGGTCACTGCTTTACTCTCCGTCACCAATCGTCTCACATCCGCTGGAATGACAAGGCGCCGGTCGTCCGGCACTATGACCTCCTTTGCGGATGCACCTACTACGGTGGAGAGGTGATTGGTGAACGAATCGATCGCAAGGGTTACGTCATCTTTTGTCAGGATGTCGTCAGGGATCTTGTCTAGGTCCGGTGAACTGATAGCCTTTAGGGCATCGCCTACTTGCTTCCAGTTCACTATCGTCTTAGTGGGGCGGGGGAGGTCAGTCGTTGGGTCGGGACCTAGTCGCAGTATAATGGGTCGGTGGTCAGAGTGAAGCTCGTGAACCACTTCTATGGAGCGTAACCGGAGTGTTACGCCTCTGAATAGTGCCATGTCAAGCAAGTCAGATCGGTGGTCTTCCATATAAGGGTAGTGAGTGGGCTCAGTGGGCGCAATTATGTCAAAGTTAAGTTCTGCGATTAGGTTTTCAAGTGCAATACCTCTGGGATTGTTGACGTTACAATTCCATAGGATGTGCTTACTGTTGAAGTCGCCAATCAGAATGACGGCGCTTCCTAATGAGAATAGGGCTTCTAAGTCAGCTCGGACGATCGGCTTTTTGCAAGCTTGGTAACAGGATGCTATGACTATAGGTTGATGACCAGTCATAGCTAGGAGGCAACAAGATGCTTCCATATTAACAAGAGTTGGGGTAGGTAGGGGAATGCAGTGCAGGGACCTTTTGTAATAGATAAGAGTGCCTCCCCCACGGGAGTTCACTCTATCATCACGTACCGTTCTGTAATTGGCAAACCTAGGGTTCGCCTTCCCCGGTTTTAGAAAGGTTTCCTGCACGCATATGATATCGATAAGGTGGGTACAACAAAAGTCGTGGACGAGGTCACGTTGTCTGAAGAGGCCGTCAGCGTTAAATGACGCTAACGAAACTGAGTACGGTTTCGTGCGTTCGGTTGTACTACCCATAGTGGTTGTACTGGGGAGGGGCCTGGGGAACGAAGCGCTTAAGGGCGCTAAGTAAATTCGCGTGTTCCAATGTGTATTGGATCACGTCCGCTGGGGATTGAGCGTATTGCATCTTGTGGAATAGCTCTTGTACCTCATTGATGTCAACCGACATAGCCAGATCGCTGACTAGGTTGATTGCCTCTTGAAGAGGGGCAGCCATCAATGGCATAGGTGGAGCTTGTGGCCGGGAAGCGGCGCGGGGAGGCGCGCGAATGGGGTTGGCGACGGGTGCCGGGAGCGCGGGGCGAGCCGGGGCCGGTGCGCGGGCAGGGGCCGCGGCGCGGGCGGGTGCGGGTGCGGGCGCGGGTGCGGGCGCGCGGGCCGGGGCGCGGGCGGTAGCGACGGTCTTAACCATACTGGGTGGTTTAGACCATGCGTTACGGGCTGGGAGCGGCGCGGGTATTACCTGTGAGGCAGGTACTACCGTTAGTTTGGGGCTTACCCGTTGGTAACGGTCGTAAGAGGGACGGGTTGGCCTATGCCTTGCCACCCTGTGGTTCACTCGTGGTGCTTTAGGGCAACCACGGTAATTCGCGGTATGCCCTTGAGCACCGCATAAAACACAGCTGGGTGGGTCCGGCGAATCCCGGGTGCGAGTGCACGCTGCTGTCGCGTGATCGCCTAGGCACTTAACGCACCTAGCGCGAGCGAAGCAGAAACGGGAGGCGTGCCCGTATAATTGGCAGTTATGGCACTGCGAGGGACTCCCATTCTTGTATGGGGCTTGGACATCGAGTCCTGAGAGGCCACAGACCTTTTTTAAATTAAAAATGGCCTTGCCTTCAGGAGTACGATCTAGTACTACAAGTACTAGATCGTAGGGGCTGCGGTCCTTCCCGCTGTACATGCGGTGAACTGCATGTACGGGGAAGTCTTGTGCCTTCAGGTCGGCACATACCGAATCGGTATGTACCTCCTTGGGCACACCGCGGATGACCACTCGGAGGACTTTCTCCTCTTCGAGCGCATAAGTGTGAAAACTTATGCTCTCGTGGCGGAGGAGTTTAGTTAGCGCTCTGTGGTCGCTAATGGTGGAAACTTGGACTTTAATGCCCTGCTGCGTGGAGCGGGCATTAGTATAGTGGATCCCACGATCCGAAACTAAACGGGACAGCATGTCCCATTTGGTTTTGTCCTGAATGAACAGGGGCGGAGGCGGTTTTTCGCGGCGCGCGCTCGCGTCCTGAGGGGACGCGGCAGTGGTGGCCGGAGCGGAGGGAGGAGACGCGGGGCGCGGGGCGGGGGTCGGCTTCTTGCCGGAGGCGGGGGCCTTAGCGGGTGCCTTGGCGGGAGGGGCGGAAGTTGCGCAACTAGCGGCTTTAGGAGCACGCTTGCGCTTTCTATCTACGACGGTATAGCCGTCGTTATCTGAGTCCGAGTCAGTGCGTAAGGCGCGACTCGGATCTACCTCCATCTCCGCTTCGGAGTCCGAAGTGGGCTCGACAACGGCGATGGAGGGACGGGTGCTCGCTGGCCTCCCGATCGGTGAGCGCGAGCGAGACCTCTCACGGGGAGGGGCTGCCACCGTGCGTCTGTTGTCAGGGCCCGGAGCGGGCGAAGTCGGGCTGTCCTCTGAGAAGGACCGGGTCAGAGGAGGGACGATGGCCTCCGGAATTGGAATTCCGGAGGGAGCGATGAGAGTGTCCGTGAGGCGGGCACTCTCTGCATCGTTAAGCGATTGCTGATGATCAGCGTAGAGTTCGGGGTAGCGGAGGGCGAAGGTCTGAAGGACCTCCACCTCACCGTTAGAGGGACGTTGCATCCTGAGGGGAATACTCAGGATGGCCTAACGGGTTCTGTCTCCCTCTCGCAACTCGTGAGCTCACTTGTGTGAGAGGGAGTGAGTACCTATGGTGTGCCCTATTTGTGTACCCTCTCCGAGCTTTTTTCTCGGCGGAGAGGGGTGCTCCTAAGCGCTACTCCGGGTTTGACTAGGGGTGACCCCAAGGCCAGAATCCCGGAGCCCAGCTTGCTTCGGCTGACCCGTGAAGCGGGAAAGGCCACGGTGCAAGGTTAAACCAAAACAACAACAGTGGCCGTTGTCACCGTAGGGTGTCACACTGCGACCGCAGCAAATGGCGGATTTGATCGTTCAGACGGGTTTGGCTGACGCTACCCCACGCCTGAACGACGTCGCTTAACAGCACAAAGTGTGTTGTTACGCGACTGTTACTATGTTGTGTCGGATAGTAAAGTGGTGAAATGCGCACCGAAAAGTGCGGTCGAAGCAAGACCACCAGCCCGATATGATGTTGTTCGTCCGAAACAAGGGACTGGGTAGGTGGTAATGCCAGACGTCTTAGAGCGCCTCTGCGCGACGGCACGGCGAGCTCGTAGCTCGCGTTGCTCGGCGTTCGGCGGCTGCTCAGCTTCTGCACAGAAAACAAAACTTCGTCAGGACTGCGTATTCCAAGGCACTGGTCTGCAACTAGCGTCGGAACGATGACCCGAGTGAGACGGCAATAGTGCGGGGACTATTGCGGTCTCACTGGGAGATACTGGCGGAGCTGTAGACAGGTGTGCTCGGCGTGGCGGCACAGGTCGGAATGTCATTGATTGTTGTTGTGTTCACTAGTTATTGATAAAAACGTTATATATACCGGTATAATTGATGGTTTATTAACTCTCGGTATTGCAGCTCTGTTGAAAGCGGTGGCGCGGAGGATAGATTACGATCAGAAAACGTACTTGCATTTTCATTTTATGGATTTTGTAATGTATGAAAATTTACAATCTAATTGTTTATTTTTTTTGTAGTGAGCAGTCATTAGTCATTCATATTATGTGGGTAAAAACCAAACTGTAAATGCACATAACAATTAAGTGCTACCTTGACTATGTCAGGTATAGAATGTACGTATCGACCTTATTTAATACCCAGGTTTTACCAAATACTTATAAAATGCTAGACAATGACTCTTCAAGAATCGATCCGTGATTTAATTTTTAATGAAGTTATATTTCAACCGGCTATGCATACAGCATACCTATACCTACGAATAAGTTATTCGTATAACCTATACGTATTATTGAACGGAATATATATAATTATAATCTCGTTCTTTAACACCATTTGATAAGAGCTTAAAAACGAAATAAAAGAATCTGCATTTTCAGTAGTTATCGAAATTTTTAATTCCAACTTACTTTACATTTTGAGATTTTCCTTACTTTTTTAGATTTTGACTTCATAAGCATTGTATAACAAAAATAGGTCTAAAATTTACAACTCTGAATATTAGTGGCCATAGACTGTTGACTGAACTTCTTATTTCAGGTAAACCTAGTTACGGTTAAAGATACGCGGAATGGAGCTGGCTGATGGTTGGTCACCACAGGTATTAAATATAAAAAGGCATAAAAATAAACGTACCATCGCCCCGAAAGGGATCAGTACAAGTGCCTTAATGACCCACGTTTTACAGGTACGTATTGGTCCCATTATAAACGGGGGCAAGCATTTTAGCATCCACCGAGCACGGTTACATACTTCAGGACCGTTTCTAGACTTATTGCATCCTGAGTACTAACCATTGCTGATGGGCTGGAGCGTTATGACTGCCTGTAATAAGCCAGTGACGGCCGTTCGACAACTCATTGAAAAAAATTACTAGCTGTGCTGTAATACCTATTATAAAATAGCTTAGTAAAGTCAAACAGACTAAAAATAATGACATTGCTTCGTAAATAGTTCTTTAATCCAAATAAATAATGCGCATATAATTTTAAAGTCGTTCAGAGTCTCATCACGTAATGAACATAATCATTGCATAAGGATTGAACACCCACGAGAATGTAAATATAGGTATTACTTATTTCAGTATGCGTGTACATATATATTATACACTCCATAAGGTATTCGGAAAAAAATTGGTCCATATGGCAAAGCCAAAGATCGACAATGGTAAAATCGTCTTATCAAAACCTGAGATTCTGAGAGAGCTTGGTAGGTTTTAAGGATAGCTATATAGCTCGAAACGAAAATCCGATGTGTGCAGCTCAGGCCAAGAGAGCCAAACTGACGCGACTATATTACGGAAGCCATCATACGCCTATACGAGATTAAAATGGCTTCGAAACAGGGCGCCTGGTGATGATGGAATCACGTCAGAGCTTCTGAGAGCGGATGGGAGACTCTCAGTCCTCCAGCAGACGTTATTTAATTCCTTCAAGGTAATTTGCCCTAGGGTGGAGCGAAAGTGTAGTGTTTTATTTTATTTTTTTGTCTGACAGGGCCACTATCTCCCCTGATGGTAAGTGATGATGTTGTCGAAGAAGTTGTACAGGCTTACCTAGAATTACTGGAAGTCAAAGACAGCTGCCGAAACACACCTTTAGGTGCTTGGCGACAGATTTTCAAAATTTTTACTGTAAAAAGGTGGCTAAAAGACATGCTTTGTTGAAAAACTACAGACACATTTCGTTTCTGAGCCATATTGTGCATGCTGTATGCATGTGGTTTATATAAAGCAATTTATTCAGAGCATAAAACTAATAAAAGGATCTGCGTTTTCAGTAGGTATTACTAATTTGGTAGATAATAACATACCGAAATTTTAGATTCCTACCTAGTTTAGATTTTGATATTGCCTTCATAAGCATAACATAACAAAAAAAAATACATGCTATCGTGCAAAATTCACATAATTTAAAAACTATAAAATAATTGTGCGGTTTAGCAATGGTAATAACGTACCTATATCGAAACTCCAGATTATTAAATAGTTTAGTTAGATCTTAGACAAATTGGACAAAAATAATTATCAACTTATAATATACATACTTACTAGCTGACCCGGCAAACATTGTTTTGCCGTAGAGACCAATAAAATGAAAAAAAAAAATTAATGTACCTATTAGAAAAATAGTTCACGTCCTATTCTCAGACTTACTGCATATACACACAAAATTTCATAGGAATCGGGCAAGCCGTTTCGGGGGAGTATTGTTACAAAACTGTGATACGAGAAATTTATATAATAGAATATTATGTGTATTTAATTAAAAAATATATACTCAGCGAGCTCCAGATAGATGCTGATAACACCCCATTTGTAAGGGTACAAATAAGTAATTATTTATAGGAAACCCGTTAAGTACTGGACTATGTAGTATGTAGAAAACTTATTTGTATGAATTTTTAACGCAACATTTCAACGTTCACATCTACACAAAATAATTAAAGTTTAGGCTATGAATAATATTTATTTGTAGACTTTTTATTGTCCTCATTCCAAAAAGATGAAGTAATACCTTTTTTTTTCTAAATATTATGATTACAAGCACTACCGCGTACTAAGCGAAAATCATAAATTTACCAATTATTGGAGCACAAAATGTTCACAAAACATTTTGTGCTCCAATAATTTGTAAAATTTAAGATGAAGTACCTCATCCAAAAGTTAGGTACTATACCGATTGCACAAACCAACAGACTATCCATATTTTTCTCAATGTTACAAACTAGAATGACAAAATGTATGATCAACAATAGGTATTTCAGGGGGCCAACTCCCATCTCTTAATTCAGTCTTATTTTAACCTTATATTTACAATTTTAATTCGCACCGCCACATATCACTATAGTATACTTACATAAAAACATCAACGTGAGAGCGGGATGCATGCATCGAATCAAGTCATCTGTGCGATAGAGATAGCGCTATATGAACATTATTGTGTCGTGACGGCCACGGTACGAACCTTAGTATCAATAATTTAAACTTGAAACAATGACGTTTGCATTCCATAATAGTTTATAAAAGGTGGGAGTTGGGCCCCAGGCCCAATAACCAGAAAGGATTTTGTCCTTCTATTCATTATTCAGATGGCTGGAACACAATACTCTACTAGCGGAAAGTTTAAAAGATGCCAGAACACACGAAACCATCGTTGTGCTGTAGACCCAGAGAACGCGTTCGTTTCTGTGCAACACGAACTGCTGATGTTCGCGATGAGTTGGTATAACTTTTCACCTGCAGTCAACAGCATCATCGCCTCATATTACTCCGAATTAAATTTTGCCATTCATCTAAAAAGGGTAATACTTAAATATTGCAATGCAAAGGTTGCTGCTTGTTACCCAATATTTTAGTTAGGTACTTTAGTAAATGTTAATATATACCTATATTAAATGCAATACTAGTTCCGAAAAAATGCGCTAACAGTTTAAGATCAACAAAAAATACACAGAGTTCATCTTAGATTTTGACCTTGCGATACTGATGCAACCCAAAACAATGTCAGATATCCAAGTAAATTCTACTGTCTGTGTCAGGGTAGACGGAATACTAAATTTAGCTCTTACAATCCGATGCTTGATAGGAGGCCGTGCCTTTTAAATTTCTTAGTAGACACAGAGATTACAAAGAATGCACATCATCTCGACGCAGTTATCGATAGCTTCCTAAAAAACCTTAATAACCGATAACAAAAAAAGCTTGGATATACGACAACGACATCAGGTCTGACTTGGCCTTTTCTAGTATACAACTTACTAAAACCTTTTTGACAAAGCTACACCTAAACGTCATAAAGACCGTGAAGTCATCTTTGGGGCTCGCACTTTTTTTTATTCACGGATCAAACTAATTTTGGGATGAAATTGAAAAAACCCAAGAGCTCTATAAACACTTCAGATCCGCATCTCTCGCACAAGACTAAAGTGCCTCCGTCCTTAATTCTAGATTTCAATGCCAAAGGTATAAATAATTTATAATAGATGCACAGTCCAGCCAAAAAAGAAAATCGGGAAATATTGATTTTGTAAAATCTTTTCTACAAGACAAAATACCTAGCTCTAAAGTGCATGCAATGAGCTTGGAAATGCAAAGCGAACGGCTAACCATAGGTGAATTTTGTATCCCCTTGGCGTTTAGGTATTAACAGTAGGAGTGCCAACAGTTCGCCAAATGTATAAATATACAGAGAGTCACCCTCGCAGTCCATCATAAATACCTCTACCTAGTAAGCTCCAGTTCACCAAAGACACGACCCACACTTGCCACACAACGTCGTCGCGTTAAAACTACTTTGCACAACATTTCCTATAATTCAGATTCCCTTACATTAACAACAAGATTGATAAAATAAGCGACTTTCGAGACAAACGAGTAAAATAAAGTAAAGCTTTAATAACTAAATCTATATAAGTACATTCACACAGTCATGACGACACATAATTGACTGAAAATTGTCACTTAGCATCTATAAAAGAGATATACTCGTAAGTGTAGGTGATACTATAAATTAGTAGAATAGCGTTAATGATAGGGGTAAGGGAAGGTAATATACATAGATTTAACTGTAACTGATATGGGTCTTATAAATATACCTAACCCCATTCTTATGTATAAATACAAAAATCAGTGGAGCTCTGAAAAATAATCAATTGTACCTATATCACTTCGTGTCCACTCAATCTCAATCAGTAAAAACCGAAATGAGACTTTTATCTATCTATACTATTATCAGTTATCACTGAAATGTTTACTTACTGTCTTACGTAAAAATATGTGATAAATATATCTGAGATGTCGATTATTGCATTTTTCAGCTGTTTTTTTAGTGATTAATCAACATCAGTCACTTATGTACCTTATCACAAAAGAAAAGTTTCGCACTTCTAAATACCTACTACATGATATTTTCATTTAAAAATATAAACCTAGGTACCTACATGATATGAAATTAACATATCAGAAATTGTACGAAATAAGTACCTAGGTAGGTATGCTATTTTGAGTTGTTTACTGTAAGACGAAGATGGAAGGTATATACTTATATATTTATTTCTATATAGGTGGGATTCAAAGAAATATTAGGTAGCCAATGTCAATACAAAACGTCTGTTATTCTCATTAAATACATTAATTTATAATTATGGTTATGCATGTGAACATTAAATCATTTAACAATCAGACATCTGTTCTTAAATAAGATATTTATGTTATAATATCTAAATCGTCATATGTAGTTATTTATGCAAGTACCTACTTATTAAATATTACTGTCCTGATAGCTGTAGCACAGGCTAGGAGTACCAAAGGTTAGTAGTTGATTAGGCTGCCTCATTGGCAGAGTGGCAAATGTCGATTTTTAAATTTCAAGATGCTGAGGTCGATCTTCGTTTCGGACAGTTACGTATCTGACTAAGAACTGCCAGTCCAAAGTCTAGATTTGTAGCTAGTAGATTGCTATACGCTTGCCCCCTTTAATAGGGGACAAAAGACATCTGCCACCTCTTCAGGGAATATCAACTTGAGAATTGTTGATATACCTATCAACTGTTGTTAAGATACTCAACCCACTAATACATCTGCTTTTGTATTTGTGTGTGATCTGTGGCCCAATTATGTATTTTAAAACAGAATATGATTGAAATCATAGAAAATGGTGGTTACGTCTCGAAGATTTTTTTACGATATCAAATATATTGTTATACTACGTAACGAAGCGCTCGTAGCATAGTATTCTTCGCCGTTCTTAATTGGTCAGCTAAGTTAAGCAACTTCTGCATAGCTGCGGTCATGACTTGGAGACCGCTGATGGCATTACTGCTGAGCGCTGAGGAATGTACATAATTTTTTTTTTATGCCTGATAGGTTAGCCTTTGACCACTATCTCACCTGATGGTAAGTGATGATATGGTCGAAGATGTTGTTCAAACTAACCTTAACCACCTTAACTAATAACTGGCTCTCAAGGACAGCTGCCGGTACACACGGTTAGGTGCTTGGCGACAGATTTTCAACTTGAGGGTGGTAGCTAGCCAGGCGGGCATTCGCAAAATACCCTACCACCATGCAAAAAGCCATCGGTGCGGTTATTGTCTTAGGATGGCAGTCTTATAGCATGGTGGCAGGGCAATTTGCGAATGCCCACCAGGCTAGCTCCCATCCTTAAGTATAGAATATCTATCCCCAAGCACTTAGAGGTGTGTTCCGGTAGCTGTCTTTGAGAGTCAATAATTCTAGGTTAGCCTGAACGAGATCTTCGACCACATCATCACATACCTATCACAGGTGAGATAGTGGTCGAAGGCTAGCCTATCAGCTATATATAAATACACCAATTCAGTACTTGCTGAATTGGTTACATTTATCGGGTAAACCTAGCTTTTATACAGATTTCGATGTATATACCTAAGTAAATTATTGAAAAGTGTCCATTGATGTTTAATAACTTTTTCTGGATCATACGAACAATATTATTTTTACTCGAATGTATAATAGTTACCTTACCTAGCTACAAGCGCGATAAAAATGATAATATGTTCAAATTCAGTTTCCACCATGTTTGTACTTTGATCGCAGTCACAGATCAATGAAGAGTTAAAAGGTTAGATAAATTATATTATAATATGCTTACTTACCTATAATTGTATGGTTTTCTATATTTTCTCATAGTTCACTGCATTACCAAACATTACATTGTTCATCACCCTTATAATAATAATAAAACTTTATTCATACTGAAACTAAGGCTACACTTACATGTTATTTATGAGTATAACTAATTTAAATATAGCTAGGTACAAATAACACGTATTGTATTAACAAATATCCCTGAATCCCACACTAGGGTCGCCCTGTGTCGTGGGATTCCGTTCCTTTCATACTGCAAATTTAATAGCTATATTAAAGACCTATATAATTAATAAACTATCTTAATAAAATTATACAAGACGTTAATAACATTTTGAGTTTTTTTCGATAGCTACCTTTTTAATCTTTATTTTAAAATATTGCATACTATTTTTTTCCCTATTTCTTCTTCTGCTTTAAGTAGAAAGGTAGTTTTGGATAGTGTGAGATTACGTGCCTGATGAGTGTTGATTACAAGTAGATTTGTAGATTCGATTGTTATTTTGCCAACAGAAGTTAATTTTATTGATAGATAGACTAATCTGTTATTAAATTTCTATTAAATCAATTTTAAATGTTTTGAATTAACTCATTTAACATATAATTAATGCAGCCTACCTAATAGCGTTCCAAAGATACAGCCCTTTAAAGGCCGTACGGACGGACGGACAGCCGAAGCTTTTTGATAGGGTCCAGTTTTCGACAAGGTTGACGGCTAGAATGTCACGCCCCATCCGTAAATTAAATGAACAATGTTTTATTTAACATTGCTCAGTCTGAAGCTGCCTACGAGAATAACTTGAGTTTTACTTCGATTTACCCTTAAATCAAAATAAATCCCTAATAGTAGTTTCTAGTGAATCTGATAGTTTATTATGAGTCTTGTAAATAAATGTTTCAAATTGAGTCTATAAAAGCCAAAAAGGTGAGATAAAACACAGCCCTGCGGAAAACTATGTTGCAAGAGAATTTTGGGCTTCGCGTTGAGATGACTAAGTACATTTGTACCGTTGCTTGTAGGAAAACAATCATCCACGCATTGACCATGATTAGCAACATGAATTCTTAACAATACTATAATTAAGTCTAAAAGAGAAGGAGAATTTGGAAAATATGTTTTGGATTGAGTGGAAAAATGTTGTGCAAAAATGTTGCTTGAGTTTATAATCGATTTCAGTCTAAAATAATGGTTATTTATTTTATATATAACTAGCTGTACCCGCGACTTCGTTCGCGATTGCCGTACCTGCAGACTAATTATTCACATTTGTGCACTGTTTATCCCATATTAAATAACACTGTGGTCTGCGGTGAAGCACTCTTATAGTAAACCATAGCTCAGAATGGAGCTTTTTACTTTGGATTTCAAAACTCCCGGGTTGTATTTTCCAGAAGACAGTAGTTAAGTAACTCAGAGAGTTCTTTCCCGGTTCGCACAATAAATGTTGAAGCAAAGTACATTGTGCGTTTCTTTAGAATTTCGATTTTAAAGCGTTTTTTTAAAGTTTATTTGACGGTAGATCGAACATGTTTTTTTTATTTCTCATTCTCGGAAAGTAGTGGGTAGGAGAGGCTCCTTCCCACCTAAGGCCGGGAAAAACTATTAGTAAATGCTTCGTTCTCTTGGGCCGGAATGACTTGTAACAATTGTAACCATTGGTGTAAACAAAGTTATATGTCTAAGATTTTTCGTTGTAAAATACTCTGTTGTTATAAAAAAAATAATAACAACTATGTTTGGCAGGGTAGTAACTAAATATAAGGTAAAATGTGTAGGTAAAAAAAAACTAACTAAAAATTTCCCTAAATTTCATTGTTCTAACTCCTAGTGTATCTTTGTATCTTCTACTCATGTTTATTATTTTTAGTAAATATTTAGAAAAACTACAATTTTTTTAACGTCCTCATATTTTAAATGAAAAGTAGAGTGCTTAACACGTATGTAAGTCATCGATTCCTACTTGGACTATAGCCGCATTAATTTTAAATAGGTTCTGCTCATGCTATTAAAATCAAAATAAATAATATAAAAAAAACATACTATTTTTATATCGTTATTATTCCTTATATTAGTAGTGAAAAGCAGAGAGATTCCTTTCTCACTTTTTACTTTTCTAGTTAATAAAATAACTTTTATAACACATTTCATTACACAGTTCACGAATATTTAAATGACCGTTATAATTAGTGTTAGAACTGTAATTCAAATTGACATAATATATCTTTTAATCTATACTTAGTGTTGTGTAAAAATATCATTGATATTTGACACTGTGAATTGCCATTTATTATAGGTAAGTAATTTAATAGAAATTTCATTTATCTGTATCTTATTTGTATGTATAATGATGTATGTTGATATTGTAATAATATGTTTAAAATAACTTCAATTTTACTAACTTTTGAACTTTTTTTAGAACTTTGTACAATTAAGAACTTTTTTTATCACCCATGTTCATGCAAGAAATATATTTGAATTTGAATTTCAGACAATAGCTGCCCGTAAATATTCCAAACAAAATTTTACGTAAAATTTCATAAATAGTTCTAATAAGTCTAGTTAATATTTTTTTAGTAAGTAAGTTATTTTTTCAATGAATAATTTTTAGAAAAGCTACTTTTTTACTTTTTTAAAATTCGAAATGAAAAGTAGAGAGCTGAACGCGGGTGAAAGTTATCAATTCCTTTCGACCATTGTATAACAATCTACTAAACTTGTTCACTTCCAACTTTAAACGGATTAAATCACGTATATTTATCGTTATTTTTGTCCCGACAGTCACCCGGGACCAAGATCACTACAAAGTGTTTGAAACGTCGGGACAAAACTAATGATAAATATACGTGATTAAAACCGTTTAAAATTGTTTAATTACTAAGTGTAACAATCTCGAAAACCTAAGACAACATTGTGCACTACCATTGCGCAGTCTCCAAAATGTATCCGGCAAAAGAAAGATATGTATGTATCTACATTAATGTAAATGGTTAATCCGTATTAATTGAAATAAATTAATAAATAAATAAAAATAAAATAAATGTAGTTATAAATACTGATTGTGGTGAATGTACCACATTTTAGAGTTTTATCGTAGCAAGCTTGCAAAACTAAATAATTGTGTGTGATGCCGGTCTGTCCGTGGGTTGTCGGGCTTCCCGTGGGGTTCCGGGCTTCCTATGGGCTTATGATGAGCCGTACGTTCAAGGGTTTCTCAACATTCCGCGGTCCAAGTTATTTAAAACGAAATAAGTATTTAGTTTGTGATATCTGTAATTTCTTAACTGCAAAACTGAGGACTTTGAAATATTTACGGGAAAATAATTAAATTACCACTATTGTAACAAAAAAAGAATGATTTAAATCGGATTACGTGTTAATAAATTACAACTTAGTGTACATTTTAACTTTCATCCCCTTTCCCAAGAGAACCGTACTGAATTTCGGGATAAAAGTATCCTTTGTCCTTTTTCGTAGTATGAACTCGAATCGTGCTAAGTTTCATTCAAATCCATTCAGTAGTTTTGGAGTGATGCGCGGCCGGGATACAGACAGACAGGCAAAATAAATAAAAAATACAATTTCGGCATTAGTTTATTTTAAACTTTTTTTTTGTTTTAACGTGCGCGAGTCCAACTCGCACTTGGCCAATTTTTTGTATTTGTTGTTATAGCGGCAACAGAAATACATCATCTGTGAAAATTTCAACTGTCTAGCTATCACCGTTCTTGAGATACAGCCTGGTGACAGATGGACGGACGGACGGATGGACGGACAGACGGACGGACAGCCGGACAGACCGTTTTTACCCTTTGGGTACGGAACCCTAAAAAGAACGTAAGAAATCGGACTACGCGTTAATAAATTACAACTAAGTGTATATTTTGACTTTCATCCCCTCTCCCAAGGGAACCATGCTGAATTTCGGGATAAAAAGCCAAATTATCCTACCTTGTAGTATGAACTCAAACCATGCTAAGTTTCACTGAAATCCATCCAGTAGTTTTGGAGTGATGCGCGGCCGGGATACAGACAGACAGACAGACAGACAAAAATAAAAAAAAATACAGTTTCGGCATCAGTATCAGCTACAGAGTACTGAACATTTTTTTTTTTCAAAATATCTGCCATGTACAGAATTGGTCCTGTTACAGTTTTATTATAAGTATAGATTATTGAGGAAGCAAGTGTTGTAACCCCTCTTCATTATCGAATGCGTTTAAGAAGGACGAAGATCTTCTAGAAACTTTACTAAAGATGAAGAGTAATAAACATGGGATAAGTAGTATAATAGGTGAATGTTGCCTACAGTTTTATAGCTTTTTTCGAAACGCTTGTTCCGGAGACGAAGAATAAGTAATCAAACCTACAAGCAGCACCATTCGCTTTGACGCTGGGAATAGCTTATCAGCTCAGAAGCGAGATGGGCCTGCAGTTCTTCAATATGGTTATTTTTACCTTATATGAAGATAAGTACAACTAAACTTCTACTCCACGCTTTTGGAGTTTTACCTTCAAGAGCAACAACGATTTTCCACCTCTCTCAGAAGCTCTGTCATGATTTCATCTTCACCTTGCGCCTTATAGTTTTAAGCTGTTTGAGATCCATTCGTATCTTGTATAGGCATCAGCCTATACGAGATTAGAATGGCTCTCAAACAGATTAAGTACATGTGGGATTTTTTAGTATAGTGTCGAGTTAGCTTAGCTATACCGTTCATGAAATAACTTAAGTTTAAGAAGTGTTTATTAGGCACTCGTTTCTTACAGCATAACGAAATATCTGAATATTCTGACTCAATCGAATGTATAATGTTTTATAAAGATAATAATAATTAGACTAACAATAGTTATTCGCCTACAGGTCGAATATATTGACGTCACATTTCATATCACCTGAAATTTAATAATTATGTGTGTTGTGACAAATGAATGATTGATAGATAGATTGATAGGAACGGCCAGTGGCACGGAAATGTTATCTTTACAGTATTTCAACTTCATTTTATATTTTGGTTGCATGAATTCGTCAAAAACACATCCAGAGATAACTTTTTTTAGATAACCTGGAAACTGAAAGGTAATATTAGGTACTATAGAAGTTACTAGTAAGTAAGCTTACTAACTTTACTTACTAGTAAGTAAAATTATTTTATAGTATAATTTTACTTATAATATAAATAAAATATAAGTAAAATTATACTCGATTAATAAAAAAAGTGAATAGTGTAAAGGAAAGTGATTGACACGAGTGAAATAGGTAGTTATAAGCTATATATTAAAATGCGGATTTTTTATACTTTAAAATTTAATAATAAAGCATTTCGTACGTCCCAAAAATATTTTTCGGTCGCAAATTTTTAAGACTGATCTTTTATTCAAATTTAAACATGGTTTTTAATTAAATCTACCTACTAGTCAAAAAACAACACGCATTTTTAGTGAACACTTCCTGTTAATTTCACAAAGAATGTTATTTGTTTATATAAAAAAAAGTATATTTACAATCACAAAACTAAATGGAAACACAAAGTAGGCAAATGTAATTTAAATACAGGAGGCGGGTAGCCCTATCGCATGTTTACGTACAGCGCGGTTGTAGGTAGTTATTACAATTATAATACAAGTACCTAGGTGCGCGCCGGTCGTCGCGGCCGATGCTCGGACTTGAGTGATATCTGTGATTAGGATTACTATTGATTGTTGATAAAGGACTTATTGGTGCCGTGCGCAATATTCACAAGGAGAAGCTTACTTATCTTTGGGTGGCAATGAACTTTCAATCATTCCCAAATTATAATAAGAACTGCCCCGAATTATTGCCGGCTTCTCTCGCTGCGCTGTGGCTCTATACCATATTTGCTCAACGCGTTAGTAGATTCATATTTATTTAACTTTAGATTTGACGTCAGTGAAGCGGCAGTTCGTAAACTCTGCCAAACTCTATTATAACGTAAACTAGTAGGTATTAGGTACACCTCTTACTAAATTTCTTAAAAACTTATCACCTAGACATTTGTTATCATGATAGGTACCTATATTTATATATTACAAATTGGTGCCCCGTGGTAACATTAACTATTATAGGTAGGTAGGTGACTACGATATCCGATAAGCATCTTTTAAGCACCTATTTTTGTCATGCTGTTTTATTTTATATCTGAATCCGGCTTAATAATAAGCTGAAAAATTACCACAGACGAATGTAGACCCTAGCGTATAGACTATATCGTCTTATTTGTAAGTTCCAAGGATGCGTCTACGCAGATCCCCGATAGTTTTCTGACTCGATGGTAACATTGGTATCGAGCAATATAAATGCTATCATTCATAATTGATATTAAATTTGATAAGATTGGTGTCGTGCGCATGATACTTAAGGAGAGGACGTTCTTAAATCTTATTTTATTATATAAAGCTAATCTAAATACCTACCTATCATGTTTATAGCAATCTTGCATGTATGTTCTCTCTCCTGCATTGTATACATTGAGCTCCTGAATAAGCTAGAAAAGCAAAACAGGCCAGAGTTTATATAAGTAAGTGATCGATATCATGGACCTGTTATAATGGTCTTTATTAATATTCACCCTATATAAACCCTCTTTTAAAAAAAACACTAAACAAGTGGTAGATATGAGGAATTTCCTTATATTTTTCCTTTATATTTATCATTTCATTATGGTGAGATGTATATTTTTAAAAGGATACTTACTATGAGATTTGATGGAATGCGCAATGGTAGCCGGGCGGTAAGCTATGGACTGTTGTGTCGCAAGTACAGGGCTCGATCCCCACCATCGCTGACTAGAGCTTCACCGCATTGTGGAAAGGCATTTTGGAATTTTTGCCTGTCTAGATACTACCCTCAAGTAGAAAAAATCGGACACCAAGCACCTAACAGTCTGTTCCGGCAGCAGTCCTTGAGAATCACTATAATTAAGAAATTGTAGGTACACGAGACTTAATAAGTTTATGTCTCAGGATGTGGTGGCTGTAGTGCAACTCGTCACAGTAGTTCGCTTAACATCAGCAGTTTCTGAGAGCCAGTAGAATTACAGGCACATGAGACTCAACAACTGTATGTCTTATGATGTCGCGCATAGTGCAGTTCGTCACTTGTGACGAAATGTCAGATACATTTCGTCACAAGTGACGAACTTATAGGCAGAGGTTACCGCTTAAAATCATAGAAGCGTCGTGATTTTACGACAAAAATATGCTTTTAAAAATATTCATGATTTTTTGATGATTTGAGGGTATGATTGGTAAGTAGCTAGCGAGCAAGCATTCTAAAAATGTTCCAGCACCTTGTTGAAGCTGAAACCACTTCCCCTTAAGTGTTGTTCACACGGCACCAACCAGTGCGCACCGCGCAGTGCCGTGTGCAAAAAGGCTTTCAGCAATTACTAACAATCAGAATCAATGATAGCGTATTAGTAGGTAGGTACGATGCCGCTAATCATAAGTGTCTGATAGTTACTCCACATCGGACATTCCGCTCTAAATCCAAGATATCGTATTGAATTTAATTCGGCGAATCCAAAAATTTTAATATGTAGTAATTACACTTAAATATATCTATATATATCCATGAAAGAGTTTCAGTTCGAAAAGAAATTTAGACCATGTGAAGACATCATTAAATACATGTAGCGACATCTAGCGTGCACTAGAGACACTAGTAGCAGCAGGGGAAATACATTATTGCTGTGTTCATATACTATGGGTTCGAGATAGGAATACATGTAGTTGTACTATTCGCCGCTAGATGGCAGGAGATGTCAAATAAAAAAGAATAAAATTATTGCATACAGACAGACTCATAAATATCAAATGAGTAATGTAATAATGTTGCATTAATTTATCCTACTCCCTAAATTTAAATTCCATTGTTTTGGACGACCAACAGCAATAATTGTTTCATTTAAGTAAAAAAAAAATAACTCTTGTGCATAACCGTTTTCTTACCGTATTCTATATACTAATGTAGCCTCGCGGCCTCGGTACAATAACCCATTTCACGCAGAGTTCAATGAACTTGTAATTAGGAATCTCCACTACCTTTCATGTGTAATCAAACTAGTCAATCAGGGCATTCATATGATAAGGAGCATTGTTCATGTAAATGCTTTTATTCAAATCCGCCCTCAAGGTGTTTAATTATTGGGATCCAGTATATAAACGGCTTTAATTCATTCACACATTTTTAATTTCTTAATACCTTTGAACACTCTACATCTTTATAAAAAAATTACATCGACTACAAACTTATAAGTTGCTCCAAACAATTCTCAAAAACTAGTACAATAAAATTTTCTTCAAGACATTTGTCAAAACACTAATCGCTCCAAGTTTGAAAATAACTTGCTTTTAAAAACATAGACTATAATCATAGACAATAAGAATTCATCTCTACAACATCCCCTCTGAATTTTATATTGTCTCAAATAAAATTAAAACCAACCTGTATTTAACTTTAACATATTTTCCTAGAACACCCCATATACAACTTCAACATTGAACACATAATTAAAACAAAAATAAAAACCCATACTAGTATTCCCTACCTATCATTACATTCTACATACTATATTAAACCACCCCCTTAAATATAAATTTCAAATTAACAATCAAGACAATCTTAATACTATAACTAATACCTAAATTTCAAATCAATTCCAAAACATTATCTCTACAAAATATAACATCTAACACCTATCATAATTAACTAACTATACCACTAAACTCACTTCATTAAAGTTCACATCAAACTCACTGATCACTCACAATATGCTTTCTTAAACGTAAAAACTTGGTTCTGTCCAATCCTTTTGTCAAAATATCCGCAATATTAGAATTGGTTGGACAATAGAAAATTTCAATTAAATTTTGATCTATCTTTTCTTTAATAAAATGATATTTCACATCAATATGTTTGCTTCTGCGATTTAAAATTCCGTTTTTAATTAAAACAATAGCCGACTGATTATCAACAAATAATTGTGTTTTTGGAGTATGACCTGTAATTTCTTTAATCAGACTTTGAACATAAAGTAAATCTTTGATACATTCTGCGGCAGAGATGTATTCTGCTTCCGTACTGGAGAGAGCGGTGACGGACTGTTTACGCGAGCACCAATGTATGGGACCACCACTGTACAACACTACAAAGCCAGTCGTACTTTTCCTAGTATCAGGATCACCAGCGAAGTCTGCATCACAATATGCAGTCAAAACTAAACTATTTCCACGTAAATATTGAATACCAGAAGATATAGAGCTCTTAAGGTATCTGAAGAGATTTTTAATACTGGCAAAATCATTTAAATTAGGACACTCTTGATGTCTACTGCAATAACCAACATGAAATGAAGCATCTGGTCTAGTTTTGTTTACTAAGTATAGTAAAGACCCTATCAACTGCCTATAACGATGCACATCACTACTATTACCCTTCCCCTCTTGATGTGTATCAACTAAAATATTCGGAAAAATAATTTCTTTTAAGTCATTAAATCCAAATTTATTTAACATTTGACCAATATAAGATTCCTGATAAATTTTCAAATAATTTTCTCCAACCTGTATATCAATACCGATAAACTTCTCAACTTTATCAAATTTTCTAATTTCAAATTCTTTTTGCATTCCTTTCATGATATTATTCAATTCATTTTCACAATTTCCTATCAAAATTCCATCATCAACATATATAGCCAAGTAAATTTCCTTTTCTTTACATAAAAACAAACATGGATCTAATTTCAGCTGTTCGAAACCCAATTTCTTTAAATATTCAGTTAGCCGCTTATTCCACATGAGCGGTGCTTGCTTAAGACCATATATACTCTTCTTTAATTTACAAATTTTATTTTCACCATAATCATAACCTAAAGGAATTTCCATAAAGATATCCTCATTTAATTCTCCATACAAAAACGCTGTCTTTACATCAAACTGTTTTAATTTTAGACCTTTCTGTGCAGCAATTGAAAGCAATAATCGTACACTAGTAGTATTTACCACTGGACTATAAGTCTCTTTGTAGTCTACATTATATTTTTGTAAAAATCCCTTAGCAACAAGTCGTGCTTTGTATCTTCCTTCCGACTTCACAGTAAAAATCCACTTACTAGTTATCAATCTTCTATTACCTGCTTCTATTTTATCAACTACTTCCCAAGTTTTATTTTTCTCCAAAGAATCCATCTCTTCTTTAATAGCTTTTTCCCATAAACTTCTCTCATCACTCTTCAACACCTCACTGTAAGTTAAAAATGATGTTTCTAAATCATAATCTTTCAACCTTATTGGTAATTTTCTATCTCTTTTTGACAAAATCCTTTTACTACTAATTTCTTCAACGGACTCCTCCGCATCCACAAACAACTCGTTTCCATCCACCGTCAATCTACTATTATCTTCAATCTCATTTCCATTATTCACTTCTTGACTACTATCTTCCAAATTAACTTCTCTTCTACTATTATTATCTAATAATTCTTCAGCAATACTATCTTCAAAAACATCAATTCCCTCATTTTCTATAACATCATTCCGTTCCTCCTCCAAAACATCTTCTACGACATCATTTCGCTCTTCAAAAATATTTTCTATGACATCATTTCGTTCTTCTTCTAAAATATTATCTATGACATCATTTCTCTCTTCTTCTAAAATAGAAAATTCCTCCTCCTTCGTTGCTTCAACATCTGTCTTCTTCTTCTTACTTTCTCCATACAAACTTCCCCTCTCAACTTGACAACCATCATCAGCTGTGATGACATTTCTTTTCTCGTTTTGTTCTTCCAACTCCTCATCTTCTTTAAATAATTTATATAAATCTGTAACTTTCGCAATCCTATTACATTGCTTTAAAAATTCCAAAACATCCTTCGCATTATTATTAAAAGTCACATCTCTTGAATAAAATACCTTCAAACCCACCGGATCCCAAATCTTATATCCATTGTTCGTAAATCCTACTAGCAAACCCTTACCACATCTGGAATCTAATTTATTGAGTTTTGTATTTATTTTGTAATAAGCCAAAGAACCGAAAATATTTAAATGTTTCAAATTTGGAATTCTATTAAACCACATTTCTGCTGGCGTTCTGTCATTAATAGTATTAGAACACCTATTGGTTATGTAAGTTGCTGTTAACACCGCCTCGCCCCATAACTCTTGTGGTAACTTCATGTCAAACAAAAGAGCACGGGTTCGCTCCAAAATTGTTCTATTTAATCGTTCTGCCTTACCATTATGTTGTGGAGTATACGGTATTGTATAATCTATTGAAATTCCTTTACCTAAACAATATTTTTTAAAATTATTTGAACTATATTCACCGCCATTATCGCACCTAAATGTTTTTACTTTTAAGTTAAAGTGATTTTCAGATAAATTTATGTAATTAGTAATTTTTGAAAAGGCTTCACTCTTAGTTCTGATCAGATAAATTTTAGCAAAATGTGTATAGTCATCTAGAAAAGTGATAATATATTTATAACCATCATACGTGTCTGAACCTATTGGACCACAGATGTCACTATGAACTATTTCTAATGGCCTAGTAGCTCTATTCCTTTCGGTATTGAATGGTTTTCTGCATAGTTTTGCTTGTGTGCAGACTTCGCAGGTGTCAATATAATTATCACTATGTTTTGAATTTATTCCATTAACTATCTGTTTTGTTTTTGAAATTGATGTATGTGCCAAAGCTCGATGCCAAAAATTTATGTTTTGAATTAAGTGACTGTAAGTGAATTAAGTACTGACTTTGTGCTTGACCGAGTTGCTGACAACTCTGCATAGTACAGTCCGTCACCCCTTAACTCACCAGTCAGTAAGCAGCTGCCATCTCTTTCGTATACTTTACATTCTTTTCTGAAAAACACAATTTTATAATTATTTTCTGCTATTTTTGAAATTGAAATTAAGTTTTTCTTCAATTTCGGGACTAGTAACACATCATTGAAGGTAATGTTATGTGAAGTTGTGTTAGACTTGCATAGCACTTTACCCACAGTGTCTATAATGTGTGTATTACCATCAGCTGTTGAGATTCTATAATTGCACTTTTCTTTCAAATGTAAATATACTTCAGAATTAATTATGTGACTGCTAGCTCCGGAATCTAGTATGAACTCAATAGTTTCCTCCTCATCTCTGTCTAATTTTGTAAAATTACTCACCGAAAATTGTGGTTTCTCTAAACAAAATTTTGAAAAATGTGTGTTTGTCTTGCAAAACACACAATTGTATTTTTCTTTGCAATCATTATTTTTGTGTCCATTTTTCAGACATTTGAAGCATGTTATTATGCTGTTATTCTTCACGCTCTTGGATCCTTTATCATTTCTGCAGAATTTTGCTATGTGTCCTTTCTTACCACAATTATAACAAACATTTATTAAAAATGTATCACAATTTTCTTTATTTTTAGTATCCCGTTCTGTAATTTTTAGTTCTAATTGTATTCGGGAAATAAGATTCACAAAAGTTTTCTCTTCTTTAGCAGTTGATTCCCAAGCTGTCCTAAAGCTCGATAATTCTTTAGGTAAAATGCACAATATTTTCGACACAACCTCAGTATCAGTTAGATTCATCCCAGTACTTTTGATTGAGGTAACTATGTTCATTAGGTCGCCGATATCTTCTAGTAAATCTGTTTTTTTGAATTTATAGTTATAAAAATCTTGGAGTAAATGACACCTCTGTGTGTCAATTTGGCCCAAAAATATCTTATCCAATGTGTCTAAAATTTCTTTTGCGGTTTCACAGTCAATTATACGTCCAATATATGAAGTATCTACAGAATTAATTATTGTAAATCTGGCTTTTGCATCTTTACTAATAAAATCTTCCTTTATTTTTTGTTCATCATTTAACCCTTGTATAACTGAATTTAGTCCTTTTGATAATAGTAATAAATGTAATTTCTTTTTCCAAATAATATAGTTCGTATTTTTATCTAGTTTTGACAGTTCCTCTGTCATGTTTCTATATAATTATTTCCAGTAAATAAAATAATAATTTCATCACCATATGGTTTCCAGGGTAGGTAGCTCAGCTCATCTTCATCTTATCCTTGAGGGCAAAGGGCCCATGACCTTTTATTCAAATCCGCCCTCAAGGTGTTTAATTATTGGGATCCAGTATATAAACGGCTTTAATTCATTCACACATTTTTAATTTCTTAATACCTTTGAACACTCTACATCTTTATAAAAAAATTACATCGACTACAAACTTATAAGTTGCTCCAAACAATTCTCAAAAACTAGTACAATAAAATTTTCTTCAAGACATTTGTCAAAACACTAATCGCTCCAAGTTTGAAAATAACTTGCTTTTAAAAACATAGACTATAATCATAGACAATAAGAATTCATCTCTACAACAAATGCAGTTTGTCAGAAACTATGCCGCTTTCTTTTCGCTCTCAAGAAACTGAGGCAGACAGTTTCTGTAGAAGCAGCCCTAGCAGCTTATCATGGCTATGTGTCGTCAGTCCTCAGCTATGGCCTTATTATGTGGCGAAACTCTGTTGATTCGGATGCAGCTTTTAAACTACAAAAGAGATGCATCCGAGTTATAAACAAGGCATGGTTTTTAGACACTTGTAAGCCTTTATTTAAAAAATGTAAAATACTTACACTACCATGTATGTATATTCGAGAATTGTGTCTTTTTGCTAAAACACATTCAACTTACTTCAAAAAACGCAGTAAGGTCTTCACACGACAGAAAAGGGCTATATATGAAAACCTCTTATATCATCCTCCATGTCATAAAAGGATCTATGAAAAGAATGTTTACAACATGTGTATCATAGCGTATAACAAATTACCAAATGATTTAAAACTTCTGCAGGGCAATGTATTTAAAACTAAATTGACATATTGGCTGTTAGACAAATGCTTTTATACTGTGTCTGAATATTTGAAAAGCTGACTTGACTTTATTTACTGTTCTATTTTTTTTAATTTATATTTTAACTTTATTATTTTATATTCGTGTTAGTATGTATAAACTTACCTAACATTTGCACGCCTTTGCAGGCAGAATACAATTGTCGATACAAAAATAAGATCTTATTGTAAATATTACCTACATTTAATTCGACTTGAGTGGTGGTAAGCTGCTCATTAACGGCTTCTTAATTTTTTAAATCCTTCATAGTCGCCTTTTATTAATCCAACTGGGTTTCGAGGGGGGTATAGACGATTCATTATTTATTTGTATACCTACGTTTAATTAATCTATTATACAGGTAATCGTTGTTGTTGTTTGTAGTTTTTACCAATAACCGCTCCCCTCCGAAATGGTCAAGTGGATTTTAATAAAATAATTTATTTAATGAATTCTATATTAATTCTAAATATGATTACAAGCACTACCGCGTGCTAAGCGAAAATCATATTTTACAAATTATTAAGTAGAGCACAAAATTATGAAAATAATTTTAAAATATCTATTAATTATTTTATTACCCTTGTCTTGGATTACCTCAGAAAAGTCTTATTTTAAAACGAGTTTTAACTAAGCTAGGATTAAAACTAGCTGAAAAAAATCTTGCTAACATGGTGAGTACCTAAGTAATAAGAGAAAAAGGACGTAGGTATATACTTTTTTTACCGGCGGTATGCCTTTATTTAACAAAATAGTACGAACTATATACAACACTACAGCTACTACAATAAAAGCATTTAGACTACCTATAAGTCAGGCAGTCCAAAAGTCAGGACTTTCGGCTCGTGAATTGTAGTAGAGGTTAGAGGAGTGACGTCACACTCGGTAATCAATATAAGTGTAGAAAATTGGTGGCCCTACTATTGTCCTCTGTCCTCAGCAATAACTTTCTATTATTCTATTTGTCAAGTATCAGACGTTAATTTGTACCAAGACAATACGTTACGGCCATGTGTTGAAGTCAGATGAATACCTATCGTATGATAATTCATAGCTATATGTATACTATACTACTACCTCGCACCTGTATATCTTCTTGTTTAAAATAATATATTTTTATAGTAATTATGTATTAAAAAATAATAAAAATTAAAAAGTTACTGGTAATTCAATTTATTCGAATATATGCTTTGTTGTATTAAATGCAACAATTTCAGATGATTATTATCAAATATATTTTTTATGTGATTGTGACGGAACACTAGGCCCACCTGATGTTAAGCGGACTAACCTAAGCCTTAACAGATGCTTTTGAAACATACTGGTTTCGTAACATGATCTCATGCATGTGCCTGTAATTACTGGCTCTCAAGGACTGCTGCCGGAACACACTGTTAGGTACTTTGCAACAGAATTTTTACTAGAGGGTGATAGCTAACCAGGCGAGCATTCGCAAAATGCCACACCACCATGCGGTGAAGCTAAAGCCGGCGGTGGGGATCGGACCTGCGGGACAGCAGTCCATAGCTATTGCCGCTCGGCCATCATTGTTCAAAAAAATTTGTATAAAACTTGTGATTCGTACCCTTAAATAATTAAGATTAATAAAAAATCGTTTTGGAACGAACCGTGTCGATTCTTGTAAGCGGCCGCGACACGGGCGGCATGCGGCACGACACGGTCCCGGCACGGCACGGGTCGGCGCCGTGTCAAGTGACCGACGCGAGATTAGTCGCCAGCTGATAATCGCGACCTTCACGCTCGCCATCCAGTTTTTGTAAAGCTTAGGGTACAGCAAAGGGTGCAACCGAACTATTTTGGAAACGATTGTCAAAAGTAACGGGAAAGGAGGCCAAAACATTTTTCTGGAAAAAAGAAAAATACATAAATGAGTAAAAATATAAAACTGGCTGTAGCAAATTTGCAGCCTCTATTTCACTATTGACATAAAATTTAAAAAATAACTCTTATTCATTTTGAATTATATACACACAATTTGAAAATATACATTTTTGAATTGTGCGAATATACATAAACTGTGTTGAATGTATGGAAGGGACAGTGTGTCTTGAATATTACAATATATAGGAAAATCAATCATACAATATACATTGCTTTCTTTACAGATACATCATTATGAACACAATGAGCTAATAATACTTTAAAACCTTTAACTTTTCAAAATTGTCCAGCCAGCTTCGTCTAAACCATAGAGATATAAATTGCTTTCTCTTTTCTGTGGTCTAAACATAAAATACTCGTATAATGTGGTAGGTACCTATGTACTATTATACAGTACAGTTACTTTAGATACCGTTTCCACAACTATGTAAATGAAATAAAAACAACGCTGTGTCTAAGAAATCTAACAGTTCTTGTATAGATATTTGTTTGCTGTCAAGTTTTCTTACGCTCACATAAGTCATATTAAAGGTAAGTATGATTAATCGATTTCCATTGATAAGAAAAACATCACTTAATGTTGTATCATTGCATTCTACTACTTAGATAGACATATTTGTGGGTTCTTCGGTGACTTAGCCACACTACGTTAGCTCCTGATCGACCTGAAGCCTCTCAAACTGTATGTTGCCACTCCTATTTTTTTTTATGGCTGATAGGTAAGCCTGTGACCACAATCTCAATTGATGATGTGGTCGAAGGTCTTAACAGGCTTAACCCAGAATTTAAAATTTAGTTTTTAATAAAATTTAAATTAAGAACAACTTAGGTACTTACCTACATATTTAGGCGTAATTATTTTGGTCGTGGATTAGGACATAGAATATACATTTTGTCGTGATTTAATGTAAAACACATACAGATATAATACTGCTTTCTCTTTTCTGTGGTGATACAGACCGCGATATAAATGAAATATGGATGAACCCTCGGAAGCTAGATTTAGTGCAGGGCTTTCGACGGAACTCTCGAGGCAGAGTGAATTTGGTTACCTACTTATGTTTTTTGCATGGTGGCGAGTGGCGTAGGGTAGACCGATGTCATGGGTCGCGCGGCGGTCACTTTGTAATATGACCCGCCTCGGCTGACTTGCGATCATAGATCAAAGGCTTTTTTTTACCAAAAAATATTTCAAAGTGAATCGTGCGGCTATCCGCATACTCCTTACATATACTCCGCATTCGAACCTGCGTCAAGATTGTGTAGTAATATGTTTTGTTTTGTTTTTTTTTTTTTTAATTTTAAATCTACACTCCACAGACTCTAGGGTCCGTGACTTTTTTTAACTATGACATAATTTATTAGTAAGCAAGAAATATGAAATAGGAAACATGCAACATTGCAAGGGGGAAGAGTGTTAAAAGTTTTTTTTTTTTCTTTTTTTCCTTTAATGTCATTAGCACTAGCATCCAGAGCAGACCAGTATCCTCTAGCAGCACCCGTTCACGAGTTGACGCATGTGCCAGCCATCGCCTTCCTCAACCATTTTTGAGGGAAGATGGCGACCCGACACACAACACCGCCGCTAGACAACACCTTTCTGTGAGCATGACCGCTCCGGATACCCGTGCCAACGATTACAATTACAAAAATAATTTGGGACTACAATAAAATAATATACCTACAGAAATTTACATATTTTGTTATTCTCCCACGTCACATTTTAACAGGGCCTCCATTACCGCGCTATTTCGATCTTTGATCACCATTTTGAGGTTGTAATCATGCATGGCTTTTGGTGTCGCAACCATCGCCTTCCTAACGAACCGTCCTATGGCGTCGTTTTAAGTAATATGTTTACACCACTCCCTTTCACGGCGAAATATGGTGAGATGCTAAGAATCCTCCTCAGCCGCTTTTGAAATAAGTACGTTTAGGTTTAAAAACATTTATTTTCAAAATGGACATAACATATTGAAGAATAAAGAACATTAATAAAATGACCACAGTGTCGTCCTACCTAGTAAGCTCTACCCTCCACACGTGTTAATTTGCTCGATCGAGTGCAATCTGCAATATATGTACTTCTTTAAATTAAGAAGTAACGGTTGTTCACGCAAGACTACAAAGATATATTGCTAATAGCTGGGGCCTATATACCTCGCTGCCATTTCTAAATCAGAAAATTGAACTATATATGTAACCATTCCAATTAATTCATTATTTATAAGGCCAAGGATTAATTGATTTCGTAATTCCTGGTAAAATCATAATTTATGTAGGCGACGTGTTTTTCTCTTTTGTTAATCGTGCTCAATCCATTTTGTGTTCTATAGCTACCTGAAGGTTATCATAAATAAATAAAAGTATGTATCCCAGTGTCTCATGACATGACATGACTTAGCGTTTTCATTCAATTGCAGAAAGGATTTTATTTGTTTATTTTTTCGTCGTAGTCAATCTGTGGAATAATAAATAAGTACTACTCTGCCAAACTATGAACCCAAAATATTATCTTCACTTAGAAAACTATCGCGAGTTTTGTCCATTATGACTAAATAGGCACCCGGCTGGGACTCGCGTTATATTTACCGGATAGATTCCGACCAGTTTCGGGCTATATTGTAGGCCTTCGTCTGGGAGTCACGGTTGCGCGAGGCGGCGAGCGCGGGCCTCAGCACGTAACTGACGTAACGATGGCGCTGTCTTTCCCGGCTCAGCTGCACTTGTCAAATTGTCCGATATGTCATTAGCTTCGTTGTCACTGTCACTGTTATGTGCCGTGTAGGGCTGTAGACACACCACACTAATCGTGTCAATTTCCTTGTCCACACGTACCGTATCCGCGCTATTGGTGTCACCTATCTTTAAAACTGTTTTCCATGCCGGCGGTATATTCCACCCACAATCCCGGTTGAAGTTAGGGTGACGGCATATTTCGATTGCCTCCCGTATCTTACGAGGAACGAAAAACTTCTCTTTCGCAAGGACGGATGCTTTATCGAAGCGCAAAAAATGATTAGACCCTGGGATGTGAGCGTGCTCCGCTACCGCCGATCGAACGGTATCCACGTTTTTAACACTTCTAATGTGTTCGGTGAGTCTGGTAGAAATATTTCTTTGAGTTTCGCCAATGTACGACTTACCGCAGTCACAGGGAATTCGGTACACACCTGAACCACTGAGCAGATCCCTGTCTTTGGGTGAGCGTAATAACTGTCGCAATTGTCCAGGTGGTTGGAATACAGTTTTTAGGTCATACTTCCGTTTCAAATAATGACTAATTTTGTCCGTCACCCCCTTGACAAATAGTAAATAAATTGGCGAACGTTCTACAGTGTTTGGTCGCTTACGCTTGCTTGTCTCCGCCCACCGAGTACATTGACTCCAGTTAAAACCATTTCTTTCCAGGACGCTCTTTACATGCTCCAACTCAGCACCGACATACTCAGGATCACAGATCTTAAGGGCTCTATTTATCAAAGATTTAGAAACAGAAGCCAAGTGAGATGGGTGATGATGTGAATTCGCCTGCAGGTATCTATCCGTGTGCGTCGGCTTCCGATATACGGTATGAGTCAACAAACCATTTGGCTTTCTTATGACACGGACGTCCAGAAAAGGCAGGCTAGCATCATGTTCCTCTTCAACCGTAAACTGGATTTTGCTGTGCACGGTGTTCATGTACTGAGTAAACGTGTTTAAGTCATCTCTTGCTATAATAGCGAACACATCATCCACATATCTCCACCAGTACCGCGGTTGTATAGGAGCGTTTCCCAGAGCAATATCTTCAAAGCTCTCCATGAATATGTTTGCCACCACCGGAGCTAATGGATTATAGCAAGAGATGACTTAAACACGTTTACTCAGTACATGAACACCGTGCACAGCAAAATCCAGTTTACGGTTGAAGAGGAACATGATGCTAGCCTGCCTTTTCTGGACGTCCGTGTCATAAGAAAGCCAAATGGTTTGTTGACTCATACCGTATATCGGAAGCCGACGCACACGGATAGATACCTGCAGGCGAATTCACATCATCACCCATCTCACTTGGCTTCTGTTTCTAAATCTTTGATAAATAGAGCCCTTAAGATCTGTGATCCTGAGTATGTCGGTGCTGAGTTGGAGCATGTAAAGAGCGTCCTGGAAAGAAATGGTTTTAACTGGAGTCAATGTACTCGGTGGGCGGAGACAAGCAAGCGTAAGCGACCAAACACTGTAGAACGTTCGCCAATTTATTTACCATTTGTCAAGGGGGTGACGGACAAAATTAGTCATTATTTGAAACGGAAGTATGACCTAAAAACTGTATTCCAACCACCTGGACAATTGCGACAGTTATTATGCTCACCCAAAGACAGGGATCTGCTCAGTGGTCCAGGTGTGTACCGAATTCCCTGTGACTGCGGTAAGTCGTACATTGGCGAAACTCAAAGAAATATTTCTACCAGACTCACCGAACACATTAGAAGTGTTAAAAACGTGGATACCGTTCGATCGGCGGTAGCGGAGCACGCTCACATCCCAGGGTCTAATCATTTTTTGCGCTTCGATAAAGCATCCGTCCTTGCGAAAGAGAAGTTTTTCGTTCCTCGTAAGATACGGGAGGCAATCGAAATATGCCGTCACCCTAACTTCAACCGGGATTGTGGGTGGAATATACCGCCGGCATGGAAAACAGTTTTAAAGATAGGTGACACCAATAGCGCGGATACGGTACGTGTGGACAAGGAAATTGACACGATTAGTGTGGTGTGTCTACAGCCCTACACGGCACATAACAGTGACAGTGACAACGAAGCTAATGACATATCGGACAATTTGACAAGTGCAGCTGAGCCGGGATAGACAGCGCCATCGTTACGTCAGTTACGTGCTGAGGCCCGCGCTCACCGCCTCGCGCAACCGTGACTCCCAGACGAAGGGCTACAATATAGCCCGAAACTGGTCGGAATCTATCCGGTAAATATAACGCGAGTCCCAGCCGGGTGCCTATTTAGCCAAAATATTATTTCTAATATTTAATATATTACAAAATTACAAATTTACGAGAGGATAAATTTAAGTCATCTACGGGATTCGAACCTCCATCCCAATACTAGTAAAAGTAAAAGTTTGAGTTATGAACTCATTCTCATGTTAGCTCAATTGGATTAGAGCATACCGCGGCTATAGGGGTGGATGAAAGCGGGTTCGAATCCCGCACATGACTTAAATTTTTCTTCTCCTAAATTTGTAATTTTGTAATGTAATCCGCAGAGCGTGCGTTATTGCAAACATATATATATACATATATATATATATTAACATTTAATATATTGTTTTAATTCGAACTCTTGCATTGAAAAATAATCAAACTATATACCTAGTACATAGTAGAAGTAGAGGATAAACGTGCTATCCAGCCTTAATAGTTCGAAGAGAGATGGCGCCGCCGTGAAAAAAACTTAAAACAGTGTAGGAAGTATAACTTTACATATTTTTTTGTTTTGCTGTAGGTAGTGGCGACCGCTTGGCTACTAATTATAAGAATTGGTTAAGGTTTTTGCATAGTGGTGTATGGTGGAGACTGGTGTTATTGTCACGCGGCGGTCACTTTGTAATATGATCCGACTCGACTGACCCGGGGATCACGGAGGGTGTTGCCTTCACCACCCAGCCGCTGTCGATGCATCATAGAAGAAGATTTTTTTGTTGTTGATAAGAGTAGGTTGACCAACTTTTAAGTATGATGACTTCCAAGTTAGTCTAATATTCGATCCTGTACGCAAAATTCATAAATATATATATACATATATATAAATTGGTATAATGTGGAAGTCAGTACTATGCTGATTTAAAACACCGACCACATATTGGCATGGACCGACTTTTACAAGTTGTTTCACACATTTTATAACTTTCGAAAATCATTTCTGTTTTTTTTTTATTTATTATTTTTTCTTCTTTTGAAATAAAGTCTAATGATTTATTTATATGCTAGAATACATATCAAAAGGATCTTAATATTAGTCATATAGATAAAATGGATTCAGCCTGCAAGCAGATGTGCAAATATTTTTATGAAGCTAATTTATATTCATTATTTTATACCTTAAAAAAATTTAACAGCAGCCAAAAGATTCCTAAACACTATAAAAACAATTGCTAAGAAGCCAGTCAGTTAAACATTTCTTAAATTTCCTTTCATTTAACATACTAGTGTCGTTAGGTACGCAATTATATTGTTTTATACTCATATCATAAATGTTTCTTTTATATACATCTTTTCGGCTAGAGGTTCATATAATAAATAACTAGACTTGGATCTTTGTTGGCGCTTATAAAATACTCAACCGATTTTGATGAATTTTGTACGGAGCCAGCTCAGAGAATCAATAGAATCTTTTTTTTTGTTTAAAATCGGACTACTCCGTAAAAGACGCTTTACTTTTGTTTTAAATATACGCGTCGGCGACCTTCTTCTTTTTTGGAAGCCGGTTAAAATAGTTTCTTTCTAAAAATTATTTCTTTTTTTTTCAGTGAAAGACATCAGTTCTATATTTAAAAAAATATATTAGTCTGGCTGATACCGGATGACACTTATTACAACGAGAAAGATGCTTATTTATAAAATTATAATATTGTACGTAATCAGGCTATCACTACTTATATAAAGTAATTGCGTACATTTTAATCTATGATAACGGTACATAAGGCCCGTCTTATACCAGAACAATTATACAGAATACTTAATTACATGTTTGAAGATAAAGAGTAGTTATATCTATGATAAGCTACTTATGTTGTTAGAGCGAAAGAGAACACTCTAATTGAAATATTTTTTTATCAAGCCAGAACTTGGTGCGATAGTTTAACAACACAGCGGACCAAAAAAACATGGGTGTCTTCAAATCGAGAGTAAATAGGTTTCTTCTAGGTAAGCGTGCTCCATCTTAGACCACAATAGAGAATTAAAAAAAAATTATAATAATTTGGCACTACGGTCATATATTAGGTTTTGTTTTTGCATGGTGTCTACTGTTGTCGCTCATGGGTCACGTGGCGGTCACTTTGTAATATGATCAGACTTAATGACCCGCTGTGCCCGACACCCACCCCGTCGCGACTTGGGCCCCTCGTGGTATCCATAGCGCCGCGCGCCGCCGATCTGCTTCCACCTATAGGGTTTTACTGATAGGCTGGCCTTTGATGAATTTCCGCTCAAATGTCGAAACATATCGATACTTGTTGCCGTGCTGGCCGATACATTTTCAGCGCAGAACTGTTTGCTTGGTAGCTAGGCGACCGTTCACAAAATGCTCTACACCCCCATTCGTAAACATAATATAGTAACAGTGACAAATCTTTAGGGTACGACATTTCTCATCCCAAGCATAGAACATAATTATAATAATACTATATGTACAATACCATACAAAAAATCTTTATTATACACCAAAAATGTTACAAAACACACAAAGATAATTCTTAAAGCTAAGGTACAATGGACGGACTTATCGAAAGCGATCTCTCCCAGTAAAACCTTAGAATGGAAAATATAGATATATGTGAGGAACAAGAACAGATGTAAGAGATGTGTTTGAAAAAGCACTTCTTCGATCAGACGAAGTGTATAGTATTTTTGAAATGAAATTCTCGTGAGTTTCACACACATATTATAAATTAAACCGGCAAAAAACGTGAGTGTTTTTTTCTGGTTTAATTTATAATATTTATATGTGTATAGTATTCTGGTTAATGACCGCTCCCGCTCCCCTGTGACGGTTTTACTTATACAATGAGAATGAGGCCACAAAATTTCGGCACAGTCGAGCGATCCTCGATAGCCCGGTGGTTAAGGCACCCGGGGCGTAACATCAGGGGACGTGGGTTCGATTCTCAATCGAGATGAGCAATTTTATACAGCAAAAAAAAAAATTAAATATGATTTCCGCTTAGCTCGCGATCGAAAACGAACTGTATTTAGAAATATAGTAACTTTTTATGTTACGGGCATCAAAACAAACAACAAGCCTGCCTAATGGTGAGTGGATACCATTGGCTATAAACATATGTGCATTTAAAGCTTGGATCTGAAGAACACAACCAATTTGACTAATTTTTGGAAGCACTCCGGGTTGTACGAGTATCTCTCTGGAAGTACACCTCATTCCACATTTTTGCTGTAGGTGTGTGTAGGAGAAAGAGAGAGCCCGTGGGGTACTAGAATGTCACCCTGTGTGGGAGGCGATTAGTCGCCTCTTATGACACCCAGGGGGTAACGCACCCAAAGGTGGGTAGCAGCGCTTCCTGAGGAACTGATATCTCACACCCGCAATGGAAGTGGCTGTGTTCAGTATTGGACAATCCGACTGTACAGAGTCAGAGCCCGGTTAAACATTAGAATACGTTTATAATAGGTTTACAATAAGTTAATCATTGTGGAAGTGCAATGTAGGTATAGATTTATTGCGGATGAGTTTCTTTGCATTACTGACATAAGCGGAGTTAAATTTTTTCGTTATGATCTTTTTATCAGTATAAGATAAGTACCTGGGCAATTGATTAAATTGTTTCTGAATATTTTCTTGTAGATAATATTCTTCAAGTGTGAAGTACCTCTAATCTTTTGAGTTCTTAGCTACTGTTTATTCATTACAAAACCTCAAAGGAAAAGCTATATTTTATTTTTCAGAATTAGTAATTAGTAAGTCGTTATAAAGTTATTGCGATTCAACAGCAAAATCTTCCAAACATGTTCCTTTGAATATAAATAATATGTTCCATATATGCCAATTATGGAGAGTTTAGTTATAGCTTCACAAAAAAGTTTAATATATTTATTAATCAAATTTTAATGGCTCTTTCGGAACACACTGTTTGATGCTTGGCGACAGATTTTCTACTTGAGGGTGGTAGCTAGCCAGGTGAACATTCGTAAAATGGAATCGAGCCTTGGACTTGCTTCACGGCAGTCCTATAATTACCGTTAATAATAGCAATGTTAGTAAGCGATAAGCTTTTAGATAATGTTTTCGCAAGTGTACAAATACTTTTTAAAACAAAATGATAAGACGACTGTATATTTCAATTTTAAGGAGTAGAATTGATTATGGAAGTTTTCTCTACGACACTAGTTGTAAAAGTCATTTGTTTAAATTAGATAAAATCCAAAATCAGTGTATGAGAATTATTGGTGGTTTTATTAAAACAACACCGATACATGTAATGGAAAATGAGCTATGCATCCCTCCATTACACATAAGGAGGCATTATTTGGGTGGCAAGTTTTTGATGAAATGTAAATCATTTAAAAATAATGTAACTATAGATATTTTACAAAATTTAAGTTTATATAAAAATAGAAGTTTAATATGTAGAAGAAAAATACCATTGCTAGTTAATATTTATGATGCTTACCATGATCTCCACATACATTCATGTCAAAAACTAGACATGTTTTCTATGAATACTTGGATAAGTAATATAGATCTTTCCCAAATAATCTTAATAAACATATATCACATTCTGATGGAATGTGTACGGAACGAAACCTTAAGGAGGAATATTGTTAATCAGAACACTTCAGATGTAGGTTACTTTAATAGTATTCTGCCCTATCCACTTTCAGAGAAAGCCAAATAGTTATATAAACTATATAATTTAGGTATGAAGTGTAATACATAGTAAGTGTTGTTATTATCATAACATTAATTAATTTCTTAAGGTGATTTTGTTAACAGAGCGGCATAATCGCAATTGCGATAAAGCTCTTTAAATAAAGATTAAAATAAAACAAAATGAATGAATTTCATATCTGCTACATACTGATACCAAATTTTCAACGTTTGAATTGGTCGGCATGCCCTTACTAGTTGTTTTTTATGATGATAGATAGATGCATAAAGTTGCTATCGTCAATCAAGAAAGATAGGAGTCCGAAGGTTGTAAATTGAACTATAGGTATCACTCCATCCCTATACGACGGTTAAAGAGCGAAAGGGAAGAAAAATTAATTTTAAAATTAGAGTTGTGAGTTATATGTTAGCTCAGTCAGTCAGAACATACCCCGGCTAAAGGGGTGGACGATGATGCGGGTTCTAACGTAAATTTGTAATTTTGTAAAGACATGTTGTTTTGGATTTAGACTGTAAGCTATTGACCGTTTTAAATTTATAAATAAATAAATAATACGACTCAAAACTAGCACGTTGCAATGAAATAACTTTAGGGTAGTTCTAATTCAACGGGTAAAAGTCAAAATAATTTATTTAATCTAGGAGTAGACGTAATGAAGGTCAATAATAAAATTTAATAATATTAAAATTTATTTACAAATTAATATTTGACATATTCTACGGACAACTGGCAAGTTTACCAAAAAATTAATAACCACTGCGTGAAGAAGGGGCAAGAAAACATACCCAGTGCAATTTCTTTTTAAACGTCTTTCATCAATGCTTTACAAGGTATATTATAAAATGATTACAATATTTGTTTAAATAACGTAGGTATAGATGACAGGTGATGCGAGTAGCTTGGCGTAAGTTGTAAGAGGTGTTAGAGGGGACATTTTCCACGCGTTTTGTCTTTAAAATAACTACACACTGTATAAGAATTACCTAGGCTTTCCAAAATGTTTTTCATGTGCTGATTGAATTTTCCTTCTGTGACCATTGCAGTGCCCCCAGGCTCGTTATTTTAAAGGTCATAAAGGCCTCAAAATTCACCAACCAAGGTGTCATAAACAATCAGAAATTCCCCTTTCGGCACCAATTAATATTCCAACCGTAAGTAGTAGCAGTGTTGCGAGCCCTGCTACGCCTTCCAAACCGTTTTGGGAGGTTTTAAGCTCGTGTTAAAATACTATTCCTTTATTAAAACGCATACTTTGGGGTGCGAGAATTTCTGTTGCCCATTTTTTATATTGTTCCATTAAAAACGTCTTGGCTACTAATACTACGGAAGCCTGGGAGCATCTTCTTTCCGTACCATGTATTTCACGTGAATTTTGATTCTTCTAACAAAAATCACTTACTATAAGAGTAAAGGAAATCTGCGTAAAATACAGGACACGGGAACAGCAATCTTTTGGCTCAACTTTAATCATTTCGCCACTGCGGTGGAATACAAAAACAAATAATTTAGATTCAGCTACTATTAAAATAGTAGAAAACAAAATTACTGATGGTTATATTAAAAACGCGGCACGCATCTTGTTTTTGAGTGATACAATCGCTCCTTTTACATCTGATACGTTGAATTCCCTAATAGAAAAGCAACCGCCTGCAACTGCAGGTCTCCACCTTCCCGAATCTCCTATACAAAATACAGACATTGTTGAGGTGACCCCACAGGATGTTTCTGCAGCCGTGGAAGCGCTCGTAGCCAAGTTTGCTTAGCCATTCTGAATCGATCAGCAAAATTAAGCAACGTCCGCCGCGGTCATGACTTGGATGGGTGACCGCTGGTGACATTACTACTGAGCGCTTCCGTGCTTCGGAGGGCACGTTAAGCCGTCGGTCCCGGTTGTTGTCTTAGGATAGCAATCGTTACAGCATGGTGATAGGGCACTTTGCCTTGAGAGCCAGTAAATCTAGGTTAGTCTGAACAACTTCCTCGACCACATCATCACTTACCATCAGGTGAGATAGTGGTCAAAGGCTAACATATCAGGCATAAAAAAAAAAAACTTTTTTAAGTGGCTCAGCCGGTGGCCTAGATGGCCTCACGCCTCAGCACTCAAAAGATATTTTATCTTTTAGTTCTGGTGAGGTAGGCGAGACACTTCTAAGGGGTGTGATGGCTTTGGTTAATTTGAAGTTGGCGGGTCAGGTCGACAATTATATTACCGAAATTCTGTACGGTGCGAATTTAGAGGCCATTCCTTCTTACAAAACTGGTAGCCTTATAGATCCATCCGCTTTTCGTCTACCTATTAGCTTACGCTTGGGTGCAAGGTGTTGTGTTGCACATCACTGCCAGTGTGGTACTGCAGTTGATCAACTCGGTCACTATGGCCTCTCCTGCTCTCGAAGTGCTGGTCGAATTTCCCGCCACGCCAGCCTTAACGATATCATTCGCTGGGCTTTTACCAGCGCCAATGTTCCAGCTATTCTCGAACCGAATGGTCTGATGCGTGACGATGGTAAAAGACCTGACGTCATGACTCTGGTTCCGTGGAAGTTAGGACGGCCCTTAGTGTGGGACGCTACTTGCGTAGACACTTTAGCGCCGTTACATCTTTCCGAAACCAACGTGAGAGCTGGCGCCGCGGCTACTTCGGCGGAGTAACTCAAGAGGCGCAAATATGCTAACCTCGGTATGGGTTACATATTTGAGCCTTTGGTGTAGAGACGTTGGGTCCGTGGGGACCGGGAGCTCATCGTATTTTCCAAAACTTATCAGAGATCTTGGTCGATGCGACGCGTGATCAAAATGCTGGCACATATTTGACTCAACGAATAAGCATTGCAATTCTGCCAGCATGCTGGGCACGCTGCCAACTGGTACTGGGCTGGAGCATTTAGACTGCCCATGAGTCTGCTGACTTATAGATTGTCTAAATGCTTTTATTTTTGTAGCTGTAGTGTTTTATATAGTTCGTAGTATTTTTTTTAATAAAGGCATACCACAAAAAAAAGAGTATACATAATATGTTAAAATTTACTCTCTATGACTCGGAAAATACGATAAACTTTTATAGGGGTGCCGATCATATGTGTCATCATCATGCATATATCATGATGGAAAGTTCACTGTCTTCCTAGAGGGAAGGCTTCCATCATCCTTGTCTTGGGAGTTTGCACAAGTTTTGGAAGGTATAGCTAGCTGTCAAAAAGACGCTGATGCTCTTCCGCTTATTTTAACTTTGCGTAATATAACACATCGTTTACACATAACATGCGCCTCAGCAAAACAAAACACATCGTTTTTTTTTCAAAAGTTGCTTTTTACTAAAATAAAGCACTCATACTTGGCAAACATACTCTTTAGTTAAGAACTAGCTATGAAGGTGACGGAGGAACTTACTTTAATCCAAATCTGCATTTTGCTTCTGTTGGAATAGTCATCTGGCGGCTTCTCAGAAACCCCAACTCGTATAATTTTAGCATTTTAAACGCGTTTTGCCACAAAGCCACCGCTGCGCACTTTTTAATTACAACTCGAGGCGTGGACGGCGTCGGCGGCGGTGGCGCGACGACGGTATCAAATGTCAATATAATGCCGGCCATTTTGTTTTTTACTCCCGCGCTTTTTGCGAGAGAAGCGGACTCGCTCGTAAAGCTGTGTTGTTACTTGTTATACAGTAAAATTTCGGTTTAGGTGGTATTATGAGAAACAAAGCGAGATTTAATTGGTAATTCATGTCCAGGGATCCGTTTTGCCCGGTATTTTAAGTTTATACTCGGTACAACAACCTACTTATTTGTTGAATGAATAAATTAGAATCTCACTTTAAGTAGAATGCATTTCATTTCCTAGACTATTTCTTTGTCAATCGAAAGTTTAGCTTTGTTAAGCTTAATGTTCGATTCTGGATAACTAGCAAAGAGTCTTTGACTCTTCGAGCGCACGATCGAGACTGCGCAAGATCATAATTCATTGAGATCATTGACCATGTTTAGCAAATCGTAAATACGTTTTACAAACAAACAGGTCGAAAAATTTATCCCTGGGGAACCGTCTTTCAGATCTTCTGCAGATAATAATGTGCCAAATTCAGTGTTTTGTTTATTTCTTAAATGTGTGCTCCGTGTGTTACGTGTCAAAACGACTAATTATTAACCTTTGCGTTTCCATAACTGTGACATAGTGTAGAGTCCTAATAGTACCTACAATAGCAAGATATGTTACTTTTCGTTTTCTCGTCTAATCTCTATAATAACTACTAAGTTTAGGTAGGAACTCTCGTATATGTAAGTAACCTATTCTTTGTTCACTGGAGCATCCTATTACGTAGGTAGTTACTCTGAGCTATATTTTATTCCTTTTCCATTCTATATAAATATGTAGATTGGTATGAGGATATTTTTAACTGTTCATCCTATATACGATATTTACATAGTATGATATGAACCGATAGAAACTTGGTAAATTATACGGTTCGTAGGAAGTTAGTATATATATATTATGAGGTTTGTCATTCAATATATTTGAGAGGACACCTTACTTACTTAGGCACATAGTTGCTGAGTTAACCGTTTAGGTACAGGATACTGACGAACAGCTAAGTTACCTAGCATGTAATTAATGGCATGCATAAATTAAAACCATATTAAATCTGTAAACAAACCTTTATTCTCGTACTGTTTAAAACTAATATTTAAATACTTATTATGATAAAGTTCAGTAAATACGCATCTAATTTGTACAATTCTAATCTAGTATATATTAAAAGCCTTAACAGTTTATGAACCGCTTAAAATGTAATGTTTTACAGTTCTTTTTATTATTTTTATATTAATAATTTGACAAGTGTGAATTATTACTTTTTGCATCTTCAAATAAATGTAGACAAAATATTTTCTTTAATAAAAATACATAAGTACCTCATATAGATAAGTAAGGAAGTATTTTATAATATTCAACAAATATTTTACCTATAATAATAATGAGAACAAAAAATAATAGATGTTTTATAATAATTCAGTTTCTAAGCAAATTATTCAATGGTACATATTATTTTCGTTAAATTATTACACGACAAATTTAAAGTACCTACTCGGTTTACAGTATATAAGTAGAGCGGAATGGAAAAGGCAGAAATAACAAAATTAGAGAGTACCTATTTATTTATAGTAGTGTAATGTAAAACACTAAAGGTTATTTAAATATAAATGATGCTTCTATTTTTACACAAACTTATAAATAAACATGTTTCACTCATAATTATACTTAATTAATTAAATATACCTATATACATCATTGCACCCATTTTGATAACATAATTTATGATTAATTCAGACACTTAATATTCAATTTAATGTCTATTATCTTACACATCGTAAAATATTTACACTATTAATACTTTAACACCTTACACTATTCCCTTTCAGAATGTAAACATATGAGTATATACATAGTATTATTTTCACTGAGTATGTTATGTTATGTCAAATATAAGATTTCTATGGAATTATTAATTAATTCTAAAATGCAAAGGTATCCAAAAGGCTATATTAAGTCCGAGACTAGAAATACTTAATACGACCCTGTTGGCCCCCGTAAATTCTCTTAAGTAGTTAAGGCACATATTATATTCATTTTCATTTGAATCGGCAAACATTATATTTTTGTAGATTTTTAACTACGATTTCTATAAAATCTTCGAGTCCGTTACCTTAATCGATCACAGTCGTTCTTCGATAGAGGCGATTTCAAATTGTATACCGATGATTGTAGCCACTAATATTCATTGTCTGTAATTGCCCCCACACTGCGGACGCACCGGTCACTATATTATCTCTGTTGAGATCCCACTTCGGCGGCCATACTTTTTATTCACATTCAGCGTAATGGCCTTCACGGTCCTTTGGCGGCCATGTTGTTTGGCCGTCATCGGTCGTGGTTGGTGTGCGTGAGGAAGGCCGCGGGTCATAGCGCATGCGCGTGGTGCGGGTGCGGGGGCGCCTGCGGGTGCGGATGCGTCAATCCGTGCGGGTTGCCCCCGCTGTGCTGACGACCCTGTCAAAACAAATTTGTTAATTAAGAAATAGTCGGATAAAGTAATAAAACTTGAGGTGTTTTTTTGCTTCATGCTAAAAAAATAGTAGGTCCCTATTTCATATTTATTGCAATGCAACCGTTTAGGAAACATCTCCTCAGCCCTTTAAATGTAATATGCATTATTATGTTGAAGTAAAAATTTTTTTATCTTCATTTTTGGGCATTAATTAACCCTGCTGATATTACGAACTAGTTGCTAAAACCGTTAGGTTTTAGGTTTTCAACCGTTACCTTGCGAAGCGCTTGTTGCTTAGCTTGCTTAGTAGTACTTAACCGATCAACTAAGTTAAACATTTACCGGATTTGCGACTTTCTGGAATAGGACCACGTCATGTTTACCCATTACAAACGGGCGTGTATAAATAATGAGATAAGAGTGAAGGAAGCCAGAGAGATCTGTCAAGATCATGGCAAAAGTAAATCCGCGGTCTCTGCTTACTTCTCAAACAAGATGATACGATAATGTTATCTTCCATTCTTACCTGAAGGTACACATAGTAATCATATGGCTGATGTAGCGGCCAGCACCGCTGCGGAGGTACAGGGTACAGAGGCGGAACGGGATACAAAGCTCCTCCTCCGAGCTTGTTCCTCAGGATCCGGCTGATGCTGGAGACGGAGGGCACATTGTATTTATCACAGACTCCATCTGCCAGCAGCCGGTCGCGGATTTCCCACGCGAAGATCCCAGGGTCTTTGGCTTTCAATTGCTTTATGTACGATACCACCTGGAAGATTTACATCTATATAAACAATAGCAAAAGGAATAAATCGGTATACTATCCCAGATTAAGGAATGTTTCATCAAATTCCGTTCCGTCATTTCAAGTACCAGGCAACTTTGACCGTAAACATTTATGTTTCAGATTGTCAAATTTAGCATGGTAAGTCACAATAAAATTCGAAAGGACATTCTGCGTTTTTTCACTGTCGTTGTGATTTTTTTTGTTTTATTTGCGGCGGAACATGTTAGAGGGCATTTTTTCGGAGTTTGCTCGTCTGATAATTTATATAAGTACATAATGTAATAAAAAACTTTTGTTAAATTTAAAGTGATGTTAGATTATCTTTGTCTACAACCTCACCGGATGGTAAGTGATGATGTGGTTGGAAGTGGTAAACAGGCTTACTAAGGTACTGGCTGTGGAGGGCACCCGGAACACACCGTTAAAATACAATATTTTTAGATAACTACATTACGACATCAAAAAAGGTTTCAGAAATGTGTTTGTTAAATATAATTAGTGTCAACTTTTTGATTATTCTTAATGGAATACCATACTACTATATACCGTCCCACGTATACGGGATTGGTAATAATATGTTTTGTCTAACAACTTGAAACTTAGCGAAGTTTGCTTGCCCGTTCTGAACCGATCAGCAAAGGTAGCAATGTCCGCGGCGGTTATGACTTGGATTGGTGACCGCTGGTGACATTACTACTGAGCACATCCGTGCTTTGAAGAGCACGTTAAGCCATCGGTCCCGGTTGTTGCTTAGGACATACCATGTATAAAAAAAACATGAAATGCAATGATCATATTAATATATTATTGATGTATAAAACATACTATTACATTTTGGCAACTCCTTCCTGGTATGTTATGCATCGTATCGTACTTATTAAAAATATCCTCGCTACAAGAAGCGACAGTGCTTACTTTGGGAGTGGTAACTCTTGGCTTGGATCCTCCAATGGCTCCCGGCAGAATGGAGCCCGTCTCGTGGTACCTCGCCAGGATCTTGGATACGCAGCCGTGGGAGACCCGCAGCTGTCGGCTGATATCGCAAGGCCTGCAGGAAAACATCACAGTTACACATCATCTTCATAGCCTTATCCTCACTTACGTGGGGTCGGTACATGTCTTCTCTTACCACACAAAGACAATACAAGACCTATTAGAGATATTCGACATCAACCGTCCTTGTTGGTTACCTATACCCACAACCTAATCAGGGCGTAAAGTTGGTGCGGAATAACACCCCTCTAGGAATGTAATTGGTGATATGCTGATCATTGGGCACTTTTTTTCATAAGTCACTATTATAATATAATAATAATAATGCTTTATTCAGTAATAAAGAGAAACAGGAGTATAACATTGGTGAAAACACCTTTTAAGTATGAAATACTTGTGTTAGGTGTTTCCGCTCTTCCACAATCATTGTCTAGCTAAATCTCCAATTACACGCTAAGTTTATACTGTTAAAACATTAGTATGTTACAAAACAAGATACATTTTTCCTAAGAATAATTTTATTATAGGTAGGACATACATTAAAGTTGAGCGTGCCAGCTATAATGCTGGGCCCTGTGCTCGTTTACTTCCAGCAGGCATGTCAAACTCAGTCATTGGTGGGCCAAATGAATAAGGTAAATGAATAAATCTTAAAGTCGCAAAACCAAACCATAATGAAAAAAAACATTTCATATGTATATAGAGCGGTCATCATCATCAATCAGAATAGGTACACTCACTGCTGGACGTTGTTTGAAATCCCCTTCAAATTAAAGGTTTGCTATGATCCCCACGCTTGGCAGGCGGGTTGGGGATCGCAGAATGCTTACCACCGTTAATCAAGAGAACACTGCTGTCCGTCCTACGGTTGTTCTGGATGCAGTTTTAGGACATACCCAGTGTACCCAGGTAGATGGTAATAATATTATAGTAGGAAAATCTTTTCACATCTTTTGGCCTTAACTAAAGTTCGTTTTAAACTGTATCCAAGTATGGTCAGTCGAGTCGCGATCTCGCAGGAGATTTGTTTCCTTTCTTCACTTTGAAAACTATCGCGAGTTTTATCCATATTAACTTATTATTAAACGGCTAGGACCCGCGTTATATTTACCGGAAAGATTCCGACCAGTTTCGGACTGTTTTGAAGTCCTTCGTCTGGGAGTTACGATTGCGCGAAGCGACGAGCACGGGCCTCAAAGGACAGAGAACCCTTTAGCGGCCCGGGAGTGTATAGGATTCCTTGTGACTGTGGTAAGTCGTACATTGGCGAGACGCAACGGAATATTGCAACTAGGCTCACTGAACATATAAGGAGTGTGAAAAACATGGACACTGTAAGATCGGCAGTTGCAGAACACGCTCACATCCCGGGTTCCTGTCATTTTGTGCGTTTCGATAAAGCGTCCGTTCTTGCGCGGGAAAAGTTCTTCGTCCCGCGTAAGGTGCGAGAAGCTATCGAAATATGTCGTCATCCCAACTTCAACCGGGATTGTGGGTGGAACATACCGCCGGCATGGAAAACTGTTCTGAACATCTGTGACTCTAATATTGTGCGCCTAGATCGTGAGACTGATACAGTTAGTGTAGTGTGTCATCAGCCCTATTTTATCAATAACAGTGACAATGACAGTGAGACAAGTGACAGTTCTGACGGTGACTTGACAAATGCGGCTGAGCCGGAGCAGACAGCGCCATCGCAACGTCAGTTACGCGCTGAGGCCCGTGCTCGTCGCTTCGCGCAATCGTAACTCCCAGACGAAGGACTTCAAAACAGTCCGAAACTGGTCGGAATCTTTCCGGTAAATATAACGCGGGTCCTAGCCGTTTAATAATAAGTTAATATTGTTTTCTTTCATTAGGGAAAATTATTGCTCACACTTGTAGATGGTTCCAAACATTCATATAATTTAGCAAGCAAATTTCCATCCGGTCGCACGATCCGCGCGCGGCTGCAGCGTCAGCAGACGCGTAGCGATCGTTCCCAGCTTATAGCGCGTTTTTGAAATATTATCACGACAAATACGGGCCGCATCAAGAGGCTATTCTTAAAATTAGATCGGGCCGCAGGCAAATGCCCAGAAGGCCGCATGTGGCACGCGGGCTGCCTGACATGTCTGACTTACAGCATCAAGTTTGAAGTATAACTGATCTATCATGCCGAGACGTTTTTGAGAGCCGGTAATTCTAGGTTAGCCTGAACAACATCTTCGACCACATCATCACTTGCCATCAGGTGAGATAGTGGTCAAAGGCTAACCTATCAGCATAAAAAAAAACGGTTTGCGCTCGCCTTATATGACAAACGGCACTCTATGGTAACACTATAAGTTAAATGTTTTAAGAACATCCTCAGCCTTACAATTCTGACAACTGGTAAGGTTTTTATCTCATAAATAATGAAACTAAAACAGTAGTTATCGCCTTTTAAAACGGCTTATCATAATTATCCTAAAATGACCTGAAATTTGCCTTGCTAAGAACATTTGATATAATCTTCAATTCAATCACGTCGCGTGGCGGGTGGATGATAAACAAGGCACTACAGCTATCATCATGAGTTACTAAATGTCGGTAACGACATCTCAAAGTAGCGACCAATTTATAACTCATCCATACATTGATATTATCTTTCTATCTGAATTCGCCAGATCCCCGTACACGGTGAAACCGTATTACGTAAGGGCCAGGAACACATGGTTTTACTCATTTTAGTACCTCACCTTCTAAAACTGCGTTAGTTCCTTTGTCCTCAGTGCAAGAGCATTCCCAGTAAGGTCCTACAGTCCACGAATAGACCAACGCAGCAGGTTCACTGTTCCGTAAGGCTAACTTTAAAGGATAACTTTAGACTAGTACTTCTTACCTGATGCCTAATTGCGCAAGCTCCACTATCCTCAGTCTGACAGCATTGGGTAAGGGCCTGCCGTTCACAAACACTCCGCCCAGCTGGTTCACTTCTCCGTACTGCTGTGTTCCAGCTGCCCCCATGCCAGCGTTACCCATGCCGCCTCCACTGGGGTCTGAGGACAAGAGTAGGCACTTTGTTTAAAAGTTTCGGGTATACGTAGCAAGGAAATAAATAGATAAAATACGGTTAGCAAAATGGGTTCAAATTCAATATATTTTGTCGATCATCGAGATGGTACAAACACGAGGCCCACCTGGTTTTAGAGTTTTAGGTGGTACCTCGCCCTATAACAGATGCAGTTCGTCACAAAAAGTGAACTGCACTGGGTCCATCACCTTGAGACATAAAATTGTTAAATCTCATGTCCCTATAATTTCACCGGTACCCGTACCCTTCAAATTGGTATAAGTATAGTAATGTGAACATTATTGCTTGTGGAGTAGATATATAAATAGTGGCAATACTTCACGGACGAACTCGCACAGATTGTTCTACAGCTCCTAATCTGGTATCTGTTATCGAATATTCGATGACGTGACGTGAGTTTTGATTGTGCTAAATCATTTTCTCCATTCTGAAATCAATCATGAGCACTATTGTTATCCCAAAAATATGCACGTGTACGATTAAACAGATAAATTTTTTCGCTATCAGTACAAATTACGATTTTATTATTATTGTTGTATATTAAAGATTTGATTTATTTCTATTATGTAATTTTCGTAAATTAACGAGACACCAATGAAGTCACAGGTTCATGACTCTTTAGATTTAATATTAGTACGCAATAAACAGTTAGGTAACATTATGTCATTATATCGTTCTGTTTATCATTTCTAATTTCATTAAAGAGTTTTTATAAAAAATTAAAATACTACCCTATATCATTATTTACTATAATTTATTACATCACTGAATTTCGTCATTGTCCTTTGAAAACGATATCCATCATGGAGTTCGAATGACAAAATGGAGATCTTTTTCCTTGCCATTAAATTAGACAACAAGGCCTCATTTACGTACTATACCTAAAAAAGGTAGGGTTAGTTTCCGCTAGGGGACACTGTTCATCAATGTATACGAGGAAAACGTTAACTTTAATGGGTATGAAAAAACTTATAGCAGAAAGAAAACTTGTATAGATAATGAATAGATTCATTCGTTACTTTGCGTAACTCCATCTACACTAATGTTATAAAGAGGAAAAAAATGTATTTTGTATTTAACGAAAAACTTAAAAACGTTTTGTATTTAACTAATAAACTTAAAACTACTGGACCGATTTGAAAAATTGTTTCACCATTAGAATTCTATATTATCCATTATGAACATATGTTAATTACCCGTGCGATGCTGTTAGATTTAATAATAAGAATAATATTGAAAATATTTTAAGGAAACATTAAAAACTTAAAAAATATATCAAATACCGAAAATGCAAAGCCTCTTGAGGATGCATCTTGTTATCATAACGCGTCGAAAATTCTTTCGGTTTGGCTGCGTAGCGTTTATGACGTCACTTCGGTTTATCAGGAAAATTAGGCAAAATTGTCACTAGATATATTTTTTTATTACTTTTCTAAAGTAATTATTACATATTTTTTAAACGTTGCTTTTTATTAAAACTCGAATATTTAAACTCGTAGGTATATCTTCTATGGACACAGAACTATGTCGTTCTACGTATCCTGAGAGGTACCTATGTATCATTCATCAGGTGAATAATAGTTAGGCATCCTTAAGGTGTCTAATGTCGATTCCGATCAACTAGACAACATGGTTCTTAGCATTTGAAGACGATGGTAAGCAGGAGCAGATGATAAACTTAGTAATTAATAAAATAATAAATACTACTAAAATAAAAAGGTATGTAAACTGCTAAACAAAGCCAGTGCGGCAACGACCGCTAGGGGATCGTCTGTCAGCCGGAGCGCCGCGTGTGTTGATGACATCACCGACCGCGACCTGACACCAACATCCCAGCCCAGCCCAGACACGATGTCACATGACACTAAACGTCTTTTATTTACTTATTATAAAAATAAATGTGATCACAACACATTTTATATACTTAATCAGATTACAAAATTACGAGAGGAAAAATTATAGTCTTGTGCGGGATTTTAACCCCCTTTATCCACCCCTTTAGCCTCTGTCCGACTGAGCTAACATGTCAATGGTTCATAACTATCCCGTCCCTTAACTTAAGGGGATGGAGCGACACCTATACTTCAACTTAGGTTGTACTACAAACAAGACTAATTACAACGTAAGTTGAACTATAGGTGTATTACGAAAGCACGTACGATTGCACTGCAAAGCCACGGAACAAAAATAATTACAGCCGGACTACAAGACAAGAGTGAATCTTATCGACCCGAGCGGGACGTCACTGCATATCGCTAACAAATAGAATAAGAAATAAGAGTATTTTGTTTTGTCCTTTGAGAACGACCTCCTATAAACATGAAATAAAAAACAAAAGAATTAGTCTTCAGGTGAACTGACTACTTATATCGTGATAGTCGCAGGTAGCCAATGGCTACAAGTGGCTAATTGCCGTACTTTGTGGTGATCTATGCGGGAGGCCTTTGTTCAGCAGTGGACGTCTTCGGGCTGATGATTATGATGATGATGAGTCTTCAGAATATTTTTTTTTAAAGAGCTGGTACTGACTTCTACAAGTTATTTAACACGTCTGTTTTAGTACTGGAAATCAGTTTGCTGTTTCATTTTTACCTATACCCGACACCGCCGACGACACTTTGAAATGTCTGAACAAGGTTCGCCGACGCGACACTGCCTCGTCTTTTTTTGGACGTCGTTAAACGCTAGCTTGTTAAAATGTTTAATTTTATGTTCCTTCGCGATTTCGACATTGTATACCGACGGAGTTTATTTTGAGGCATAAAGGTTGCTCTTGGATTTCCGATTGATGACTAAAATAAACAATTTTATTTTAGTATTCTTTAAGCAGCGCGAAGTCTGATATTACAATTATTTGATCAAAGTTACATCTTAAAATTATTTTACTTACTTGTAACGATTTTGAGATTATTTTGGGGTTACGTAAGACATAATAAGGACCCTATTACTAGGTTACATTCTCCGTCCAGCCGCGGTCGTTTACTGTCTTGTAGTTTCATCGGTATTTTGGATTTATGACAGAAAATCTGTCACCCAGCACCTAACAGTGTGTTCCGGTAGCTGCCCTTGAGACCAAGTAATTCTAAGATAGCCTGAAGAACATCTTCGATCACAACATCATTTACAATCATGTGATATAGTATTCAGAGGCTGGCCTATTAGTAATGAAAAGTCAAAAAGTACTAACGCAAAGAGTAAAAAAATAATGCAAGGGTTCCCATTCAAAAAAGTATTTTATTTTCTATCGTTATACGGTAAACATTTACCAACAAGCGTCAAAATTTATCTGATTATTGTGAACACTCTAAAGTAAAACAAGACATTTTTATAAATATCATTATAAGCACTATCGCGAGCTGAGTGAAAAATCACATTTACAGATTTTAGGGTCCACAATTTCTCACCTCGAATGGGAATCGAATCTACGTTCCCTAATTTTACGCACCAGGTGCCTTAATCGCTGGTCCATTGAGGAATGAATTTCATAAATATACAATAAATAGCTACAATACATATATTCTGTGTTGATAGGAAACTCCAGTGTGTGACTCCCAGTCGCAGTTGGTGGTTTTATTTTATTTACATTACCTATAACGCACTACATCCAACAGAAATATACACAGAATACAGTATGCATCGCACGGGGATGCACCTCCTCCTTCCCCCTTGAAAGTAAATACACAGGTAAATCGCGAAATTAAATCAAAATTTTCCAAAACTTTCTATTCGACAACGGCCGCACTTGGAGTCCGAATAACTAAAGATTGTTAAATGATGAGTTTTTGTATAGAAATGTAGCTTATACAGCACTTATCTAAATCTTCATTGTTAACACCATACAATAGACTACCTAACCGTAGCTGCCCCCAACCTGCTATAGCCGTTTGAAGTGTATTTCTTCCTGCTCCCATCAAAACTTAATCTAAGCTGCCACCACAATATATTGAAATTGAAACTATTAACTCCCTCTCTCGATGAGTTTAGCAACATCAAACAAACGTCTCGTTTTACATCCGCCCAATAAGCGTCCGTGTACGCTGACACGTCTGTAACGCTGTCACGTCAGTCACGCTGACACGCCAGTCACGCTGACAGTTGACATGGCACGCTGTTTGGCATCGCAAACGAATATAAATAGAGGGAGCTGAACAAATAGATTACAAAGTTGTTGAGACGATTAGGTTTGGTTTTGTTTTAGTTTCATTTACGAATTGAATGATTACTTCGTTGGCCCAGTGGTGGTGCCCGTTGCTGTCGAATTTCGAAATCCTATGCTCGATTCCCGGATAGAAGAAAGGTTGGGTTTTTCTCGCATAGCCATTTTCAGTTGCAGTTCGAAGTTTGACACTGTGCCCGATAAAGGGCAATAAACCTGCCCCTTATATAGACAAACATTGTGTAAATGGGCGTTTAACATCTGGTGAAACGAAAGAGTGTGAGAGGTTAGCCGTTAGAGAAAGCAAAAGCAATAACAAGTGGTACGCCTGGGTGGCGGTCGATATCGGTGACGCGCAGCGGTCACAGAAAAATTTAAAGTTTCTTCAAGATTTGACACATGACTTTAAATGTATGTCGGTACAAGGACTATGAAATACCTTTAATTTTCTTGTAATAAATTATTTTCTAGTACCTCACCGCTCATTTTGATAATCTGGAATAAATTCATTTATGGCGCCTTTTTGAAAGGTATTTTCAAAATATTTTTAGTAGATCAACCATCGAAATAATATGATTATTTTGAGAGATGAACAATATAAGTAATAGGAATATGTATTTTAACAACAAGAAAAAAAGAAATTCTTTTAATTTTTTTTATCTATATACGAGTATATCTTGCTTTTCTTTACCCTCATGGGTAATTGGGTTCTTGAAACTTTGGACGCATTATGATCTAGCGATGTTTTCTGTTTACACGACTGCCTAAAAATAGGAGAGTTATGTTTTCAGGAGGGTTCATGTATGTATGTTTGTGAGTTTCTTTATTCCACCATAACTTATAAACGGCTTAACTGAATTATATAAAAGATATCGTTGGATTCGTGTTGATAACCTAAGTGACACTAGTTAAATAAAAAAAATAGAAAAACAAACTGGCAGGTTTTAGACTCCATATTGTGAGGTAAAAACATCGAGATATCAAAATGAAGAGTTTCAAAAAACGATTCCATAAATATATACAATGGGCAATTTTAATTTCAATGGAATGATAAATCACTTAACGAAACGAATAATTTTCAGTCGGGTTTTTTACTTTTGTAATTAGTTCATACTTGTTTTATACAATATTATTTTTTAGAAGTAGCTTATAAAAGTGTAGTTCAAATGTAAAGCAAAAATAGTCAAACAAGAAGAAAGCGTGACGATGTTCATTCTGTTATGATTTGTTACATAATACTTATTGTTTTAAATATTGTGTAATTTAGTACCTACCTACCACTATAACTTTTATCTAACCCATGTTATTTTTCCGTACTATATAATATTTCACTTCATTTACTGTCTACGAATAATTTTACCTTTTTCGATTGGTATTGTTTTTGTTCATATTCTTACGAGCTTGACACATTTTTATATAAAATCGTGTAAAACGGTCGGTTAATCTGAGTTTTGTAAATTAAACCAAAACGCATATTAAGTATCCCGCGCCAGATTGTGCTTTTTTTGGCTCTATTAGGTAGAGTCAAAAAGGTAGAGCGCGAAAGAGGTGTGTTTTCTTTAACAGGTGTCCCTTTATTTAGGAAACAGGTACAAAACAAGCTGTGAGATTTATCACGCAGTTTCCCTCCCAATCGAGTAGGTACCTACCGAGGTAAGCTGAAAGGGGCAAGATGTACAAATTACCGCAGCTGCGACAAAATGCTGTCGTCTACACCAAAACGTTTGACAAATGCGAGAGCATTCATCTGAGCTGAGGCAAAAAAATTTTGAGGGATAATGGATTGCACACCAAATGAAAACTCCTTATATGATTAAAATACGATGGAGTATTTCAGTTTCCACTCTGGAGGCGGAAATACTTTTATCACTAATATTTGGTCAAGTGCTACACATTGTGGCATCGCTGATTGCGACGCATGGGAAAAAATGTTTAGAAAATAATTTCTTTATAACTCAAGTGACAAATAAAACCATCCAGTCATCCCGTGACCACGGTCACTGCAAAGAGTTGGAATCGTCGCAATAAAATAATGATAAATATGCGCGATTTAAACAGTTAATTTTAAAGTTGTTTAATTAGATAATAAACGAATTTTGTTTTGATCATAGCTTACAAACTACTTACATTCTGACTCAGCGTTTTCAGCATTTCTTGTAGAAGAGTGTGTGGTACATACTTAATAAAAAAAACAGGTTCTGAAGTAGTACTCAAACTAGTAAGAGAAATTACAGGCACATGAGACTTAACAACTATGTCTCAAGGTGACGGGCGCAGTACAATTCGTCACTTGTGGCGAAATGCATCTGTTATAGGCAGAAGTAACCGCTTAACATCAGGTGGGCCTCGAGTTTGTTCCGTCACAAAAACATAAAAAAAATTAAGATGGCCTCCGTAGCACAGTTATCTAAAAGGGACCACTGTGACGGCCTCCTATTACATCGCTTTTGTTGTATTTTGTACTTTAGTTATCGATTTAGTGCAATATATATACGAGTATGTATGTATACCAAAGCTTAATTCCTAGGTTTATACATGAATATAAATTGTCCTATCACCATAAAATGTAACTACTACTAAAATGTAAAATGTACTAATAAGTAAGATCTTTAAGAAAACTGAACCTTAAAAACAGAAGAACTCTATTAAGAGTGGGCAATGTCAGGTGGTGGTGGAGATTTTTTATTAACGAAGTGTTTAGAAGAACACTTTTGGAAGTTTCAACCTATTCGATATTATTGCTAGAGATTAAAATTCAATGTAGCCCTGGTAAATGCAAATTCTACACACGTCACATGACACGCCCTGGTCATTTCTTCACTGAAATCGTTTCAAAACAGTAAATTTATTCAGAAAAAGCTGAGATCAAAGAGCTGCGAGCCGGATCAGAATTCCTTGAAGTAGAAATAAGTAGGTAGCGCCAGCGACGCGGCGGTCGCGGCGTCGGTGTGTCAGAAGCTGGTGGGCGGGGCACTGCATGCTTAGCGGTTAACAGATGTGTGTTTACATGAATAAATACCTCAAGTTTGGTTAAGTAATCAGTGGTATGTCGCGAAACCTAAACATAATGCAGAATTTGACCATGTTTACTTAGCACTAGTTCCTTTATACTTTCTACTGGATACTAATCTTAATGTTGTGAACCGAAAAATACGTTTGAATTATGTGACATTAGGTACTGACTCTACTCGTTAGATATATTAGATTAGAAAAGCCAGTGAAGAATGTTGGAACGTTGTAGTTTTGTGGTTGTAGTATGTACGAACGTTAGTTCTGTTGGCAAGTTCTTGTATGTATTATTTACAAACATAGATAATATGCTAGAGGAGTCGTTTCCAGTACTGGTAGCATACTGGCAGTACTGGTAACAATAACCGTTTTCTATGAGAAAGTGTGAAAAACTTGGTTTGGTTATATAAATGGGGATTGTTACATATGAAACAACTTTAGCAAGAATTTAAATAAGTCGCTTACTTCCCAAATAAAACATCACGTAGTTTATTTTAAAAAAAAGTACCATTGACCGAGTGTCCTTTGAAGTTCTTGTACAGATGTCACCAAGGGCATCGGTTCCGCGAATGCAGCCCATTCCTCATCTACTGCCGCAGCTGAAAGTAGTAGTTATTATAACCCCCGTGGACCCACTTCGGCGAGATCAAACGAACAGTTGCTGTTTGCAGTACTTGCTACTGTGGTTTCAAGAATAATGACATGTTTTTTAAGCAAAAATGTGACATTGTTTGTGTACTTAACATACGTTTGATGTAGTATGAGGAAGGATGGACGCACTAGGTATTTATGGTGACAATATTATAGTTACATGCTTTGAAGAGTGGGTATAAGCGTTTTACTAGGTGTTCTGCCAAAAAAACCGAAGCTAAATCTTTCTAAAATATGTTCTAGGATATTTATTCGTGAAAAACATTTTTATATGTCTTTTGTGTTACATGAGAAAACATTTTATTGACCCCCAAATATTTAATATAATTGTAGGAAGCTAACGACTTAGAAAATACGATTATGGGATTCATTCAGAAATGCAAAGAATATTTTAAGAACTGCCCCATGTCAGCTTATAGTTCTTAAAATCTTAGTGAATTGAGCAATAGAAATGTAAGGGCAAAAATAGCTATTATAACTACTCCAATTTGGCCACAGTTTCAGATGCGTAGGGCTTTGAAAGAGCAACGGTAATACGTTTTTAATTGCACACTGAATAATTATACTTGTGTTAAAATTGAATAGAAGCACTTTGCTCCCATTCAGTTTATGAACAGATCTTAAATTAACTGTGTACTTTTAAAGAGCACTTATCGAATGTGAATATTTTAAAAGGAATTATTAAAGAAACGAATAATATAAAACAAAAATTATGATGACCATGGCGTGCATTAAAAAAGTGATGTCTAAAACTTAGCGTGTAATTCCGTAAGCAAAGTTTTACTTTCAATTTTACATGCCCAGACGACATATTCACATATTGTATGCAATATGTGAATATGTCGTCTGGGCATGCCAGGTTACGGTAAAAAGTGTTTATTTTTAAAAATAACGCTAATAAATTCGCTTACGCGCCTTAATATTAATCAGATTTTCTAATGATTTTAAATTGTTTCCAGTAGGTGTTATTATAAGGCTTGATAATGTAATTAAAATATTTTTCGTGAAGCGGTGACAATTAGTTCATACAACAAAAAATATAATTAGCGGCAGCATGTTTTTGGTATTGTGGTATTAAAAATAATGTTTGTATTTACGGAAACTACATTGAAAAATATATCATCTAACTAAAAGATCAGCTATGGTGATATAAATTTCGTCAAATAATGTTTTATGAATTTTAACACGCTTTAGTATTTGTAATATTCGTATCTGTTCAGTTACAATGCTTTAATGTGGGTATCTACAGTTCAATACAATTTTTTTTTTTTTTTTTTTTTTATGCCTGATAGGTTAGCCTTTGACCACTATCTCACCTGATGGTAAGTGATGATGTGGTCGAGGATGTTGATCAGACTAACCTAGAGTTACTGGCTCTCAAGGACAGCTGCCGGAACACACCGTTAGGTGCTTGGCGACAGATTTTCAACTTGAGGGTGGTAGCTAGCCAGGCGGGCATTTGCAAAGTGCCCTACCACCATGCTGTAACGACTGCTATCCTAAGACAACAACCGGGACCGACGGCTTAACGTGCCCTCCGAAGCACGGAAGCGCTCAGTAGTAATGTCACCAGCGGTCACCCGCTTAACTTTGCTGATCGATTCAGAATGGCTAAGCAAACTTGGCTACGAGCGCAACAAAATACGCGACCGAAGTCATGGACAGGCGCTAGTATCAACATAAGCAGTAAGAATACGCAGAGTACTATGTACAATATATCACCTATCACCACGACAGAAAATAACTCAACGCGACTTGTCTCCTTGCCAAAGTTAAATAAAACGATAATCGACCATATCGCTATAAATATAAATAAATTTATATTAAATCCCGCGGAACACTCGGACAGAACTAAACCGTAAGAAATTCGCATTTAATGTGGAGTGCCAAGCCGTAAAGTTATTTACGATCTAGATGCTCAATTCAAATATGTATAAAAGAAGTTGATGTGGATTGACGAGGACTGACGATCAACAAATTAGGACTGAAGAAAATTTAAATATTGATGGTCACCGTTTGACTTTGATATAGAGGGGTGATTGTTTGTCGATCATTTATCGATTGAAAGAAAATATTTATTGAAATTTGGTATTTATATACGAATAATAATTAATATTATATCTAATAAGAGCTTAAGATTTAAGAAAAAAACAATTTTTTTTTTTGTGGTATTGTAACGCAACAAACTTGAGGCCAACCGATAACCTCTGTCACAAATGCATTTCGTCACAAGTATACGAACTGCACTGCGCACTGTTAGGTGCTTGGCGACATATTTTCTACTTGAGGATGGCAGCTAGCTAGACGAGCATTCGTAAGATGCCCTTCCACCATGCGGTAAAGCCCAAGCACAGCAGTTCTTAGCCACAATATCTATTCGTATATCATTGCTAAAAAAAACATCCTCCAAAAATAAAAAAAAAACTCAAAGTAGAGACTTTGTAAGTCTAGAGACAGGGAGGTTCAATAGGTCCGTGACCTTTCACTACATATCAGACAAACTTAATCAAAATGGCAGCGAACTCCAGCACTGTCCAGTGTTTTAGCTTCACCACTGTTTCCACTTAACATCAATATTAGGAAGTTCTGCATAATTATTAATTATTATTACCGACCAGTCCCAATTCAAGCATGCAGAAAGGTTTTGAAACAACTGTGTGCTACGATTTTTCGTAGCCAGGTGCGTATCGTACTTGGTTGAGATACAAATTATTGCTACGTAGCAGCTACGTAGCTACGTAGTAGCAGTGTCTCACGTACTTGTTTACTTCTTTTTTAATTAAAAAAAGGTTCGCGTTTGACAACACCTTGCCTGATGTTAAGCATTGATGTGGTCTAAGATATAGCACGCTAACCTAGAAGAAACCTATTTAATCTCGATTTGAAGACACCATGTTTTACATAATTTATATGTTTTCTAGATACGATTGCACTTGAATGTTAATGTAATTATTATTTTTATATAAGATCTTTATATTTATCTTATGGGATACGTTATTTTGGCGCGGCCCGCAAAAACGGATTAAAATAGTTTGAATAAAACAGATGTTAAGCGATTTCTCTTAATAAATCAGTCAGGAAAATTAAAAAGAAACAATATTGATAAATAAATCCCAGTGACACAAGGGTGTCCCGGAGGGGGGAGGGATTGTTTAACTATCGTTTATAAAGGTTTTTTCTGTATATCCCCACCTGCGAATCCCTTGCAGAGTCGGGTTAATGTTCAATTCAATCATAACACCTAATCAATCATTAAAAAAATAGATACGTATAGATAATTCAATTTTGATGTACTTAAATAGCCATCGTATAATTCAATAAATGATTAGTATTAAAGATTGCATTATTTTTCTGCGTTTTAAAGGTGTGAGTTAACTTGATATCGATATTCCAATTTGAGACTTCTGTAGCTATTAAACCGACTCTTCTCCAGTCGGCACTTTTAACTCTCTACTAATTGGTTCTAAACTGGGACAGATATATCCTTCAGCTTCGTTGTTAGAAAAGGACGACAACAGCGGGGCGGGAAACATCTTTCTTCTGCGGATAATTTACTGCTCTCCTTTGAATTTCACTGCTGACAGTTACTAGTGTTTTCGGCGAATATAACACATTCATTAATACGAGCGAGACTTTCGCTTTAGCACCACTTCGAGTTGTATTTCTGGCCGTATTCGAAAATTGGAGCTGTGTAGAGAACAAAGGCTGCAATGGTTCGTTAAAATCAGAGGCGGCAATAAATTTTATAATTTGTGTCGTTTAACGTATTCTTTGGTTTTAGTGATTAATTGATTGTTCTCGGCTTTGAAGCGGTGGCTGTGATGTTGTGACACATTGTTGTTTGTGAAGTTTTTGGCGAGTTTTTCTTTGGCACTTCGGCGCTAGTTGATAAATGTTTTTACAACTTTTGTGAGCTTCTTTGAAATTTAAGCGTTTAGTTTGAAATACAGTTTTTGGTTTCATTATAATTAGATCAGCTATTACCAGTAAATAAAAATGCAACACGAAGCGGGATTTGGCTGGACATAATGATCTTCTTGTCGAATGAACTGCGGTCTAAGCCAGGGATGTGGTCACCAGCATCTTACAGAGGGACTACGTCGCTTACGTCAGTCGTTCATAACTGTTATTTGTTTTTTCTACGTCGTCGATGAGTATGACATTACATTACTTATATAATATTAAAAGGTACTGATTATAAATAAGAGCCAGTCTCGGTCTAGATTCATTACTCGCTCCCGGCCTGGATAAAAATAAAACCAACAAAACTAGTAATAAGTTTCATATTGGCGCGTTCTGTGGCGTGCTCTGTGGCGTGGCTACTGATAACAGAACCATCCGAAATACGCGAAACTATATAAAACAAATCTATTTTAAATGTATAGCGTAAAAAAGGATAGTACTGTTTGATTTCAAATTTAGATCAAAGTTAATTAGTAATCCCATAAAAACTACTATACAGTTCAAAAAGTTAAAATTCTAATGATTTGATTGTACTTTAAAAACTATAGCTCGAATCGCACTCAAACAAACGGGAAACGATCGGGGATCACGGCCCGCGTATACTGATGCGTGGAACTATTGAAAAATGTTGAAAATGAATTATATAACAAAAAGACACGAAATATTGAATAAAAACGATAGTTCAATGTGAATAACTTTGTTACTATTGAATCTATTACCTAAAACCAACGTACAACGGACCGCTGTTAGTGGCCGCCATTAACTAAATACAAAAAGTACTACACTAGGGAAAACAAAGATAAGACAATAATCGAAAAATCTATTTTGAAATTTGAGCATAAGTAGGTTTTTTGCTGTCGGGTGTATGAATTTCGTATTGAACGGTTCTATTTAAACGAAGTTTAAGGAAGGTCCTATTTAAAGTGCGCTACCGGAGACCCAACTTTCGTATGCTACACTCTTATATATAATAACGTGAAATGAGCTTTGTTATTTCCGTAATGTATGGGGAGTGGTACCACTGAGGTAGATTTCTTAAGTGAAAATTACCAAAGATTTAATAATATTTTAAGATCTATAGCTCCAATCTAATAATTTCCGATTAGATAATGTTTTGTAGCGGTTTCCATACGATATGATGAAAATTGGCAAAACAGAAGCATAATTATTAGGCTCTTGGACATCCATGGAAATTTCACCGGGTTCCATCGTGTACTGAATAACTGACGATGACTCCACACGACCGTGCTTCATAAGTAATGCCAGTAGTGCTGGTCACCCACCCAAGTCATGACCAAATCGGACGTTGCTTAACATAGTTGATCAGAGCGCTACAAAAATAAATATTCTTTGAAAAACCAATGTGCAACAGGCTTTAATATCAGGTCCGCTTCTATTTTTGTGAGTGTAGTCTTCTGTTTTTATTACAACAGAGCCTTCAATCATTCACCACACGTGTTCTTATTTTACTTCACCATAAATTGATTTGAACAATTCGTTACAATACTTCAGTTCAGCACATTTTCCATGTTCTTTGTTATCAGTGCCACGTAATGGCGGCCGAAACCTGACTGTTTACGAGCATTTTTACGATACCATCCGCGACCAATCAGAGCTGTGCTGGAGCATATTAATCCACTTTCCATTATAGGTACGATGTAACGACCTCTTTTTTATAAATTCAGATTGAGAGTACCGTATAAATATGTGTTAAAGTGTTGCTTATGAATGTCAAAGTTTTTTTGAATACGGGGATTCTTGGTAGGATTCTGGAGTGCTTCTATTTAATTGCCCTAAAACATATCTGCCGAAAGGTGGGTGCTTAGACACTTCTGCTACCTTCTGTGAGGAATGCAGGTGTAATGTAGCAGTAGAATTATTTGTCAACGAGTGCTGACAACATACCTATAGGCTATATCTACTGCCCAGCAGTAATATTTACATGACTGTGTTCTGGTTTCCAGGGTATGGGTGCCGGTGAAATAACTGGCTAAAATTCAGTACAGAAGTAAAGACCGCTCAGACCAGCTTAGATGAGGAACACAGCAGGGAACTAAACTCGGTGGCGAACTCATTTTCGTGCGGCGCTCGGTGAGCGTAATAAATATTTTCAGTGATAATGGTAAATGTAATAAGTACCTACAGCATCTTGAGCTAATTTTAGCCTTCTACATACCATACTCGACCACGTCATCATTTAACAACAGGTGATATCGGTGATATAGTGATCAAATCAAATAGGTAGTTTTCTAATAATGCAAATAAAGCAGGTAAGTAGGTACCTACTATCCCTATATACTATTTGTTGAAAAAAGATGTAATTTGTAGTGCATAAAAAGATATGAACATATTCTAAGGCAAATTGAAAGTTTTGCAATGCTGGCCATACAGAAATGCCTAAAATTTGAATAATATGTTGATATATATATTTTATTTTGATCTTAGGATGATTACCTTTCATTGTTTTTAATTATTGATGGAAAATTACCTTGCGCACTATACATTTTACTAACGCGGAAATATTTTAAATCTATGATTTTTATTGATTTTCTGATTACACTTTGTGCACAAGACTACAGTGCTCGTCTTCTAAATGCTTTTAGGAAATCACTTTCAAATATTAGCTCCGTGAGGGGTTAGCCAGTAGTTGGTCGGGTTTCTTTCTACCGTCAATGGCGGTAGCTGAGTAAAGTGTAATGCTGTTAGAAGATTTATCGAAGAGCATTGATTTACTTACAATATATTAAATAACAATCGAGTATTGGTATGAGCCTACTTGAGACATGATTTTTTATAAGCCGGTATTTTTGAGCCGTTGAATACCTCATGAACTCACATCAGTACGAAAAACTGTTCAGTATGAGCGCCAGTTTCCATTCTAGGAAGCCTGTTTCAACTCATCATTATTTAACAGCAGGCGAGGGACTGGCCAAAGACTAACTTACAGTCAGTTAAAATCGTCACTATGTTGGTGGTTTTCGCCTTTGTGCGATATTTTTTTTTTTTATGCCTGTTATGTTAGCCTTTGACTACTATCTCACCTGATGGTAAGTGATGATGTGGTCGAAGATGTTGTACAGGCTAACCTAGAATTAATCTAATACTAGGTACTATTCGATTCTAGTTTCTAAGGGAGTACTCACTGACACAAACATGCACTCACATAGTAGGGTAGTATTTTCTAACAAGTTACTCACACATAGAAAGCCATAATATCAAATCGTACTTTTCCAATCAACGTCAAACTTCTTTATATAGCTATTCGATATCGGTAAACCTTATTAATTTTACATATGTACACCTATAATGTTTGTTCTATAGATAAGGTTTCTGTTAGTGTTGTTGTGGGCAGTAATTAACAGTGCTCTTATACTTTCGGTCCAATGCCATCATGTTTTCGATAACGGGAAAAAATTGAGCAATTCTGTAGTTTAAATGTGGTCGTTTATTAAATAGGTCATTTTACATTGACTTAATGAATGAGTTGTGATTAAGCTATTTTTCGGTTCTACTCAATTAATTAAAAAAAATGGTATCAACCAATATGACTGGGGTGATCTCATCGCAACTGTATCAGCTAACGAGGAATTTTTTTGAGCGAATTACGTAATCAAATCTGTACAACATAGCTGAAAAAACTGAAGAAAAATCTAGCCAAAAGGAACTCGGGCTAGCTCTTTTACAGGGTAAAAACGGGACCCTATTACTGAGACTTCGTTACCGACCCTATTACCGTCCGTCCGTCCGTCCGTCTGTCACCAGGCTGTATCTCAAGAACGGTGACAGCTAGACAGTTGAAATTTTCACAGATGATGTATTTCTGTTGCCGCTATAACAACAAATACAAAAAGTTGGCCAAGAGCGAGTCAGACAAGCGCACGTTAAAACAAAAAAAAGGTTAAAATATGAGTCTAATGTTGTATATAGGTAATGTACGGTACCCTTCGTTTTTTTTTTAAATTTTTTTTTTTTATTGCCTTTGACCACAATCTCACGTGATGGTAAGTGGTGATGTGGTCGAAGGTGTTAACAGGCTTAACCTAGAATTACTCTGGCTCTCAAGGACAGCTGCCCGAAACACACCGCTTGGCGACAGATTTTCTACTTAAGGGTGGTCGCTAGCCAGGCGGGCATTCACCAAATGCCCTTCCACCATGCGGTGAAGCTCAAGCCCGCGGCGGGATTCGAACCATGGACCTGCTGCGCGGCAGTCCATAGCCAAAGCCACTGAGCTATCACAGCTTCGTGCACGAGTCCGACTTGCACTTGGCCGATTTTTAATATAGATAAAGGTCAAGGTATATCTATAAAGGTAAATCTATTACTTTAACAATAATTATCTAAAGTGTAACATTTTTGACGGCGCCCCGGTTTTTTATAGAGGAATAAATATAGAAATAGTAGACTGTACAACGAGTGATCAAAACCAAGACGTTTAATAACCCGAGCCAACGGAGAGCTGGTATTTAAGTCACGGCTTAAATGGGTTATATGCACGAGCTATACACTCAGATTTATTTTCACTTTAATAACGAGGAAATAGAAACAAATAATTTAAATAATATCTCTTAAAAGTTGAAATTTTACCTGATATATATTTATTTATTTATTTACTTCAGGTTACACAACCCTAAATATATACAAAAATATTTGAACAATGTTCCAATTTGGGTGTCATTGTTTCGACAAAATGTATGTCCCGATGTAGGTATGTGTATAAAGACCCGCGCAAACAAACTGAAAAATTAAAAATATAACGAACTTTACTTTGAACAGTTTAAAAAAATAGATCATATTGATGCACTTGTGTTAAGGCTTTTATGCGTTATATGCCTTAAAAGCCATTTTAGTCCACTTACACCAGGCATAAACAATCAATTTATAAATGAGCTCTAGACTATGACAACCTCAGATCAAAAACCCAGTTAATAGTCTTTGATGACATCCCACATGCTAGTATGAAGAAAGAGTTTTTTCGGCTCAATTCTATTGGTACTGTACTAAATACTACTAGTATTGGTGTAGAAATAATTTTAATGTATTTTTAGAAATTTTTATTTTTTTTGGTTAAGTGTATTGAGAATCAATTTCCCAATGAAAATTTTTGGGTTATCGCCGAAAGTCAAAAGTCAAAGTCAAAGTCAAAATCATTTATTCAATTTAGGCGTCTACGACGCTCTTATGAAGGTCAATTACAAATTTTAATATTGAAATATACTACATTGTACTGCCACGTTCAGCAAACAAAAATTATAGAGCCACTGCGAGAAGAACGGGCAAGAAACTCGGGGCCATTCTTTTAAACGTTTTTTAAAAATGTGTTAAGTACATACTATATAGTAAAATTATTACAATACTTAATTTACATTACGTAGGTTTTAGGCGCTAGCTTGGCAGAGGCGAACCAGTCCAAGCATTTTTGTCGTTTAAGTAATCACAAACTGTGTAGTAAGATTTCTTTATCAAAATATTCTTCACATGCAACTTGAATTTTCTTTCTGTGAGCATTGTAATATGTTTGGGCAATTTATTATAAAACCGTACACAATTTCCTAAGAAGGACCTTTTATTTGTCTTTGCTAATCTAAAACCTGGCACAGCTATTTTATCTTTATTCCTAGTGTTATAATCGTGAGTGTCACTGTTTGATTTAAATTTGCCCAAATTTTTACGAACATACATAATATTTTCAAATATATACAGACTTGGTAAAGTTAAAATATCAATTTCTTTAAAAATATCTCTCAGGGATTCCCTAGGATCCATTTCATATATGGCTCGAATTGCACGCTTTTGTAAGATAAAGATTGTCTCTATCTCAGCAGCAGCTCCCCACAGCAATATACCATAAGACATAATACTGTGGAAGTACGCGAAATAAACGAGCCTAGCAGTAGCTACGTCTGTTAGCTGTCTTATCTTACGAACTGCATATGCAGCAGAACTAAGTCTTTCAGATAGATCATGTATATGTGGATTCCACTGTAAAGTTGAATCCATTTTAATTCCCAGGAAGACTGTCGCATTGTCAAAAGAGAGTTTATCTAGGCCAAGCTTAATGTTTGGTTCAACATAAGTAACATTTGGTAAAGAAAACTTTAAACATTTGGTCTTTTTGGAATTTAAGAGAAGATTATTAAGCCGATTCCGAGCTTGAAACTCGTTACATGCGGATAGAACGGATATACAAACAGCGCAGAATCTTATTAAGGCGATTCCGTTCCGGGCTCTGTTTTACTCTTCAAAGAATTATTGAACCCTTAAAATAATTATTGAATTAAATATGTGAAATATTAACATGTGGAAGTCAAGACCATGATTAAGATTTTTTTTAAATTTCGAGTTTTTAAATGAGTATGGTACGTAGCAACTTCCAGAAGTTACTATTTTCATTATTAATATTTTAGTTATGATAATCTCACAATTACCCGTCTCTAGCTACTAAAACAATAGATGACATGTTTAGTAAAATGTTGGTAAAACTACATGTACCACACACATAAGCACCCACACAAGTAATCAACCAATGAGAGCGGTCTGTTGGTTGTATCCGCCCAGAGGTAAACAACGTTCGGTGGATTGAATTTATAATCACATTTGTTTGCTAACATTACCAAACAGCTGTGTGTGTTTGATCTTCTCAATCCGCGTGGCACAGTTTTATTAATGACCCTTGAACTGAATTACATAATCATCGACTTTTCTCTTTTATCCGAAAGTTCCCGGCTAAAGCATTAAGGGACCAACAAGAGCTTTCCTAAGGATGGTTGGCATTTTGGATGGCAGCCCAAAATCATCTTTCTGTCGGTGACCTACCCACAATATCCAAAGCCTCCGGGCTGTGCGCTATTGAAGCATTTACTTCTTAGCTAACGAAAGTATAACGCAATTTTTCAGTTCAGCGCGATTTTTCACGAATCACTACAAGTTTTATGGAATACATGATGAAATCACCAATTTTTGTTTCAAAGTGATAATTTTATTTTGGTCATCCTCGGGATAGCACTTATATATAAGGAAAAAACATCTCCATAACCAACCTGCGCAGGTCTTACATTATTCTTTTAGGAAGGTTACATATAAATAGGTTCCATATAGGTAATGTTTATCATTTAGGCTGGTCATATGCAAATCTTGTCGATTCCATAAAAACAGAGAACAGGTTGAGGGACCGGGTTCTGTTTAGTGACCATTTGTTATCGTATTACTCGAGTGTATTAGCTCCGTCCTCGACTACCGTCGTCAGTAGTCGGTAGCTGTTTGCATAGCGGACCGTTTGTCGGCGATCTGACGACGTGTGTGGTCGCTAAGGGCACCGAGGGCTCTTAGAGACGTGGACACTTGTCGCGTATATCGGTGGCATGGGGAAACAGGTGGAATCATCTATGGTTTGGTTTTGATCGTTCTTGTTTGCTAATCGCAAAAGTTCTAAAGTTGCTTGGTATTTAATCGAAAATTATGGTATTGGTCACATAAAATTTATTATACTCATACTTTGTCATTATTTTCTGCATTGTGTTGAAAAAGGTACTAGATATCGGCCGCTGCTTTCTACAATTCATGCCATATTTATGTCCAATAAATCAGGGAAAATACGGCCGCTACGACAGCACTTTTGTAAAGTTCCCGGTATGTTGCGATGCAAGTCTATCCATAATATTGATTAGGTCAGATAAACTATATAGGTATACTCGCTAGGGACAAAAAAAAAAACAATGTAGAGACTTTAGCAAGTTCCTCCTGGCTCTCAAGTGTTGTTGCCGTAACACACAAATAGGTGTTTGGCAATAGATTTTCTACTAGCTATACTAAGCTACCCAGGCTGGCATTCGCAAAATACTCTTTCACCATTCGGTCAAAGCTCAAGCTGGCAGTGCTCAGACAATAACGTTAACAATGCCGAAACAAGTATTTGCTGTAACTGTTAATTAGTACATAAATTCAACTGAAACTAACGACAGTTCCGTAAGAAACGTAAGAAATATGACGTGTCTAAAACCATTACGCAATGTTTGACATCAATCAGTAGTTCCCCCATTGGGTATCAGCCGGCCTTATTAACCTCTGTAAGTGGTGGTGAACTATTCGCGGCCATTTCTCTTCTGTCGCTAATTATCGACATGTCCCCGTGCAAGCGTCGGCACGTGCCACCAGACGAAATGTCAACTAGTGTTGTCTGTAAGCTACAGATATTTGGGATCGGTTATGTAAATGGGACTAGAAACTTTGCTGCAAAAATACACCCGTAGGTTTATTACGTACAGCGGAATTAGGTATAAATATTTTGTATTAATGTTTGTTGAAATTATATGTACCTAGATTATGTAAATTATTATAAGAAGACATTTGTATAGTTGTAGGGCGCTCTAACCTCCATTAGAAAATCAGTCGCTAAATAGCTAACGGTATGTTCTAAAAGCTGTACTTGTGGCCAGTAATTGTAGGTTAAGCCTGGTAACACCTCCAACCACATTTCAACATCAGGTGAGATTGTGGTCAGAGGATAACCTATATCAGCAATTTATTGGCCTTATTATGGTGCATAATTATAGATTCTTGGTTACACTGGTTTATTTCTATACCTATTAGTGTGGTCTTCATAAATACTATTTATATAAAACCAATCTATGACACTGAAAATTCAGATATCAGAATTTTAATACTGATAAAGTCAATGAATAAGCCTGAATTGTCTCTGGTTGATAATTTAATTAAGGAAGCATTATGGTTTAAAAGCAACAGAGAAACGGGACACCCCAAGTCCTGTGCTGCACTATTCTCGAGACCCGCAGAATGCCAGCCCATCCCTACAATTTGTTACCGTGTGGCAGTTTTATGGGTTAAAGGTGATTTTAATTTGTAAGTCCCAAGTAGTCCTGCAGAGCCGAGTATTCCGGGATATTTCGGGATATCCGCGGCAGCTGGACTTCGTAATGAGGTATTTATGGGAGTGTTTTAATTAACCCCTGCAATTTGTGCGAATATTGAAATCTATTTTAATAATGTATGGCGACTTTACTGATTAATTCCAAAACGACAGCATTGCGCGAAAGTATGTTCTTATACTAGGGAATACCGATCCTAGTTGAGTCGTACAAAACATTTCTTAAACTTTTCTTGTGTCCTTTTTATTTAATCTAAATCCAATATCCACAATTTCTAGTAAAATAAGACTCTACCAAACCTTACTAAGTTAGCTCGTAACCACCATACATTTATAAAAAAGCTCTTTCTTCTTGTAGGTATGTATTGTGGTTCGTCCTGCAAAAATCGTTAATTGTCTCGATTGTAACATGATTCCTTGCGAGTGTGATGAATGTCTGGGTAATACTGTCTGGTCCATTAATTCAGCCTTCAAGCAGGATTTTTTCTGAATTGAAGGGCAGGATAGTTATTGTCAACTTAACGGTGCAGTGATAATATTAATAATCATTATACCTTAGTTAAAAATACGAGATAACTATATTCAATGAATAAGTCAACTGAATTCGACCAAAGTTTTGACTACATCCGGTGGTCAATGCGAAGCGCGACGTCAATGTGGGCATCCCAAGCTCTCCTTGAAAGAGGCTGTTCTGACTTACTTACGTGAATTATCTATCTATTTTATCTATTTTCTTATAAAGATTAAGTAATGATACTTTATGATTAATGATGATTAATATTATCATTGCCCCTATAAAAACGATTTATTGTCTAACAATTAAAACCATGATAGTTATTCAAAACAATCACAATATCAGTTGTTTCGGGTGAAGAAAACAATGCAGTGCCTTTCTGTTCTGGCCTTACACATTCTGTTCTGCATCTAAGAAAATGAAGAAGTACTCACCTACATAAAAAGTTATATAAATATTAAATACTGCGTTGACTGCCGTATTACAAAAAGTACTTACTTAAAACATTTTATTAGAAAGTAATTTGTTCCCCATAAATCCCGTTGCGCGGACGCATCTGCCAACAGTAGCAGCGACATGTCTGCGCTCCCCTCCCCTTTCCTACCGTCGTCGTCGCGGTCGAGGGGGGAAGGGGGGGGGGGTAATGTTTGCCGCCATTACGCTATTTGTTCAGTGCGGCGACTAATGCGTGCGCAAACACAGAGTTCAAGTGGTAGGGTTATGGTATGAGAGTTACTGGACGATGCTTTCTTGAACGGTTATCAATAGAAATCAGAAATTTATTTTGTATCGCTGGTATCATAGGTTCGTCGTTGGCTACTTCTTCACCAGTTGGTATGTGATAATGCGGACGGGCTAGAATGCGGGAACTGGCTCAGGATAGCTGCTGGAGCAAAATACTTCTATATGGCGCAACATACCATTAGGTGCTTGCTTAGTGACAGCGTCTCTAATTGGGGGTGGTAGCTGTATTGGCAGGCGAAAGTTTACAAAGTGCCCTGTAATCATGCGGCGAAGCTAAAAGCTCGAGGTAGAATGATACCTAATCATCGACCCCAGCGCGATAGCTTCAAATATATTTTTTATTTGATAGAACGGACGGAACACGCACGCAGTCTACCTGATGTTAAGCGGTAAGCTTTACCTATTATAGATGCATTGTGACGAACTGCACTGCGTCAATCACCTTGTGATACACAGTTATAATAAGTCGCAAGTGCTTGTAATTTCATTATTAATCACTAGCTCTCAAGGATTGCTGCCGGAACACATACTTACGTGCTTACCGACAGATTTTCTACTTGAGTGTTACGACACTAGCTAACTACCGTTAGCCAGGCGAGCATTCACCAAATGCTCTTCCACTACGCGGTGACGATCGACTATTACTGCTTCATACTTGCTGAAACTGGATCATCATGGACTCTATAACTATTCTCGCAATGCCTATTTTATCAATTTATTACCACAAATTATTGTTGCGCTAATTTTTCGCTTCAGTTCTAAATCCCGTCTACCGGCTTTGCTCTCTCTTTTTCTTTTCATATTAGCCAGCGAGACTGGACAGCAGACGCGCGAATTCAATGCTCTTATGAATTATTTTTAAACGCCGTAGGGGACGGTGAGTTCATCAATCAATTTTATCATCGGATGGAGATCGAACTCTTAAAAATTTAAATTCAATATTAAACGAAAAATTTATTCTATATATAGGCTGGACTTACTACAGCTTTTTTCGTAAGCTAATAGCACCCACCCGCCTTAACAACTACACTACACTTATATACTGAGATATCCCACAGTTCAAACGAATATCATGCCATCTATTCGATAAAGGATGTTTTGTTCGCAGATAAATGTGAGCAAAGTATAGTAATTTTAACCACTGTACTTTCGGCAGCAGAAGGTCGAGAGGAGACAATGAGCCATGAATTTGGAGCATCAACGTAATGTTCCTTAGTGCTCGCGATATGATAGATCGAATTATGATATTGCAAAAAAAGTTCCCCGAGTAGTGAAAGTATTCATTTATCTAAAATAATGTTTCTTTTGCTTTTTCTCATACAAAGGACAAGAAGAGTGTAACACTTAACACTTAAGTAAAAAAATCTTTAATCAAGCATCTAATGTTGTGTCCGGCTACTGTCTTTGACAGTCATTTTGCGTTTGAGGTTAAGATTTATAATCACCATTGAATACTGATACACTATCAAGTCAGAAGTGAAAATAAATGAGCTAGCCTATCAGGACTAAAAACCAGCCTCACCTTTCTCATCAAACAGCAAATAGTGTATTAAACTATTGAACTAATAATGTGAACGTCAGCGCTGTCCGCATCTGCATGTCAGCGGTAACGCAAACAGTGGAGCGCCTGTCGTGTCGGCCGTGCTTAGGGACGTTTACCTCGGTAGCGAAGCACGGCGCGCCCTTTTGACAACAAACTGGAAGTGCTGTGCCGTGTCGGGTCGCGGCAAACAAGAGAAAATACTACGATCGGTAGAAAAATAAGCGCTTGGACTCAATAACGATCATTACTTCATAAATAAAAGTCGTTTTTACTGTTCTGTACGTAAGTAGGAATCGAAGCCCTGTTTTAAGATTCCACTGTCTGTGCCTATCCATATGTTGTGGATCCCTAGCACGTAAACGGTATTAGTAATAAACCTAAAAGTCACGTATGTTGTGCAGAACATTGACCCCATTAGATGTCTACTACACTTGACTCATAATGATTTGAGTATTGGATTAAATTATTTCCAGGGAGAAATCCAATCGTAAGTTCAACTATTGGTAAGTATATTGGTATCGCTCCATCCCTATACGATGATGGTTGAAGAACGAGAGCAAAAATTAGAGTTATGAGTCATAATGTCATGTTAGCTCTGTCGGTCAGAGTATACCCCGGCTGTAGGAGTGGATGAACACGGGTTCGAACCCCGCACATGACTATAATTTTTTTCTCTCGTAATTTTGTAAATAAATCCAATACATGAGGAAGCAGGTATGGCCAAAAAATACATTTTGTACCCTATAACATGTGGGATATCATCTTCTAGATCTAGGTGCCGCTGAAATTACAGGCACATAATTTTCTCCAAAAATTTTTAGGTATTTTATAGTATTATATAGAAAATTAGCAAATATACGTAGATTTCTTTTGAGATCTTAACACTTAAAAATAGTGGTCTTCAACTTATCGGCGCTCCCTATTTTATTTAAACAAATTATATTTGTACCATATACAGTCTTAGACGATGGGACTCTAGGTATATGCTGGTATGGTATTGGAACCCCCTGAAAAATAATTTAACTGAATTTCTACTCTAATATTCTTTACCTTTGGGTTAACGTATTTCTCTACAAAAAATAACAAAATTTTAATTTGATACTCATACCGTTCACGATCTAGAGACCCGTGACGTAATCGGATGTACAGACAAACAGACAGTTCCGTTTAATCCTTTGGATGCGGACCCTAGGAACCAAAGATAGTAATATTACCAATTGTCTTTAGTTATGAACCATAGAGAAGTCGATCATCATAACTCATATCTCTGATGTACCGATTACGCCCTATTTAAACACGAGCAAAAATCAGTGGGCCTCTTTGTAAACATTGACTCTCTAAAGGGTCCTAATTGACAGGAAATTGTAACATTATTCGTTGTTTGAGCTTGTACTTAGAGATCCCGCCAGCCTCCTGTCGGGGCGTCGACTCAGATTACCCGCTAATCTTTGTGTAACCGCTACAAATGGTCGAGTCAACATGAACACCATTTTCTGTGATTTGGTATATAAATAACAGGCGCCACTTTGTTTGGTGATCTGAATTCGTTTAGAATGTAGAAAATATATAGGTTTTTGTTTATGATAGGTATATTTTGGTACTAGATCACCTGTAGATGATAAAATGATTTAGGGGATGCTAATGGAAGATATTACCAAGCTGAAGCTAAATTGATAGTTATAATTATCTTTTTCTGTAACGTTTTCAATCATACAATTTACATTAATTTTTAATAAAGAAGCGAACACTTAATAAAATTTATATAAAACCTCAAAGAAAAAAATAAATTGATATATACTAGCTTTCCTCCTGCGGCTGCGACCACGCGAATGTCGGTTATCGCACAAAAAAATTAACCTCTTTTTGCGCTGTCGGATAAAAACTATCCTATGTCCTTCTCCGGGTCTCAAACTATTCATACCTAATTTCATCCAAATCGGTCCAGCAGTTTTGGCGTGAAAGCGAGACAGATAGACAGAGTTACTTTTTCATTTATAATATAGTATGGTAACCAACATAGCCTACGTATAGTGTATTTAATTAAATGAAACCGGCCAAGTGCGAGTTGGACTCGCTCACAGAGGGTTCCGTAATAAAGTTAGGTATTTTATTTCATACAGCTAGATATACTTAGACCTGCACTTCTTCTTATTATTTGTTGCTATATGGTAGATATTGTACAGTACTCATACCGAGTTTGGCGATCGGATGTGCTGCCGTTTCTACGATAGAGCAAAATCAAAAAACCGTTAATAGACGTTTCTGTGTGTGGGCCCCTCTTATATGGAACTTTTAGCTATTATTATCACTGATTGTACATTATACAATACATATTCTGTGAAAAATACAGTCAGCTACCTATTAAGGTTCCATAGATACACCTTTAAGGGTAGAGTGCACGTAGAGTTTTCCATACCAGCGTAGTATCGTTATATTGAAATTTTGCATGGATATCTCTGAGCTGATTATCATTTATTTTATCCCGAACTGTGAAAATTAGGGTTCCCAAACAAAACGATTTCTCTGAACATTTTGAACAATTAATTTTACGGAAAATTGGCGCACCGTTTTCTAGTATGGAAACCTTAATTGTAAATATGAAAAGACATACCTTTATAAGGCAAAACAAGGAAGGCTACACGTCTTAGTAATTTTTGTGAATATTAAATGTGATTACATTACTAACTATAACTATACAAAATCAAGCTGTTACAAAAACTGTAAGAAGGCACAAACATACATCCAAATTGATCGGAACATATTAAACAATATTTCATTAAAAAAGCAGTAAGAACGTATTTGTCATACGGTAGCGGTTCTCTGTCTGCTGGAGTGCCGACGCCGCGCCACCGCGTCGGCGTCGGCTGCAGCCTCCCGAGTAAACACCGACGACAAACAGACAAACAAACCGCTTGTCTGCGCTATCGAGGTGCCATCAATATTACGAGGCTTTCGGTAAAATGGGAAGCGTAGGTTATGTAAACGCAGAAAATATCTACTATGTACATATTACCAAAAATAATATTATACATTTATTGAAACACTCGTAGCGTCGTTTGCTTAGCACGATCAGCTAAGTTAAGCAACCGCTGCGGTCATAAGTTTGGGTGCGTGACCAATAGTGCGGCATTCCTACTCGGAGGACACGTTAAGCTGTCTGTCTTGGTTGTTGTCTTAGGATAATAGTAGGGCATTTTGCGAATGCCCGTCGGCTACCACCTTCAAATAGAAAATCTGTCGCCAAGCACATAACGTGGTGTTACAGCAGCTGTTCATGAGAGCCAGTAATTCTAGGTTAGTACAACATCTTCGACCACTTCCACACTTAGGTACCTACTATCAAGTGAGATAGTGGCTAAAAGTTAGCCTATCATATATATAAAAAAAGTAATTGGACCGTCTTGTATTAAATAGTCAAATAAACCTATGCGCACTAATATATAAATACAATAAATACGAATACACACGTAGTTTTTTTTCTTTATTTGAAGAGATTTTTTTAGTAATATCCCGCTTCGTATGGCACCAACAAAAAACAATATACAAGCGTGTAGATAAAAACGCTTAGAACAAAACTTCAGCTTATTCATTAATATTAGGTAGGTACTTGTAGACCTGGTTTTTAGACTGCATTTTTGATGATTTTCATTATTGTCATAAGAAAACCTTTTCATCCAAATATTTCGGAAACGTGACAGTTTAACGTAGGAAGCACATTATTTTGTTTGTGTGAGTGTCCTCTATCCATAGATAAGTACAACATACATAGTGCGCGGAAACTTAAAAAAAAAAAACAAAATCGCTACGGATGGTAATAAAACAAAATAGCTACGAGTATGCCAGCTTTAACGAAACACTTTCTATAATAATTACACTTTCTATACCTAAGGTATATGCAAAATTTAATAGAATAGAATAGAATAGAATAGAAAATATTTTATTTGTGACATTACAAGGTACGATACAAGAAAAACATAAAAAACAATTCATAACTACAAAAATAACACAATACATGTAAGTGTCACAAATTGGCTCCAACTCAGCATAATACCAGCTGTTTGCCAGCGCTGGTCTTCCGTTGGAGCCATTTGGTGATTTCACGTACCGGCATGCACACAGTACAGAATAAATATGTATGTTATATCATACAATTTATATACATAATACAATACAAATATAAAACATATATACGACCAAAAAAATAAAATAAAATATCTACTCTAATAAACAACACAATAAAATAATTTAAATAATTAAGCTACACTACACTATCCTGTACATTATCTTTTATTTATTTAATTACAATAACTATGTACACTTCACTTTAGTTACTTATTTAATTACAACACATGTTTAAAGTGGGTTTAGCTCATATTGCACTCGTGTCATGTTTGAGCGTTTCCTCATTCATTTGGTGTGCAGTAAAATATTTCTTTAATTTGAGTCTAAAACTAAGTACAGTTTGCAGGTTCCTCATCGGTGGTGGGATATTATTCCAGCATTTAGTAGCTGCGTAACGGAAAGAACCTCTGAAGGCGGCTGACTTATGGCATTGCGTGGAGAGTCGTGACGCGCACTGGCGGGGCTCTAGGGGTCTATGACTTGACATCCACGATAGTTTTTCGTACAGATATGAAGGCTGTTTATATTTTATGATACTAAAAAGTAGGCATGCCAAGTGCAACTTGCGACGGTGCTTCATTTTTAGAATAGAGCGTTCGTTGAGGTATGGACTAACATGAGCTCTTGGCGGAATGTCAAAGCAGAATCTAGCGCAGGCGTTTTGTACTCTTTGTATAATTTTTTGTGTCCGTGCTAGTAGCTTGGGGCCAAATACTGTGTCCATGTAATTTAATTTAGACAATACTAGGGACTCTACAAGTTGGATACGTAAGTCTTCTTTCAAATAAGGTCTAATACGGTAAAGCACTTTTAATTTATAAAAACAATTTTGTATTGACTTAGCTACATGTTTTTCGTATCGTAAATTGGTGTCCATTAGCAAGCCCAGATTGCTAGTTTCATATACCCGTTCAATGGGTCTATCCATAAGCATTACACTCACCGACAAGTTAATTTTAGATAGCTGATGCTTATTACCAAAAATTAAATATTTAGTTTTGGAGGGATTGAGTAGCAGACAATTTTTATCAGACCAACATGCTATACTGGCAAGGTCCTCATTTAGTTTTACTATAGCGCTATCGATATCGGTTGGCTTGCATGAAATATACACCTGAGTGTCGTCAGCATAGATATGAAACTTGCAGTATTTTATATGGCTTATTATATCCGCTGAGTACAAAATAAAAAGGATTGGGCCCAATATAGAGCCTTGGGGCACCCCTCTCTTTACAGGAACTCTATCTGATACCAAAGTAGAGCCATCATTTCGCTTGAGGTTCACATACTGAAATCGATTACCAAGATAGCTACTGAACCATAGTAAAGCATCTCTATCAAAACCATAATAATGCAACTTTGACATCAAGAGATCTATATTAATGGATTCAAAAGCTCTAGAAAAATCTAGTAATACTAGGATTGTGCACATTCCTACATCTTGTGAACAGAGTATATTATCAGTCACGTCGAGTAATGCAGTGACAGTGCTGCGTCCTTTTCTAAACCCTGACTGTTCTGTTGGCAAAATGTTATTTTTTTCTAGGAACTCTGTTAGTTGCGCGCATACAGCTCTCTCTAAAATCTTCGACATACATGGCAAAATGCTAATTGGCCTTAGATCTTTCAGTTCAGTCGGATTTGAAATTTTAGGAAGAGGACGCACAATAGAAATTTTCCACAAGTCAGGGAAAACACAAGTGCTTATGGACTTATTTATCAACTCTTTCAATAGATCTAAAGTGTAAGGAAAAGTCATAAGTAACATATCTAAGCTGATAGCGTCAAAGCCTTCCGCGTTTGATTTTAAACTTTTAATTATTGTGACGAGTTTGTCCAAACTAACCGGTTCAATACGGAAGACTGCATCGCAACAGCGGTGATATTCAAAATACGTAAGGTAAGAAATAGATGCATTTGTTCTGCCCGGTATATTTAAAAAATGATTGTTTATACTGTTCGCGTCATCAAAATTACTAGGTAATTCAGCGCTAGATTGAGGTAAAACAGTGTTTTTAATATTTTTCCACAATTGATTTGGGTCATGCAGTTTATTATTTATATTATATTTAAAATATGCACATTTTTCAAAGTAAAGAGCTTGATTAATAATTGATTTGAGAGACTTATAATATTTTTTTTTTGTGTCCGATTTTGATTTATGATAATCCGAGCAAGCGTCATCGCGTAACTTCATCATCATTTTTATAGTGTCCGTAATCCATGGGTAAGACCTTTCTCGGATAACGACTGTTTTTAAGGGTGCATGTAGATAAATACTTTCAACTTGTAATGTTAGCATTATACAGATATTTTTATGTTTCTCATTGTTTTCCCTTTATTTAATGCGATAAGCATTTTCGTAACTAAAACGCGATTGTAAATAAACCGTAGCATCGGCCGATAGCTACGGATATACGAGTATTATCGGATGCAGTAGTGAGGAATAAAAACGATCGATAATGGCAAGTTTCTATTTTGACCACAATATTCTTCAATATTAGAAGTTAAATGTTAATCAAATCAAATCAAATCGTTTATTGTAAATATAGCTGACAAAGTTGTTTAGTAAATATGATAGTTCTGCCATATTTGGCCATTTGGCGCAACAATTCATGAGTTTAAAAATATACACAACTGACTTATTAAAATATTTCGTTTACTATGTACCTACATAAATTATATTATACTATATTATAATAGTAGTTTATGCAACTGTCATATAATAGAGGGTATTAAAATACGAGTGTAGTTTCAAAATAAGATTACACGAGTGTTTTAATACCTAATTATATGCAGTTGCATACACTACTTTATTTAATCTCATGGTTATAGGTAGCTAAATTAAATAAAATGCAATATATAAACCAGCGCATTGCGAGCGCAGCGCGATCACCACAAACAATTGTAGGTAATTAAATTGAATTAGAACCTCCTTGGTCGGGACACATTGTACTTTAATAATTAAAAAAATGTTGTAAAGCATTGTTTTGTTAGTAGAATAATGCTTTAATTTAATTTTTTAATTTTCTTAAAGAAGTATGTAAATAAAATATGCCAAACAAAGTCTGTATTTCATTTCATAATTAGAATATTACGGAATGAGATTATATAAATTATATTATTCCCTCTTCAACTGGATTATTATTTTGGCATATTTTATAAAGTTTGTTATCCTGTTTTGCCTTCACCTGAGAGCCTAACACGGACTGGAGACATATCTCCTCGGGCAGAGGATGAAAATCTTATCATCTTTGACTTGTTTTACTACTCTCCGAGCTTGTGCGCTCCGGTGAATATTAATCCACGGTGGATAATTCCTTTCCCTCTATAATATCGTCATACACAACAATATAAAATAAAACTACCTATTTATCTATACAAATTGTTAGGCTCATTAAGGTAGTCTATGCCCGCCCTATCATCGAATAAAATTGTTTTACAGTGACACAAGATTTACGTATAGAGCAAATTACAATATGCACCCCACATCTTATTATTCAATTAGTATAGTTGTATATCCTAGGAACAAGGACAACTGAAGCGCTTGTAGCGAAGTTTGCTTAACCATTCTGAATCGATCAGCAAAGTTAAGCAACGTCCGCCGCGGTCATGAGTTGGATGGGTGACCGCTGGTGACATTACTACTGAGCGCTTCCGTGCTTCGGAAGGCACGTTAAGCCGTCGGTCCCGGTTGTTGTCTTAGGATGGCAGTCGTTACAGCATGGTGGTAGGGCACTTTGCGAAGGCCCGCCTGGGTAGCTACCACCCTCAAGTAGAAAATGTGTCGCCAAGCACCTAACGGTGTGTTCCGGCAGCTGTCCTTGAGAGCCAGTAATTCTAGGTTAGCCTGAACAACAACTTCGGCCACATCATCACTTACCATCAGGTGAGATAGTGGTCAAAGGCTAACCTATCAAGCAATAAAAAAAAAAAAAAAACTTCTCCCTTTCTTGTTTCAGACGGAGACTAAATTTGTTTTGTGTCTATTTTTTAAATAGGAGACATATTTCCACTTAAAAAGTCAAAAGGAGATAGTTTTACTTGCCTATACATAATTTTTCCTCTCGAATGCGGATAAAGTCAGGGAATAAATTAGGTTTTTTCTTTATCTCCATTCAATGCTAGTTCCGTTGAAATGAAACTATCGAGAATGTACAATAAAACACAAATCATTATAAAATTCACTCGGGAGTTTCACTGAGAATATACAATGAAATTGCCTATACTACTCGTACACGTAATGATCGTAAAACATCAAATATCTGGGATGTGTTATCTTACTTAAAGCAAATAGTATCAGCACTACGCGCAGATAGCTGACTGCATACCTACTTGTTATGGCTATGTATATAATTTCCCTGCCCACAAAGACAGGGAAATTGTTTAAACAGTGGGCTAGAGACTTTATCATTTTTCCAACAGATCATTGTAACAACAAATGCATCTCTTGAACGTTTTAAATTTCTAATTGCAAGCTAGTAAATCTAAATTGAAAATTTAAAAGCTCACAATCAAGTACGGTTTCGACTAGGGCCTGATCATCGGTACCATAAATTTCTTCATAAGTATTTTAAGCACTATCGTTGGTATAGTTCAAACCTGCATCTTCTCTTCAGGCTACATACCTACGCACTAAATGCGCTTCCAGCCTCTCGGTAGAAACGAAAACGCCTCCAGCGCGTGAAGACAGAATACGCTGGTTCGATCCCCGAACGAGGCTAAAATTTGTGTGGAACATTTATAATGTATTAAAGATGATTAAACTTAGTTTATAGCATGTATAGTACCTATATAATTATTGTAATCGAGTGTTGTGATCGTTAGCGGCTCGTGCGGTGACGCGCGACGCGGCGGATAACCTCGCGATAAGTGACGATAATCGCGACCCCGCGGCCGATACCGGACCGGCGACGTCGGCGGGGCGGCGGCGGCTGGCGTGCCGATCCGTGCCCGGTGTCAGCGGACACCACTAGTTTTATTTTGCAAATGGTGACGATGCAGATCGAAACCCTATTATCAATCGATTAGGCTATTGATCATATTAGGGATCATTTTCCTAGTCTCGCTAGCTCAACAGTTCTTTTGGTGGTTTTTTCCTGGAGCACCGCTCATTTTTTTTTATCTTTTTTTTATGCCTGATAGGTTAGCCTTTGACCACTATCTCACCTGGTGGTAAGCGGTAATGTGGTCGAAGATGTTGTTCAGGCTAACCTAGAATGACTGGCTCATCTACCGCGCACATCTCTGGTATGGATACACAGACTCAAAATCTCTAAATTATGCCCCAATATAGTTTATGTACGGCAAACGTCTATGATGGATTACCTAAATCAATAAGAGTTTGAAGCACTGATGGGTCAATTATCAATGTTTTGAAGCATTGGTGGCCGAGCGGTAGCAGCAATGGACAGCCATGCCGCAGGTCCATGGTTCGTTTACCTCTACAAGCTTGAGCTTCGCCTAACGGTGGAAGGGCATTTTGCAAATGGCTGACTAGCTATATGTAGCTCTAACTATTTGTCGCCGGGTCAATAGCGCCTCGGATGAAGAGGCCCAAGTCACAGGCATCTGGGACTTGCAACCCACAGAGTAGGGTAAAGGACCCCTTTACTTTATCGTCAATGCTCCCCTCCACCGTCCGAGCCTCCTACCATGCCTAACAAACATTTGGTAAGGTCCTACTAATGCCACCTTGGATACAAGTTCTAGGATGGAAGGTACGGTTGCTCTTGACAGGCCGAGGTCTTTTAGTAGGTTATAAAATAATTTCGCTGGTATACCTTGCTCCGTCTTCTACAGCATATAAATTTATCAAATAACCGTTTTTGATTAATTCATTTGCAAGACGAAATATTTGCTTGTTTTTATTGTGATGTCTTTAGGTATGTTTGTTTCCTACGGCACAGTAAGTTATGCGTTTTAGTTTTGAGTACAGAAATATGACTGGTATAGATGACGAAACACCATCATCCTCAGGAATTTTAGTGTTTATTTTTTATGCAATTAGCCTTAGACCACTATCTCACCTGATGGTAAGTGATTTTGTGGTCGAAGGTATTGTTCAGGCTGACCTAGAGAATTACGTGTTCATCAAAAGAGTCTTATCGAAAGCTGCATCTAATGATGGAGTAAAGCTTGGCTTTATATTTTGTAGATGACCTTTTACGAAATCGACGTGTTTTTTGTTCCGTGGTCGATTTTTAATAGTATCATAAATGTAAACAAGATGAATTCCGTTTAGTTTTTAGATATAACTGTAATGATCTACAGTGATCAATCTACAGTAACATGTAGATTGAAAAGAGTATATAAAAACATATCTGCCAGGGTAAATAGATTTGCTTGTCGTTAAAATAAACTTCGGAAAACCGCACGAAAGGCTGTTAATGCCATACCATGGATAAGTAAGCTCCGTCCTACAAGCCATGACCTGATTCTTTGGGTTAACCTGACAGGTATACATCTTTCTTATCACAAAAAAGTGTACGAGGGTTGGTTGGTATGTAGGTATTCGAATCCTGCTGGTCAAGATCTCATAATGTTGACGCTGTCTCTGAATGTACATTTTTGAAATACGTTTAGCAGTATTTTGCTGTCCTACTTCAATAGTATGATATCTTTAAAATTCTCAAAATTTAGATAAGTATTGATTCACGAACAGAATTAGCTGTTTTATCTGGGTAACTCTGATGCCACAAGAACTTAACCTTAATCCTTAATATCCTTAATTTAAATGTCTCGGTATAATATTTATGGATTTTTTCCCCCATAATTTGTCCAAGATTCAGACAAATTAAGTTATTTTGTGTGTCGGGTAAGAGTCTAGTTTTCCATACTTATAGACAATTTAAAATGACTTAGAACATAAATTTCTAAAAGGAGTATATCTCATCTAGTCCTTCATCAAAGTATCGTTTTTTTTTCAATTATTTTTACATTAAGATATACCATGAAATAAATTGACAATAAACACGTAGAAAAATGAAATGAATACTGTCTCTAAATCTAAACATTGTATGTGACAGTATTAAAAATTCTAAACTTAAAAAGAAATATTTAAATAATGTGCACGCACACACAATGTGTTGCAGATAAAAAACAAATTGTAACTATGAATGTCGTAAGTTCGTTTCTGTCAGCGATTTTATAATATGTAAACTGTTTAAGTAAACTACACCAAAAATACAGGGACATAGGTACAATAAAATGAAGTTAAAGGTAACTACTTCTCAGTATTTTGCACGAATAAATTTATACAACTTACATATACTACGTCTACAATGTTATCAAAACATTACGAAAAATACAGCAAAAACTCATTGAGGAAAATGTAACTGAAAATAGTACTCTTGAATTTGCAGTATCTAAACTACAATGATTTTAAAATTAATAAATATTGAATAATCTCTAGTACCTACCTGACGCTAATCAAAAATTAAATACTTAATAAAGATTGATATGCTCTTACTGGCACAAATCAATGGCACGGTTCAACTACCTATATGGTTATATTATAAATATAGAAAATAAGAATTTCTATTATAGAAAATAAGAAATTATACATTTATTGTTGTCCTTTTTATTAAAAGTTTTAAGTGAATAGTCCACTTGTGAATATCTTAAGTTTGTCATACTGGATTATTAAGATATGTCTATTTTTAACCAACTTTAAAAAAGGTAAGGATCTCAATTTGACTGTAGCTATTTTTCTTGTGTGGGTTACATTTCATAACTTTTTAAATGGTGAACCGATTTTGATGATTAATTTTTATATTCGAAAGCGGGTGCTTATAATGTGGTCCCATTGAAATTTCAGTGAGGTCTGATGAGTAGTGTTTCAGCTATCCCTAATTTTGTTTAAGAATATTTTATGTTGAATGTCGGTTTTTTTTTGTTAAAATTTACTTATTTAGTCTAAATTCACTTATTCGGAACCAATTAGGAAACCATGTTGGCTAGAGCTATTGTAGTTTTCATGCAAAATAATAATTTGATTATTACAGAGTTTACAGAATGGACATAAGCTCAGAACGAGGCACAGGGAGGAACGAGCGAGCCGATAAGCTAGCTAAGTCCGCAGCAAGCAAGCTCTCATTACGAGAACTTGCGCGGTCTACGGTGAAGTTCTCTTATACTAGTCAAGAGGAAGATCAGAGCGGAGACGGGTTGCATATGGCAGGAGCGATACGTCACTTCCAGCTCAGGTGCATTGCCACCAAGCATTTCCTACCGGATGTCGACGACGCATATCATAGTCAAAATCCAAAGTGCGCACTATGGTCTCCTTACTAGCCAATGGGTTCATGGAGCCCAGAGATAATAGACGACGCTCACATGATCCACATCGGGGGTATTACAATGGCAGCACGGTTGCTGGAGGCTGAGCAGGTAGTCATCATTGGAGATGTCAACCTGCCCTACATCGATAGAGAGAACATCTTTCAACATAAGGTGCAAAAATCAAAATATGTTTACATCCATCAGCCAGTTGTTCTGCACGCACCGTCACCCTGTAAATGTGGCATATGAGCTTGGCGAAGTAGGTAAGTGTCCGGGCATTCGGCACGTTCGGAGGGCAACACTTAACTTTAATTCAAATTAAAGATCGCCATAAAGAATTGACATAGAAAGTCTTATTAAAACAACCAATGAAGGTCCCCCGGGCCCTGTGACTGGCTTCAGGCCAATAAGCATGGAAATTAAGACAATTTTAACAATATTTAGGTAATAAAAATAAATCTTGACTAATATTTACCACGACAGATATATAAATACTTAAGATTTTAAGACTTTCCTGCCTGGAGAACAATGTTTTGAAAGTAAAATTTAATCTAATAATTATAAATTGTTATTAAAAAGTATTAAAAAAACTTTAACTAGGTAATATTTGTTATATTTTTTTTATTTGTTTATGTATTAAAAAACGTATATGAACAAATTCACGGGCCGAGAAATGGCAAAATAGGAGAACTATATAAGTAAATATAAAAAACCCTGTTTTCATTTCGAAAGAGCGAGGGTCAAAACACGTCCTTTGCCAGTTTTTAGTTCTCATTCCGTACAGATGATAATTGAAATAAAACGTAGTGGACCCACCAGCAGCCAAACATAAACAATAGGTGGAGTGGTGACGCGGGTGCGCTATCGGCACCGATAACCCGTGCCGCCCCCTGCTCCGCCGATAAACTCCTGACTCGGGAGCTGCACCTACTCACTCACGCACTGCTACTCTACCATAGTACTTCATCCTATACACACTGCTCTTCATTATTACCTAATCCACTATTTTTTAAATCTAAATGCATATTAAAGTCCGACATACTTTTCCATACCTAGATATTCTCGGGAAGTGTCTTTGGAGGGCTTTTCGAACATACGTAGTTTCCTCATATTTTAATTAGCAAGTGTCGACACTCGGTGAAATGTACCATGCATGTCCCTGAGTTGAATGATTCTGGTTTGCTAGTTTTTCGATGTATTATTTGTTTTATCCCTGAATGTGAATGACTTTTTTTTAAATAAACGATAACGACTTCCAACACTGAAAATATGAAATAATTCATACTTTTCAGTGTGGGAAGTTGGTTCTGTTTTTTTTCTCTTTTATATTGATAAACACTGCTTATAATATTACTATAATTTACTTGCCCTTTTTCGATTAAAAATAAGAATTCCCATACAAAACGATTTTATCGAATATTGTAAATAGTTAATTTAAAGAAAACCTATATATTATTCTGGTTTGCCAGTTTTTATTTAAAAGAAAATTAGCTGATCATACAAATTTATACAAATGTACTTATTCCCGCATACTTTAATATACCTCATAGAGCATCATATTTGCATTGAATCTATAGCAGCATATATAGACATACCCCAGTTATTTCCTTTTCTTAACAAACGATTATTACTAAAGAAAATAAACACTAAAAATTACCCGTTTTACCGACATGCCCAGACGACCACTACACAAATTCAAAAAGCTTTTAGTGTAAAAGAAAATTACAAACTCTTTCTTTAAATTGTAATGCCACAAAATATTTGAATCGGCTGCTTGGACATTATTGAAGATCGGCTCAGTTATAGAAAAGCAGAATACGAAATGCCGATTTCCTAAATTTTCTTCTTGTTCCTCGCTCCTATCGTTCACTCTTAAGGGTAGTGTACCTTTGCATAGTGCTGTCCAAAGAAATGTGCTTTCGTACTTATTTGAATAATACCTAGTGTTTCAACTCAGTGAAATTTGCATACATTTGGAACAGACATTATGTATTTTCATAATTATTCGGTTAAATCGTTTTCTTACATAGAAGCATAAATATTAGGCCCAAGAAAATGCATGCCAAATAACGTTTGGTGTTAGACCTACCATGCTTGCAATATGTATATTCTAAGCGAAACTTCGGGTTTGGAAAAAACCGTCGAAAGTCATCAGAACGTGATTTACAGTATTGTGTGTAGGTGCGTGCATTTTCTTCTTAATGTGTTTTTTTCCAACATCTTTATTTAGCCTAACAAGTTTGTACAGACTATATAAGGTACGTCCGCAAACAGCCCTATAATCACCTACCCGCATGGTGTACAATATCCGCTTTATTGGTATAACTATCAGTAGGTTCGCCCTTTACAATCCACTGCTTTGACTTGATTGTATGGATCTATGTTTCTTTTAATTCGTGTAAGAATTCTAGTAATGAAAACCAACTTCTAATTCTTACAAGCCAGTGTGGAAGATACAGAAGTTGGACGAGACTAACCGAGTCCTTTTTACCAACCGAACACTGGAAAAATGTTTGTAAATTAGAGAACGTGCAACTGAAGAGCTTTTCAACAACGCGATTCAAACTAGGTCGAAATATGTCGCTCCGTGAATCCAACACGTTGGTGGCACTAACTTGAATTTCAGGAACAGGATTAATTCAGCTTTCAGTTCGACACAGGCGTAACGATGTAGGTACTTATATGAAATGGCTCCAAGTCACAGTATAGAACAGGGGTATGCTTATTTATATGCTTATATATAGGATATCCACCGACCCTTATAGCCGGGGTATGCTATATATAAGCATATAAATAAGCATATTACAAATTTACGAGAGGAAAAAATATAGTCATGTGCGGGATAGTAACTATGTCATGTAATCCGCAGAGCATGCGTTATTGCATAAGTATAAATATTAAAATAAATAAGCATGATTTAGTCCTGACCGATTTCGGCCACAGCGACTGCTGGTTCTGGATGGGTATTCCCAATTTAGGGCTTTGTTGTTCAACCCTTTGATGCGCTCTGGTGGCTTGAGTACCCGATTTTGTTCGAGAAGGTTTGGGAGTCCTTGTAATTGTAGGTGATGGCCGCTGGTGGTCGGGCCTTGAGCTCATCACGCTTTTTGTCAAGCTCCTCGTGGAATAAGCGTACCCTAGCTATAGGGGTGGGTGCCGCAGGTTCGAATCCCGAACATAACTGCTTTTTCCTCTCGTAATTTTGTAAGTGGAATAATATATTTTGTTGTTTTATTAACGGATATAACCATAGGTCAGTTATATGAAGATATTTTGTACAATAAAGTTTCGCGTTGTGTTGCACGTAGTAACTGTTATCGTATGTGAAGCGCACATTGAATGATAGTAAAGTGAATGAATGACGCACACATGCTTGACCTGCGTCGCATCGATCCCCGAGAGAGGTGATTAAATTTTATCATAGGATCATACGATGATTCGTTCCTTTATTTCTAATCGGTGTTAGTTATCTGTCACGACACGTTTTTGCGATCATTTTATTTTATATTGTTTTACATTTTTTCCCAATTCTATATTTTCTAAATTTGTGTAGTGGCACTAATAATTGAACGTTGCTTTTTAACAATGGCTAAGAGAAAGTAGCTCGCTGTAGTTATACAACAAACAATATCAGCTGTTTGACATTGGCGTTATATTATATTATATCGATTCTTTAATGTCCTCAACATTGTCTGAGTTTACTCTTTGGTTATGATGAGCATCTTTACTAGCTCTAGTCCGGAAGTCATTTGGAACCTCCTTGGCCATTTAAGTACTTACCACATTTATGTTTTTGTCAAGTAGGTTTTGCTAAGGGGCTGATTCGAGACAAAATTATTCTAGGCTGTAAACAAGCTATGAACCAAATTTAGTTTTGGAAAGAAATATAATAAATGATAATTACTTACATGACTATATTAAAGCAACAATCTTTGAATATGCAAAGGTTTTAAGCTGAATTAATTGATATATATCACAGATTTTGAAACAAAATAATATATTTCAATAGTTTACTTTATGTTTCTTAATTTCAAAATATTATTCATATTTTTAACCGACTTCCAAAAAAGGAGGAGGTTCTCAATTCGTCTGTATTTTTTTTTTTTTTTTTATGTTTGTTATTTCAGATCTCTTGACTGGGTGAACCGATTTTGAAAATTCTTTTTTTGTTTGAAAGCTGATGCTTGTCGTTTGGTCCCATTTTAAATTTCATCAAAATCGGTCAATCAGTTTTTGAGTTACACTAAAAAGATTGAAAAAAAATTTTTAACAAAAAATGGAACCGACTTCAACACCCAAAAGTGTGAAATAACTTGTCGAAGTCGGTACCATGCGCACAATATGTGATAATAGGTACTTTTGAACCATCATGGTACCGACTTCAACAAGTTATTTCACACTTTTGGGTGTTGAAGTCGGTTCCCTTTTTTGTTAAAAACTTTTTTTTTATATCAAGAATTCCTTCCGATTATAACAGATTGACCGTGGGGTGCCGGGTTAGAATTGCACCTACCCATATCATCCCGTGGGTGTCGTATGAGGCGCCTAACGGAAAAACACTGGAAAAGAACTGCCAACTTACACTGCGATCCCCAAGATGCCTGCCAAGCGTGGGGATTATGGCAAATACCCCCTTAATAGGGGAGGCTGTGTTCAGCAGTAGACGATCAGGCTGTTACAGTATAACAGATCTGAACTAAATAATGATGAAGATATATTTGTAAAATCAATCTCTAAAGAGGTGACAAGGAGTCCAGGTTTCCCGGGAAGCTATTGTCCTTGTTCATTTTGGCTTGCGAAATATAAAGAATTATTTTCTTAATAATTTTCATTATAAAATAATTCTTTATATTTAAAACAATAACATAGATAACTAATGTATTTTAGGCCTAAAACACGAATGAAGGCTCCATTTAGGACCTACCTAAGTACCCATATAACTTGCAAAAAGCCCTGCACCATAGAACATATATGCCTGCACGGTGAAATAATTTAAACCAAAAGAAAACATCTATATTGAAAAATAACTTATACCCGCGTCGAATTGTGCACATTACGTTTTCTTGTAGTAAATTCTTCTTCTCAGTCGGGCACTCTTGTCAGAGTGGTCGTGGTTGCGCTGATGCTGTACACGCAGAGGCATTGCGGTCAGGTCCCCAATACTCCCAAGGCTTGCCCTCTTAGCGATGTTGTAGTAAATACTTGCTCTAATAATTAGGATAACAGGTATTCAACAAGCTGCACCTTATTAATCTATTAACGAAATTTCAATAAAATCCGCTTCACCAGTTCGGAGGTAAGTAGGTAGTGGATAACACACAAACATTCACATTATCTACCTTGTTCAACCTGAAAACCGTACCCGACGGGCCACCTACCGGATCAGGGGAACACTTCGTGTCACAGAGAGACAGGAGTTAGGAGGATGCAATAGGTTGTGGAGATGTTAACGGTTGTTGCTGGAACAGTATTCAAATAAACAGCAGATAACATTATTAACCAAAAAATGGAACCGACTTCAACACTCAAAACTGTGAAATAATTAGCATCAAAAAAATAATGAATCGAAAAACTGGCAAAACAGAAGCATAGATAAATAACTATTATGCTCAGCAATATTGCTCACAAATTTCACCGAGTTTGAGCACTTGGTATTTAAAGTACCTATGACAAAACTACTTCTGTATGGAAGATTCTACACTCTACTTACACTTAATTTTTTTATATAGAGATCGTCGGTGTGTAATAAATTATGGCTCCCAATAAGTTATACGCGTACCAATACCTAATTAGAGTCATTGTAGTTGTTACCGACATGATCAAAATTTTGTTACCATGATTTCCCTTTCTCTGCCAAAGCTAAAAGTTTAGAGAGATGCGAGTACCTATATACTTACACTACGAAACTATGTTGTATTTTAAATCAGATTGGACATTAAAAGAAAATAATATTTTTATTGTTCACAGTAATTGAATAAATTTAGCCGTAGAGATACTTATCATATATTTGTTTTATTCTGGTGTCCCAGGTATTAATTAATAATAATAATAATGTCTTGAATTAAAACTTAGCATAGGAATCTGTGATAAGGATATTTAATTTTGTCAAATGTTTGAGGTTTAAACGATAGAGTTAGGCCAAGTCCTAATAAATGGTCATGTCAACTAAGTACAGGTTCTCCTTTAAAAAGTCTTGGTCAACCTATTGATTGATATCAAAATATCAATAAATAGATTCAATCCAGTCTTTCTAGAGTTGTTAAAGATTTTTTAAGCCTACTGGCTAATTACCGTCGGCAATGTTTTTTATTCAAATGTAGGTAGATATTAAGTACAAATACCTTGTACCTACCTAATAGAAATCGAGTTTAGTTAAATAGGTATACGCGGCAGAAATCAGTTTGAGTTGACAATTGTTGATAAACTTAGAAGACTGAGATCTTGCAGACATCCCAGATGATCGGGATTCCACCTACAGCTGGAAGTGCTGCGTCTTTTGAATATAAATAGAAACTGACCTGCTTCCATGGCGTAGCTAGCTGCGGCGGCGGCGGCATGCAGCGCGCCGTACTCTTTACCGTCCATTCCTCCGAGCATCGCGCACAATCACAACACCATCCGCACCACCGGCACTGACAGCGACCACCGTGCGTTCGTCACGCAGCGCGGCACCGCGACGTGTGTCACACTCGCTGCAGCCGCCGGCGTACGCGCACCCGTCCCGCCCTGCCGACGCCATTGGCGCGCGACAACCAATCACCGCGCTCCATTTCAAACGCTTTCCTTTTTCCATGTCGCGTTCTATTTGAAGCGTGTTGATGCATCTTCAATTTTCACCAAAGCATTTTTGACTTTAAGTCTGAATGGTAAAGTTGAAAATTGAATGCGAGGTGGAATAGAAATATGTCTGTTTTCCCATTCGGTCGGATGCGCTCGGGCAGGAGCGCGACGAGAGCCGAGGAAAATGCGTCCCGCTCGAGTAGGTAGGGTAAACTACACAATATAATGTGGCCACTGGCACCGATGAGGTGGTGGGTGCGTTCAGACTACATACGTACCGTCAACTCTATGTGGTGTATGTACGTGTCAGCCGCTGGCACTGTGACGAATGCGCCTTGTACTCGCCGATTGTACGTAATTGATATTTTTATGTTCGTTAAAATTGTGTTTCTAACATGCGTACGGTTTCGCTGTAATTTACTGGAGTAATGGATAAATTAATAGACGTATACGTGTTCGTGGTGTACTTATATAACTGTTAGACATGTTTTTAGGTTGCGTAGGTAGGTATTTGATTATAGATATTGCCTACGTTTTTAAGCGTGGCCTGATTATTTTTTAATTCCTTACAGTAATTCGTTTTGCACTGAGGCCGTGCGTTAACAGAAGCCCAATAGAGTACCTATGCCTGTTCACCGACGAAGGTTTCTAAATTATAAGTATATATACTTATATTTATGTCTTAAAGTGATACTAAAGTAATTGACATTTATATTCAACTCCGTACTACCTATTTGCTACTAAAACTCACTGTTAAACTGTGAGTAAGTAGGTACTGCGGCCGTCACCTTGAGACATAAAGTTGTTAAGTCCCATGTGCCTGTAATTTCATCGGCACCTACTTCTATAGCCCTGCAAGCCGGAACACAATAATGCAAACATTACTGCTAGTTGCTGGAAATAGGTACAGGGTAGTCTTCCCAGGATGAACTCGTTCAGGTCTACAGCTACGAAAGTTAAAAGACTGCATGGTGGCAGGGCATTTTGCGAATGCGCGCCTGGTTGGCTACCACCCTCAAGTAGAAAATCTGCCGCCAAGCACCAAACGGTGTGTTCCGGCAGCTTAGCTTGAGAGCCAGTAATTCTAGGTTAGCCGGAACAACGCCTTCGACCACATCATCACCTACCATCAGGTGAGATAGTGATCAGAGGCTAACTTATAAGGCATAAAAAACCGGCTAACTTCGAGCGGGACTCGAGCACGAAAGGTTCCGTACTTACAATTATCTATAACATAACCTTGCAAGTTACAGACACTGTTCACAGTGTCCGATTGAGCTGGGTAGGTACGTTCTTATCCTAGGTAGGTACGAACCCTAAAAAGTGATCTCACTTATTGTTTATTTTAAAGTAAATATACAACTACTTAAGTATTCGGTGAATATTTCAAGTTTCTACCTGTTTTCATTATTATTATTTTTAGCAAATAAACGGCGAAAACCTCTTTTATTGTATGGGAGCCCGCCTTAAATATTTTTTTATTTTATTTTTAGTATTTTTGTTGTTATAGCGGCAATAGAAATACATCAACTGTTAAAATGTCAACTGTCTAGCAATCACCGTTCCTGAGATACAGCCTGGTGACAGACGGACGGACGGACGGACAGCGAAGTCACAGTAATAGGGTCCCGTTTTTACCCTTGGGGTACGGAACCCTAAAAAAGTAATTAAGTGAGTACTAAATAGTAGAAAATATTAGTTGTGATGCAGCTCTATTAAATAAATTCCGAATATTATTCCTATCTTACACAAATTTTGGTACAAACTGTCTAACTATATTTCCAAACATTGTCTAATGAGTTAGTAAAAGCAGATAAATGTTTTTAATTTTAGAGATATGAAGTTGATTATTTTAGAAGGTAAGGTGACTATCTAAGTATATAGGTACAATTATTATAATCTACTCTGATTAAATAGACGTTGAACTATTTTGTCTAAATGGTTAACAAATACTTACAAGAGAAAAACAAACCAAGTGTCAAACGGCGAGAGTACAACGGTCTGGACATATGAGGTATTTGAAAAATGGGGATAGCATATTAGGTATGTAATTTCTAAATACTTATATAAGAATACAGTCAGTTCAAATTAAGTTTAGACTGACTTTGATTAAAATCCTTAGGCTATGAAAAAGTAAAAAAATATCGTCATTTTGTATAATGCTTAGTAGGTAATAATTCTCTTTTTATTTTTAAGTTTTTTGTCTTTAACCTTACAAATCAAATGTTTTTAACTGAGCGCAAATTTAAATTGGACATTACAATCATTTTGTAAAGTCCTCGCCTATTACTTAGTATGAATTTCTCTTCAAAAACTAGTTTTTTTTTTATCTCAAAGTTAAGATCTCTTTGGCCGGACCTACCCTATAAGCGTCGAGACCCTGGAAATACATTTTCTTATTTCGGATAGGCTCCATAGCTCGGCTATCATTACTTCAAAATAACAATTTATTAAATATTTTGATATCATAATACACCTCTAAAAATTATGTTATTTTATACTTTTTGTATCACAGCAAGCTTGTGCGGCTCACCTCACGTGATAATGCAGTAGCAAACCTCCAGCAATTAAAGTCACCATGCATAATTTTGTAAAAACGCCTCAATCGAACCGCGCCGCCGTATTTCTGTTAATTACCGCAAATATGTCGCGTATTTCAGACAAAAAGTCTGTAGTATAAAAACGCATAAAGCTCTTTGTCGCATGCGGCACGACGACGCGACGACGGCGGATGGGAACAAATTACTGCGTCGCAAATGATGCGCGACAAAATGCAGACTCAAACGTACCGACTGAGTTTTGCTGACCTCTGTAGATGTAGGGGATACCGTTATTTGGGGTCGGTCTCTGTGTACTATCTTAGTTGCTTGAAATATTTTGTATTACTGTTATGTAATAGGGGTATACGAAAACTTATGAGCTTTTTCGTACAATAAATTATATATTATATTAAATGCAACGAGTTTGGGTTAGTTGCTCAAAGATCAAATAAAATAGGTACATAAAATAGTAACATGATGAATAATTACAAGTAGATGATTGCAGAATAGGTAGTATAAATATGACTTTTCTCATACATGATTGGAAATGTGAGCATTATTTTGACAACCTTCTTCGAGATAAATCGAAATTGCTGTAGGTACTACCCAAATACATGCGCGCAGCGGGCGGCAAAAAATGTATGAAAATCTATATCTGTCGTGTCTAGCGGCCAAATAAATTGCATAGTAAACTCATATCTGTCGTGTAATTTAAAAATGGAACGATCTTTTACTTCGAAGCATGGCAACCAAGGAGGTAACTTATCAAAGGTTTTATTTAAATTTCGATCTGGCTTGCAAATAGAACGCTGTTTATTGAAAAAACAAAAACAAATGAACACTTTAACGCGGGCAATTTTATTGTTGTATTATAAATATATATAATTAATAGTCATCGATTTTGAAAAGTAATTGTTTCGACAAAATGAGTTCAAGTGAAGACAATGAGTGTGATGAACTTAATTCAACGCCACCTGAAATTCTTCACCTCTTTTTTCACCTCTTTAGAATTATCCCAAACCAACATAATCCTTGGAAAGTCCACTTTAAAATTCATAAATTGTACATTTAACAACTGTATCTTCAAATAAAAAAATCTGCCTAGGTACTACTTTGTTTTAATTTCCGCGTATTATTTGAGAAAAGCACTATACAAGCCTTGGCCAAAACTAGGCATTGATGGACTTACTTATGTGTGCGTCGGCTTCGCCTCGGCCCATATTTACACGTTCGTCCATCAATGCCTCCGTTGCTGGCCGCTGCAGTAATGTTGATGGTACCTACATTTAAAAGTGTGTAACTATGAAGCACATATTTAAGGTTAGTTTAGGTACAGAATAAAAGGGTTTGAGAGTAGAGTTCACGCAGCGCTCTCTATGCAAACGTAGTTTCGTCATATTTTAAATAGGGAAGTATACCAAGTGTTCAAACATTGTGAAATTTTGTACGCATGTTGCTGAGCCTCATATTTTCGATTCCTTATCTATTTCATCCCTTAATGTCAAAACAACAATTCCCATACAAAACGAATTTTGAAAATACTTAATTTTACGGATATCTGGCAAACCAGAAGCATATAGATATTGGGCTCAAGGACAATCATGCAAAGTTTCACCGAGTTTGAACACTTAGTATTTAAAATACGACTAAACTACGTTTGTATGGAGAGCACTCCGTGAACTCTACTCTTAATCTTCTTAGAAATTGACTGCAGCGGCCTGAGTCTGTAACTGTGCCCGGTAGGCAGTAAGCTCACCGCCCAATAGATATTTGGCGGTGAGCTGAATAAAATAGAAATGAAAAAAGTGCAGTGAATTCTATAACTTATACAAGCTAATGTTTTTTTGTCAGCATAATATTATGAGTAGTTTTGAAGCAATGAAGGCCACGCGATAATGGCTGTAGACTGTCGTGCCGCAGGGCCATGGTTCGATCCCCACAGCCGACATGAGCACATTGTAAGGGTATTTTGCAAATGCTCGCCTGGCTAGCTACAACTCTCAAGTAGTAAATCTGTCGTGAAACACCTAACAATGTGTTCCGGCAGCGGTCATTTCACCAGAAATTCATCTGTTATAGGTTAGTCTATATACTTAGCACCAGGAGGGCCTCGTGCTTGTTCCGTCAAAATCACAAAGGTACACACATAGGTATACATATATAAACATATTACCTATATAAGCAACAGCCTTCCATTATTTTATGAAAGCTTACCTGATTTATATAGGTAAATAATGGAATGATATAGTACATAAGTACAGTGTTTTTGTGTTCATATAGCCCAGGTACTTAACTATCAACTCTGAATAAGATTCAAGATTCTTTATTGCTTCCATACAGTACAAGATAGAAAAAAAACGATTAGGTACATAGTCCAATGTACCCTGTCAGGCACAGCAACACTAAAATATAAAAATACTTCAAGTTCATTTTTGGAACAAATCATTCAATAAAAGTAAAATGGCGTATAATAACGTTAATAAAATTATTTATATAATCTCATTCGGTAATATTCTAATTATGAAATGAAATACAGACTTTTATTGGCATATTTTATTTACATAGGTAAACTTCTTTAAGAAAATTATAAAATTAAATTATTCTCGTAACAAAACATTGCTTTAAAACATTTTTTTAATTATTAAAGTACAATGTGTTCCGACCAAGGAGGTTTCAATTCAATTTAAGTACACATTATCTCTGGTGGACGCGCTGGTTTTTATATTGCATTTTATACCTATAGCCATGAGATTTAAATAAAGTAGTGTATGCAACTGCATATAATTAGGTATTAAAACACTCGTATAATCTTATTTGATACTCGCCTGCGGCTCGTTTCTATAAACTACACTCGTGTTTTAATACCCTCTATTATATGACAGTTGCATAAACTACTATTTTATCTGACCTTTTTATACAGCTATGACTAAAAAACAGTCTTTAAAAATTCTATCCCCAAATGTTTTCTCAAATACTGAATAAAACTCGACAGGTGTGAAGACGAAAAGCTTACCGGAACATTACCAATACCTAAGTATAATATACTCGTAAATATGTGTTGTGTAAACGAATTAAACGCAAAACCTGGCAACGTGAGAAAAGAGGGAAATAGACAGAGCAGTTGAATTGTTCAAGGTTCAGATAGCATTTGCTCACGAAACTTAAAGGCATTGAGTTTTAGCGGTGCTCGGAACTCGACTTGTAGATTTAAGAAATCATAAAAAGTCTTAATGACATGTTTTATTCCTTAAAGCAAAAGGCCAGGGAATAAGGACATTTTGAGAAATAGATATATTTTATTGGTTTTATTGTACAGGAAACTGTATTTCGATTTTTTTTGCTCATTGATCCAATTATTCCATGAGAAACGTCGCGCACCCATTAAAAAATTATAGCGGAAATAAAATATCAATAACAAGCTCGTTTGTTCGGAATTATTTCTTGATTTTTACAACAGTTTTGGTGCCCGGGTGCAGGCAGCGACGGCCGTGCAGTTCTGCCTGGTCCTTACGTGGTGTGCACAGATTAAACAACAGATACTATGGTATGGTTCAAATTGAGAGCAGTAACTGTTACTTACTCCGTGATCGAATACGACATATACGGACGTAGCTTTACGTTAATAAATAAGCTATAAAGGCCATTGTTCTCCACCACGGTGCGTGGTTTATGCCCAATTGTCCCTCCAGCCCGAGATTGGAAAGCGAACCCCGCGCCCCGGCCCACACAGCATTGTTTAACCTTTATCTTTCTCTATTGAATTTCAATTTATAGCTGTCGTTAAATCGATATTTTTCGCAATTTTTATTTGTGTTTCATTAGATTTTATCGCAAAACGTTATCAAGAAAAATGAGATTACGTAAACCAGATCGATAAACATCATAAAAATAACGTATTCCAGAGCAACTTGGATATTACAGTTTGTGATAGAAACTTAGAGAACTTGAGAGCCAGTAGTTCTAGGTTAGCCTGAACAACATCTTCGACCACATCATCACTTACCATCAGGTGAGATAGTGGTCAAAGGCTAACCTATAAAAAAAAAAAGCTTAGGCATAAAAAAAATAAAAAAAGCTTAGGCAGATTAGAAAAATAAGTCCTCAAATATTCAAATTAAAAGTTGTGATAATTAGGTGTCAATCAATGTGTCAGGTCAAATAATTAGGTAGGACAATATTGCCATTCCTCGCTAATCAACTAATTACTTACCTCTTTATAATAGATAGGGTAATCTGTCCAGTTTACCGGCCTCCACCAATGTCCGTCCGCACGACACATTTTTAAATTAATTAAGAATATTGAAACGATTTTGACTCTAAAACCAAATTCCTTAAATACTTTGATGTTGTATCTATAACTTAGACGTAGCGGCATCTTCTGTAAGTAATCAGCGTAGTTTTAGTTTTCATTTAAACGGCGAGGTGAGTGCAAGCATGTCGAAAAGACAAGAATAATAAAAAAAAATAGTGGACTGGTGTTTTCAAATGGTTAGTTCATGCTCTTTTAATCATTATATCAAAAGAAGTTTATGTTATATACATATACATACGTCTATTTACTCAATTTAGGTGTAAAGTATGCGTTATTTTGTACAGTCATTTAAAAAAATCGGGGGCCGGTGCCCTTGAGGAAAAAAGGCTACTTCCAGTGTCCGGCCTACCCAGCTGGTCACTATCTTTGATGGATGGAAGTATTTATTATATTTTATAGTAATCAGCTTGCTGTGATATATAAATTTATTAGTAATGTCGTTCTTAATATTCAGCTAACCTTACGTCCAGTCTCCGGCCGCAAAAATAGGCTGTATAAATATTATACGTAAAAGACTTTGTATCAGAATATGGTGGCCGGACTACTAGTAGTATTGTCTAGTTCGCCGGCCTGAAAAAGGCTTAGTGGCCGAAAAACTGGCTCTAATTCCAGTCTCCGGCCACTATCTATACGTAAATCTGTTGTATTAGCGTGTCTGTCTGCACATTGAATATATTTATAAAAGTGATTGGTTGAATTTCAATAAATTTCTTGGATCTACGCCACGTTAACCTTTGATACGATATTATTATAAGCGGAGCGGTAGCCAACGCAAAAAAACCCTTTATATATTAATATTTTAACTTCAATAGAGCTAATATAGTATATTATGTATATACTTATAAATATTTGGGATCTTCGGTTTTATTTGATTCTTTGGAAATGGCTCTTTTATATAGTTAAGAATCAGTAAAAAAATGTATTAACATTCAAAACCAGTTCTTATTTCAATACAACGAGAGTCCTATGGCCATTCACAAGCCATTTAGAGATATTAGTGCCCTGTGGCCAGCCTGTAGGTTTCTGTTAGGAGGCCGGCCACTAGGCATAAGGTGGTCGGGCACTAGATTGGGACGGCCGGATACTGGAGAAAACATAACTTCCAAAAAACTATTTTCTATATAAAAAACTGACTGTGTATGTATTTTTAATCAGTATTAAATATGTTATAAATTATATTTATGACTTTATAAAAATATACTTATTCAATTATGCCTTTAAAGAACTTAGTTAAAAGTGAAATAAGGTACCTAACGTTTTAAGAGGCCGGACACTGGGCATGTTACCCTATATAAGTCAAAAGATAAACCAACATTCCAATCAATGTGTCAGGTTAAATAAATTACAAACATTCAGTTTTTAGATTTCCATGCATTACTCGTACAAGCTTACGTTTTAACCTAAGAAATCGCTACGTAAACTTAGCTTGGCTAGACTAATATCCCACGTAGGCGTACCTAAATACAATAGGTGCCACTTGATCCAGTAAACGTCCCGCTTTATGCATAATACCTATTGTTTGTACCACAGTACGCTGTCACGCTCAGCCGAGTGGGACCACACGTCATTTTGCACTACAAAATGAAAGGATTTTTTATTTAACATAATAACAATAGCATTTGCTTTGTGTTAAATGCACTTACGTCACTCAGAAAAGTTATATTCTGTATCTGAAACGTCGATTTACTTAGCCAGTATAATATGATGACAGTATATTGCCTGTGAAGAATTAAAAGCTGGTAAGGGTAGGTTTAGAGTGAGATTAAAAAACTAAATTTTAAGAAATATAAACATGTACCTACGCATAAAAAGATTACTGCACAAAAGCTGCTCAATACTGTCAATTAATTTTGCCGAAACGTGTAAAGTTTAATCTTGTAACAACATTCACAACACAACGCTATAGCATTACTTAGGTAGAACGATTTGAAAGTTTCTAACCAGTTTAAATTGTTTTCGTTTACATTTTTTACATTTAATAAAACTATAGATATTCGATAGTTACTTTTTAACTTAATTTATTTCATAAGTATTATTATAATACTCATATTATGAGTATTAAGGTATTCACATAGAAAAAAGGCAAAGCATTTGTCCAACTTAATTCTTATCAAGACATTCTTATTTAAATAATACTATTTTAAATCATATCCTATTTTAAAATGATATAATATATCAATCAGCTATTACTTTCTCGTTGATGTACTTATAAGTGCAGAAGAGAATAAAGAGAGCATCGTTTTAGTAGTTTCTGTTAGCAGTAAATGTCATCCCGAAGCAAGGAGCGATTGTTTCATCGCTGCAGACGCGTGGCCATGCGCAGTCGACCGCGTCGCCGCCTCCCTTTACACTATTAATAGGAGAATTACACGATTTTAATGTGCTGTGATGAGGTTTACGATGGAAATAGAATGCTCAAAGTTAATGTCAGTCAATGTCAATTTGTTCAAAAAAATATTTCAACAATGATTTGGTGATTGTTGGATTAACCCTTAACAAATTATAATCATAGGGATATAGTAGGTACCTACGTACTTATGGTTTACATTCTGGAAATAGCCATGCCTGTTCTACTCGTAGGTATATGGTACAGGCAGTTTGCAGCGGGGTATGAATGACAGTATCAATTTACATTGGCTAGAGATAAACAGTTCTTAAACAGTGCTGTTAACCACATCAAAAGTTTCAAAGACAAAATATTTATCTTCAGATATGTTCATTTATCACCCCCAAAAACTCGTTATTTTGAAAGTTCCCCTCAGAGTAATACGAACACAGAGGCAGTCAGTAAAAACCTCCAGTCATTAATATTTGTGTGCATGAGAGCTCATTGCTCCAGTCGTTTCCCTATAAATAGTAGTAGTGGAGTACTTCCCAAATGCGCATGCGCCTCAGATCTCAGCGGCGGGCGTTCCGCGCCACTGCTCCCAGTAATAGTGCCGCCTTCCTACTCTTTAGTGAAACAAATACAAACAAAAATAAACTCTATCCCTATAAGTCCTAAGTTTTTTTGAGTTTGTTTAACCTTTGTAGAGCTTTTGATATTGCAAGCTGTGGAACTTTACACGTTAAAGTAGAGAGGTTAAGGTATTATCTTAATTGTGATAAGTACAAAGGGCGTAAGACAACGGAAGCGGTATACAAGCTGATGGTATCTCGTTCGGTCTTTAATTAGACGGTTTAATTAAGAAACGCGAGTTATCCGAAGCGATAATTGGATCATCAATTTGGTTTTGCAATCGTCTGTCTTCGGAGATGTTTGGAGTAGGTATCCGCTTTATCGACGTGTTAGGTTATATTTTATAATCACCTAATTTTATGTTATCAACTAAATACGAGTCTGACTATTGAAATCATTACCTAGTCGTTTTACAAATGCATTGAATTATCTGATTGAGCTCCAAATTTAGCCTGTACGTTACCACCAGGTTTTTTCGTAAGTAGCTATCAATAAAAACGTTTTTCGTCACCAAGTTTTCGAACTCTTTGTAATGTTGCATGTCATTCTAGGTTAAGCCTGTTAACACCTTCGACCACATCATCACTTACTTAGAGATTGTGGTCAAAGGCTTACCTATCACCAATAAAAAAAAAATGTATGTACTTGAGCCTAAAATCTATGCTTCTGGTTAGCCAGTTTTTCGTTTTATTATTTACTTTATCTCTAAATGTGAAAATAGAATTCCAATTTTTCCAAACATTTTCACAGAAAACTAACAAACCACAAGCATAGATTTTATGTAGGCTCTGACGGACAGGCAGAGTGGACCACTTGGTATTTAAAATATTACAAAGCTACGTTTTTTAAAAGAAATTCTCGTGAGATTCACACATATATTATTTAAGATGTTTTATTTTATTGTATATTTTTTATTTTATATTGTACAAGAACCGGTAAAAACACTCTAGTTTCATTACGACGTATTCGGTCCCGAACTTGAGTGTTTTTGCCGGTTCTTGTATTGTACTCTATAATATTTATAAAAGCTACATTTGTATGGAAAGCGCTATTTTTACACGACTGCCCAAAGGAGAGTTATGTTTTTAGGGTTCATGTATGTATGTATGTTTGTGAGTTTCTTTATTCCACCATAACTTCGTAACGGCTTAACCGATTTTGATGTTTGTGGTATCATTAGAAGCATTGAGTTATTCCGGGTAACATAGGCTAGTGAAAATCAAAAAAAAATTAAAGAGGGGGCCATAGTTTATGAAATTAAAATAATTTTTTAAAAAAAATCGTGAAAATTTTACAAATTTTACTATCACCGTCTAGAGCTTGCTTAGTACATAACAAAAATATATAATAGTAGTATTCAATATACATTGGTTCACTAATATCAAAAGTAATAAATATTGTCTTATCCGTTTCTACACTTGCTTCTTGTAGACACAAGTAATACAAATAAATTAATCACCGGCATGCGGCAGGACAGAGACCATGCGTTTTTTGACCGGAGAACGCCTTCAGAGAGAAAGGCATTTCATACACAACTACATGAAATGATTATTTTGGCAGTGTTAACATTTTACTGTTAAGTGACTTGATGCAGCTTTCACTAATAGCTAAATCCGTCAGCGGGACATACTGAATCAGACTCAGAATCATTTATTGCATACTACTGCTTTAAACAACCGCCACATTTAATTGCTGAAATAGATGTATGGGCGTTATATAGCTTCTGCGAACTGCCACACAATGTGAGGCAAGCAGACGACACCACATTTGTCGATATTTTGAATAGTTAACGGGTTGGAATCCTGAATCATCGTAGAGTATCACTTACTGGACCAGATGGCGAGTGTGTGCAAAAATTTCCCACAACAAGACAGGTGGATGACTCGAACCACCAAATCAAAATAAAACGATGACCATCGAACTTTGCCAAAATTTGCCGGATGTTTGACGAGGTAGCATCAGATACATCCGTAGAAGCTAAAATCAAAGGTCAGCAGCGGCCAAAACCCGAATTTATACTTTCTGATCCCAATAAAAGAGGAGGTATTGTTCCATTCTTAAAAGTTACTATTGGTTCTAGGGTAATGTTGTGGAAAAATATTAAATTTGGACACGACTTGGTAAATGGCGCTATGGGGGTCATCCGAAAATTCGTATGGCCAGCGCTACGTCGTAACCGGGAGAGTTACCGCAAGCCGTTTTCGTTGAGTTCTATGGCAAAACGATACGTGGCAACACAGTCAGTTTGGGTGTCAAAATTGAGCCTAGCACTGTCGAATTTGACGCGTTACGGGGTCAAGGTAAAGTCGAGCGGTACATGCTACCACTGATATTATGTTGGGTTGTGACAGTGCACAAACTGCAAGGAACGACACTGGACAGAGCCGTCGTGGATCTAGGCGCAAAAATTTTTGCCAAGGGGCAAAGTTTATGTTATTTTACCTGGGACAGACTGTCCAGTTAGGTAGGTCCAACTTCGAAAAAGAGGACGCCCGAAGAACCTAACTCGGATGGGCAGCGTTCGGGAAGTAACGCGACATTTTCTCGTCAAAGATCCCGCAGAGCCTGAAGACAGAAGTCGTCAACCAGTGTGTATGCCTAGTGATGACATATGGCACCGAGACGTGGACGACGTGGTCCTTAACTGTGGTCCTTATGGACAAGCTCAGAGTCACTGAACGAGCCATGGAGAGAGCTATGCTCGGAGTTTCTTTGCGCGATAAAATCCGGAACGTGGATATTCGCCAAAGAACCAAAGTCACCGACATAGCTTTCAGAATTTGCAAGTTGAAGTGGCAATGGGCGGGCCACATTGCTCGACGAACTGATAACCGATGGGGAAGAAAGGTTCTCGAGGGGGTGCCATGGTATACCGGAAAACGAAGAGTTGGTAGCCCCCCCACAAGATGGACTGACGATATCATTAAAGTCGCGGGTAGCCAATGGTTACAAGCGACTAATAGCCATTCTTTGTGCCGTTCTATGGGGGAAGCCTTTGTTCAACAGTGGAAGTCTTGCGGCTGATGATGATGATGAAAGTTTATGTCGCTCTTAGTCGCGTCCGACAGCTAGAAGAATTGGTGTTTTAGATCCACGAAAGCTTATCAACGAGCCCCATGACAAAAAGTATCTGCAAGAACTGAAAAACCTCAAAGTTATCATTTACAATTAATAAATCATAAAAAATATATTTCGCTTATATTTTGCATGATATTAATTTCCAAAAAAAATAAGTTATGTTTCGTGGCACATTGTGCGTTTGCAAAAATATTGTTTTATCACAAAAAGGTACGAAATAAAAAGAAATAATTAAAAAATTAAAAAACACGCCTGCCGTGCCAAAAAGTGAACTAAAAAATTACAAACAAGTTACATGATTTTAATGTTGAATGGCTACAATGTAGGTACTAAATAGATTATATTTACTGTGTAATTAAAACACCATTGAACCCAAAAATGGAAAACAGATAACCATTCATTTCATTGCAGTCGGGGGACAGTTCCTTAGAATAGTTCTTTACAGGTCCCCCGACTTCGATGAAAAGAATGGTTATCTGTTTTCCATTTTTGGGTTCAATGGTGTTTTAATTACACAGGAAATATAATCTATTTAGTACCTACATTGTAGCCATTCAACATTAAAATCATGTAACTTGTTTGTAATTTTTTAGTTCACTTTTTGGCACGGCAGGCGTGTTTTTTAATTTTTTTATTATATCTTTTTATCTTCTTAACCTAGCCCCCATTAGAATTTACGTAATAGAAAAAGCCTCTGTTACTTATTTACGTCACAAAATCATAAACTAAACTTTTTGAAGACGATTTTATGCGTAAGACAAGTTGTCCCTTTAAGAATAGGGAAATATAATTATTACATTTTAATAACATTACCTAATGCATACTTAGAATGACGAGCGCAGTGCAGTGAGGATGTTAAGCAGAATGAGGATGGTACGACAACTGTAATGGACAGGCTTTTTTAGCCGATCAACAATGACATATGATGGGTGACAGCTAATGTTAGCAGCATTTACTACGGAGCGCTTGCGTGCTTCGGAAGGAATAATTTAAGCCGTCGGTTTATTAAGCAGCTGGTGAAATCCCGTCGGACTGGCTACCCCTCGTTAGGTAATAGGAAATCTGTCGCCAAGTACCTACGTAAAGATGTGTTCCAGCAACTGACCTTGAAATCCAGTTCACGTTCTAGCTTATGCTGCTATACCTACTTCGATCACATCATCACGTTGATGAGAATGGACATCAAAATGTAGTAAATCATTTTATTATTAATTTTTTACATCCCCAATGTAGGGACACATGCAACGTGAGCGCAATTTGATGATAATGCAAAAGTAGCCGATGCGCTCAGTTGCCCCCTCACGTTTGTACCGAGCGTCCGTACTTCAGCCCACTTCAATAGTAACCTTTTATTTACCTAAATTTATGTAATTGTAACGGACAATAATTAATGGTGATCACCGAAATGTAGTGCTTTCATTTACCCATCCCAGTAGACAGAAGAACACGAATATGGAAGAAATTAGGGCGCACATATACACCTTGATAGGTGACGTGCGCCACGACAGCAGATAACCATTTCATCCTACCTTACACCCAATATAAAATGAGCTATCAAATATTAACAAAGTAACAATACTTTTCGATACCCCTATATCGAAAAGTATTGTTACTTTGATAATACATATTTACAGACGGACGGACTAACACGGTGAAACTATAGGGGTTCCGCACTTTCGCTCGCAACCCTAAAAATCTATACGTGATTTAGAGTTTCATGGCCCCAATAGTGCCACCCTACAATATCCGTTATGTATTTTTTCCCTTGGTCACATAACAAACAAACAGAACAGAAGCTAGCGGTATCTATATCAAAGGCGGCGCATTCCCACAGCCGTAGCCGTGTCGAACTGACAGACAGACATACGTGACACACATGCGGCTTATTAAAGGCGCCGAGGACTTAGATATAATGTTACTTTAACTGCTACTAAACGTCACTCACGGCGACATCGACTACGCGCCGAAATGGAGAGTTATTTAATTTACATGTGGAAAGGTAACATATTTTACTAATATCCATTTAAAAAAAAAGAACTGACTTATTTGTAGAAGTAATGATACCATGATGATTCAAACGCTCTGATGAGTTCACTTTTTCTTGGAACGATTTCCGCTACACATTTTTTACAGTTAAGATTATGTCTCTTTTCGAGACTTCCTCGTCTTTACAATACAGTGTAACAACGAGGATCCTTTTCGACACAGACCATATAGCGCTCCTAGCGTAGCTTGCATAGTTGTTCTTAACAGATCAACTAAGTTTAGCAAAGTCCGCTGAGTTTAACAGCAAGATAAATAATTTCTCTCGTAACTAATGTACCTATGAAGTGTGTTTGTGGACTCGTGGGGTATCGGCCAAGAATTGCACCCCTCCATACGTATCTTGCTGTGGGAGTTGTAAGTGGCAACAAAAGCAAAAATACCAGAAGGTGGGCAGCAGCGCCTTCTGAGCAACTGCCATCTTACAATGACATCCCTAAGACGGCTGCCTTAGAGTCAGCAGGTACAATGTTATTTAATGGAAATAATTTTAGCGTAGGCAGTTCGTTTGACAAATCATCTATAGAAAGGTGTATTATTCTTGTAAAAAATAACTCTAAATTTAAAGAATGCCGTTCTTAGTTAGATGGTTTGTCGAACGTGTCTGTGAGGTTGCTTGTGTGGAGGTAGACAGGCATCTTGTGTTGTGTGTATATCGACCACCAACAAATGAAGGTTCATGCTCAAAATTTTACAGAATTTTTATCCACTCTGGAAAGTATACTACAGAAAATTTCTAAATGCAGAAAACTTAAATATTAAAAATACAAATATTTGTATGTGGTGATTTGAATATAAATATTTTATTTTAATGTAGATCATATTCAAGTTTTTTTTTATACGTGATGAGAGGCTAGCCTTTGACCACTATCTCACCTGATGGTAAGTAATGATGTGGTCGAAGATGTTGTTCAGGCTAACCTAGAATTACTGGCTCTTAAGGACAGCTGCCGGAACACACCGTTAGGTGCTTGGCGACAGATTTTCAACTTAGCAGGTAGCTAGCCAGGCGGGCATTTGCAAAGTGCCCTACCACCATGCTGTAACGACTGCCATCCTCAGACAACAACCGGGGCCGACGGCTTAACGTGCCCTCTGAAGCACGTGCACGCTCAGTAGTCCGATTTCTGACCGCGGCGGACATTGCTTAACTTAGCTGATCGATTAAGAACGGCTAAGCAAACCTCGCTACGAGCGCTTAGTCGAAAATTCTGTTCCGTGAGCCCACTAGGATAACAGACACTTCAGCTACCTGTATAGACAATATATACTCGAACTATAAGAATAACGAAAAGTCAATAATGAAGGGTGTTAGATCTGATCTTGAGGGTTTTGCGAAGAAATTTGATGGAAATAGAGAAACAGACAGGTATGAAATTGACAATACGCAGTTACGTAAGTTTTAGATTAGACAAAAGGTCCTTTCCAGGAAATTTGGTCTTTTGAAGCAGTGATAGCTCAGTGGCTTTGGCTATGGACTGCCGCGCAGCAGGTCCATGGTTTGAATACCGCCGCGGGCTTGAGCTTCACCGCATGGTGGAAGGGCATTTTTGCGAATGCCCGCCTAGCTAGCGACCACCCTCAAGTGGAAAATCTGTCGCCAAACACCTAACGGTGTGTTCCGGCAGCTGTCCTTGAGAGCCAGTAATTCTAGGTTAAGCCTGTTAACACCTTCGACCACATCGTCACTTACCATCAGATGAGATTGTGGTCAAAGGCTTACCTATCAGCCGGAAAAAAATTAAAAAAAAATTGTGTGCGGTTATATAATAAAGTTCCCAAACATATTACAATGTTCACGAAGTAAAATTCAAGTTGCGCACGTGAAAAACATTTTTATTAAGAAATCCTACACAGTTTGTGATTACTTAAACGATAAAAATGCTTGGGAAATTCCGCCTCTGCCATGCTATCGCCGGTCACTTTGAATTTAAACAAATATTGTATTATATAGTATGTAACACATTGTTAAAAGACGTTTAAAATAATGGCCCCGTGTTTCTTGCGCGTTCTTTTCGCAATGGCTCTATACATATTTTCCAGTGATATTACCGGTAATGTACGAGGACGTCGTTCTAAGCCACATTTTATTATGTGTATGACGACACGCGGGTAATCCTATTAATTGATCTTATGACGTTTCATGGGATTTACAGCACTAAAAATGCCATCTTTTTGAACAGTCAATACGTAGTACACCCATAAGAACCTACTGAATGATGTGCAGTCAGTTACTGAGCAATAAGAAGCTATTCATTGTATTCTAATCATAAAGGCGGTGACAAACAGGTGCAGCGGCGCGCGACGACCCGCTCGAGCATGCATTTCACAGAAGCGTGCTTTCATCTTATATCCTCAGCACGGTGGCTCTGTTGCACTCAGCGGCCAGTTTGCCACTGAATCATAACTAGATGTTGGTATATAATGTAACAAAAATGTACTATTCATAAACTAGCGGTCTTCGCACACGCTCCACAGGTTATGAGATAGGTTCCATAAATTTGAAACTAAATATACAAGTTAGAAATATTAATTGCAGTTAAAGCGCTGAATCAATACCTAAAATATAAGCATCAATCTACGCCATCAATATTTTAAAGTAGAGCAGCAGTCCATGGAGGCCAAAATATGCCTTAGTCTGACTAAGGAAAAAATACCGATAGGTGGACAGCAGCGCGTTCTGAGAAATTGACACCTGTAACTTCGATCTTCAAGACGCAAGACAAGCGTTGGGATTAACCCCCTAATGACAAGCACAAACATGACTCGGCGTCAAGGCCCCGGCAGCAGGTGGAAGATGAAGAGTTGTTTGGTCCCCCACTACGTGGATAGACGACATTGTAAATGTTGCAGGTAGCTAATGGTCACAAGTGGATAATAGCCGTCCCTTGTGGCGTTCTATATAGCAGGCCTTTATACAACAGATGGGTGTCTTCCGGCTAATGATGAGAGGTAATACACATCTGTAGAGTTCTTTATGTACGCATAACGAATAGAGGTAAATGAAGAGTGCGTGTACACTCTTAGAAGCATGATATTATGTGAGAAAGTACTGAAATAACATGCAAAAATTATGAGTACTCGAAGAGCTGTAGCTGAGCAGCCCAAAACATTGGCCAGATAATTTTGCCACAATTTTTATTGCATGGTGATAGACTCCCTACTTGATGGTGGTAGTTAGCCAGGAGAATGTCAAAAGGACCAACCATCATGCATATTATATAGTCTCCTTGTATAATACCCGATAGTTTTGATGAGCGATACGATTTTGTCACTTTTCCCTGATTTCAAATAAGGGTAGCGAGTGTGTGGAGGCCGTTATGAACTCGGCCTGTCGACAGATTCGGCTGCTTGATTTATAACCTGCCAAATTATTTGATAAATGCACTGCACTTGCCAAATCTGCAGCTAAATGCTAGCGGACGGATGTAGGTCGTCCGGAGCGTACTCTGTTTGTTACATTAACAGTAATTTGATCGATCGTTCAACGGGTTGATCAAATTTGTAAATATTATAGGTATAATATATAATAATACTTGAACCTAAATCGCATTATAAACTAAGAAAGTTTTTACTTGTGATGAGTGTTTTTGGAATATACGTATCGTACTTGATAATCTTTGTGAAATATGAACCGAATTGACTTAGATGATTTCACCTCCATTCATAAGAAGTACGCGAAGTACTGAGGTACATACTAAACCTACGTACTTCTTCCATCCTAAACAATAATACGAGTATATTTATGAAGATCTTTCACGTACGGCTCAGCTGCTTCAATGTATTTTGGCTTACATTCAAATCGGACTGCTCTAGTTCAAGGCAAACCGACCACATGTTAGCGAAATAAAACCATGGCTAGTGTACAGTAGTTGTCTTGAAGAATTTACGACTCTATTGTGGTACTTAGCATTACCATACTGTTACAATGGTAAATAAGAATTAAGTTGATATATTGTAAATGATTGGTCTCGCCGTTGTATTGGTTCCACCATCCACATTGGTGTCATAGATCATCTGCTTGCATCAGTTAGTAGTACAATTGAAAGAGTTCCTTGTGTCCTCACTGCCGGTGGTATGATTTTTTGATTATATTTTGTAACCACAAAACTTTCTTCAATTCAATCAATCGAATAAATGATCAATGTAAATATAATATAATAATAAATATAATATAATAATATATATAATATTATTCGCCGGGCTCTTACCACCGCCAACTGCGCTGCCATCTTGGAACCAAGTGGCCTTATACGTGGCGATGGTAAAAGGCCCGACGGCATGACTTTGGTTCCGTGGAGGATGGGAAGGCCTCTGGTATGCGACGCTACCTGTGTCGATACCTTAGCACCTTCTCATCTTCCTGCTACCCAAAAAGTGGCCGGTGCGGCGGCTGAACTAGCAGAAGGCCTCAAAAGGCGCAAATATAGTAATCTCAGTAGTTGTTACATGTTTGTGCCTTTTGGGGTCGAAACGCTGGGACCGTGGGGACCGAGCGCCAAACTATTATTCAAAGACCTCTCAAAACGTCTGGTCGACGCTACTTGTGACCAAAATGCTGGCATATACTTTGGACAGAGGATAATGCGGCCAGCATTTTGGGAACACTGCCTAATGGTAGCGGAATATTGGATTAGTTTGTAGTAATTTTAAGTTTTTATTTTAATTTTATTTTTTTAAGTTAAATATGTTAATTTTAGTCAGAAATATCTGTTGTTACACTTTAGTTATCTTTTACAAATAAATTATAGTTTAGAATATAATATATATATACTAATATTATAAATGCGAAAGTAACTCTGTCTGTCTGTCTGTTACGCTTTCACGCCTAAACTACTGAACCGATTTGAATGAAATTTGGTATGGAAGAAGTTTGAGACCCGGGAAAAAACATAGGATAGTTTTTATCCAACTGCGCAAAAAGAGATTAATGTTTTTGCGTGATAACCGTCATACGCGCGGGCGGAGCCGCGCCCGGAAAGCTAGTGTAAATATATACCGAGTCGGAACAAGGTGGATACAGTAGCAATAAAGTAAATGTTTAAAATACCGTGAGAAAGTACTGAAATAAAATAAACCAACATCATAAAATAAATATTTTTGCGCAAGGTATAGGAAATAGGTTCGCCCGCATTGTCAGTATTTAAAGTTACGTCTGCCTACCATATGGTTGTTTTTAGCTCCATAACGATTAAATAATTATGGGTTTTTGGTGAAGCTTGATACAGACACAGATTTATTGTATTCCCATTGACCACGTTGACGTTACATTTGATCCCCGAAGGCCTGAGGAGTAGGCATAAATCACGAATGTTGAATTTCTTCTCCTTTATTATTATAAACAATTGTGTTTAAATTAAATTAGGTACTTCAAGCGGACAAAGCTCGTGATTGCTACTAGTTTTCTATGTTATAGTTTTAATTTGATTTATGAATGTGTTAGACGTCAATGAACTTGGGTCATATTCTCACATCCAATTAGACGAGCAAGTACGTGAATCTCGTCTTCCAAACATCACAGTTTAAATTATAGTTAGTACTTATAGTAGCAGCGTTGGTTTGCTGCGCTCGGACTCAGGCCATTTGGCGTAGCGCGCGCGCCGCGATACACCTTGTTGCCGCCACATGTAGCGTGGCGTAGCGCGGCGTGGCGCAACGTCGCGTAGCGCGGTGCGGTGTGGCGTAGCCTTGCGTGCTGTAGCGTACCTCTACGGAACAGGGGATTGCGAGTAATTGAGTACAATAAATTGCAATAATTTATGTGGATATATTCGCTGATTGAGTAACTTTATTATTCTGACAAAAAATCTTTTTGGCGTTTGTTTTTAATAAATATAAATCTTTAAGTATCGTGATCCAAAGCGAAACTTGTACCGGCAATAGGATCGTTTTGGCGTAAAATGGCCAGTATTTTAGTATCAATTTTAAAAGTTTAAATGAAATATTGAATGATTTACTTATTGTATATGTTATCAAATGCATTAGCAATATCATTCATGAAATATACGTTGTGTACAGTTGATTACCTATATAAATATATTGAACGAGGTTAAAAGACAAATAAGATCTTCATTAAACCTATACCCTACTGCGAGAAAGGTTATAGCGCGAAATAAATCAGAAATTTAAAGTCAATCATTTATTCTGATAGCTTCGTGGAGGCGGAATTGTCCAAGCATTTTTGTCGTTTAAGTAATCACAAACTGTGTAGTAGGATTTCTTAAAATGTTCTTCACGTGCAACTTGATTTTTCCTTCTGTGAGCGTTGTAATATGCTGACCTTAAACCACTATCAGTGTTGCTCGTAGCAGGTTATATCATTAGACTGAGCTGACTATCAAGAACAGACGCCGGAACAAACTTGGAGAAAGTTTTTCTTGAGGGTGGTAGCTACTCACTTACCAGCCTGCTAAAGTACTAGCCGCGTAATAGGTACGGTTTTAAGTTTTAATACCGCATGGCTCCTGACAAGTTACGGAAACACGTCACTGGGTCATCATCGCTTTTGAAAAATGACAAATACTATGGCTGGCATGCCAAACAGCTTTTCCAGAATAGATATGAGTAAAGAGACTATTCCATTATAGAATGTGGTAAGGAAAAAGAGCGCCTTAAGAATGTTACACTCACATCGATCTAAGTATTGCTAAGCTCCATCTTAATACTCTGATAACCCCACAGGGCGTCAGGTAGGCGGCGCGCCTAACATTTTATAATTATTTTTGGGCTTTTCCAATGTGCTTTTATAGCAAAAATCTCGTGTTGTTAAGAGAAAAACAATTTAGGAAAATGTTGTATTATTTCCTTAGTCTCCTTAATGCGTACTTATTTATTTTAATTATTGAGTATGGATATAATATAGAAACTAAGGTAATATTCCATTCCCTATTTGTCTTTTATCTGTAGGTAAACAGACATAACATTTACAAAAAATAAAACTACGCGTCTATAAAAATTTAATATCTGTCTGATAAACTATCTGTTGACAAGTCTTTCTGGGAATCAAACTTAATTCAACATTGCAGTGGGATACACATATTCCGGATAGATCATGTACTCGTGTACATGATCTATCCGGAAGACTTAGTTCTGCTGCATATGTAGTTCGTAAGATAAGGGAAGTTAACAGATCTTTTTTAAGGAATTGATTTTTGACTTTACCAACATTAATAATTTAAATAAATTTAAATTCAACAGTAACAATCACACTTACAACAACAGGAATAAAGACAAAATAGCGTAGACAGCTAGATGACCAAAAACAAATAAAAGATCCTTCTTAGATAATTGTATCCGGTTTTATACTAGTTTCCAAGTGAGTACCTACCACCCTTAAGAAAAACTTCCTCCAAGTTTATTCCGGCGTCTGTTCTTGATAGTCTAGGTATACATATAACCTGCTATGGGCAACACTAATAGTTGTTTAAGGCCAGCATATTGGCAATACGTATAAAGGAAGTATTATTATTCAATTTACAAGTCGAGTCGTAACGACATTAAACTGTGTAGGTACCTACGTATAGGAAATGTTTGAGACATTCTTCCGTGTCCAAGATTAATGCAATTCGTTCCGACAGAGTTGAATCAAAAATAAGATCCGTTCCAAGACGCCACACGTTTCTGTAATGAAAACAGCATTTTAGTTCCGCTCTTTTTCCAACGCTTAATTTTTTTTATCGAGAGTAAAACAAACTGCCCGTGGCCGGGTGTCTGAGTTATTTCTAATGGGCTTCGCAATTAATCAGAGTAAGCGTTTTATTATTCCTTGGAGTTGGTTAGGAGACACGGTTCCGCCAAATACGTTGTGTAGAGTGACAGCGGCGCGGCGCGGGCGCACACAAAGAGATATAAACAAGATGGCGTCGTCGGCGGCGTCGTTTTGCAGCAAATGGCTGTGGCGTGGTACTATAGATAATTCATTGTTAAATGTTTATGTGTCTGCAAATTAGCGTAGTCTTGACAATATCTGCTATAAATCGGTGTAGATGTAGATAAAGCAGATTGCTGACTCAGTAATAGCTCTGAGAAAGTACTTGTCTACGTCCTACTTTGAAAAACCTCCTTACTCTGTAGTAATTTGATTAATTTGACGGTAGGTTGCTTTCTTGCTTGCATATTTGCGCAGCTACTGCAGGCTAAAGAGAAAGGGCACTTAAAGAACATCATTTCATCATTCGCGTCGATGTGTGTAGGATGTAGCTGCACATTGTCCTCACAATAGGGATTCTTACAATCTTACTGCTGTGATTACCTGAAATGTTGGGTATACCATTCACGAGAGAATTTTCACAAGGAAGGAAGGAGAGTAGGAGGGTTGGCGTCAGGTAATGGCCAGCCACAAAAAGAAACCCAAAACTTTTTACAATTATCTATGTTCTTGTGTTCTCTGTGTAGTAAGAGAAAATTATTTTTTTAGTACGTTGTCTATTGCGTTGATATGCTGTACCTACTGCTTACTGTATCAACCGGGTTGTCCACTGCTGAACACAGCCTCCTCCATTAATTGGGGCCTTGCCACAACCCCCACGCTTAGCAGGCATCTTGAGAATCGGTTCAATAACCTATATACACCGCAAATAAGTTTATATTTAGATACTTACCTATTATATGCCTGATTTTGATGTCATAAACAAGTTATTAACCACCGTATTAAAAAAACATACTTAGGTACAAAAATCATACTGTTATCTCGACATAATCCTTAAAAGAAGACTCGAAATTCTTAGACTGGTCTCAGACAACTTTAAACTTACTATAGATTAATATATACCTTACAGCAGGTGATTAACCTTACAAGACTTATAGAACATCCCGTAGGCGTGTACTATTTAAATCTAAAAATGAGAGAGTACCTACTTTACTAAACGTAGAGGGCAGTAAACTACATTATGCTGTTGAATGAACTTTGGTGAACCCTGTCCCGGCTACATCATCAGGCCGGCTTGGTGCGGCGGCGGCGGCGGCGGCATCAATCTCGGGAAGCAGCCGTGACGCCGGCGTGACGCCGCGCGCATGACGCCGTGACGCCGTCACTGAATACGGAGGACGAAATGCGTGCAAATACAAACATAGAGTACGCGAGGGAAGACTGCGTACACTCAATAGATAAATTTCTAAGTAAGTACTAATTATGCACAGGAAGAATTGTCGCGTCATATTTATTACAATACGTACATACATATACGAATCAGCGATGGGGAAGTGCAATCAATGGCAACGACTAAATGTTGCCGAGTAGAAAGTCCATGGTACAATTTCAAGTTAAAAAATCTGTCTCTAAGTTCCTATTCTAAGTTAAGTCTCTGTGCCACCTTGACCACGTCATCACTTACCATCAGGTGAGCTGGTTGTTAAAGACTAAAATCAAAAAAAAATTTTGACATTACCAGTGAATCTGCTTCCCGATATATCTAATAAGAACAGCTGTTCCCTACTGAATGAATACGTACATTCTAGGCAAGCGTGTTTCACTGACAAAATACTCTGTTGTACTATAAAAGACCGGTCAACCTGAAATTGAAAAAAATTTTAAGATTTGATCGCAGTCTTAAATTAACAATATAAAAATAATGTTGTGACCATCCATCCCTGGGACTATTTGTAATATGTAATTGCACCTGTGTCGTTTATTATCTTAATAAATATGTATGGCTATGGCTCACCTTCACCGCGGTAGTGAGCTATTATTGACAAAAGCTCACATTGTTTTTTTTATTCAAAATAGTTTCGCGTTTGACCACACCTTGCCTGATGTGATCTAATTGAAATAGATAGACGTATCCCGGCTTCAGGCATGGATGGCTGCAGGTTCGAATCCTGCTCGTTGTTATTGTTAGTATTTTCGTTTTAATTTTGTAAGCCTAATCGATCCACATCAACAATCATAACGTCCACCATTCAACAGAGGTCTCCCCAACAGGGGGCGGGGTTGCCATCATCCCCACGCTTGGCAAGCGTCACGGGCATCGCAGTGTAAAATGGCAGTTTTTCAGAAAGTGTTTCTGCCCACCTCCCGATATTTTTCATTCTGTTACCTCTCTACGTCTTACTTGATTATAAATATAAAAAAATATTTTTAATTATTAACCTGTATATTGACATGCATGCAATAAATAATACTTAATTGACATTTGTATAAAAATAATTAATTCTATGATTTCGTTATATTAAAATATTTTGAGATTTATGTTAACAATTTTTATGATTGTTTATAACATTGAAACATTTGCACGCCTGTAAAGGTAGAATAAGATAAATTTATTATTCTGTGTGTAATATTAAGATCTGCAGATGTAACCATATTTCAGCAAATAAATGATATTCTACGATATCCACGGGTAGGTATGGGAGGTGCAATATAATACTAGCCCGGAAGCCCCAACCCCCGCGGGTTAATTTGATTGCTAATAGAATTATTCCCGCGGGATACTGGCATAGGAAATTACAATATACACTGTTGGTCCCAAAATTTCAGATTTTAGCTAGTTTCATGTGGAAGATAAACCCTGTTACTAAAATGGTATAAACTGAAAACTTTGTCGGCCGCCCATTGCTTTATTTTTTTTAATAAAATAAATATAGGTATTTGTAAGTAGATACTTATTTCATTAGTTATAGACTCCCACATACTAGGGTAAGTAAAAAATATTTCTATGCAGTTATTTACTTTATTTTATGAGAGCCCCTCTGAAGAATAGTTTACATGACTGAATTTTTTATACGATTTACTTATTTGAAAATGTACTCTGCTTTTGGGTCAACATATACTAAATATCGATATTTCAGGCATTTTCAGACAGACCCGTGACAACAAGGGCTAAAATCCTCAAATAAAACAATGTACGTTCAGTTGGGTGCCATCGATTTCGCTTAATTATTTAAACAAAATGCTTATTTTTTTTTATATAGGAGTGCTACACTTGTACCAATCAGTTTCCTCTAACATTCAGACAGACGATAATATTAAAAAAAAAGCTACATCACCTAAGCACAACTTAATCGCGTTAGCAAGCATTATCTAAAGTTCACTATAAAAATAAGTCTGTAGGAACACTTTTGTAACCAACTGTCTCTCTCACGTCTTGAGCAATTTTTCATCCACACGTGAACGCTTGGCGGCGGCCGCGTCGCGCGTTGAACGGATTTACTAACTTTAGTACAGCCAAACTCGGCATTTCAGCTAATTGGTTTTTTCATAAACTTCTTAGGTTTGAGGATGTGTGCTTCACTGAAAGTTTGAAGATAGTAACTATTGTTTTAACTACGTTTTGAGATGGCGCGCCGTTTGAACAGTTTTTATTACCAAAAGGAATGGATAAAAATGCTGGTGTGAAGTTACAAGTTATTTAACGAAATGTCACGTTGTTATACGAGCTCTTCTTATTTTGGATATCATATAATATGTTATATGATATCCGAGTTTATACATTCATTAAATTTAAGAGTTGTATTTACATCTCTGCATTTAAAGATAGGTACTTATAATTTTTTTTTCTTAGGAAATTCTATCTCTTGTGGTAAGCAAAGTTAGGCAGATTAAGATAAGCAATATTTGCCTATGTAGAATTCAAGCTAGTTCCCAATCCAGGGATTTTTTACACGAGACTGGTATAGTAATCCAGAAAAAGATAAGCAAAATGCCTTCCACGACTCACCATGCAATTCGATTCCAAAATTCTAAGTCAGCTTGAAATAAACTTCGTTTGTAGGTAACGGACTTTGCCAAAATTAATGACCCATCCATCAAAACTGAAACTGCTGTTGTGCTGTGTTTAGCGTAGACATCCCTGATCTGATAATGTCTACCATGGCAGGAGAAGAAGATGAATACCGCGGGCGACAAGCCGCTGACGGCCAGCGACTGTGCGTGGGAGTGCCTCGGACATGCGTGAAATTAAACTAGTTGGCGTTTTCTTTTGACTTTTGAGCGACATCGCACACGTTTCCTGAGACGTCGTTAGTTAGCTACGACTCTCAGAGTCTTCCTGAAAAAAAAAGTTATAACCCCTTTGAACACCTAATAATTAATACTTAAATATAATAAGTAGGTACATACCTACTCATTATGGTAGGTAGTACTAGGTAGTAGGTAATATAGTAGGTATAGCAGGTGAAAATTATTACGTGAACCGCACAAGTCAAATTTAAAAGACTGTGTCATATCTTCTTTTTGGTCCTAAAATATTATGTGGCTAATGATGTGAATGCAGCATGTAGGTATAGGTAGGTATATGCTTGAAGCAACAACAGCTGCCGGAACATAAACAATGGGTACACAACTTGACTTCTAAAAGTCTGAAAGCGATCAAAATTTTGGCGTCAGGCCGGCACGGCTATAAAACGCCTTTAGCCAAAGCCATATATTAACAATTAGGTCCACATTTTATTTTGGTAAGAAGCTGCTGTTGTCGAAAATATATTTTATTTGTCTATTATTATATGTTATCATAGATAAGGGGTCAAAGTATGAAATTGCCGATTTGTACTACAATTTTTTTTTTTATTTTACTTATATAATTAAGTATTTCATCTAAATAATTACCATAATTATCTATACTTACATTGCTGCCAACTCATAGGAAGGTCATTTACACCTTTGCGATAGAACCCTGGTGATCTAGATCCGTTTAACTGTGTGAAAGCATTTAGTACTGCCTCCTGGAAAGAAAACTTTTATCATGTAGAAAATTGACAAAATCACGAATAAAAATGGTAGTCAATTGGAACAAGGTCTGGCGAATACAGAGGGTGACGAATGGTTTCTAATTGCAGTTCCTGTAGAGTTAAAACGGTTTCTCGCGTGTACCTAATAATGGTGAAGATAGATTCATGAGTCGGGGCTGTTTCACTGCTAGTTTTGTATTATTGTACTCTGAACAATGGATCGGACTTCGGCACAGTAGACATCTGTCGTTATTGCTTGACCAGATCGGAGAAAGCTATGGTGAATAACACCATGCTGAGACCACCAAACGGTTCTTTACCATTACCTTTTTATTGGTAAGCTTTGCCTTATGACACTGTTGCGGCGTTTGACCTGGGGTCAGCCATTGCATTTTTCGCTTACGGTTATCGTAAAGAATACACTTTTCATCACATGTCACAATTCGATCCAATATTCCTTCATTTCTGTATTGATTCAATAAGGTAACACGCGTTTCATTTTGCAGATCAGTCAAATCATGAGGTACCTACCCATTTTTTTATTTTATTTATTTGACGCAAATGAGTCGACATTGTTGGTAAGGTAACGTTAAATCATGCTGTAAATTTCTGGGTAGTTTGGCTCGGATCGGCTTCTCTCATCTCTTTCTATTGATTCTTATTCACTTGTGTGGGCGGGGCGGTCTTCCACGTGTTTCTTTGTTCAGTTTCCACCACGAAAGCGTTTAAACCAAAATCGCACGGGCGTTCATTAGCAGTCCCCTCTCCAAACGCAACTTTAATACTTCGATCATAAATATGTCATATTTATGATGACATATTACAATGCTCACAGAAGGAAAATTCAAATTGCACATGAAAAACATTTTGATTAAGAAATCCTACTACACAGTTTGTGATTACTTAAACAACAAAAATGCTTGTAAAATTCCGCCTCTGCCAAGCCATCACATGTCTCCTACGTAATTTAAACAAATATTGTAATAATTGTATTATATTGTACTCGTATATAACACATTGTAAAAAGACGCTTAAAAGAATGGCCCCGAGTTTCTTGCCCGGTCTTCTCGCAGTGGCTCTATAATTTTTTTTTGCTGAGCGTGGCAGTACAATGTAGAATATTTCAATATTAAAATTTGTAGGTAATTGACCTTCGTAAGAGTCTAAATTGAATAAATGATTTTGAATTTGAATTTGAATCGAATCTTTGGCCTTTGATATTGCGAGCTGTTTCTGCCGCGTTAGTACTCGTACTTATTCAAAATCACTCGAATTTTCGAAGTAGGTAACCGATCTTTCTTTTCTAAGCTGAATAAAAAAATAATTGAAAGTCGATAATCGAATGTTGCACATTTTTTAAAAGAGCATCATAAAAGAACCCATGTGAAAAAAAATTCACTAAAAATATCAAACCATGAAGGTTCTACGTCAATATGAAGTATCTTATACTAAGATTTTTTACTCTCTGATCTTATTACAATAAAACGGCGATTTCATACTTTAACTCCTCTACTTTTTGTAACAACAGTCTTACTAAATTGGACCAACATGAGCTCATCTAGGCTTACGAACAGATGGATGCATGTTTCTTTATAATTAAGTATAGTTTTAGTATTAGTCTTTGCCTTCAAGTTAACCTACAGGAATTGTTATTATTTTGCAACATCAAGTCCAGCATACGAGTATTGATAGAGGTCGTAGAATGGAAACATTTTTTGTCAATTTAATTGATTACAATGAACCAATGTAAAGAAACATGTATTTATTTGCCTCGCTGTTAAACTTTATTCACAATTTTTACATCCTAATTACTGGGCTAGGCTAGTAGAGCCACCTGTTGTCAAGTAGAGCTCCCTTATTCCTTTCCTTGCATCGGATTATTTAAGCGCCACCTAGTGTCGAGTAGTGCAATGTCTGTAACATGATGTTTTTGAAAATATTTCACTGTCAGTCAGAAAGAGTTCTGACCATAGATAGCATAATTAATTCCAAAGACCTTATAGATAAAATAGATAATCGTTTATTATTTGCATTATACATGAGTATTATACACACACAAGGTAGGTATGCACATAGATGGATATTCAATAATTCAATACATCATGTTTTGCTTTTGCCTATTTAGGCGTACAAATTGAGAGAGAAAGCCATTTCAAATATTATACAAAAACAGAAAACAAAAACATCTCTCAATATTAATACAATCCAATAGTACACTCTTTACACAAAATTATTTGTAAAAATTCGTTTACACTGTAATAGCACTTGGTCATTAAAATGTTCTTTAGCTTAATTTTGAATAGGTTAGTATTTAGCTCCCGTATTGATCTCGGTAACTTATTGTAAATTCTTGTTCCCATACAGAAAATGCTATTACTCATGAAAGTCTTTACCTGGAGAGTTCGAAGTCCTGTCACGTCTGTTACGTTCAATTGTGTCAAATAACAAAGGAAAATGGTGTCTGTTAGATACAAAAAATATGGCAACTTCATATACATAGAGCGACGGAAGTGCAAGGATTCTGTGTTCTATAAATTTCGGCTTACAACTATCAATTGTCTGCAGTCCAAACATTGACCGTTTTTGCAACGTTTTTGTACCTTAAAGATGTTATATCTGTGTGTAGAATTACCCCAAAAAATTAAGCCATACCTTGGTGCAACTAGGCCATGGTATGATGTCAGTAGTGCGTCTGTCTTTACAAAAGGTACAAGTCTGTGGAGACCGTAAGCTGAACTACCGAACCTTTTTTTCAAATCTTCAACATGTGCTTTCCAATCTAATTTTTTATCTATGATAATACCAAAAAATTTGGAGCTTCACCTACTTGTTCATTTAGAAATTTTACCTCTATGTCAGATATATAATTAAGTCTCTGGGAAATTGCATTAAGTTTGTTTTGCTGATATAAATTTTTAAATTATCGTTATTTAACTAGTTATTTAACCATTTAATTATTGAACTCAAAGTATTGTTAATGTCAGTTTCATAATCGTCTCTATTTTGGCAAGCAATTGTCACGGTACTATCATCGGCGAATAGTGTCATTGGATGTTTGGTCACTTTGGGCAAGTCATTAATATAAATAATAATAAAAAGGAGTAGATAGATAAGGTCTTTGGTTAATTCATTTATAGAATTATTTTTCATAGTTAAATACCCCTTTCCTATTCGTTTAACTCTGGTCCATTTGCACGATTGGGTTGACATAATTAAATCTGAGTTAACTGGTATGACAGGGTAAAATATCACTAGAGGAGTAAATTATTAATTCGCTAAGTCTGCTAGTGAATGTTTATGTTTTTGATCAGTAGGTACGCAGTATTTGTTATGTTCGATATTTTTTTGGGTACCTATGTTTAATGAAAATATTGAAATGATCGTTAAGTGGATAACTTTTAATTTTTTGTGAGAGTTGAGCCACCGATTTTTAACAAGCCAATGCTTAGTCCGAAATGCACTGAGAGATTTCTGGCCATAAGTAATGATGTGGTAAGTGATGATGTGGTCGAAGATAATGTGGATACTAACCTGTTCTGAAAAAGAAAAGGTATGCATCTAAGTGCAGTAGGTATCCCGTATGGTTTAACGCAGGAATAATTAAAGATATTAAGTGTAAAGCTCGACTGCATAAGGCCTGGTTGGCAACAAATAGTGATATTTCGTACAATTTGTTTTCTAACCTCCGTGCCAGTTTAAGGCACGCATCTCTCGAGCGTACAAATTGTATTTGGCTCGCATTGAAGAAAACCTGCAGCTGCGTCCACAACATTTTTGGAAACATATGCATAGACTTAGATGCGAGGGGGCATTTGAACCCTGTGTCTCGTACAAAAGTATATCCTGTACGGATGTCGAAGCTGCCGAAGCATTTGCAAACTTTTATGTCCCCTCTAGTTCGACCCCTTCTCCATCTCAACGCACTCCGTGACGCCAACACTGATTTTGACATTTATTTTGACAAGTGGCCTACCATCGTTTCTGTAGTACTAAGTTATTGTGAAAGCATGAGAGACCAATGGGTCAATACGGGTAATCCCGAAATTGGTGAACTTGAATGATTATTTTACCTATATGTAATTTAACCTTATCCAATTGACATTAATATCATGTTTTTTCTAATTTGATTATATTTAAGAGACATTATTATAATTTGACATTTATTTTTATTTAATCATATGATCTTTTTATGTATCCTATTATTGTATTAATTTGTTTGCTAAATGTACTGTATTGATTTTGACTTGATATTATTTGTATGTTAATTTTAATCTGTGTGGTAGATGTAATTGATTTTAAAGTCGTTTCTATTAACAATAAACAAATTTAATTTAAATTAACCTAGAGTTACTGGCTCTTAACGACAGTTGCCAGAACATACCTACCTTTAAGTGGCGACCGATTTTCATTTTGAAGGTGGTAGCTAGCAAGGCGGGCATTTGCAAAATGCCCTAACACTATGCGGTAACGAATGCCACCCTAGGACAACAACTGGGACCGATAGCTTAACGTGCCCTCCGAAGCACAGAAGATTATTTTCTGATTTTCCTTAGACTCTACAGGCTACTCACGTTAGTCTACTCTCTGTGATCCATGGATTTATTATCTACTAGCTTTCCGCCCGTGCGTATGTCGGTTATCGCGCAAAAACATTAACCTGTCTTTGCGCAGTTGGATAAAAACTATCCTGTTTTTTCCCGGGTCTCAAACTATTTCCATACCAAATTTCATTCAAATCGGTCCAGTAGTTTGGCGTGAAAGCGTAACAGACAGACAGACAAACAGAGTTACTTTCGCATTTATAATATTAGTACTGACTGATTGCTGGACTGTCTGTTAATCCACAGAGTAGTTTTGATATCATATTAGCATGGATGAACATAGATATCATAGATCATCATCTATGTTATCTATGGGGTGGGAAAAAAAATATATTAGTAAATTGATTTTGTGATTTTTGTGTAGTTTTCATAAAAATGGGGACAGAAGTTGCAATATCATTTAGTTCTTTACGTGCGCAACTTGAAAATGAAAAGAGCAGTTTGTTTAAAATCGATGAAAATATAAAAAAAATAGTTCAAACGAGTGGGAGATTCTCCAACGATAGGTTATCAATTTCTACCTTGAAGCTTTTAATTTTTATTCGCATGTTTGTGTGATTGACGTAATTGATATTCAATTTATTTGTAGATTTAACTCTTCTGGAGATTATACACGAGGTAATAATCGTGTTGGACCTCGCAACTCTTTCGGGGACTCAGGAAATAGTTTCAATAAAAACGATGAACATTTCGGTAAACGAAAACAAGAAACGAAGACTGTTTTCAGTAGGTGAGTGAGGCTGATGGTAGTCGGTCAATTATGATTACTTGATAATTTTCATATCTTTCCACAATAGGTAAATTAACTAGTACAGAAAGTAAACCGAAACTTAGGGCCTGCATTCTTAAAGGTATAGCTCGATTTATAATAACTGAGCCACAATCATAGAGTGATACAATTTACTGTTGATTAGAGGTGTGTACCGGTTCTCAAAAAACCGGATAATCACCGGTTGGGATGGGTACCGGAGACTAATCGGTGTTTCTATTAACTACCGGTTAATCAATTATTTGATGGATAACCATTTCTGAACGCGCGATTCAGTCGCGATTAGGGTAGTGATGTATCTTTGTTCGATACTACTCATATGAATATCATAAAATGATAATATTAATTTCATCTCATCTCATTCGTACTATAAATTCGTTTAGCTTCTATTAACCTACACGGGAAACCATTATTACTACTACCCCATTGAGCTCTCCTTCGTTTATGCTACCCAAGAAAAACACTTGTTCTCGGTAGGTAGGTAGGTATTATAATAACAATCAAAACCTTATTTTTACCTTGGATTGCATTCAAAAATATTTTATATAATCTCATTCGGTAATATTTTAATTATGAAATGAAATACAGACTTTTATTTTATTTACATTCTTCTTTCAGAAAATTAAAAAATTAAATTAAAGCTTTATTCTCCTAACAAAACAATGCTTTAAAACATATTTTTAATGATTAAAGTACAATGTGTCCCGACCAAGGAAGTTTCAATTCAATTTAAATACACATTATCTGTGGTGAGCGCGCTGCGCGCCCAAAGACCTAGTTCCGGGCCAATAGACCAAAAACATACTTTTTCTTTTGCTAGAAAAACAAGAAAAGCTTACAGCCATGAGATTAAATAAAGTAGTGTAAGCAACTGCATATAATTAGGTATTAAAACACGCGTGTAATCTTATTTTGAAACACGCCTGCGGCTCGTTTCAAAAAACTACATTCATGTTTTAATACCTAATCTATTATAATATGACAGTTGCATAAACTACTATTATTGGTCACATTAAATTCCATTGGATGTCAAGTGCTTTATGTGCATCAGTAATAAAATATACTGACTATCCGGAGAATAACCGGAGAAACACCGGTTATTCAATAAAATCACCGCAAAATCTCCGGAGGCTGAAATTGCCTCCGGTACACACCTCTACTGTTGATGGGTGTGCCCTAATTTTAGGGTTCTATTCCTTTTTACTATTAAGCACCTAATGTAATGAATGAAGTAATAGCTAATGATTTCTGCACTTAGTTGATTTGGCAGATTTAAGATCCATTTGGAGTTTTGTAATTTGTTAATATTTTCTGCACTTACGGAAATGTTTATAAATATTGTTAAAGCTGTGACATCTATGTATTTGGGGCCTAGTTAGGTTTCCTCTCTGTGAAAACTTTAATAATAATAGGCATGCATTTGACTGCAATTTCGTATAATGTTATGTGACTATTTCTATAATGTCACATGCTCACTAAAATGATGCCTATTCACTCTTGCCTTACATACACCCAGATTATTTTATGTATTAGGAAACATAGACTCAGGCAAAGAACACTGCTCTAAAGTCTGATAAATGATGTAGCAAAAACTGCTTTGTAACAGTCCTTCAATTCCTCTATGCCTGTGAAATCACAACCATGTTACAACTACACAGTGTTACATCAGTCTCATGTGGTGCTTGGTCTCCCAGATTCTTTATAATTAAAGGCAATATACTTTCCTAAACAATGCGCAAGGTGCTAGAGATTTATTACAAATTCCAATCTTGTGACAAAACACTTGTTTCCAAAATAAAGTATACTAATTAATATATCCAGATTATCAGCCCGTGTCCAAGACAGTGATGGAGAGGATGATGGGCCTGGGCCCAAACGTACCCGAGTGCCTTCTGCAGTGTGTCGAGAGCTCCCCACCAGGGCTGCAGTGCTGCGAGCTCAGGGTGACGATGAGCAAGCAAGGAAACGGAATAGAAGAATCTTTGGCTCCCTGTTGGGAACACTACAAAAGTTCAAGCAAGAAGAAATTGTATTACAGACTAAGGTGAATATTGCAGTTAACTCTCAAGCTATTATCTTATTTCTTGCATGTTCATAATTGATGATGTTATGAAAAAGCACTGGCTCTCAAAGACCTCTGTTGGTACATAATGTTAAGTGCTTGACTATAAATTTTCTACTTAATGTAGGTGGTAAATAAATATGTGTTACAAAATAATCTGCTACAATGCTAACTACTTCCTAAGCTAAAGAAATGACGTCACTAGCAGCAGCTAGTATACTAATAGTAATTAAGCAGCGTAGTATAATGCTTGTAACTTGAACAAGGAAATTTAAATAGAATGTCTACAACATTTTCATTTAAAATGGTTATAGGAAGAAAAGAAAGCACAAGTGGAGCGCAAAATTGAAGAGCAAGCACGTCTAGAGAAAGAAAGAGAGCAGAAAGAGAGAAAAACACTATTTGCAGAGAGAGAACATAAAAAAGCTGCCATCAAAGCTTTAGAAGCCAAAATGGCTCGTGTCCAGGAGTTTGAGAAGTGGGAAGAATCACAAAAGAATTTAGGAAACTTCATTCTGAGCAGAGCTAAGCCCCATGTTTACTGGATACCTAAAAAGATGAATGATAAGGCTGAAGAAAAATTGATTTCAAGTAGAAAGTATCATGAAAGTGAGTATGAATGTAGCATTTAATATTTTCATATTTTGATTATCTGGCTATTTCATATTTTTACCTGATGTTATAATTATTTTTTACTGGCTCTCTAGGACAGCTTGCATATACCATTGGGTGCTTAGCAACATATTCTACTAGAGGTTGGTTGCTAGCCTGGTAGCCAAAAGCTACTTGCCCTACCAACATATAGTGAAGCTCAAGGCCACTATGTGATTGCCAGTGATGAGCCAAAACCCCCTGTGCAGCAGTCCATAGTCTTTGCCACTAGGCCATCACTGCATCTTGTAAACATTTTACGCATGGCAAATTTGTGTGCTGTACCAAATAATGTTGTTAATTAAGCTATATTTATTACTATCATTCCCTGTGTCCTTTTGTTTAGATTTTTTCATTGTGAATATTGTAATCTTGCAGCCAAGTATGGTCCTCTTTATCGCAGTAAGTCAAATATTTTGGGATGTTTGGGAATACCATTATTTCTTTATTACGTAATTTATTTTTTGGTGATTTTATTAACCATCAAAATATGAGAAGTGTTTTAACCTGCCTTCCAGTTTAAGAATTATTTTGTTTAGTTGCTTGGAATAGTGAACATAACATAGTATTTATTTAATATTTAGAAAATCAACTGCTCTACAACTTTCTATAACAATGAGTGGATACAACTGAAAGCCAAATACATGTTTTCACTGACAGAGACTTAATTGTTGTAGTTTATGTGAACACTGTATAAGTCACCATGTTAACACAAAACCTGCACAATAATATTTTGAAAAAAATAACTAAGAGAATTACAAAAATTAAGGTAATAATAGGTAGGCCTGCGTTTTTAAAATGAATTTAATATTATTGTGAATTTTTTTATAGAGTTCAGTGTAATTTTCACAGTAGTAGATTTTCACTATGTTTACGAGTGAAGGTGATAACAGAGCACTTAGATTGAAACAACAATAGTCTTCAAAATGAATAAAATCAGCTTGAAGGGGATTCATAGCATGTTTTGAATTGATTTAAAATTTTGAACTTGAATCTAGTATCAAAGAAATTAATATCTGCCAAACAATAGATTAGAATAAGAATAGATTAAAACACAAATCACGTAAATATGATATAAAGCATTGAAGCAAGCAGTTATCCCTAAGGAACTCCACTAGGTACAGGAACCCATATAGACATTTGATTATTGTTAACAACAGCCTGAGATCTAATTTCAATATGGAGGATCGCGGCCAGCATTTATTGAAACGAGAAGATACATATAAAATTTTGAATTATTTTCTTAATTTTACACTTGGGCTGCAAGTCCGTGGAACCTGTTATTTGGGTTTCTTCCTCCGCAACGCTATGGACCCGGCGGCACCCGCACGGTGAATCAATGGAATGCTAAGTAATTCATCTCTCTGACTGAGAAATCAAATAAAAAAACCAAAAAACAATTTGGACTTTGTTAATAACAGATTTCAATCCCATTCTATGCCTAGCTCATTAAATTGTAGTTAAACAACCGCTTCTTGTGGCGAGTCTACTTGTAGGTAATTCGTTTTCATACTTCCAGCCTACTTTTCGAAACCCTGCAATGCTGAATAAGTTTTTGCCTGCTTTTAAAACACATCTTATATAGTTATAGATATCCATAATTATTTAAATTCATCCAGATATAGTAAAAATGTATGCATCTAAAGCCCGACAATATTTCATAAAAGCTTTTTATTCTCATCTGTTGCCTATCTTATTGTAACCAAATTTTTTGAATTGAATTCCTCTAAAACCGTTCCCGAAATATAAAAAAATCTGTTATTATTACCCCAGTGCAGAAGAAAAGTTCAAAAGCTGAAGTCACTAACTTTAGATCCATATCGGAAACTTGAGTCATTGCCAAAATTAATGAAAGGATAATATATATAATCAAATTTATTAAATCTTTATACATTTTGTCCTTTTCAACATGGGTTCTTGAAGGGTTAATCTACTGTTTCCAATCTCATTATTCTTATTGATTATATTACTGTAGCTATGGAGAATAGGAAACAAATAGATTGATTACAGTAAAGCCTTTGATAAAAATGTTCTTTCAACCTTATTACATAAGCTTACTCAGTCAGGAATATGTGGTGACTTGTTACGATGGTTATAGTCTTCCCGTTTGTTTGAGCGCGAACGGTGTCATAGTTTTTAAAATATTAGCAAAATATTGTATTTTTCACATACTAAATTACTACGAAGCGCTCTTAGTGCATCCGTGCTTCGGAGGGCACGTTAGGCCGTCGTCGGTCCCGGCTGTTGTCTTAGGATGGCAGTCGTTATAGCATGGTGGTAGGACATTTTGCGAATGTCCGCCTGGCTAGCTAGTGATCCGGCAGCTGTCCTTGAGAGCCAGTAATTCTAGGTTAGTCTGAACAACATCTTCGACCACATCATCACTTACCATCATGATAGATAGTGGTCAAAGGCTAACCTATTAACCATAAAGAAAAATCCTTAGCTTTATCACTCCTCATACATTCGGATAATAACAAAGTTAAATTCACATCATACTATATCATGTAATATATAAAAAGTTGCATCTCTGATAGTGCACCACTACTTAAACAATAAAATTATACTCGCTTAGTACTAAAATTTTACAGCCGACGGCAAAAAACTGACTTTTCTTCAAAATTACAAGATTTATAAAATCTTCTTTCTACAGTAGTAGCAAATGCCCGCCAGGCTAGCTATCACATTCAAGTAGAAAATCTCTCGCCAAGCACCTAACGGTGTGTTCCGGCAGCTGTCCTTGAGAGCAAGTAGTTCTAGGTTAGCCTGAACAACATCTTCGACCACATCATCACTTACCATCAGGTGCTCAAAGGATAACCTATTTCGCAAAAAAAATATATAATATTATGAGTTCTTCTTTTAAGTTATGCATAAGTAAGTACCCTAGATCTTTTAGGAATAGGGTAATTGACTTTTCAACTAATGAGATCAATAATTGAAACCAGATTCTCATCTTTATTGATAGGTATTCCCTATGTTCTCCAGTCTCATTCTCTGTTGCTTTTTTTTTTTTCTATGAAACTGTATTAGTTAGCAAAGAACTGCAGCAGTGCACCATGCCGAGTAAGATCGGCCACGAGAGGAAATTATAAATATAAATGAATCTGCCGAGGAGTTCTGTAGTGGGCACCAGGCATTACATTTACTTTTACAACATCTGTTTTGGCTTCATTGAATAATGAATCCAATGCCTTGTCAGGATATGGTATGAAGTAAACACTAACTAACCTATGGGCTTTTAATCTAATCACCTTGTCATTCCACCCTCCTTTTGTTTGGGATTTAACTCATCTCATTGTCAATAAGTGTGACTGATAACATTAAGCTATTTATCCTGTGCTTAGCTTAGCCAACTTTCTGGTGCTCTGTTTTGTCAACAAGCAACTGAACTGCATGAGATGCCGCAGCTAGATTGTAAAATGCAAAATACAAGTGCATAAGCTCGGTATAGTGCATAAATGCTAATTGTTCATTCTAATTTTTATGAATTAAGCCCATATGATATGATCGAATAGTTCATGGACTCAACATTTTCGTTTTAATGAGGTACACATATGTGCAACAGTCAGTCACAGATATTGGGCTGGATTCATTTTAAAGAGTGATGTATATATTCGTTCCTTTGCCGTGGTACCATTAGATAGTTCCTTTGATGGTACCACGGCAAATTTAATTTGCCGTGGTACCATTGACTCAATGGTACTACGAAAATGCTGATTTCTATTAACCGTGGTACCATTGAATCGTTAGACTAAAAAATCTGCTGGCTTTGCTTAATTCAACGGAAGCAAGATCAATAAAGAACAATTTATATGTTAATTTTTTTTATTATGATTTTGATGACAATTGGAAAAGTGACTATTAATTTATGATTCGGTTGAAAATAATCTTAAAAAATATAAACAAATAGGTTTTAGATGTGACAGCTGTCAAAGTGACAGTATATGTCAGATAGATAGGTGTGATTTGTGACAGGTGTCAAAGTGACAGTTGGTTCGTATTTTATGTACTCAATTGCTTTTCGTTTTCATAACATCTCATAGAGATCTTTACTTCAGATGACAGCTGTCAAATTAAAATAAGATTTATCTCGGAAACTATTGACCCTAGACCACTAGTTTCTTTGCAAAAGTGATAGATCTGATAGAGATCTATATTTCAGATGACAGCTGTCAAATTAAAATAGGGTTTATCTCGGTAACTTTTGACCATAGACCACTAGTTTCTTTGCAAAAGTGATAGATCTGATAGAGATCTATATTTCAGATGACAGCTGTCAAATTAAAATAGGGTTTATCTCGGAAACTATTGACCCTAGACCACTAGTTTCTTTGCAAAAGTGATAGATCTGATAGAGACCTATATTTCAGATGACAGCTGTCAAATTAAAATAGGGTTTATCTCGGAAACTATTGACCCTAGACCACTAGTTTCTTTGCAAAAGTGATAGATCTGATAGAGATCTACATTTCAGATGACAGCTGTCAAATTAAAATAAGATTTATCTCGGAAACTATTGACCCTAGACCACTAGTTTCTTTGCAAAAGTGATATATCTGATAGAGATCTACATTTCAGATGACAGCTGTCAAATTAAAATAGGGTTTATCTCGGAAACTATTGACCCTAGACCACTAGTTTCTTTGCAAAAGTGATAGATCTGATAGAGATCTACATTTTAGATAACAGCTGTCAAGCTTAAAACAGATTTATCTCGAAAGTTATGACTGCTAAATATGTCACTTAAGGAGATTAATGTGGACCACAATATCAAAACTATTTATTTTCGGTTGTTGATAGGTAAGCGAATGATTAAACTTTCAATGAATAAACCAATAATGTACGTAGTAATAATTTCCTCATTGGTTCCAGATTTACATTCAAAATTGTTCTGTGCATATATTATTTTTAATTTGTCAATTTTTTTTTTCAATAGTTAAGTATCTTTATTAAGTTGTAAGACATAAATAAGCGTGTACACATACTAGTGTAAGTGGAATCCTAGTAAAACAAAAATTGAAATACATGTTTTTCAAGCATTAAAGCCTATCAAAAACGTATTATATATATATATTATATTTTGACAGCTGTCATCTGAAATAAAGATCTCTATTTATTTATTTTTTATTTAATTTATTTATTTATTTTATTCAATTAGTACCGCTTTCACGAATTACACTAATGATAATGATAAATATTAGAGAATTATATAAAATTAATGTCAAAAATGATAATTATTAGAGAATTATATAAAACTAGCTTTCCGGGCGCGGCTCCGCCCGCGCGTATGTCGGTTATCGCGCGAAAACATTAACCTCTTTTTGCGCAGTCGGATAAAAACTATCCTATGTTTTTTCCCGGGTCTCAAACTATCTCCATACCAAATTTCATTCAAATCGGTCCAGTAGTTTTGGCGTGAAAGCGTAACAGACAGACAGACAGACAGACAGACAGACAGACAGAGTTACTTTCGCATTTACAATATTAGTACTGATTAATGTCAAAAAAATATAAATATGTCAAAAAAATTAAATTATCAAAATTGAGACACAGATATCACAAAAATAATAGTACTATTTACAAATGTCAATGATAAAGAAAAATAATGGTTTTTATACAATACCTAATTGCTATGTCAACAAGACCTACCTAAATATACTAGATTGTTTCTGTGATGCGACAGACTCACAGTAATGTAAACAATCTTTCATTACAATGTTCCACTCGCCCGCTAGCACATCACAATCGAGTTGACCTTCGAGTAGAGCATTAAGTGCAGCAAGGGATCGCGGTATCGGGGAGGCCGCATGACCCACCGTTCTACAGCGTGGTACAGCAAACAATTTATGTTTCCTATCCCGAAGATAGTTGTCGGGAGTATAGAGGCGGCATAACTGCTCGCTGAGCTCCGGTACATCAACCTTACCGCGCAAGATTTTACACATAGTTCTCAGTTGGTCATGCGCTCTCCTTACTTCCAACGAATTGTATCCCAGACAACCGTGTAAGAATTCGGTGGGATACATGTACGGGTAGTACCCATACCTACGCTTATAGAGGTATCTCAAAAAGGCCTTCTAAACTTTCTCCAGCATTAAGGTATAGCAGCTCTCATGCGGATGCCATACACAAGCGCTGGATTCTAGTTTGCTTCGTACCAGGGTACTGAATATGAGCTCAATCACACCAATATCATTAAAATCCCGGGAATTCCGTAGCACGAATCCAAGCCGTTGGTAAGCATCTTTAGCGACCGTAGCGATATGGCTATTAAATGTCAATTGACGATCAAATGTGACTCCTAGATCTTTTACTAATTCATTACTCGAAATGACGTCTTGACCCAATCTATGAGTTATATCATACCTTTGAAGAAACTAGTAGTCTAGGACCAATAGTTTGCAGGATAAATCCAATTTTAATTTGACAGCTGCCATTCGAAAGGAAGATCTCTCTGAGATCTATGACCTTTGCAAATAAACTATTGGTCTAGAGTCAATAGTTTCCGAGATAAACCCTATTTTAATTTGACAGCTGTCATCTGAAATGTAGATCTCTATCAGATCTATCACTTTTGCAAAGAAACTAGTGATCTAGGGTCAATAGTTTCCGAGATAAATCTTATTTTAATTTGACAGCTGTCATCTGAAATGTAGATCTCTATCAGATCTATCACTTTTGCAAAGAAACTAGTGGTCTAGGGTCAATAGTTTCCGAGATAAATCTTATTTTAATTTGACAGCTGTCATCTGAAATGTAGATCTCTATCAGATCTATCACTTTTGCAAAGAAACTAGTGGTCTATGGTCAAAAGTTACCGAGATAAATCTTATTTTAATTTGACAGCTGTCATCTGAAGTAAAGATCTCTATGAGATGTTATGAAAACGAAGAGCAATTGAGTACATAAAATACGAACCAACTGTCACTTTGACACCTGTCACAAATCACACCTATCTATCTGACATATACTGTCACTTTGACAGCTGTCACATCTAAAACCTATTTGTTTATATTTTTTAAGATTATTTTCAACCGAATCATAAATTAATAGTCACTTTTCCAATTGTCATCAAAATCATAATAAAAAAAATTAACTTTAAAAATTGTTCTTTATTGATCTTGCTTCCGTTGAATTAAGCAAAGCCAACGGATTTTTTAGTCTAACGATTCAATGGTACCACGGTTAATAGAAATCAGCATTTTCGTAGTACCATCAAAGGAACTATCTAATGGTACCACGGCAAAGGAACGTATATATTATGTTTTATGAAGGCTCTTGATTCTTTCATTTTGTAGTTCTTGGCTTGGATATAATTTATTTCAGTCCTAGTATTGTCGTTATATATTAGTGAGTATGTACATATATGAACGGCATGATATAATTATTTCATTACTTATATAAAGTAAGTCTACTGAGGGATCTGAATCAATCATTAATAAATTATTACATGTAAAACCCAGTATTAGTAAGACAAGTACACACAAAACGTGTCTTATGTCGGATATGCAGTTGAAGTGATATTAATTTCAATAGGTTATTGGATGTTCATTTTCGTTAACAATTTATAGAATTAGGCACACGGATGCCGTAACCCAGTGCCTTATCACCTTCGCCTGAACTCGGCCGTCCGTATTACTTGTGGCGATCCACACTACAACAATTAATAACCATCGCAACAACTATATTCTGACTCATTATTTGAATTGTTCAGGATTTACAACTGTATGTTACTACCATCAGAAAAATATAATCAGTACATACGTTATTATTAATATTAAATACTTTAGAATGCCCTTATATTAATATTTTGGAAAAACATTTAAATATATTAAAAATATCTAGTAACATGCCACATAGCCAGAAGAATTTTCGACGGATGGCGCTCCTATGCGAAGCATCATCACTCTTGGAGTGCACGATCGAGAAATTGTTTAAATTAATTTCTGAGCCGGAAAATGAAACGGAATTGTAACTAGGTGTAGTTGTTAAACATTTTTTCACATAAATTTCAATTGTGCTCATTGTCCAAACTCTCCTTTACAGAATGCATGTCCAAAAAGCGCACTGAGCTACAAGAAGAATTAATCCGGATAGAACAACGTTGTCTACGTCCCCGCGGCCCGTGGACCAAAGAAAATGACCCGGCATCACTCGCAAACAAAGACAAGACAGGACCAGAAATAAAGAAAGACGGAGAAGGGGATAATGAAGAGGATAGAGGGAGAAAGAGAGACAAATTTGCAGTGGATGTGGACAAGGATGATAGTGATGGTGATGATCACCATGACGAATTGGAGGTGAAGGTGGAGAAAGATAAGGAAGTCAAAGATGAGACTGGTGAGTTGATAGATAATCTGAAGTTTTTAAAATTACCAAAACATCAAATAGATTGAAACAATTTTCTTTATTGAAAGGGAGGAAGAAGGTTTATAAAGAGAGCAGAACTGACTGTTTTTTGATACTGCAACAGTGTGCTTAAACATAGTCATAAATCAATTGGGTATTTAAATATTTTTGGGAAACTAATGATTATATGAATAATAAATTCGAGTAATACTAAAAGCACAATGCCCTGATTGAAAAAAAAGTATTGTAATACGTCACGGTAGCAAAACGTCCTCAATTTGAAAGGTAGGTACTTCTTTTGCAACGCGAAACATTCATGTTACCAAACAACCGCAGTTTCAAATAGTCGTACCACGTCTGCATTTAAGAAGGAAAATTCGTGCAGGAGGCCAACTGTGACCATTTTTGTTTTATTTAATGTAGTAGCAAAGAAGCAGATGGCCCGTCTGATGGTAAGCAGTTACCGACCGTGGTACCGTTTTACCAATGCGTTGCCAACCCTGAAAGACTCTTAATGAAGGAATCTATACTGGTAAAAACGCTAGATGGAAAATTATTTCATATTTTGCAAGTATGCAGTAAGAAGGAACGCAAAAATCGAGCTGTGTGAGACATCCAGGACTTTATATATTTTTGGAGCAGTGATTGCTCAGTGGCATTGGCTATGGACTGCCGTGCAGCAGGTCCATGGTTCGAATTCCGCTGCGGGCTTGAGCTTCACCGCATGGTGGAAGGGCTTTTTGCGAATTCCCGCCTGGCTAGCGATCACCCTCAAGTAGAAATCTGTCGCCAAGCACCTTACGGTGTGTTTCGGCGGTAGTCCTTGAGAGCCAGTGAAATTACAGGCACTTGAGACAACAACTACGTCTGAAGGTGACGGGCGCAGTGCTATTCGCGATTTGTAACGAAATGCATCTGTTATAGGCAGAGGATACCGCTTAACATCAGTTGGGCCTCTAGCTTGTACCGTCACAATAACATAAAACAAAAAATAACTTGATTATGTGTGGATGAGTTTTTAACCGGTGACTCGAGGTACGATGATAGAGTCGCGATGCCGGTATAAGATCAAACAGCCCCAGTTATAGTAGTAATAACTTAATCATACTTATAAAATTTTATTCCTGCATTTCAATAAAGCAAGCTTACAAACGGTAATGGAAACGCTCGGCGTTTTGATGAAGTTGCAACAAATTGTTCACTCTATTCGCTTACTTACTGAGGTGACATGAAGTATTATTGTTCCAACAAGTAATCTGTCATATTTATACAACTTACGCCTTGTTTTTCAATTGTCAGATAATGAATATCACTGACTGATTAAATGTTTACTGAATTAATTTAACACAAATGAACATTTCTTCTCATACCCCGGTTATGGGGGTGGATTTTTGTTTTTTTTTATGCTTGATAGGTTAGCCTTTGACCACTATCTCACCTGATGGTAAGTGATGGTCGAAGTTGTTGTTCAGGCTAACCTAGAATTACTGGCTCTCAAGGATAGCTCCCGGAACACACCGTTAGGTGCTTGGCGACAGATTTTCAACTTGATGGTGGTAGCTAGCCAGGCGGGCATTCGCAAAGTGCCCTACCACCATGCTGTAACGACTGCCATCCTAAGACAACAACCGGGAACGACGGCTTAACGTGCCCTCCGAAGCACGTGCACGCTCAGTAGTAATGTCACCAGCGGTCACCCATCCAACTCATGACCGCGGCGGACGTTGCTTAACTTTGCTGATCGGTTCAGAATGGTTAAGCAAACTTCGCTACGAGTGCTTCAAAGATTGCGGATGTGAAGAAGAAAAGAAGAAGAAAGAAAGAAAAAATATTTATTCTAGACAGAACTGCATACAAGAGCAATATAAACAGAGATAAATTAAAATATGTTTACATAACATTATGCATTAACAGCACCGGTGCTGTAATATGCAGTGCTGCCAGAAAAGGTCAGGGCTCAGCATAATGCTGTGGACGAATCCCCAGCGCTGATTTTCAGCTCTGAACCTTTGGTGACGCACAGACATACAAAATAAAATATGTATACAAAAACTTATATGAAAATACATATATGTAGCTCAATAATGGAACGCTTAAATATACTTAAATTGTGATAATATTTATTACAAACAAAAACTTAATACTAAAAACATATAACACATTATATAATAAAACAGGAATAAAAATAAAGTAGAGATGAAGTACAGTGTAAGGAGTTTATAGTATACGCCAACATATTTACAGTATGGTAGTAGTAAATAATTTATGACGAGGCCGAAAAATTCTATATCATTACCACAATGCATGAAATGAATTAAAAACAAATAACAAATAAATAGATATGCTAAATTACTAAAAAGAAAAAAATTAAAAATATAGAAAAATAAAATTGTTTATTTTTAGGTTTAAAATTTCTTAAAAATGTCCCTGCATAGCATCAGCTTTTTGTTTATTGAACAAATAGTTTTTCATTTGTAGTTTAAATTTGTATTGACTCTGGGTATTACGAATGGGAGGGGGAAGAGAGTTCCAACACTTCGTGGCACTAAAACAGAAGCTACCACGAAATGCTGCTGTACCACCATGCATGTGGATGCGTAGCATATTGTATCTTGTTGCACGAGTAATGTAGCTATTCTCGTCACGAGCCCACGTTAATTTTGAAAAAAGGTAATTAGGTTTCTGACATTTAATCAGACCGAACATTAATGAAGCCAAATGAAGGTGTCGCTTATATTTCATATTTAAAATATTGTGTTGAATAAGATATGGAGAAATATGACTTCGGGGCGGGACATCAAAACAAAAGCGTGCACACGCGTTTTGCACTCTTTGGACATGTTTGGCTGTCTTAGCAAGGAGTCTGGGACCATAAACACAGTCAACGTAATTAAATTTAGATAATACTAGTGAATCTACCAGCCTTATACGAAGGTTGGTGCTGATATAATTTCTTATTTTATATAAAACTTTTAAGCGATAAAAACAGTTCCTAACAATTTCGGATATATGGCGCTCAAAACGCAAATGTTGGTCCATGACAAGCCCTAAATTTCTAGCTTCATGTACTCTTTCGATTGTTTCACCACCGATCATTAACACTGGATTTTTTATTTCTATTTTCTGAATTTGTACTTGTGCGCGTGTTTGATTGTGACTTTTTAGCAAGACTTGTACATGACTAGGACTTGACTGTGACATTTAATACAAGTTTCCCTTTTGTACCATTTTCATGGATGTATGAAGCCTATGGATAGGAACTATTGTTCTATACATACGATAGGTTATACACATATATCAAATAACATTTTATCTCTTTTTAACTCAGTAGTAATGTCTTTAGTAGAAAGAGATGGGGAAACGTTTGTCACTACATAATTCGGAAACATTTTGCGATGACGACACAATCTTGACAGCACATGCCACATTTCGCCATTTAATATGCCCCATGGTCTCAGAAAACAAGGTCTTCTACTCCCGAAGAATCACAGGCTTGCGTCACTACCAAATTGGCTCTTTATTAAAACATGATTGCAGCAGAATACAAGTTCATGGTTCTTTTTCATGCGAATGTTTTGTTATAAAATATCAATACAATATTTCAAACGTCCAATAGAAAGTCATACATGAATCAATGTTCATCTCAGTAAATGGTATGAAAAAAGTTGTCAAAATGGTGGAACCATAGGGATGGTTCCACCATTTTGACAAATATCGCCGTCTCTGTCTCACGTATATGATTTGCATCTGTTTCGCTCTTGCTCATGCACATATGCGCAGTGATTCGCAAACTTTGTGGTCGACCCATTTCTGGAAGCTACGAGTATAATAAAAAAACATGTAATTTTTTCTATTGTGACGGAACAAGCTAACAAGCTCGAGGCCCACCTGATGTTAAGCAGACTAACCTCTGCCTATAACAGATGCATTTCGTCACAAGTCATGAATTGCACTGCGCCTGTCCCTAGGAGACATAGATGTTATGTCTCTGTACCTGTAATTTCACTGGCTCTCAAGGACTGCTGCCGGAACACACCGTTAGGTTCTTGGCGACAGATTTTCTACTTGAGGGGGTCGCTAGCCAGGCGGGCATTCGCAAAATGCCCTTCCACCATGTAAAAAGTAACTAAGAGTAGAAGTAGAAAAAGCAGTGATTTGAAGTTTTTTCATTTCCTGCAAAATTGTTTCATTCCTACTGCGACTACTAAATATGGTATGTAATGTAAAATTTCTTTGGTTATACAACGTATCTACCTAATTGGTTTTTACTTCCGATATATTTGAGCTTTCTTTGAAATTAAATTGTACACCAAAATACAGATAACTGGCTTTTTCTTCGGCATAGAAAATAATTACTTGATTTCAATCTACGAAAAATTAAGGCCTATTAGCATCGACGGTACCCATTATAAGAAAACTACGAACATACACTGTACGAACTTGATAACCATAATTTATTCAAGAATCATTAATCTGTGTAACTTAAATAAATTTCACGTGATTTTCTTTATTAAAAAAAAAGTTGAAATCTATTAACTGTTATTTTTTTTGAAAAAAAGTTCTGAGTTGGATAGTTACTAACCATCACGTAGTATATTAGTACCAGTTCCCCCTCTAGGCTTAGCATGAAAATCATCATTACCCACGTCTCTTATGATATACCAAGAGATGAGATTGGGACCCAATGCTAGCCAATCTGTAATTGAAAAAGTATTCAAAGTAAATTATATTAAAAAAGCTTACTATTTGTATCAACATTTTAGTGAGAGTTTGTTTATTTATTTTGTCAGTGAAATATAAGAAACCTCCGGACTGATTAAAAAACTTCTTCTAGTAGGTATTTCAAAAGTTTGTTATAATTCACCTCCACAATATTAAAAAGCTAGTACCTATTCTACCACGACTTTACTATATTTGCCGATTCGCGAACTACAATCTTTCATGGAACCTGAATTTTGGCCGAAGGGTGTCAAGTTCCGGCCTTTCCTCGGTCGGATACCTGACGCCTCGCGCATCGCGTCAGCAGAGAAAACGTGATTATAAATAAACTTTTATGTATGTTAGTTTAAGGTATATATTTTATGGGCCCGTGTTATTTATAATGCTAAGTTGCCTGAAATAAATGATTTATTATTATATTGAAATATATAAATTACATTTTGTTTCTCGGTTGGGTTGTGGCATAATTTCACCACGCAAATCATCATATTGTTCTTTTTTCAATCATCGCTCTAATACTCGGCTCGTTTTTACACGTTGATTAATTTTATGAAGTTAGATATTCTGTGGCATCAGAATAAATTCTATTGTAAGAAATATTACATACATTATATATAGATTAGTAATATTAGTTGGCCTGGGATGCTTTGTTCTGTATGCTACGAATAAATATTTAAAAAATAATGTATATCAAGCTCAAAATAAGCAGAACATTTTCACGGCGGGCGTGTTTAATAAATAAAAGCTTGTAAAAAGGATCATGCGGCGCAACAACATTACCTGTATGAGACCAATCGGATGCCATCGTTTCTAAGCACCAAATCAATGAACCAATCCAATTGAATTTAGAATATTGTGTATGTTTTTTATTAATATATAGTTGTATAGTTATATTGACAACTGTATGATCATCGATATCGATAAACAAGTTATAATTGGAAGAAAGGAACTCTTAAGATCGCAGCCATTTAATTTGCCCTTTCATGTTGTAGGTATACACGTTTATTTTATAGGTATTTCCGGTCTATAGATATATGTCCATGACCATTTAACTCGGCAAACGGCAAATGTACTAACCGTACGAGTCCAATTTAAATCTAAGGAAAAGTTACAGACAGCTGTTTGGCAAACTATCGTAAAACCGTTGCTTTACAACGTTCCCGGAACAGTGCGAGCGGGATAAGGTTATATAATACACATCATCCCTTCGCTAAGTAGGATCAGTCCAGTATTGTTTGGGCGATTGTAAGTCAGTGATAGTTTGTAAAATAACTTCTTTCGATCCGATGAAGTCAAGTAGACTGGTTGATGACTGTTACCCTTTGATGCTTGAACTTAATACTATTAGAGCACATAACTTCAACTCAGTCGAACAATACTCGATAACCCAGTGGTTAAGGCACTCGGTATGTAACACTAGGGGACATGAGTTCGATTCCCACTCAAGGTGAGATTTTTTACCCTAAAATGTGTAAATATTGTATAAGTATTTGTATTCAAATATCTAAAATACGTTGATGACGTTTTGCTGTCATGTCCATTTTGGTTAATGAGGACATTGTTTGAGGTTACACATCCAATAGATATGTGGGAGGAAAATGAGCAGTGTAAGAGGAAAAAATCTAACAAAATGATCGGTTAACTTTCCTTAACTAATTACTTTTCCTAAAGTTGATATCATAACAATACATTACATAAACAGCCTTTATACATCCAACAATGAACAACAAAGGCCTTTCCTAGTGGGGAGAAATTTGCCATAATCCCCACGCTTGGCAGGCGGCATGGGGATCGCAGTGTAAGATGGCAGTTCTTCAGAACGCACTGCTGCCCACCTTCCGGTATTTTTCCCTCTCGACTCCCTACGACTCCCATAGAAAGATATGGAGGAGGCGAAATTGTAGCCCGTCACCCCAATGTGCTACACAATAAATATCTATGTTAAATTTTCTTTATATATGTTCACAGCTACATCAACTTCAGAGGAGCCCAAACCGGACACAGCAGAAACCGTCACACTCCCGCCTATTCCTGGTGAAGAAATAGACCAAACCATGGTGTCCATAGACGAAGCCACGGTCTCTATAGACCATACCATCGGGTCCACAGATCAGACCATGGAGTCCATAGACAATGACGTCAAGACGGAAGACAACGACGCCGTCAAAGATGCCGACACCACAAATGATATAGAACATTCCTAACTGCTAGCCTTCTCGTTATTCTGTGCGTGTGTAAAGAAAAATAAATTGTGGACTTATACTTTAACAATTAGTTTTTCTGTACAATGTTCGCAACTACTACTTATTATCGCGACGTCGTCAGGCCGTTAGTTTGTCGCACTGGCTTGTACGGTTTCTTATGAGGAGATATATGGATCTGAATGGGTACCATCCTTTATATCAAATAAGTCAAGCGGCAGTGTGCACAGGTATTGAATTGAAAGATATATCATTCCCATATACTAGCCGCGCTCTGTCTCTCGCTCGTAAATGGAATTAGTTACAAAACTACAATTTTGGTATTTAGTGTAAAACTTTGACAAAAGATGATTTTCCCAAAGAGGAATATTAAATTATTTTGCTGGACGACTCCAATCAAAGGGATGCAAAACAACTGCACTATATCGTCTTTTTTATCTAAAAGCAATGTATGCTTTGAGTTAAAAAAAGACGATGATTTGATGAGGACGCGGGTTCGATTTTCTCACCCGGGGCATTTAATTTTGTGCTACAATAATTTGTAAAAATATGATTTTCGCTCATCACGCGGTAGTGCTTGTAATCATATTTAGAAATATAGAAGGGTAGCGACATCATTCCGAGAGTTAGGTGTTTGAAACTTCTTTCAATCAGAAGAAGTCTAGTAGTCTGGTTTGACCACGAACCCCGTATATAGCGCATCGTCCCCTATGACGGTTAAAGTCAATTGGAGCACGAAATTTCGGCTAGAAACAGCGTGTCCAGGTGGCCGAGTGGGTTAGGCATCCAGCGCGAAATCGGGGGGTTTGATTCCCGCCCTGGGCATAAAATTTTGTGCTTAAATAATTTGTAAAAATGTGTCGTTATTTACTTTGATATTATACGTCTGCGAACCGCCAGTCATGATTATTGTGTTATTTACTTCTTGCTTTTTATATACATAGCTACAAATAATGAGTTTCTATGCATATATCTACGTTTGGTTGTGATAACTCTGGATACTTTTTAGCTGCTTTTTAGGTAGGTGACCTATCGTCGATACTTTTGTACCCAATATAGTAGTTTTAGTGTTGCATACTGGTCGATTGTCACGCGCCTAATATGCTGTTCACCATCGACAAATTGGCAATAACCAGCTAGTCATCCAGGTATGCAAATATTTTTGACTGTAACTTAAAAACTCCTCTTGTTGATTAAATTTAAATTGGACTAACTTTGGGCATACTCTACCAAACAAGAATAAGAATCATGAAGATTAGGTGTCAAAGGGGATAGATGAGATTATCTTGTAAAAAGTACTGAAAAGGAATTTTATGTGATGCATGCATATGTTAGCTAGAGTATATCATACCTTCAAGTTGTTCCCATTTAAATTTAATCAAAACCGATGTATGTAGTGGTTTTAAAGTTTAGTAAATTAACTGAATAAAGAATTTGCATATCTGGATGATGTAATGGTTATTCAATTGTTGTCGATGGTGAAGATACATGATTAAAAAGAGCCCAAGCAATAAAAACTGTTTTTTTGATAGAGACAGAAATGTTACAGTTCACACACATTAGGGTTGGAAACGTCAAATATTCTGCTCGAGGATGGTAGCTAGCCTAGCGAGGAAGAAAAATGGCCGTCTACCCTGGCACTGACCTGCCGCACCGCGCAGAGCTATCCTCCATGGTTAGGGTGTCGTACCCAAAAAGGAAAAATGAAGACTATTAATAAGATTCAGCTGTCTGTCCGTCCGTTTATAACGGGTCTCTAGCACGAAAATGTAAACCCTTAGTACAATAAACCAGTAGGTACATAATAGAAAATATTAGGAGTATGTGAGTATATCAGAAGGTCGCAAGTAGCACCAGCGAGAGAAAAGTCAAGGGGTATAGCGTGCTTTGGGCTGACTGAGAGGAATGATGAGTGTAAATATGAACTGACACAAGAGCAGACAGAAGCGGAATAAGGTATGGATGTAGAACAACGATATCTCTGTGACAAGTGTTACTTACTAGGTACCGACTGAAATAACACGTTGACCAGAGTGGAACCTTAATTGGAACCTTAATTGCTCTGAAAGTTGAAGAAATTACACGTTGACCTTATCTCGCTCAGCTCGCGCTAAACGGAAAAAGAAGACCATCGAACCTGAATATAATAAATGAGTAGACTACATAATGACTTGGTATTTCAATCATCCTATAAAAAGTATCGGACTGATAAAATAACTAACCATATTTAGACAAATGAACTTTCCACTTAAACACAACTCATTCATTCTTTTAATATTGTTTGATAAATGTATTTTTAGAAATAGGTACTTTTTTAATAACTCTCTGTGGATTAAAACTGGAACTTAAACAAAAAAAACAACATTTACATTGTTAAATATAAAAGTTTATTGATACGCTTAAAATTTTGTAAAATCACAGTTAAGGAATTTCTAGGGCTTATATAAAAAATGTTAAGGATAATTTTCGATTCACAGATTCTTAATCACGAAAATTAAATTAGAGAGCTAAGAAAATTATATTGTTTATTGTGATATATTTCTCCTGGCAATTGCTTAAATACTTAAGAATTAAATCTCATTGTCAGTTTAACATACAGCCCTAGTTTTTGCATTGGGGGTTATATAACAAAGCGTAACTGGAATAACATATATATGTACATATATATAATAACATATATATCTATTAATAAATTAAATAATACATAGGGTCATGTAACGTACCTAGGGACGCTTGTACCTTTGGACATAGATAATATTTGAAAAACTACATTATTATTTATATATGACATGCATGCATATATTGCTCACAATAAATAAATTTACATATCTTTAGCTAGTTGCGTATACAATTCCATAATGAACAATATCGCATTCTAACCTACAAATCAACATAATTCGTTTTTATTGTATATTGCTTTGGTTGTACCTTTGGACACGTTTCTGTCTGTGCCTTGGGACACGTCCCGAGGTTCAAACAATGTTTGTACCTACGGACACTACTTGATGATGTTGCATTTTTTTTTGCCTGCAGTGCCAAGGAGTAAAACTGGTGTGAAAAGAAAAGGAGTTAGCCCAGAACGATTAAAACTAGCATTACACTCTGTAAAAAATGGAGGAAAAGTGCGTACAGTAGCAAGAGAATTCGGATTGAAAAAGTCAACTTTACACAGATACGTCAAGTCTATTGAAAGTGATTTTACTATAGAAACAATAAGTAGCCCAAATTATACAGTAAAACAAGTATTTTCTGAGGAAGACGAAAAGATGTTATTGGAATATATAACAAAAGCAGCAAAAATGAACTACGGATTATCAGCAAAGCAAACATGTATTTTAGCGTATCAATTTGCTGTTGGAAGACAACTGGCAAACATTCCTGAAGCTTGGAATCGTGATGGAATGGCTGGCCGGCAATGGTTGTTCAGATTTCGAAGCAAATACCCTGAACTATCATTACGGAAACCAGAAGCAACGAGTCTAGCGCGTGCAATTTGCTTCAATAAAGTTCATGTTCAGAAATTTTATAACAATTTGAAAGAACTGTACCAGTGCCATGAATTTAAACCGCAAAACGTCTATAATTTGGATGAAACTGGATGTTCCACAGTTCATAAACCTGAAAAAGTTTTAGCTCCAAAGTCATTAAAATTATTAGGAAAAATGACATCAGGCGAACGTGGCGAGAACGTTACAATGATTGCTTGTATTAACGCCGCGGGAAACTCCGTGGCGCCAATGATTATATTCCCGAGAGTCCATTTTAAAGAAAATATGATGAAAAATGCCCCTCCCGGGTCTATTGCTGAAGCCAACGGTTCTGGTTGGTCCACCGAACCTATTTTTAGAAAATATTTGCAGCATTTCATCAAATATGTTAAGCCAGCTCCTGATTGTCCTGTGCTCCTTATTATGGATAACCATGAAACCCACATATCATACGAAATTATTAACATCGCTAAAGACAATGGAATTCACATACTTACATTGCCTCCACACACGTCACATCGTTTACAACCACTTGATAAGACCGTATTTGGGCCTTTTAAAACAGCATATAATAAGGCGGCTGATTTGCATATGATTAATCATCCTGGGATTCCTATTACAATTTATGACTCGGCAGAACTAATAAAAAAAGCATTTGAAGCTTCATTTCTTCCAAAAAATATTATACACGGATTTGAATCGACATGAATTTATCCGTATAATGACAACATCTTTACTGAAGATGATTTTGCCGCTTCTTCAGTCACAGACCAACCAGAACCACCAACAACCAGCATAGTTGAAGAAAATTTAGAGTCAGTTTTTCCTAATGTTGAGAAGTCTCAAGAGAAATTGATTCTGTCTGAAAATCAGCCATCTTCTTCCCGAGGATTCATGTCAAATGATGAACCAAATGCAACTAAACATTCAATTACTCCTGAAATGATACGGCCATTACCAAAATGTGTTAGAAAAGAAAGTAAGAGGAAGGAAGAAAGGCAGTTCTCGAATTTTAACTAGCACACCGGAAAAGGAAGCGATTTTAAAGCAAATGATGGAGAAAAAAAATAAAGGAAAAGGCAAAGGAAAGACGTCTTGTATTCCTCAGCTGAAAGCAACGAAAGTTCCTGCAACAAAAATTTCCATTCTCAGCGAAAAAATATATGTCACTTGCCAGTCTTGTAATAGAATGGATCTTAAAGAAAAGTTCCTACAATGCAGCTCATGCAAGTTTTATTACCATCAAAGATGTTGTCCTAAGCACTACAGAGTAAATATTCCAGATCTTGAAGATTCTGAGTTGTTTATGTGTGCCGACTGTTTTAAATTGGATGACAGTGATGATGAATCTGCTGAAGAATTATTTGAAATTGTTAAAGCATCCAAGTAAATATCTTGGGTGATAATATTGATCTCATTTTTATTACTAATTTAATTAAAATGGTCCTATTATTACCTAAGACCAACTACACATGTGATTTTGTTTTAAAACTAGAAGAGGATATTTTAGTTACATTTGATATAAATAATTATTAATAATAAGGAGATTAAAAGACTTATTACACAGAAAACATTGTCTTTCATTTCGTCCCAAGGTGCAAACAGTGCTGTCCAAAGGTACAAATAAGTAACGTACCTGAGGACAAAAGAACATATTTAAAACTAAGGTGATAAAATAAAAAATGGTAACACTGAATACATGATAGAAAAACCCAGTAATATATGACCGTATACATAAGATTTTAACTATTTTTATATTTTGGACATAAGCAAAGATACGTCGTTTCAAATATGAGGCTACCAAAATGTCCATAGGTACGTTACATGACCCTACTCAAGCTAAATTCTTACATTTTATAGAAAAGCTTCTGTCAGATTGTATACAGGTGTACGTAACCTACGTATGCCTGTGGCGAAATTAAAATTATGATTTTTTGCTTTTGAAGCACTAATTTCATAATCATTGTCTAATTAACTAGTGTTAATCAGACAATGATTATGAAATGTAGGACACCAAAAATAATATAAATACAATATGATCTTTAAAGTACATACGTCCTAATTTGGTGTCGCAATACGACACATATGATGTCTGACCGACCGACAAATTCAACAAGCACTTAGCTATAATGTCAGATCCGTTGAATAGGGGCCTTTTGACAATAAATATGTCTGCTTCAGGCATCAGTCCTTGCAATGCGGGTTTACATTACAACAATATTAGTCTTGCTTGTATAATATCTGTTATGAATTGTAGACCTATTGGCAAGGAAAATAATCGTATTTTTTATTTTTATTATCAGTTTCAAATGTTAACATGAATAATTTATTAACTGAAATACATGGAAGAAAGATTAAATCTAATAATTCTGCCGTTATTCTATGTAGTATATAATTAGTTGTAGTTTTCTCGTAGCTGACAGTAAAAGCGATGAAATTTATTCCTATCTATATATGTTTATTGATCTGTAGTACTCGTAGTCGTTCACATTTGAATCTATGTTTTATGCTAATTTTCATTCAATAATTTAGCTTTCCCTAATTAATATTACAACAAGGATGCACATGAGCTGACAAAGTCCTCCTGAAGACTGACGACATCCTCTGTCCAATCGGTATACGTACTTTGGCATCGTCGTCGGACGGTCGACAAAACTAATGTCAATAACCAATATTTAAATCGCACAACAGAGAATTTCTCTGGTTGGGCTACGTGGCGTTTATGACATTACAGCTTAGCAGTAAAATATGGTCAATGTAAATATATTTTTAATGCTTTTTTAAAATTGGTTATTATTTATTGTAGATTTCTGTAAAGTACCGCCTGAATCTATAAATCTATTTACCAAGCCACCGATTGGCTGTCGAATAACATCAAGATAAGGACGTAACGTAATGAGCATGATTATATAAATTACCCCCAAAATGTTACGTCCATACTAGGTGTATGGACGTAACATTTTGGCAACAACCACGGATTTAGGAAGGGAGGGGATGTGCCGAGGAGGCGTGACACGTGTCGCAGCAACGAGTTCCAGAGAACTTGTTAGTTAAAATCGTAAATATCGGCGCGCCAGTCGCACTTTGTCCACGGTCGTGCAAACGTCGGGTATTTACCACCAAATGCCAAGTTCTGCTATCATTACGTGCAAGAACAAAAGTGGTAAGGTGAACTATAGCATAAATGGAATATCATTTGACATGTAAATACAAGAATTCACATGTTATTATTTAAAATCCATCATAATTCCAAGCGAAGTTAACAGAGGCGTTGAAAATGTTCAAACGGTGACAAAAGTATAGCATATTCATTATCGAAATCCATTGCTCCTAATGTTATAAAATTGTTTACAACTCAACAAGCAAATGACGCAATGTAGAATTGCGTTAACGATATTCTGAAAGCGCGCATCGTCGCGTAGTACGGCCGCTGCTATCGGCCGAGAGTTAGTGATGTGGTCGATACATTATAGAAATACTTATATCAATCAATACTGTAACGAGTCTGCTAAATGTTGTTAATAAACTTTAAAGCAATATTGCAAGCGTTATTTGGTAAGAGACTACTTATAATAATTGACTGTTGTATAGTGGAAGATATTTTTAAAACGATCAATCGATACTGTAACGAGCCTGCTAAATGTTGTTAATAAACTTTAAAGCAATATTGCAAGCGTTATTTGGTAAAGAGACTACTTATAATAATTGACTGTTGTAAAGTGGAAGATATTTTTAAAACAGAACATACATTTTCTTTCAGTTTCCCAAAAGATCCAAATATTAAGGAAAAATGGATTGAAGCGACAGGCAGGGGATCTACCTGGCTACCATTAAAAAATAGCAGAATATGCTCAGCCCATTTTAGGGAAGAGATGTTTCAACCCTTGAATATAGCTAGTAGCCAGTCCTTTAGAGGTTTTTGTACATCAGTTGATGAAAATGTGTCACCGGGCGATCTATGGCGTAAAATGAAATGGATAAAAGGCCATCGAACTCAGTCCTCTAGAAAGGTTATAGACAGGGAAAAAGTCGAAAGACTTCTCAGTGACTTAACCCCTGCCTACGCCTGCCCCCCTCAACCACACTTTCAGTCCGTAAATTCGATGTTAGAATCTGAAATCACCATCCAAGAATTAATTAATTCGATTAAGAAAGTAGACACTGCCCCGGGATGTGATGAAATATCTTTTTCTATGATAAATAATCTGCCTATGTGCGGTAAAATCGTCTTGCTGTCACTCTTTAATCTTTTCTTTATGACTGGTTTTGTGCCACTTCAATGGCGTGACGTAAAGATCATACCTATACCTAAACCGGGGAGAGAGGCTAATACTCATTCGTCACTTCGGCCTATTTCGTTAATTTCATGTCTCTGTAAAATCCTTCACTCGATTATAAATAAGAGATTGGAATGGTATTTTGAAAAACAAGCCATGTTCTCTGAGAATATGGTTGGTTTTCGCAAGGCACGCTCATGTTATGATAACCTCACTCGTTTAGTCACTCATATACAAATAGGTCTGTCTAAGGATTTATTTACTATTGCTAGTTTTATCGATATAGACAATGCATATAACAATGTAGATGTATCATGTTTGATGAAAACATTGGATCAACTTGGCGTAGGGGCGAAAGTTTGCATGTACTTGTGGTCTTACCTATCACAGAGGCGGCTTAAAGTTACTATAGATGGTTGCGATATTTTTAGGAACACCAGTCGTGGGCTAAGTCAAGGAGATCCTTTGTCTCCGTTACTTTTTAATCTGGCCACTATAAAGATATGTAAAGAACTGCAAAATGTACACATATCTCAATATGCCGACGATTTTGTCCTATACACATCGAGTAATAATATAGATTTAGCTATTAGAGATTTACACTGTGCCTGCCAAGAGTTAAATGTAATGTTGAACTATTTAGGATTAGACATTTCTCCGTCAAAAAGCAAATTTTGTATATTCAAGAGGGGTCGTTTTAGAGGTAACGTTGAGCTCAAAATTAATAATATATCTTTACCAATGGTTCATTGTGTTAAATATTTGGGTATATGGCTAGACAGCTCGCTTAGGTGGGGTAAACATATTAATGAGATGACATTAAAAATTTCAAAATATATAAATGTGTTAAAGGTGCTATCTGGGCCAGGGTGGGGTGTTCATCAAAAGCATTTAAGACGTATATATATATCTATTATTCGCAGTAGATTGGACTATGCCTGTTTTCTGTATGATAACAGCTGTAAGACAAACTTGCTCAAATTAGAGAAAGTTCAAAATCAGGCACTTCGTGTGATTGGTGGATACATTAGAAGCACACCAATTCATGTCATGGAAAGTGATCTTCATCTTCAACCGCTACACATTCGCAGAAGATACCTAGCTGGCAAATTTTTTTTAAGAAGCAAGTCTCTCTCTAATAATGCTACAATTAAGTTATTGCGAGTGCTTTCTAATCATACTCAATCTAGGTACTGGGCCCATAAAAAACTTCCGTTACTAGTGTCAATATACGCAAGTCTAAATTCAGTTCGTATCCACAATAGTAGCCTACTCGAGATGTTCTCGATGGCGACTTGGGTAAGCAATGTTAATTTATCAAATGTTATATATGATTCAATTCCTGGTATTGATCAAGCTAAACGATTTTATAATTGCCATGTTCTAAAAAATAATTGTATTACTTTTATTAATCAACAATATCACGATTGTTACAAAATTTTTACTGATGGATCGAAGGAAGGTTCACAGGGAGGCGCAGCTTTTTTGGATTTTATACAGGGCAGCCATGTTAAACTGAAGATTGACTCTAATATTTCAATCATGCACATTGAATTAATTGCTATCGCAGAAGCTTTATCTTACAGCCACACAATCAATTGTGATAAAATAGTCATTTTGACTGACTCTAAAAGCTCACTGCAACATTTGGCTCGGTGTACCTCGCACGTGCGAGGCGCTCCGATCGCCTACCGCATTCTGGAGTCAATCTTGAGTTTACATACTATTAAAAAGGAAGTATTTCTGCAATGGATTCCGTCACATATCCAGCTAAGCGGAAACGAGGCCGTGGACACACTGGCTAAACAAGCAATAGTTGACGGGATTCCCTGCAGTGTACTTCCTTTGTTTTCTGATCATGTTAAGTTAGTAAAAGAACAGTGTAGAACCTTATGGCAAGAATATTTTGACGAGAGGTCAAAAGAAAAAGGTATATGGTACCGAACTGTTCAACCTGAAATAACTAAATATCCTTGGATTGACAGTAACTACATGAACCGAAGAATGCTAGTAACAGCCTTAAGGCTGCGTTCGGCACACATCCCATCAAAAAAGTTTGCATTTTTGATGAACAAAGTTCCATCTCCCAATTGTACTGAGTGTGGGGTTATTGAGGATGTTCAACATGTATTGATGGAGTGTGTGCGGAACGAAAGCTATAGAAGAACTTGTTTTAATAGAAAATTTATTAAAGATGTTGGATATTGTAATTGTATACTAGCGAGTCCCATGTCAGACCAGGCAATTCAATTGTATAAATTAGCAGATTTAGCCTTATAATAATTAGTTGGTAAGTGTGTATTCTGGCATCACTGGGCGATGAGGTCGCTTAGCGACAAAGCCCATTAAAAATAAATTAAAAAAAAAAAAAAAAAAAAAAACCCTTGAATAAAAGTCGCAGACTTTTTGATTGGGCAGTCCCAAAAATAAAAGTTTGTCATATATTTTCGGTACATACCTTTTATTTTTTATACGAAAAATGCATCATGATATGAAATATAAAATTTATGATCTTTGTTATTATAGTCCGTGCACTAATGCTAGGCACCACCTGCGGTATGCGAACGGTGAGGAGGGCAATCGAGAACTTCTTGAAATCTGGTGACGAAATCTTATCTGCAAGATAATATTTACTGCGTCTAGCGCAGCGCGTCGCTTACCCTCCTTGCCGATCGCGTAAGTACTGCAGGTAGTGACTATAGTACTCCGACTACAGTTACTGCGTTTTCAATTGCATTCATAACTTTTAGGAATCGGAGAAAGTCGACTCAAAGGCATCTTGTTCTTTGGAGCTACATAATCCCCAAGAATGCGAATTGCCCCGATACAACGACTGCTTTGACAGAAGTACGTGTGAAGTTAATTTAAAAAATATAAAAACTAATAAAGTTACATACATACTATGTGTTGTCAAGTATCATTTATCCAATAAATAATAACCTACAACGGTTCAAACCAAGTGCAAGGTGTTTTATTATATATTCAATTATTTTTTCATATTATTTACTTACATTTTCATAAAATTTTAGGTGCATTAAAATAAACAAAACATAAATTTTGAATATATGTAGCATGAAATGTTATTTTATACTCAATTACGAGTACTTATTCAGGTAAACTACTTATGTAGTTTTTATTTCGATACCACTTTACCGATAGTATCAAGCCCTAGCGTACGTGTAAATGTATGCATGTAGGAGTAATTTTTATTGTTACTGTGATGTCCGAGCGCTTTGCTTTCATTGATTGATTTGTCAGTGTGCATTGTAATGAGTTGGTGTGAGTAGCTAATGAGAGCCCTGCGTTCAGTGTATTACTTTAAGAGTTTATTGTTTCATTTGTAGGTGTGAAGCGCAGTGGGGATAAATAATTGAAAAACTGCGACATGCGGATCAGTAGAATAAATGCCTCGCGCCATATCCCCTCCCTTCCTAAATCCGTGGCAACAACCGTTACCAAACGTAACAAAACAAGTGTAACAATCGTCATGAGATACTGTATTATATCAAATTATAATTTTATAATTACGACTCGCTATCTACGAAACCTACAATAGTTACCCAGCCTAAATATAAAAATAAATATGAAGTCTTCAATTCCCCCCACAGCCATACGTCAATCTCGACCATAAAGTAGCACAAATACAACAATCTGTGATTATTGTAAATAACAAGCTTTTCTCAGTTCAGTACAATTTATACACTTGTCATATAAACATATTTATTTTTTACTTTCATACCTAAAGTATGTTTTAATAAAATAATGAATACTTATAGCTCCTTGTACAGAACTTGACAATAGTAAATCAATTTATTTTTAAAGTTAGGCCGTCGGCCGGTTGTAAAGATGTTCCAGTGGGCTGCTGGCATGACCTAGTTAGTTTTACCTGGTTAGACGTGTAGTTATTAAATTAACGCCACTCTAAAATTAACTGTTAAAATAGGCCAAGTGCGAGTCGGACTCACACTGGGGGTTCCGTAACAATACAGAATACCGTTATTTTTTAAATACAGTTGGAAATCCTTACCGTCGTCCGATTTCCACTTGGCCGGATTTAAAATATAGGACCATAATCAAACCAAGTTCGAAACTTGTTTTAACGATAGAACAAAAACAAATTTTTTTTCCTCATAAGTTCAAAAAAAATATATTTAAAAAGAACTTGTATGGGGACTCTTATTTTAATTTTTTGTCATTACTCTTATTTGTAAGACAATCCGCTATAGTAGCACATTGTCCGTCTACCTTTTACCGTTTCAAGATTTAGTACTTTGAGAGAAGTGCGCACGTGTGCTACGTGTTCCAGACAAACGTACTTTAGACATATTTGAATTAACAAGTCCAACTCAGTAAAATGTTGAATGCTGATGAATGTTCTGGAACCTATGCTTCTGGTTTTTTTCCGTAAAGTTCATAATTATTTCGATAAATTGTTTAGATTATCGGATTTTTATTTTACTTAACATAAAATAAATAATAATACTGAAAAAACGTGTACCGTAGAATGGGGTGTATAGAATTAGCGGGGTTAATGGAAATGAAACCACAAAAGTTATTCTACACGCGATTCTCGGATATTTTGAAAGAAAAATCTACCAAAAACAGCAATTTTTTTAAACGTGCAACTTTTTTTTTACCGAACTGGTCACACTGATATGTCATAGAGCTAAGTTTTGTGTCGTATACAGCTGTTTGAACGTAATACTTTAAATGGTTTTAAAACAAGCTCCTTAAAACTTCCCATTTTACTACCAGCTACAAGTGTTTTTGATTGATGGGAAGTGGATATTTCATTCCTCGGTTCTTTCGGAACTGAGGAATGAGTTGTTTATTTAAAAGTAAGTACAGTTTGTATAATATTCTAGTGATTTTTGATTATACTGGTAATGTGGTCGATTTTACTAAGGTTTTGGTAACGGAAAGGGGGCAAATAGATACGCTATATGGGGTCAATAGATATGTAGTATGGGGTTATTAGAAATGGGAAGAGTTAAATAGAAAGGAGAAAGGGGTTAATAGAAATGTTGGTTTTAGGGTTGTCAGAAGAAAGTTTGTAAGGAAAACGGAACTTGTAGATAGATAAAAATAGGTTAGCTGTATCCGACTACGTATTTCACCGTTTCAAGTATTTGTTAAAAATAAATAAATTTGCCGGTAAACGAAAATATTTCAACACATGTTTTTTGTTGTAGGTTATCTTTATATTATAACATGCCGCGTGTATACAAGTCTGATCCAAGAGGGTCTACATACAAGAAATATGATACAGCAATAATACAGGAAGCAATAGAGTACTACAGAGCTAACAATAAATCACTAAAGGCTGTGGCTGAAAAATACAACATTAATAAGTCAGTACTGTATAGACACAGTACCAGAACAATGAAAAAACAAGGTGGGCAGACAGTTTTATCTGAAAAAACCGAGGAACACATGATAAAGTACATAAATATATGTGCGGACTGGGGATACCCTTTTGATTCGTTAGATTTGAGAATTCTTATTAAATGTTATCTTGATAAATTAGGCAGGACAGTTTTGAAGTTCAATAATAACTTACCAGGTCCGGATTTTGTCAGAAGTTTTCTCAAAAGACACAAAGACCAAATCTCTCAGAGAAATTGCCAAAACATCAAAAAGAACAGAGCAGCAGTTTCACCTGACTCAATAAAAGACTACTTCAAGGTGCTAGAAATTACACTGGCAGGTATCGAACCCGGCAATATCCTTAACTATGACGAAACGAATCTAACAGACGACCCAGGACGGAAAAAAATTATAACCAAACGCGGAACAAAGTACCCGAGAGAGTGATGAATCACTCTAAAGCTTCTATCTCAATGATGATGTCTGCCACTGCAGAAGGGGTGTTACTACCACCATATTTAGTTTACAAAGCACAAAACCTTTATGATACATGGACTGAAAACGGTCCACCAGGAACACGATACAATCGTTCACAAAGCGGATGGTTTGATGCAAACTTGTTTGAAGATTGGATAAAAACGATCGTTTTGCCTTATTTTAGGAACAAAGAAGGCAAGAAGTGTCTTATCGGTGACAATCTTTCCTCACATATATCTTTGGATGTGATAAGACTGTGTCATGAGCATAACATATCCTTTGTTTTTTTGCCAGCGAATAGTACGCATCTTACTCAACCACTGGACGTGGCATTCTTCCGTCCCATGAAGATTGCCTGGCGCAATATCTTATTACAATGGAAAAAAACTGATGGAAAGACGCAAGCATCTGTTTCGAAAGGGTGTTTTCCAAGACTCCTCAAAACACTCATGGATAATCTCAGAGAAAATTCAAAAGAAAATATATTGGCTGTATTTAGAAAAACCGGAATACTACCAATAGATCAAAATCAGGTATTGAGCAGATTACCAAAAGAAAATGAAACTGAAAACAATGATGACACTGTAGAAAAATCTGTCCTCGATATTTTAAAAGAAATGAGATACGGGACAATGAATATTACAGAACCGAAGAGAAAAGAAAACTGGACATTATACCTGGAAAAAGTGTTGGTACTTCGAATGATAATTACAAAGATACCGGATTTCGCAGGCACTCGTCAAATCATGGTTTGGTCATATGCCATAAAAGTCAAAAGCTTAATTTGTCAATTTCGCAATTTGTCAAATCCTTTATTAATCATATACTTTGCAAGTCAAAAGCTTAATTTGTCATTTTAATGATTCATCAATTCAATTATTCGTCAAGACTTCTACACGTCAAAAACGTGATTTATCTTGTCATTGTGAGATCGAACACTAAGGTGCTTCATCTTTAATAAACCCTTTAGTGAAGCGTAATCCAAGCTCTTTGTTTATACTATTCCAAATACGAACTATTTAAATTAATACTATTACTATTTCAATAATGGTTCTTTATAATTGAATGACAAAATGGACGGCATAATTAGAGCAGGAAAATATTTAAGCAACCCAGATTTTTATTGAAACAAAATCGATAAACGCTTATATTTCTGCAAGAAACGTGTGCAAAATGAGCCAATCGGTCAAACTTACGAGGAATGCATGAACAGTTAAAATGGCGAACTTTATACAACAGGTACTATGGCTAATCAGGAAATTCCCGATGTACGTTTGAAGATTGATGCTTAATTATTTAATAATTTACTTTTATTTTTTATTCCAACGAAATTATACATGTGTATGATTTTATTTTCATTTTGACTGTCCCAAAGCGTGGTTGACAAGGAGCTTTCTTGACGAATAAAGAATTTGACGAATCAAGTATTTGCCAAATTTATGTTTGGTTCAGTTTCTGGTTTGACGAATTAAGTATTTGTCGTGTCTATAATTTGACAAATGAAGATTTGACGATTATATAATTTGACGAAACAATGATTTGACGAGTGTCTGCGAAATCAGATACCGATAAGGAAAATTTACAAGAAACAAAAGAAAAAAGAAACACAATTACTGTATTAACACGCAAATCAAATGAAATTGGCAAGAAGATTAACAATATCGGTAATAAAAAAGAGAAACAAATAGGTAAAGGCAAAGAAAAAGGTAAAAAGACTAAAAGACAAGACCATCAAACAAAGGAAAAACAGAATGAGGTGAAAATTGTTGACGAAAAACATGTAATGAGAAATATAACATCCAATGAAACAATACATTTGCGACAAGAAATATATAATATCGACGAGATCAACAATACAGCCTATAAAACAGACGAGAAAATAGAAAAAGACAAGAACGAGTGTAAAACTGAAAGAAAAGACGAACCAACTAATAAAATGAAAGTTGAATATAAGGAATATAATGCAATGGGCTGCCCATTTATTAATTATGATAATTTGACAAGTGAAGATTTCGAATTGATGCCAATAATGTGGGGCTGCCTCGGTTCTGCAGTGCCTGGGGAATGTTCGCGGAGGCACGTACCGCCTGCTTTCACACAACTATGTGCAGGCAGAGCATCTCCTTGGTGCGCAGAGTACGGGCCAGCTCCAACACAATCCTGGCGATGATTGCTGATAGGCTGGACTGCCCCTACATGCTGCATTGCTGCAACAGACACGTTCCGGCAATGCCGTTTGTTAGGCGCTATTAAACTTTGTCTTAAGTTTTTGTGTAGGTAATGTGATTGAATTTATTGAATTTTTAATTTCGTTGTGTCTTATTTTATTTCTAATTTTTTGACATATCAATTTTGAGCAGGCCTAATTCAATGTTTTTCCCTCCAAGCACAACCTATGACATTTTCAAAATAATTAATGCACTAAAAAACACGAATAGTGTAGGGTACGACGATATTTCAACTAATATTATTAAAACAGTTGCTCAATACATATGTGAACATTTCAGTTACATTATGAATTTTTGTATCAGTAAAGGTATCTTCCCCGAAGCACGCAAGGTCTCAATAATCAAACCAATATTTAAAAAAAATAGTAGAGAATGTATTGATAATTATAGGCCGATTTCCCTTATCCCTATATTTTCAAAAGTTTTTGAACAATATATTTCTGCACAGCTCTATAATTACTTAGAAAAGAAAAATATTCTTTGTAATGAACAGAAAGGGTTTAGAGAAAATAAATCAATAAATATGGCTATATATGATTTTTTGAATAATGTAATGACAACTGTAGACAAAACTGTTCCCATTTGTGGTATATTTTGCGACATGACCCAAGCATTTGACTACGTTCGACACGATATACTTCTACAGAAATTAGAGTCATATGGCATAAGAGGTAATACACGAGACCTAATTAAATCATATTTGACTAACAGAAAAAAATATACTGAGATACGAGAACTGAGCATTTTAGATAAACGTGAAATAATCCATAAATCCAACATGCGCTCTCCAATCTATGGTACCCCACAAGGTAGCGTTGTAGGACCGTTGCTATTTTTAACGTACATTAATGACATGCCAAGGGCCCTAAACCACCTAATGACTCTCTTTGCCGACGATAGTACTGTGACAATTAGCTATAATAATAACGAAGATTACGTACCTGACATAAATAATGCTCTAAGTCAATAATTGAATGGATGAATGACAACAATCTCAAAATAAATCTCGATAAAACCAACATTATCCACTTCCGTCAGAGGGTTTTGCAGGAAAATATAGTAGTACAGTACAAAGGCAGAGTTATACAGGAAGTAGACACGACCAAATTTCTCGGCTTAACCATCGATAATGAGCTTAAGTGGAGATCCCACACACAAATTCTGTCTAAACGAATGAATTCAACGGCGCGAAATCGGAAGGACGCGGGTTCAATTCCCGCCCGGGGAAAAACATTTTGTATTCCAATAATTTGTAAATTTATGAATTCAACGACATATGCGTTATTCAAGCTGTCAACAGCTATCAACACAGAGGCTCTACTAACAGCATATTATGGTATGGCCATGTCAGTACTGCGGTACGGCATAATTTTCTGGGGAAACTCAATTGATAAAGATGTTGCTTTCAAGGCTCAAAAAAGATGTATCCGGGCAATGTTTCACCTTCATAAAACTGATAGTTGTAAGCCGTATTTCCTAAAATATAACATATTGACTTTACCGTCTCTATATATTTTGGAAGTAACATGTTTTGTAAAATCAAATCAACATCTGTTCGGAGAGTGGACCGATGCTGGCGTTCGAACTCGTACGCAAGACATGATTAAACTTTGCCCACGTGACGCTAAGACGACACTTATGTTAAAAAGTATATTCTGTATGGCTCCCTTATTATATACTAAAATTCCTAAACAAATAAGAGACCTTGATATTGCAATGTTTAAACGAAAACTTAAAAGAATATTGGCCCATAAATGTTACTATACAATTAATGAATTCCTCATTGACAAGAATATTTCAATCTGTATTAATAATGACTAATATAAAATGACTAATTGTAAATTTTGACATTGCTTTTCTGACATATAATTTTGATTTAATCGATATAACTAAAGACGAAATGTGACGATGAAAGATAAATTTTATAAAACAACCACACATAATTCTATATTTTGACTTAATTTTAACGCATTGACATTAGTATTTTGATTTATCGATTTTAATTATTTCAATTTGTATGTAATTCATAATAGCTTTCAAAATTAATAGACATTCTTTTTTTCTTTAATTTGTACGCCACACGTGGCAAGGACATGAGGTACGAAATGTAAGTAACTATACCACCTTGTATGCTATATTGTATATTCACCGTGTTCTAACAAATAAATTATTTGAATTTGAAAAATGGCAAAGCATACCCGTAGAGATTAGTCCCAAAAATAATCAGAGTTTTTGAACACATATTATTTAAAATATGACGAAAGTACGTTTGTACGGTAAGCGCGGCACGTACCAGTCGGGTGCCACGTGGCGGCCCCGGGAGGAGCCGAGGCGTTCCACTACGGAACCCTAAACATGACAACCCGACGGCAGCGCTTCAGTATCAATTAAATTACAACCTGCAACGGTGCTAATTAGCTCCGTTTCAACAATACATTACTAAGCGTATAAAGCGCGTCTTCCTCAGTTATATATAAGACTGCCTAATATAACCCGTGCCGACCAAGAAAGGAATATAAAATGGCGTCGTCAATATTTTTCTCGCACCCTAACATATTATATTAGAGTAAGAAAGCAACTAGCGAACAATGTTCGATTCGTCTATTGGTACAGTTAATAGTACATTTTAGCGGCCAGGAGTGAAGAGGTTATGCCATTGTTACTGATATTATAATTAGTTATAGACATAACCCCAAATATCGCCTTCTCATTAAAGTTATCAAACTAGTAAACTAGTCCAATGTGAATATTCTAGAGGCAATGTCGTCGAGCATCCAGTTGACTCCTTCTAGAAGGTTCTCCCCGGTGACTGCGGAGCACCGCTCGATCCGCCAGTGGTGCGTCTTTATACTGTCCAGGTTCAGAGCCTGCAAGGATAACCGTTATGAGGATAGTTTTAGAACATACGCTAATTTATGGCATCAGAAGAATACTTTTTTTTTCTTATAGGTTAGCCTTTGACCACTATCTCACTTGATGGTAAGTGATGATGTGGTCGAAGATGTTGTTCAGGCTAACCTAGAGAATTACTGGCTCTCAAGGACAGCTGCCGGAACACACCGTTAGGTGCTTGGCGACAGATTTTCTACTTGAGGGTGGTAGCTAGCCAGGCGGGCATTCGCAAAATGCCCTACCACCATGCTATAACGACTGCCATTGTAAGACAACAGCCGGGACCGACGGTTTAACGTGCCTTCCAAAGCACGAAAGCGCTCAGTAGTAATGTCACTAGCGGTCACCCATCCAACTCATGACCGCGGCGGACGTTGCTTAACTTTGCTGATCGGTTCAGCACAGCTAAGCAAACATCGCTACGAGCGCTTCCTATATAAGGAAACCTCGCCGTTTTGAGAAACATTTTAAATTCAAATTATTTTATTTCAGAGAAAATTATACCCATAAGCATTCAAATACTTATTAATAAGTTCAATTACTTACAAATGTCAGGCAAAAATAAAATCATTATGTCAATAAATTGGAATACACTGCATACACAATGTCAATTTATAATCAAAGGATATTTTGATTTCCAACACTCTCTAACACGAACTGAGTTAGCAATGAGAAATTGTTGTGTTATGGTACGCTTTGTGAGCTGTTATAATCTATATTATCAAAACTTGCATAATTTCGAAGATATAGCTCGGCAAAAAGTAGATTCCCTTCAAAGCTCAACCTATCCATAAAAACCTATCCTTAAATTAACTGTCGTAGAATTCAAAACTGAATTAAAGAATGAATTTAATTTTCTTAAATTACCTTTAAGTTTTATCAATATTATGAAGGTTTAAAATCAAAAGGCTAAATTTAGAATAGGCCTTAAGAAAATAATAAACGTTTTTTAAGTATTTCATTGTATATTAATTTTATATCCAGCTTTTTTATATAAGTTTTCATATCTCGTCTTATCCCTGTATTAACTTTTCAAAACTTCTTTCAAATTTTCATCTTTCTGTTAGATCTCTTTTACTTTTTGATTTTGATGTATATCAGTATAGTATTTTATTCAGTACTAATATTATAAATGAGAAAGTAAATTTTGTCTGTCTGTCTGTTTGTTACGCTTTCAAGCCAAAACTACCGGACCGATTTGAATGAAATTTGGTATGGAAATAGTTTGAGACCTGGGAAAAAACATAGGATAGTTTTTTATCCAATTGCGCAAAAAGAAGTTAATGTTTTTGCGCGATAACCGATATACGCGCCGGCGGCGGAGCGGTGCCCGGAAAGCTAGTCTTATATAAATATAGACACTTCCACACGTTATACTAATTAAAACAAAAAAAACATTAATATTTTGATATTTAATTAGAGGGATAACACAACTTTTGAAAAGGCACGATATAGTCTGGAAGAATCTTTCATGAGAAAACCTCTGGATGGACATAGCGAATATATATTATATCTACCTATAAGGTTTTATTGTACCTTACTATTTCAACCATTTTTCTCTCTCGCGAAAGGGTAAGCATAGGCGATCAGACCGAGCTTCAGTAGTGTCGAAGATTTTGAATGGTGGCCATTTTAAATCTGCCATTTTGGATTTTTGACATACGTCATTTGAATGCACTACCAATTCTCTTTTCAATGTGGTCAATCACTATATACCTACCTGTCTCTGACAGTTTCCGAGATACGCAATCCAATTACATTTGGCAGGCACCAACATTCACCCCGATACATTTGTATCATGTATCATGGGAAGTGCCTATTGTTATTTTCCAGGCACAGTTATAAACTTACGACTGCAATAAATGACTTGCGGTTATTCAAAGTGCTAACGGTAGTTCGAGATGAATGTAGAAAGGCGAGTATACCTGTCTGATATCGTGCAAAGACAAAGCCCCCGGCAGGTCAGCCTTGTTGGCCAGCACCAGCAGCGTGGCCCCCGCGAGCCGCTCCTCCCGGAGCAGCGCGTGCAGCTCCCGCGCGCAGTCCGCCAGCCGCTGCGGGTCCGCGCTGTCCACCACCCACGTCACGCCGTCCGTGCTCTCAAAGTAGTTCTTCCAATACGACCTGCAAAGTATTCACTATTCAATAATTCATTACATTATTCACTCGTTAAACAACTTTAAACTGTTTAATTCGCATATATTTAACACTAGTTTTCCGGGCGCGGCTCCGCCCGCGCGTCCGTCGGTTATCGCGCAAAAACATTAACCTCTTTTTGCGCAGTCGGATAAAAACTATCCTATGTTTTTTCCCGGGTCTCAAACTATCTCCATACCAAATTTCATTCAAATCAGTCCAGTAGTTTTGGCGTGAAAGCGTAACAGACAGACAGACAGAGTTACTTTCGCATTTATAATATTAGTACTGATTATTTTGTCAGTATTAATGATACTTAACTTTATTGAATATTTAGCAGGCAGGGGGTGGCTTGATCATAGAGATACATGGTATTTGGGTGCATACCACATATTCATTTCAATGGGCTCTAGATAATGGTGGTAGTAGTGTAATATAAAAAAAAAATTATAAGTTTTCTATATGTTGTAACAAACCAACTAACAAACAAAGTTTTATATATCTAAGCCAGTCAAAATGGGTCAAATAATTCAAACAAAATACTAACAATTTGTGAACAATGGTGTCACAGTGGTACAAAAAAAACACAAAGTATCACCCCTATGGAGGCTGGTAAATACATGAGGCAAGCTCCGATTATAAAAGTATTTTCTAACAAACAAACTAATTTCGGGCGCCTGGAGCGTTAACCTCATATAAAACAATATTCAATCTTTGAATTGATAAAGGAAACTTCCCCGACTTAATGAAACAAAGTAAAATCACTCCAATTTTGAAGTCGGGGGCTACATCTGACCCTTGCAATTACAGACCTATTTCTATCTTACCTGTTCTGAGTAAAGTATTCGAAAAAATTATGCTCAAACAACTTCTATCCCATTTTAATGAGCATAATATATTGAATGAGAATCAGTTTGGTTTCACAAAGAGCAGATCCACAACAGATGCAGGTGCTCAATTGATGTCACATATACTTGAAGCCTAGGAGAGTTCACAGGATGCTATTGCCGTATTCTGTGAACCTTCTAAGGCATTTGACTGTATAGAGCACCGCACTCTGATTCGAAAACTTTCACATTATGGTATTCGTGGAAAAGCTCTGGATCTTATAAAGTCATATCTGTCAGACAGGCTACAGAAGGTTAGAATAAATGGCAATACTTCTTCCGGGTCTTTGGTAAGAATAGGAGTACCGCAAGGATCAATTTTAGGATCTTTTCTGTTTCTAGCATATATAAATGATCTGCCTTGCATGGTTAAACATTTCTGCGATATAGTTTTATTCGCAGATGATACCTCCCTAATTTTCAAAGTAGATAGGAGGGATAGTGAACTTATTCAAGTAAATAATGTGTTATCTATGATCTATAAGTGGTTCGCGGCTTATAATCTTCTCTTAAATTCAAAAAAGACCAAATGTTTAAAGTTTTCTTTACCAAATGTTACTTATGTGGAACCAAACATTAAGCTTGAAAAAACTCTCTTTTGACAATGCGACAGTCTTCCTGGGAATTAAAATGGATTCAACTTTACAGTGGATATACATGATCTATCTGGAAGACTTAGTTCTGCTGCATATGCAGTTCGTAAGATAAGACAGCTAACAGACGTAGCTACTGCTAGGCTCGTTTATTTCGCGTACTTCCACATTATTATGTCTATATTGCTGTGGGGAGCTGCTGCTGAGATAGAGACAATCTTTATCTTACAAAAGCGTGCAATTCGAGCCATATATGAAATGGATCCTAGGGAATCCCTGAGAGATCTTTTTAAAGAAATTGATATTTTAACTTTACCAAGTCTGTATATATTTGAAAATATTATGTATGTTCGTAAAAATTTGAGCAAATTTAAATCAAACAGTGACAATCACGATTATAACACTAGGAATAAAGATAAAATAGCGGTGCCAGGTTTTAGATTAGCAAAGACAAATAAAAGGTCCTTCTTAGGTAATTGTGTGCGGTTTTATAATAAATTGCCCAAACATATTACAACGCTCACAGAAAGAAAATTCAAGTTGCATGTGAAGAATATTTTGATAAAGAAATCTTACTACACAGTTTGTGATTACTTAAACGACAAAAATTCTTGGACTGGTTCGCCTCTGCCAAGCTAGCGCCTAACACCTACGTAATGTAAATTAAGTATTGTAATAATTTTACTATATAGTATGTACTTAACACATTGTTAAAAAACGTTTAAAAGAATGGCCCCGAGTTTCTTGCCCGTTCTTCTCGCAGTGGCTCTATAATTTTTGTTTGCTGAACGTGGCAGTACAATATAGTATATTTCAATATTAAAATTTGTAATTGACCTTCATAAGAGCGTCGTAGACGCCTAAATTGAATAAATGATTTTGATTTTGACTTTGAATTTGACTTTGATAAAAAACTACAAAGCAAAATAGTACCACGGATACGTCGGTCACAGAGACAAAGGGCTTCTTATCTGCCGGCGGGAGAATTCAAATGATAGGCCAGTTGAAATATTGTGTTTCTTTTATTTGTTTCCGAAGTGTTTGTAGAATTTATCAAACAATTTACACTATTGGTACGATAGTACCATGACACCATACTTATTTTGGATAGTACTGCTGTGAACTTTGGTAAGAAGCCTCTGAAGGATCTTAATTAGCCCTAGATATCATCCAGGCAACCCTACATACCATCTAGGCAACCCTAGCCATCATCACTGCACACTTTAGGCCTAATTTCACCATACCATGTTTGTTTACGCTAAATCAGGCATTAGCTAATGGGTCTTTAAAAATAACAGAGCTGTTAAATCAGTCTACGTTCTATGAAGAAAAATTTGCAGACCGTTAGTAAATCCCATGTTACGGGAACGAAATGTAAATCATTCACTCTCATTCTAATACTACCAAAATGAAAGGTCCGTATTCTACAGGTCATTATATATGAATGTGCACTACTTTCACTCTACTCTAGTACGCTAACGAATTCAAATAACGTTCACGCAGTAGGAGTATAATGCAACTGGGCCACCATACATTTTATTGGTTGAAATGTTAAACTCCTTCGTTAATTAGAGTTTGAGGATTTTAGGTTGTGAAATTGTGATTTGTTTGTTTTCTTCCTGTTATTTATAATAAAAAGTGTTTTACATCTTCTATATTACATCACATTGTCCAACCAAGAAAGCTCACGGGCTTAATCTATACTTATAATAAAACTGTAACAGGACCAATTCTGTACATGGCAGATATTTTGAAAAAAAAAATGTACAGTACTCTGTAGCTGATACTGAAGCCGAAACTGTATTTTTTTTTATTTTTGTCTGTCTGTCTGTATCCCGGCCGCGCATCACTCCAAAACTACTGGATGGATTTCAATGAAACTTAGCACAGTTTGAGGTCATACTACAAGGTAGGATAATTTAGCTTTTTATCCCGAAATTCAGTACGGTTCTCTTGGGAAAGGGGATGAAAGTTAAAATGTACACTTAGTTGTAATTTATTAACGCGTAGTCCGATTTCAATCATTCATTTTTTGTTACAATAGTGGTAATTTAATTATTTTCCCGTAAATATTTCAAAGTCCTCAGTTTTGCAGTAAAGAAATTACAGATATCACAAACTAAATATTTCGTTTCAAATAACTTGAACCGCGGAATGTTGAGAAACCCTTGAACGTACGGCTCATCATAAGCCCATAGGAAGCCCGGAACCCCACAGGAAGCTCGACACCCTACGGACAGACCGGCATCTCACACAATTATTTAGTTTTGCAAGCTTGCTACGATAAAACTCTAAAATGTGGTACATTCACCTAAATCAGTTTTTATAAAATGTATCCGAAATGTATCCGGCAAAAGAAAGATATGTAATCTTTCTTTTGCCGGATACATTTCGGAGACTGCGCAATGGAAGTGCACAATATTGTCTTAGGTTTTCGCGATTGTAACACTTAGTAATTAAACAATTTTAAACGGTTTTAATCACGTATATTTATCATTAGTTTTGTCCCGACGTTTCAAACACTTTGTAGTGATCTTGGTCCCGGGTGACTGTCGGGACAAAAATAACGATAAATATACGTGATTTAATCCATTTAAAGTTGGAAGTGAACAAGTTTAGTAGATTGTTATACAATGGTCGAAAGGAATTGATAACTTTCAGCTCTCTACTTTTCATTTCGAATTTAAAAAAGTTTTAAAAGTAGCTTTTCTAAAAATTATTCATTGAAAAAATAACTTACTTACTAAAAAATTATTGAGAGGATAGAACTATTTGTGAAATTTTACATTAAATTTTGTTTGGAATATTTTCGGGCGGCTATTGCCTGAAGAGGAATCTCTCTGCTTTTCACTACTAATATAAGGAATAACGATATAAAAATAGTATGTATTTTTATATTATTTATTTTGATTTTAATAACATGAGCAGAACCTATTTAAAATTAATGCGGCTATAGTCCAAGTAGATAGATAGATAGATAGATAAAGCATTTATTTGTCTCTCCAATACAGTAGGGATCGATGACTTACATACGTGTTAAGCACTATACTTTTCATTTAAAATATGAGGAAAAAAATTTTGGTTTTTCTAAATATGTACTAAAAATAATAAACATGAGTAGAAGATACAAAGATACACTAGGAGTTAGAACAATGAAATATAGGGAAATTTTTAGTTAGTTTTTTTTTTACACTTTTTACCTTATATTTAGTTACTACCCTGCCAAACATAGTTGTTAATAATTTTTTTATAACAACACAGTATTTTACTATGAAAAATCTTAGACGTATAACTTTGTTTACAGCAATGGTTACAATTGTTACAAGTCATTCCGGCCCAAGAGAAGGAAGCATTTACTATGAGTTTTTCCCGGCCTAAGGTGGGAAGGAGCCTCTCCTACCCGCTACTCAGATCAAACAAACACTACTTTCCGAGAATGAGAAATAAAAAAAATATGTTCGATCTACCGTCAAACAAACCACCGTTTTAAAATCAAAATTCTAAAGAAACGCACAATGTACTTTGCTTCAACATTTATTGTGCGAACCGGGAAAGAACTCTCTGAGTTACTTAACTACTGTCTTCTGGAAAATACAACCCGGGAGTTTTGAAATCCAAAATAAAAAGCTTCATTCTGAGCTATGGTTTACTATAAGAGTGCTTCACCGCAGACCACAGTGTTGCTTAATATGGGATAAACAGTGCACAAATGTGAATAATTAGTCTGCAGGTACGGCAATCGCGAACGAAGTCGCGGGTACGCGTACGCGCTAGCTGCGCGTACGCGTACCCGCGACGCGTTTGTCTATAAATTTGTAGGAAATTTTAGTTCATGAGCTCGTTTTGGTTGTACCATAATATTACATACTCGTATGAGCTCAAAATTTGCTGGGGCAACATAAAACGAACTAAAAGGTAAGATAAAGAAGACGTACCTGCCTACCTAGTTACTCCATCCAGGTAACACACTCATTCCTCTGGTTTTAATTTGCAGGAGGAGGAAGGCCTGACATTTTTACAGGATTTGATAATCCACAAGATTCTGATATCCAGTTTTTAGACCAACGATTATCTCATAATTTAAAAACAATAGAAGTTACTGTAATTCAAGTAAGTTTTGTCTTTCACATTTGCTACTAACATACACTGTAGATGATCTTACTTCACGAACATCATAGAGACTAAAATGTTTGCATTTTGAGACTGTATTGGAAGGAACCACAGCTTTGACAAATATTTAACTGCTAAGCAGTAGTGTGCAAACACTACTGTGTTCTCGATTGAAGGGCAATTACCTACCAGGCATAAAGAGATCTAATATCTTGGGGTGACAAGCGCAGAGCTTTCCTCTGCAGGTTCTTAAATGGTTGATTTCCAAATAATTCAGAGTGGCACTTGTTGTAGGCAACTTTTATGTCTCTTTACCCACTATTACAGTTTGTAATTGTGTGTTGATATGATTCACAGTAAAATTTTTGTGGTAAGCTTTGTTTTCATATACATACATACAAAGATCTATGGGGGAAAAAATACAGTAAGTTATAAAGCGAAATTTCCAGGATGTGATTTAATTCCACTGAGGCAGATACTTCTAGAAATCTAGCAATCACAATGAATTCAATGCACATCTCCGATCACTAGCTCGATACAAAATGTATTGAATAATGGTTTGTCTGCTTGAATCGCTACATATGTACGCACTATGACTTTTATATATATTGACTACATTTATTTTAGTTTGATTTTTGTGTAATATATATTAATTTAATAATTCTTATATGAAAATTAAAATAATAATTACACGCAGTAATAACAACAAATAAAGTATGTATGCATCAGGATTTTAGTAAATTGTAATAATTTATATTTTCATTAAAGATAAGATTCATTAAAGAGAAGATCTATATCTGTTCATTGAATGTTTTTAGCTGATATATATTTTTGTTTCAGAATGCAGAAAATAAATATTTGGAACAATTGGATACCAGACGCATTAAAAACTATAGTGGCCACTACACTTTCTGTTAATAGAGGAGTCACATCTTAAAATATGTTGAACTTACTGGAAATCATGAAAATAATGCAGAAACCAATGGTAAAATAAAAGCAGTTAAAGCAAGAAATATTTAAAACTGCAATATTACAAGCAGAGTTTAGGATTATAAAAAATCCGAAAATTAATATTTAATGTAGAAATATTAATTTTTAGTTAGGTATATAACTTTTGAATATAAGGAGCTATAAAATAAAATTGTTTAAGTATTTATTTTGATTTATTAATTCTAGCCTTTCCTTAGTAATAGTTTCCAGCAAATATTATTGTCTAGTATTGAATTATGCCATAAATGTGTTTTAAGATGTCTGACTGACTCAGTGCAAACTCTTATAATAATTATTTATTAGCTGCCTTCGCACAGAACTTATGTTTCTTGTGATTTCATCGTCACTTCTTTGTTCTGTGATGTATCCTTGATCTAATAATTCTTCCCATAGTGCTGGTACATCAAATTAAGGGTCATCTCCCTATCAAATCTATTTTTTTTTAGGTCTGCACTGCCAATACTTGCACATTAATGGACATGTCGTATTTGCGATTTCTAAAATATTCTGCATTTTTCCCACCAGATGAACGAATATACAAATATGTGCAGTCTCAATTCTTATGTAGTACTACTATCCTTTCCATAATATCAAAATTTTCTAAAACATCAGTTTCAAAAATAATATTATAGGTATAGCGACCTTTTTTGATCGACTTATGTTATGAAGAAAATTTATATTTCACATCACTGACAGCCCGTTAACAATTTAACGGACCTTTAGGCCTAATTTCACCATACTCTGTTATTTATTTGACGCCTTCTTAACCCTTTTAACGGACTGTTAACTGAACCGAGTGTCCCACCAACTGTTAATGGATGATTAATTCAGTTAACTTCATAGAACGTAGACTGATTTAACAGCTCTGTTATTTTTAAAGACCCATTAGTTAATGTCTGATTTAGCGTAAACAAACATGGTATGGTGAAATTAGGCCTTAGGGCAGTGATTAGATTTAACGCCTTGTTACCAGAATTAATTATCCATTATCAGTTGGTGGGACACTCGGTACAGTTAACAGTCCGTTAACAGGATTAACAAGGCGTCAAATAAATAACAGAGTATGGTGAAACTAGGCCTTAGTATAGAAAAGTTACTCATGAGAATTACTGTCAATAATGGTTGGATTGTGTTACCTTAAAATTATCTTTGTTATACTAACCGCCGGTTTCCGGTACGCGTGTCAAAACTCAATTCATTTAACAAGCCGTCACAATTAACAATCTGCTAACTTTCAACGGGTTTCTGGAACGCATATTAATGAAAAATTACAGAACACCTGATTAACAAGTTTGTTTATCTATGATAGCATGAAATTTGAAAATGTCGTTCAAATTCATTCATTCTCTAGTGTTCTGTCTTTTTTTAACGCATAGCGTTGTCTCTTCCGTTTTGACATGAAATTAATCCCAAATCATTTTTGGCATATGCACCGTTACTATGGTTACCATTTAAATATGACGGATGATCATAAACGTTAAGCAACAAGAGAGAGGAGTTCGAAGCGTTCCTCTTTGTCAAAATACAAGCCCATTTGGGCATTCACATCCAACAATACTATTTTTGCTCGGATTTCTAACTGACAGAGAGTCCAGTCGTTTGAGAGTACGCTCCAATACCTAAAATGTCAACTTTGATGGGTGATCGCTAGTGGCATTATCTAGTTTTATTAATTTGTATGAATCCCTTTATCCTCAATACCATCATGATGATTATTAATACTCTTTAGTTTTATAGTTATTATGTCAGTAATAGTTTATTGATAGTGAAAGTCACTAGCGTACGTGAAAATGTGCTTGTTTGTTTTGTAAGTTCATTGATTGTGCTGTCCAAGCGTGCCGCTTTGATTTATTGTATGCTGCGTTCAATGTGTGATTTTTGGTTTTGCTAGACGGTGAAAAGGAACTAATGGACAACAATATCAGGCATAAGTAACAAAATATAAATCATAAGGGGCGAGGGGGAGACAGACATCACTATTAAGTATGTTTGAGGGCAACCCACAATTGTGAATACCTATACGCCAAAAAACTAACTTTTACTAAATATAGAAAATCCAAACAAAGTCACAAACGACATTGATGAGAATCCTTCGCCAGATATATTGATTACAATTTCCATACTTTACACAAATATTCAATCAGTAACTTTTAAACTTGATATTTTCCTCTCTAGGGTGGTTTCTATAAGACCCACACTGATTATAATAACTGACACTTGGCTATAACCAACTATACCTGATTCGTAAAAACTTACGTGAGTTGTCATGATTATTAATTAAATATACCGGCTAGCACATCTTTACTGTTCGAACACCGGTCGGAGATTTCGACTAAACACCGTGAGTGCTAGCCGGTATATTTAATTAATATACCTGATTCATTGATAAAAATACCAGGATATGACATAATATATCGAGATGACCGGATTGGTAAACGAAGTGGTGGAGTAGCAATATACGCCTCAAACACAACCAGTTATATGACGGCAAAACTAAATACTACATACAATAAGAAACAATGCGTTTTTAATATGTGGATTATACAGAGGACAAGATTAAACACTAGAACAAGACAACATCTTGCTTGACCAACTTAACCATGCCTCCGAGACCCACACATTGGTTATAATGGGAGATTTTAACTATGGTGGTGTGAAGTGGCCACATGACGACAGCGCATATCTCACGCCAAAAGAAGATAACTTTAAACAATGGTACAAGAACAGCAATCTACAGCAGATAATAGACATCACACAAGATTTCGACAAGGAAATCATCCATCTTTCTTAGATTTGCTTTTAAGCCTGCACCGAGGCAGCGATACGTAATTGTGGTTCGTTTGATCCCTTGCTGTATCTTTCTTTCTTAATTTTGAGGTGTGTAATTAATATATATTATATTTAAGGATTCATTATATAAATCATACACTTAAAACGGAAACACGATTACGAAATCCAAAGTTACATCTGAAAAACTAAATAAACCCTTAGTACGGCGTAAATACTTAACGGAGAGTCAACCGTATTTGAATAATAAAGAAAACAACATGTTTTCTATAACGTACACATTACATTTTTCAAATAGGTATTTGTTTTTATTATACGAAGGAAATACTCAAATTCACGCATGTTCTGCCCATTTTAGCCAGAGCCGCGATGCTTTGTCCCTATCCGCTTTAGTAATTCTTCGGCCGTCGGACGGGGACGGATGCTGTTGGCATGCTTTACCTACGCACACATACGTGGCGCGCCTAAAAAGCTCGGTGCGCCCTTAACAAATGAAGCCTCTGATAGCCAACATTGACCACCAAGCCCCTATTGGAAAAAGCGACCACACCTGCTTATTGGTCACAATACAACTTCAAGTACAAAAACGAAATAGGGAAGTCACATCTAGATTCAACTTTAATAAAGCTGATTACGACAAAATAAATAAAAAAATATGTGACACATTGCCTGATTGTATGAGGGATATAAACTGGGCGAAAAAAAAATTGAAATTTTTCATAATGCTCTCAAAGAAGCAATAAACTTATATGTACCTCGGGTGAGAGTCCATCAACGCACAAAAAATAAGCCATGGATTTCAAAGATATGTGTTACTAGGACTTGACAAACACTACGAAGAGTATAGAAAATTAAATAATATATAACAAAATAGAATATAGAATAATATATGAGAAAGACGTACTGCATGCTGGGCCCAAAAGATTTTATTCTTACATAAGGCAGCAAATTACTTTAAAGGTTAGTATCCCATGTAACATTTACTGTTATTAAGGCCAATAAAGATTTCTGATTCAACTGTTCTGCTAAACAAAAAAGGCCAAACTGTGACTAATCCACATACGATTGCAAAAGTATTAGCAGAGCAGTTTGAGAGTGTCTTCCAAACAGAGCCACCAAATCAGTTGCCGATTTTAAATCCGGCACTGAGAGTAGAAGATCCATTGAAGAATTACTATTCACCCAAGACAAAATCCAACAAGTTATTACAAAATTGAAAACAGATTCTTCACCTGGACCAGATGAAATCCCCGTGGCAATACTAAAAAAATGTAACCTAAACGAATTCTTAGCAACAATAATGCAGACATCATATGAGACGGGAATTCTACCTGATCTTTGGAAAACCGCAATTGTTACCCCTATATTTAAAAAAGGAAGCAAATTAGAACCATCAAACTATAGACCAATGAGCCTGACCAGTGCGGTATGCAAGGCTATGGAAAAAATCATAGTTAAGCACATCAGGAACTTCTTCACTAATCACAGAGTGATTACTGAACATCGACATGGATTTTGCCCACATCGCTCCACTGTATCTAACTTGCTGTCATGCTTATCATCATGGACAAAGAAATGTAATAAAAGAAAGCCTATTGATGTAATTTATCTGGACTATGAGAAATCTTTTGATAAGGTTCCTATAAAGAGACTACTACACAAGCTAGAATTTGTGGGAATACACGGGAAACTACTAACTTGGATCGAGGCATTCCTATGGCAAAGAATCGTAAGGTTCTTTGCCATATAATAGAAAGTAAGATTGGGTAATACAATGTCTGACCACAGAGAGATACACAGTGGTGTACCACAGGGCTCAGTGCTGTATGTTATATATATTATATAACCTTTGATTTTCCCCATTGCCTACAATGTGATGTTAGTATCTTTGCTGATGATACCAAAATATTTTGAAACCCTTAGATCGACTATGACCGCCTACATTTAAACAAAATAGCCAACTGGTCCGAGGAATGGCTAATAAATCTCAATCCTTCAAAATGTACAGTATATACAGCACATAGGCAGTTGCAACCCTCATCTGACATACAAGCTGGGTGATACTAATCTGATGGAGGTCAAAGTGCAAACAGACCTAGGAGTTAAGATTTTAGAGGACTAGAAGTAGGACATTGACGTCAATCACTAAGAAAGCTAAAAGTCTTATTTACCTCATTAGAAAAGCCTTTGGCGCTTTGACCCCTGAGATGATGTTACAGATCCACAAAACCTTTGTAAGACCAATCCTAGAGTATGCATTCCAAGTCTGGAGCCCTTATTTTGTTAAAGACATTGAACTCCTCGAGAAGGTACAATGCAGCTTCACAAAATACCACGAGCCTTAAAACGACAGCCATATGAATAACGCTCAAAAGTGTTGAAGCTCACAAGTTTAAAAGATCGCAGGGATCGTGGAGATCTAATTGAGACATATAAGATTTTACATGGTCGATTTGTGATCAGAAATTCATATATGATTCGCATAGACTGTGTAAAAATGGTGAAGACATATGAAAAATAGCACTTACATGTGATACGTAAGGTGTTCCATATTTCGTTCTGTTCTGTTTTTACAGCCAAGAATTCTGCATTTCAACATGTTTGGTGGAAGCAGCAGCGTTGAATTTAACTTACAATTTACAATACACACTTCAAAGTCATTGTTTAACACGAATAAAGGACACTTTCAAGCACCGAATAAATTTGTCTGCCACAAAACTGCTTTGTGGCAAACAAAGAAATCGCATACGCCGAGCAAGACAAAAAAAACTGATGCTATCTCTTTCAAACTAATGCAAGCGTATATATTACCATTCTTGTCGCACAACCAACAGAATATAAATGTATTCTTCATCATAGACATTCTTCCTCCTAGTTTAGATCACACTATTATCTATGGCACATTTTTCACTTATGGAACGTTTACCGGGTCTTGTTTACCTGTGCATCCTGATATAAAAACAAAAGGACAAGAACAACGTTATGTAGAATGTCATGAGAGCGGGTGAAACACAATAAGTGCCTTTTTCAATTTAAAAACAAAGAGTTCTTGAAGAACTTATTGCACCATACGCCTCAGAGTCTCACTAGACGGCGCCACTCCTGCTTTGAGAAAGGCTAAAGTAGTCGATTTCCACTACTTGGCTTAGCATAGCACGCGCTAAGTTTAAACGATGTACCAGACGTCTCTGAATACAATTATGAAGCTAAGCACTACATTTTGACGGATTAAAGTATTAGTTCACGCTTCGACTTGTCCCTGAATCTTAGCCTAAGATACATGAGTTTCCAGCGTTAAGGGTTAGCTTCATTTTGAAATGATAATTTATAGTTACAGGTAAAAGGCAAACTAAGCAATTTAAGTGAGATATGAGATTGACATTTCTTTATAATATTTATTATGCTTGGTATGTAATTAATTTCAGGAAATCAAATAAACAGACTAATGTTGTTGGTATTTTGTTAATTTACTAGAGAATATTTTTCTTAATTACACCCATTATCATAGCACTAGATTTGGTTACAAAAAATGTTTTAATTAAAATAAAATAGCATGCTAAAATTGCATGCTACTTTATTTTAATTAAAAGAGATCACGTTCACATGACTTTCAGGGCTGAAACGCAAAAATTGTATAATATATACCAAAACAAAATACAAAAGAATTTTAATAAAATCACAATATTTAAGGTAGTCAAAGCATTTGGATCCTGGTGGAGTGCTTGCACATAATTTAAGTAAATATTGATTTTTTTACCGTTCACAAAATAATGATTACAGTTTGATCGTTTTTGAAGCCCAATATAAGATACTGCTTACGAAAAGGAATCTTATTAAATTTTGCGGTTGTTTTTAGCACATTCCGCGAAATGTTTTTATTTTAAATATTAGTAAAACTTGCGCTAGTGATTCATTGTGTGTTGGCCTGCGTTACGAGTAGATAATTTTATTCACTATTTCAATGTTCATCCTCAAGTCAAAAATGGATTTCCGACTCTTAAATTTTGATAATACGAAATAACTGGATAAACATCAGTTAAAGTACTACCTTTCTTCATAACCCACCAATTTTTAGCTAAAAAAACTTGAGTTCAATAAGCTATTAAAAATGAAATATGAAAAAATAAAGTATGAAAGTTTTATTGAAATTAGCAATTTTTCGGTTGAGTTCATACAAAATCTGTTTGGCCTATTTCATGTAGCTAACTTGAAAAGCCAGATCGAACCATGCAACGTTGCGAGGCGCATTGTTTCGCCAATATAATGTAACTAGAATTAAAGTAGACACACAAAGCAGCTCTATATAAACGTAGAGTTACATTAGTTTGGTTTTGTTCATTTCAAAATTTATTCAATTAATTTTGATTTATTTTTGAATTGGTACTATACAAAGTAAATCCATAGCTAACGTTTAAGCTTTGTTACGCGCAACTAATGTAACTCAAGATAAATTAGTTCTGCGTAACACAGCAGAAGTGCTATTTCCTAAATCAATTGGTGAGAAGCAAGATGAGTGGCAAAATTACAAGCAAATTGAGTATGTTTTGTTTAATGAAGAATTTTTGTGCATGTTGGGAGTTAGAACAAATTACTTAGAATTCCAAAGCTTCAACATACAGGTGACACGTCCATCGCCATGCAGAGGAAGAAGCTAATGTCCCAACTGGAACTTGCAACCCAGTGAGGTGTTAATAAGACCCTCTTTACAATAAATGATTGAGAATCAATGATGCCCTACAATTGTCAGATTTTTTCATTGCTAATAGCTAGCTTTTGTTTTTAACCATGATACCACCAAATGATAAGTAATGATAATAAATATTATTAAAGAAAAAAATCTGAGCGCTATTTGAGGGTAATTGTAAAAAATATTCAGAACATTCCTATTTTATGCCTGGTAGGTTAGCCTTTTTTGACCACTATCTCACCTGATGGTAAGTGATGATGTGGTCGAAGATGTTGTTCAGACTAACCTAGAGAATTACTGGCTCTCAAGGACAGCTGTCGGAACACACCGTTAGGTGCTTGGCGACAGATTTTCTACTTGAGGGTGGTAGCTAGCCAGGCGGGCATTCGCAAAATGCCCTACCACCATGCTATAACGACTGCCATCCTAAGACAACAACCGGGACCGACGGCTTAACGTGCCCTCCGAAGCACGGAAGCGCTCAGTAGTAACGTCACCAGCGGTCACCCATCCAACTCCTGACCGCGGCGGACGTTGCTTAACTTTACTGATCGTTTCAGAATGGCTAAGCAAACTTCGCTACGAGCGCTTCGAAAATTGTAATTGAACATTATCTAATTAATTACACTAATTTTGTAATGGCCCTTGGTCTTTAAACCAATTCTTTGTACACATTTAGAAAGGACACATCCCACTTAATATGATAGTATACCTAACTACTGAATAAAATATCTTACTATATTATATGTAGATATATAAGGTCACTTTTAATTCATCAACAATACTGCGGGGGGTGGTGTAGAATCGATAACTGAATGTGATCCACACATTTTTAATTTTCACATAAACAATTCAATACTAACTATTGCCTAAGCTGTGGCGCGTTAACTTTGAGAATGATAGCGACGACAACACTCGCGGCCGCCGTGGACAAGACTCACACATACACACACGTTCTAGGTATTCTAACGCATTGCGAGGGCAATGAACTCGGTAGGTTTACCTACGCATTGCGAGGGCAATGAACTCGGTAGGTATCTCGGTAGGTATACCTACGCATTGCGAGGGCAACGAACTCGGTAGGTTTACCTACGCATTGCGAGGGCAATGAACTCGGTAGGTTTACCTACGCATTGCGAGGGCAATGAACTCGGTAGGTATCTCGGTAGGTATACCTACGCATTGCGAGGGCAATGAACTCGGTAGGTTTACCTACGCATTGCGAGGGCAATGAACTCGGTAGGTTTACCTACGCATTGCGAGGGCAATGAACTCGGTAGGTATCTCGGTAGGTATACCTACGCATTGCGAGGGCAACGAACTCGGTAGGTTTACCTACGCATTGCGAGGGCAATGAACTCGGTAGGTTTACCTACGCATTGCGAGGGCAATGAACTCGGTAGGTATCTCGGTAGGTATACCTACGCATTGCGAGGGCAATGAACTCGGTAGGTTTACCTACGCATTGCGAGGGCAATGAACTCGGTAGGTTTACCTACGCATTGCGAGGGCAATGAGTCTTGTCCACGGCGGCCGCGAGTGTTGTCGTCGCTATCATTCTCAAAGTCAACGCGCCACAGCTTAGGCAATAGTTAGTATTGATTTTGTTTATGTGAAAATTAAAAATGTGTGGATCACATTCAGTTATCGATTCTACACCACCCCCCGCAGTATTGTTGATGAATTAAAAGTGACCTTATATATGTCCTATATTTCAAGGTCCGTTTTTTTTTCCAATTTGTAGTCCAAAAATAACACAATTATCTGAAAACAAAAATATAATACTTATCTATATTCTATACTTATAATAAAACTGTAACAGGTCCAATTCTGTACATGGCAGATATTTTGAATAAAAAAATGTACAGTACTCTGTAGCTGATACTGATGCCGAAACTGTATTTTTTTTTATTTTTGTCTGTCTGTCTGCCTGTCTGTCTGTATCCCGGCCGCGCATCACTCCAAAACTACTGAATGGATTTCAATGAAACTTAGCATGATTTGAGTTCATACTACAAGGTAGGATAATTTAGCTTTTTATCCCGAAATTCAGCATGGTTCCCTTGGGAGAGGGGATGAAAGTCAAAATATACACTGAGTTGTAATTAATTAACGCGTAGTCCGATTTCATCCGTTCTTTTTAGGGTTCCGTACCCAAAGGGAAAAAACAGTCTGTCCGGCTGTCTGTCCGGCTGTCCGTCCATCCGTCCGTCCGTCCGTCTGTTACCAGGCTGTATCACAAGAACGGTGATAGCTAGTCAGTTGAAATTTTCACAGATGATGTATTTCTGTTGCCGCTATAACAACAAATACAAAAAGTTGGCCAAGTGCGAGTTGGACTCGCGCACGTTAAAACAAAAAAAGGTTAAAATATGAAGTCTAATGTTGTAAAGCTAATGGTACGGAACCCTATCATATATCATAAAGAGTCACCTAATGCTTCAGCCCTGTTCAATGAACGCATTAGTTCTCAATTCATCGGTTGGCACTATTTATTTACTGATGCATCAAAGTTGTCACCTGATAGTGCTGTTGGTGCAGCGGTGTGGATCCCCTCTTCTAAAATTTGTCTTCCGTTTAAATGTCCTTCCTACTCCTCGGTATTTACTGGGGAAGCACTAGCTATATTGGAAGCGATCACTTTTGTTAAGTCCCATAACCTTAATAATACCTTAATTTTCACAGACTCTAAAAGCTGTCTAGAAAGTATCCTATCTAATCCTTTTCGTTCTTCCTCTCGTTACCCTGTAATTTTCCAAATTAAGCACATCCTATTTGAATGTCATAAACAGGATTTAAATGTTGTTCTGGCCTGGATTCCAGGTCATTCTGGAATTCCCGGCAATGAAACAGCGGACTCATGCGCAAAAACAGCTTCTCAAATCGGTTCAATTGAGCATTTTAAAATATATTCGCATGACCTTTGTCTCCTCCCTAAATTACACCTTCAAGAATCGTGGTCAAAATACTGGGAGAAATCGAAAAAACAAAAAGGCAAGCATTATGGAGACATACAACCCCAAATTCCTAGAAGTCCCTGGTTTTTTAAATTCCGTAATGCAAATAAAACTGTCACCTCCACAATTTGTCGCCTTCGTTCATTCATGTACTCCTGTTCATTTAGCCAAATTACGGATCAGGGATCACTCAAGGTGCGAGTGTGGCCTGGACGAGGGAACTGTGGACCACATATTTTTTAATTGCCCTAAACTGCATAGTTCCCTTTATGATATCCTCCCACCCTATATCCCCCGTCCAACTTCCTTTAAATGTCTGTTATCTCTAACTTTTTCTAACAAACAAATTATACCTATATTATGTAAATTTATAAAAATAAATAAGATAAGATTGTAAATATATACCTATTTTATAAGTATGTCTATTATATTTATGAATATGTATTCTACTAACATTGTATGTGTCTTAGTTGTGTTGTCTCTTTTGTTTTAGATTAAATAATCATCATGGATGGAAAACATCTGGTGGATTCTCCCTTGTAAACACCAACCATTCTAATAATATTAAGCACTTCCCACATGATTTATGACACTAGCATGTACGGACATTGGCAGAATTGTGACAATATGCCACAGAAGCCATAAATATAAGAAGTCAAGTCAACTTGACACCCAGAATGTACAGGAACCTATGAACGTACGGCTCATCTTAAGCTGGCTTTTGCACTTTATTGTATAGGTATAATAGATGGGTCTGTAGTTGGACCACTCCAAAAGATTCTGATTTTTCAAACAATAAAACACAGTTTTTTTTATTACTATAAGCACAATTTTCCTACGTATATTTTTCATAACATGCAATGCTCTAATCAGTGTAATCTATACCTATAACAAGTTGGAGAAGACGGGTAGGGAAGCGAGAGGTGTAAGACGCTTACATTGATCTATTTATACTTATAATAAAACTGTAACAGGTCCAATTCTGTACATTGCAGATATTTTGAAAATATTTTTTCAGAGCAATCTGTAGCTGATACTGATGCAAATACTGTTTTTTTTTCTGTCTGTCTGTATCCCGGCCGCGCATCACTCCAAAACTACTGAATGGATTTAAATGAAACTTAGCACGATTTGAGTTCATACTACAAAGAAGGATATTGGATACTTTTTATCCCGAAATTCAGTATGGTTCCCTTAGGAAAGGGGATGAAAGTCAAAATGTACAGTTAGTTGTAATTTATTAACGCGTAGTCCGATTTCAATCATTATTTTTTTGTTACAATAGTGGTAATTTAATTATTTTCCCGTTAATATTTCAAAGTCTTCAGTTAGGTAGTTCAGAAATTACAGATATCACAAACTAAATATTTCGTTCTAAATAACTTGAACCGCGGAATGTTGAGAAACCCTTGAACGTACGGCTCATCTTAAGCTAGCATTCGCACTTTATCATAAAGGCTTAATAGATATATTATATCAGCCGTATTGTCTACTGCCGAACACAGCCTCCACCACTATGGGAGGATTTGCCATAATCCCCATGCTTGGCAGGCGTCTTGGCGATCGCGGTGTGAGATATCAGTTCCTCAGAAAGCGCTGCTGCCCACCCTCTGTAGTGTTACTCTTTACCGCCTCTTACGACACCTACTACGGGTAAAGATGGGGGTGTGACATTATAGCCCGTCACCCCAAGGACAGCCCGGATCCCCACGGAAAGCACGGCACCCTTATTTAGTTTTGCAAGCTTGCTACGATAGAACTCTATAATCTGGTACATTCACCACAATCAGTTTTTTAAACTACATAATATGTTTCTTTTGACGGATACATTTCGGAGACATCGCAATGGTAGTGCACAATGTTGTCTTAGGTTTTCGCGATTGTTACACTTAGTTATTAAACAATTTTAAACGGTTTAAATCAAGTAATATTTATCATTATTTTTGTCCCGACGTTTCAAACACTTTGTAGTGATCTTGGTCACGGGGTGACTGTCGGGACAAAAATAATGATAAATATACGTGATTTAATCCGTTTAAAGTTGGAAGTGCACAAGTTTAGTAGATTGTTATACAAGGGTCGAAAGGAATTGATAACTTTCACCCGCGTTCAGCTCTCTACTTTTCATTTCAAATTTAAAGAAAGTAAAAAAGTAGCTATTCTAAAAATTATTCATTGAAAAAATAACATACTTACTAAAAATTTATTGAGAAGTTAGAACTATTTGTGAAATTTTACGTAAAATTTTGTTTGGAATATTTACGGGCGGCTATAGCCCGAATAGGAATCTCTCTGCTTTTCACTACTTATATAAGGAATAACGATATAAAAATAGTATGTAATTTATATTATTTATTTTTATTATTATAACATGAGCAGTACCTTTTTAAAATTAATGCGGCTATAGTCCAATTAGGAATCGATGACTTACATCCGTGTTAAACACTCTACTTTTCATTCAAATATGAGGAGGTTAAAAAAAAGTAGTTTTTCTAAATATTTACTAAAAATAATAAACATGAGTACAAGATACAAAGATACACTAGGAGTTAGATCAATGCAATTTAGGGAAATTTTTAGTTAGTTTTTTATTAACCTACACTTTTTACCTTATATTTAGTTACTACCCTGCCAAACATAGTTGTAATTAATTGTTTTATAACAACAGAGTATTTTACAACGAAAAATCTTAGACATATAACTTTGTTTACACCAATGGTTACCATGGTTACAAGTCATTCCGGCCCTTTACTATGAGTGTTTCCCGGCCTTAGGTGGGAAGGAGCGTTTTTATGGGCTCTCTATATCAGTAACCAGATTCTACATTGGTATAACTGTAATGTTGATAGACCTAAATGTTTATGTTGCAATTTATATTTTATAGATATATATTACAGATGCAGATTCAGCTATTTTTGGCAGCAACTAGCTTTGAGGAGGAAGAGTTAAGGAGTTTTGATGGCTAGGGTAGGTGCTGGGGGAAATACACATTACACCCCAAGCAGGTAGACAGTGCAGGACTTATTGCCTCATAATAAAAATATAACTGATTCAATAGTCTACAGAATGTACAGCTAACATTGTTTGCATAATAACGTATGGTAATTTTTTTACAATTGATATGCATGGCATAACCTAATGACCTATGAACATTTCTATGATATTCAATGAGCCTAATGACCATTTCTATAGTAACATTATTTCAGCCTCTGTAACGGTGACACCTGTGACCACTGAGTTGAGTGATCATTTAGCTACTCGTGGCGAGATAGTGCGAACCGTAAGTACTCCTCTGAGAACATCACATGTTCTGAGTAGAAGTTATCCACAAATCAATAGAATAAAATTTGTACGCTCAATAGAGAGTGTAGACTGGGTCGAAATATATAGCTGCGATATCATGACTGAGCAGTTAACAATGGCATTAATAAACACGTTACGTAATAAATTTGAAGCATGTTTCCCATTGAGATATACAACTAAGAAAAACAGTAAACGTTCATGGGTTACTGACGACATAAAAAATTTAAGATTACTTATATTTGATATGATTGAACTTATGAATAAATCTCCCAATTCTGACATTTTGAAACAATTTATAAATGATCTCAAAAGAACATATTATGACCGTTTATTGACTCAAAAAAGATCTGTCTATTATCGTAAGACGTTGTTAAATAGTAAAAATACCTCAAAGTGCATGTGGACGATTGTTAACAAGCAAAGAGGGAAGAATGTAATGTAGACTTCACCAATATTGTAAAAGATGCTTTGATGGTGATGACTTTAAATCAAAGAAGGAGCTTGTTAATGCCATGAAAGAGAGGTTTGTGGGTGATGTGGCAACTTGCGGGGGGCCGCGAGCAAACACAACACATTGACACGAGCATGTTCTTGCGCCGATCGCTCGTTGAGACTACGCAGATTTTCCGCAGAGGAGGTATATGACGTCATCACCAAATGCATTCCGGCTAAAAAGTACTAACTAATAAAAAGTGCAAACTACTACTCTGACTGTTCATTATTCTTGAGAGATTTTTTTAAAGAAATTGATATTTTAACCTTACCAAGTCTGAATAAATTCAAAAATATTATGTATTTAAAAAAAAAACATAAATTTAAATCATACAGTGAAAATCACGATTATAACACTAGGAATAAATGTCAAATAGCCGTGCCAGGTTTTAGATTATCAAAGACTTTGCTTAGACAATTGTGTGCGGTTTTATAATAAAGTAACCAAACATATTACAACACTCACAGAAAGAAAATTCAAATTGCAGGTGTAGAACATTTTGATAAAGAAATCTTACTACACAGTTTGTGATTACTTAAACAACAAAAATGCTTGGACTGGTTCGCCTCTGCCAAGATAGCGCCTGTCACCTACGTAATGTAAATAAATATTGTAATAATTTTACTATATCGTATGTAACACATTGTTATAAAACTTTAAAAAGAATGGTGTTGTGGCTTTATAATTTTTGTTTACTGAACATGGCAGTACAATGTAGTATATTTCAATATTAAGATTTTAATTGACCTTCATAAGATCATTGTAGATGCCTAAATTGAATAAATGATTTTGACTTTGTCAGCCCTAGCCCTAGTGTTTTTTATAACCTGTCATAGAATTACTACCTAGACATTTGATTGCAAAGCCTAACCTTAAACATAAAATGTACAATTTGTATGGTTCTCTCTGTTCTGATTATAGTTATACATTTCAATTACATAAAATGAAACATAAATGGTGAAGTGGTGGCCATAGAACAGATAGACTATCAATTTAAATCATTCACACAATTCAATATGATACTAGGTATTAAAAAATAATTTTAGTAAGGTAGGTACATTTTGTGTGGCATATACAGGTCCTTCCACTGCATGACTTTTAAACCATTAATGAAAAATTTTACCTCAGAGATTTTTGTCCACCAACATCCCAGATGTTGAGTTTGTATCCTTTGTGCTCTAGGGTCTTTATATTGAAGCCAAGTGTAGGCGAAATGGTGTCAATGCGTTCTCCATTGAACCTTTTCAGTATAGTGGTCTTTCCGGCGTTGTCTAACCCTCTGTTATTTTTTTTATGGAAACTATTAATTGTAACTGTACAATAAGTAGAAATTTCGACCTATACATGTAAGAATAATGGGATGTAAATCTTCAAACATAACAATGTGAAATAGTGAAACAAATTAGTGCTAACGTTTTGTAAAGGATACAACATGAGGATTCGCATTTCTTTCTCCTTTTGTCGCAGTTTTTTCAGGATAGTGAGAAATCCCATTTCAGATCTCTGTTAAAACAAATATATGTAAGGGCCCTTTTGATTAAACTATATTGACTTTTTACTTTGTTTCTCTGCAGTGAAAGGCGAATGTTGATTAAAAAGAGTAAAACAAGTGAATTCACTAGTGAAATACAAGTTCACATTCACATCACAGCACAGGAGCGCGTTCCGAACCTCGGTTAGAGCGCACTCGGAGTGCACTCGGAGTGCAACTTTTCACTCTAAAGTCTAACGTCGTTCACGACCTTCGGGTAGAGCGCAACTTTTTAACTATCAAAAGAGGTCGTTAAAATGTTGAATATTTAACTGACATGACCTTGACATTTCTTGATGAGTAAATTATAGGTAATCTTTTATATTTTGCAGGTAACGGTAGTTATTGCTTTTCAAACATCATAAAAAGTCTATAAATTTTGCACGATTCCCCGCCAAAAACGATATTTGAGGTTATAAAACAACCGGCCGTTCGGAACCTTCGAGTAAGTTAAAGCAACCAAACAACGCACTCTGACCCTCGGAACGCGGCCCAGTACTATTACGGTTTACGGTATATTACTGTTCTCTATATCATAGATCATAATTCACAAGTTTCACAACAAACAAATCAGTGTTGCCAATTGCCAAATGTTTTATGATATTCTTGAATAATATAGTTTTACATATTATGAATATGTATGTTACAGACTTGTTCTAAACGAGAGTGTACCTCCTCACATTATAATATTGATGAACATAAGTACAGGTAAGCCTTGTATACCTACATATCCCTAAATGCTATAATTATCATCGGTTGGGTAAGCAGTATTTCAACTAAACTCAAACGCCTTCATGAATAGAATGGTCTGAATACAAATATTTGATAAAAACGGACATAAGTCTGCCTGCTGTCAAAGGGATATATAATATGATAATATAGGTTTTGACTTCAGCTTTTGCTGTCTAAAATATTGAAAACAAACTCAAATAGATACAGTCTAAGTTTAAATTAGACTGGCGAACCAGGGATTCCAAACCACAAGTGACGTATTTTTCTTTTAGTTGAAGAAATCAGTCGAACACACGGTTTCAAATTTGACGCATGTAAGTACTTCTACTGAAATTAACATAGATAAGATTGCCCCACTCAGCTTATGACATATTTGAATCCTATCAATAATAGGAACCTAATTGTGGAATTAAAAGCGTGAAATTCAAATGGTATAGGTGTGAGCTCACATTATATGCTGAAGACAAAAGTATTTTTTACTCAGGTTATTCAATGAAATCTGTAATAGACTAGGCCGAATACGATTTAGATAACTTATATATATTATGGCTACAATAAAATGTATAAAGTATTAACACGAATAAAACAAAATCACTTTATTATAACAGCTAAAAACAAACAATTTAGCACATAGAGTAATTATCATAATGGCGAGAAAATTAACGAAATAAATAATTAAACATATTAAGGGCTAATTCTTGATAGTCACCTTACATGGGGACCACACATTGACAACATCAGATCCAAGCTTATCAAAAAATACAAGAAACAGCACATAAAAAATATTTATAAAAACCCTTTTATTAATATGATTAATGCCATCTTTGAGAATTTATGAGGATCCCAAACCTATGTACCTAAAGCAAACTTCTATATATACTACTTGTATTTTAATACGCAAAATACCAACAAAAGATACTTAAACACACCTTCATATAACAAAACAATTTACATCATGAAACAAATGACTAGACAAGAAAATAATCTCTGCAAGAATGCATCGCATCAACTACGGAAAAGAAATACAATGTATGAATGCGCCAAGGTATACCATAAAATACCATATTTTATAAGATTTTCAGTGATTTAGAACTTATATTGTGGTAAATAATTTAGTTCATGGAATATCTTACTTACTGTAAACTCTGACTAAATGAATAACTGTGTTATTGGCCTAAATCCAAGCGCATCATAGATAAAGGATAATAATTGAATTTCATTCATAAATGTACAATAATGAACTCATCATGGGTATTGAGAATTTGAATTGTATTGTATTTAACGAATTATTGGAGTACAAAATTTTTTGTCCCGGGCGGAAATTGAACCTGCATCCTCCGATTTCGCGCCGTATGCCTAAACCACTCGGCTGAGCGATCATTTGTAAAATATGATTTTCGCTTAGCACGCGGTAGTGCTTGTAATCATATGTATAGATATTGAATTGTATTGGTTTAAGTTTAATATAGAGATAACGCAAAGGAATTAATTGTCTTAGAGATATTATGAAGTAACAATTTTATTTCCTGTACACTGTGCAATCCACCATTTAAATTTTACAATGTATTGGATGCGTTTCTTTGTAACTGAATATTGTATTAAACCACATAAAAATACACTAAATAAGCAGCATTTTACTCCCGTCAGCATGAATAGGATGCTGTTGTGAGTTGGGCGCAAAACAAGTCGATGAACTTTAATGACGACATTATTACCGTAAGGCACCATCGAGGGCTTTGGTTCACTTCAGGAAAGCTGTTCAAATACTCGGCCAACAATTGGTGAACCCCAAGCCCCATTCTAATTTCGAACCACAGATCTTCTAATTATCATTTCACATTCATTGACAATGGGGCATCCCTGCTTGAATCAACAGAATATGATATAGCATCTACATCTAAATTTATTCAATCCCCCCTTAACCTCCTTCTCTCTTGTGTTGTGACATGGGGGCCAAAGGTCAGCTGACCACAAAGCGGCATGTTTAGTATTTTTTTTACAGAAGATAAGCAAGCCCTTAACCATACCTGGAGGCTTCAGTTGTAAAACAGCTATTGCAGCGCATGAAAAAAAAAACATGGCAGAACCTCTTTATATGTTTAATACGTCTAGGTAGATAAATAGCTGATCAGTTGCATTGCAACATAGAACGTCTATATGAATAATATGTAAGGTATAGTGACAAAAATTTGAGTGACCAACAAGCTTATGATGATGTAAAAAAAATTAGGTATTGTCATAATTACAACTTATACTGCAATCATCGTCAATGAGAAGAATGAGGGGTTTCGATATTAAAACTGAGGGATTAATTCATGTTAAAATAGTAAACCAAGTACGACAGACACGCAACCTTTGCCACACAGATGCTACGTCTGTTGACAAAACAATACTGATGTCCTTGTCACATAATTATTCAAAATTCAAATATTTAAGTTATTGGCTGTAATAAAGAATATCTACCTCGCAAATGCATTTTATTGTAATCCTTGTCAGAATAGAGACATTACAGTCAGTTAGAATTTCTCCCCTGTGGGGTGACGTAATAGAAACGCCGTGGGGGTGTCTATCTTTGTTTTTTGTGGGTGTCATATGACAGAGGGAAATATACCAAAAGGAGGGCAGCAGCGCCTTCTGTGAAACTGTTTTCACAGTATACCAAGCATGGGGGTAATGGCAATCCACTCTTAATGGGGGAGGCTTGGTTCTGCAGTGGACAGATCAGCTGATACACTACAGTACATAATTGTATCGATCGGCACACATATCTGAGAACAAGCTCAATCCATTTGTATTTATAGTTCTCAGAAGATCCATGTCCATACCATATCCGTAATATCTATACTTAGGTACTTCGACGTTGTGAACCTACATAATATACTAGTACTTTTCTCTATGATAATATTATGATTATCTGTGAACCATAATCAAAAAGAAAACTTTTTCAGGAAATCGAAGTAAATTTCCATAGAGTAAAATTTCCATCCATGGCGGATCCCGTCGATGTCAAGGCTTTTAGTTTTTTGCGTTAAAAATGAAGCACCGTCAATGTTTCTAAGTGGGTTTATAGAGTGGAAGTGATCGTGTGGCGGCGCGGTCTCGGTGATACGGCTCGACAGTCGGCGGCACCATGTTCAGTGGCACGGTGCGAGTACGGATTTGTGAGGCCACGGGCCTCCGACCGACCGACTTTCAGAAACGGCACAACATGACCTTCGGGAAACCAGGTATATCCCGAAACTCTTCATCGAGGCATGACGCACTCTTCCCTGCGTGTAATAATTATGATAAACATGAATAATTATGCAGGGTTCACTCGTAAAATTGCGCATTCAGTAGGCGTAGTATGTTTACTAAAATGGGTGTTGGTATAGTATGTAAATACAGGGTGTCATTGCAGACGATCAGCCGATAGACCCGTACGTATCGATAGACGCCGACGAGCACCACCTGGACCGCTCAAGCACCAAGCCTAAGACTTTCGACCCCGTTTGGAACGAGACCTTTATTCATGAGGTGCACAATGTTACTAGGTATGTTATCACTGCACAGAGTATTTGCTCACCAAACAAATATTTGTACACATATGTTAATGGTACTGGTGTTGTTGTAGTTTGGGCATCACTGTGTTCCACGATGCTGCAATCCCTCCAGATGACTTTGTCGCAAACTGCACTATACCATTTGAGGATCTCATGCACCGAGACAAAGATGCTACAGACTTCTGGGTGAGTCTCCACTGCCGTTTACTAACAACACTACTTGGCTACTGATTACAGAATTTAAAAATACATGTCTATCTTTAGACATTTATCCATTGTAATCTCCAGATAAGATACACAGATTGTCTGTTTGTATAGTAAGAATGTTTTATCAATGTGTTTATTTTGGCAGATAACCTCTATAATGGGGAATTTGAAAGCCTTCAGTATGTTGCGTTAGTTTTCAAAAACTAAGCACCTAATTATGAATAATTTGAGAAGGAGATTTTCTGCCCCAAATCCTAAATATGTTCAATTAGAAGAAGAGGTGGGCTTTTATAGTTTTGTTCAACTGTTGATACATTATTTTAATTTTCCTGTTTTTATTATTTCTGAGTGAATTCTGCGAAAGTGTCTTGTGGAAGTGAATCATTAAAATATTGTGATGACTCATATTGTGAATTCCAAGAAATGACCTTCAAATGCTTTCACTTTGTTTCCATTTGCACTGTGGAATGTTTTTGTAACAATATAATTCCAAGATAAATCTTTTTTGGTTAGCCTCATATATTTTTGCCTCTTTGATAATTACTAAAATAAAAGTGCAGATTTTATAGTTATTATTTTACATAATGTGATATTATTTTAGATACAGTAGTAGTAAAATATATTGTAGATTCTGTTTTAAGAAATGTTTTTTCATTCGTTTCTGAAAATATATGCATATGTGCAATATGCACCTGCTCATGTGGAAATGCATTAGGAATTCACCAATTTTGTCACATGGAAATCTTAATTTTTGCAGGTAAAGCAATAATTTTGCGAAGACAACACTTTTATAAATAAAGCTATTGTCATATCTAATTAGCTATGACAATAGCTTTATTTTTTTTTTACTACTACTTTATCAATATATATGTTTAATATATATTTTGAAAGTTCACATCCTACTTATTATATTAGTGTAACCATACTGCATAAAAGATAGCTTGATCTCTGCGACACTGACATTCACATAGAAGATTGACATTTTTAGAGTTGGGATAGTGGTGGAAAAAATCGATTATCAAACAATGTTGTAATGAAATCGAATGAGTAGTTGTAGGTGAGAAATTGGAATTCAAATTTCTCACCAACATCTACTTCTATTTAAGATATAGTATGTAAACATGTAAATAATATTAATAAATTATAGTGATGTTACGATAATATTTATCGATGTTTTTCACTATTTTCGATGCTAATGTAACATACAATTGGGTTTAATTTAATTACGTACGTCACAAAATAAATCTAATCATTTTTTCTCTTAAAGGAGCACACCCCAAATCCACATCTGAATCAGTTTCTGAATCGCTAGAACAATCTTGTAAATTTATTATGAACTCTTGTTCGCATATATTATCAAATCGGACATCCCGCTCCCAATCTTCTTCCATTAGTTTTCTGCATTTGGTTACCACCATTTCCAGTCTTCGGCAGATACATTGTCGACCGCACTTTTTAATAACTGCAAAATTTTATTTGCTGTGAAAGGCGGCATGGTGTTGTGTCTGGCAGCGTAACCTAAAAAAAAACATATTTTTAGTAACATTAATTATGCAGTATTTAATACTTAAAAATCTAACTGTAATTCAAGGAAACAAACCTTTGACTTGGGCCCAGATAAGCTTGATCGGATTATACTGGCAGTGGTACGGGGGTAGTCTTATGACCCTTCTCATGGGCTATGTCATCTAAGACGTACGTTGGAGTGCTAGGTTTGTGCAGACCAACGAGTTTTAATAATTCATTTTTGAGCATAGTTTCATTGGCCTCTATTCCTTTTTCTTGAAGCCATGCAATGGTTTCTAATTATCTGTTTCCCGAAGTTGGTGCTTTGTGCTTTTGGACCAAGTGGTATGGGGCGTTATCCATAATGATGCAATGTGGCTCCTTTAAATTATCTAATAATTTTAAAAACCACTCTTTAAATTTTTCAAAATTCATTTCCTTGTGGTGTTCGGTGGTTTTAGTTGATTTGAATGCCAATACGCAATTAGGCACAAAACCAGATGACGTCCCAGCATGAGTGATGATTAATCTTTGATCTTTACCTTCGGGTACTTTGGTGGTTGATTGTGCAGTATCATCGGTCCAAGCCTTGGATACGGTATGATTGGCGTTTAGCCAATTCTCGTCTAGAAACACAACTTTGTCCCAATTTCTGTTTTTTTTAACTTTTCAAAGAAAATTAACTCGAGCAACAGCAATGTTGGTTCTTTCCATTATAATTTTTCTTTTGTCACTTTTTTTGTAGGAAAAACCAACATTTTTCAATACTTTCGATACACAGATCCAGACTTGTTCAAGGGAAGCTTGCCATCTTAGGTTCCCTTGAACAAGTCTGCGTCTTTGAGAGACATGGCAAGATTTTTCAATGTAGGCTATTCACCAATATAGTAACCATTCATATGGTTCATTCTTCTTCAGCATTAACTTAAGACGAAGACAAAAAACTTGCAACGCCAAATAAAAAAAGGAAAAAGGCTGCTACTATCACAAACATTGACGACTTTGACTGTTCAAAATAGTTTTCTTCGTTCTCTTTGGCATTATGCCACCAATAACCTAACAATAACAACAAAAATAAACAATGTAACACTAATAGTAACAAAAACAGTAATAATAACGGAAAACACGTGGCGTATACAAGGCGTCGGCACTCGTACTGAGGAGAACGGTTCGTTTTAAACAAGATGGCGGCGTGCCTTTTTTTAGTTTATGGCCTGGTAAGTGGTAGCACGGCCTTTGAGCCAAATGTGCATGAGTAGGTGAGAATCTGGATTCAATTTACTCACTATTATTTGAGCTCAAGTATATAAGTACATGTAAATAATATTATGTTATTTAAATACATCGTAAAATTAATGATAAATTAAGTTTTATTTAAAATATCTTTAGTATAAACTTTCGATATTTTAAATAATTCTCTATCTAAAACTCTGTGGTCGCGATCATTCGGCGCCCATCACTAATCGGCATGCCCATAAAGTATGACATTGACAGGTATGGACTGTACTATTAAGAAATTTAGGACTTCATAGGTGTGATTTTTCTGAGAGCTGTCACAGAGATCAAGCTATATTTTATGGAGTATAAGTACTGAATAAAATATATATTTTTATCGTATAAACATGCTTATATATCAAGTAAGGTTTTTCCCTATGTCGTAAAAAAACAGGCTGCATAATACAAAAAAATCTGAAAACAGAAAATAAGATATTTATATGTGTTATTATAGCCTACTTCCTGGGCTTTTTATATCAGTCACCAGATTCTACATCAATATAACTTATATGCTGGTAGATGTTAATAAATATGCTGCAATTTATATCTTATATCAACAAGTATTTTAAAAACATTAAAAATAACATGGAAGTAATGTTAAAAATTAACACATAAAAATAAGATGTAGTAATTCTACTGAATTTTCAAGATAAAAAAAAACTATTTAGTAATGCATATCTACTGATTATAAGATTCTAGTCACTTGCCTAAAATACTGTTCACCATTGACACAAGTTGCACTTACCTGTACATCATCCAGGTATGCAAATATTTTCTTAAGTTATTTGTATGTAATCTTAAAACTACTAGACCAATGTTGATGTTGAAATTAAGTGGCACCAACTTTGTGGTGTGCTCTACTATATAAAAAAGGATAATCAAAATCAATATAATTGTAAGAATAATCGCACAAATTACTTTAAAAAAAATGTGCAGTTTAACTGATAATTTCCTTGTTTTTGGAAGTTGGTTTAAAATAAATAATCCTAATTAAATACAATATGTTTTAGGTGGACCTAGAACCTCGAGGAAAACTGCATCTCAAAATAGATCTGAAATGGAATTCTCAAGGTTAGTAATTATTAAAGGTATAGAGTAACTGGTTTTCCTTACTGTATACTGAAAAGCGATAAGTCCGCCTTTTGTATGATAGTTTTTCTGCTGTATTTGTAATTTTATATTATTACAACTTCAAACTTCCGATAACGTCATCAATTAAAGTAGTAATTCAAGTGTCATATCCATCCATGAAACATGTTTCACCCCCCCCATATGCTACCTTTTTGTTACGTAAGAGGTGGCTAAAGGTAAATTACCGGAAGGTGGACAGCAGTTCCTTCTGAGGAACTGATATCTTAAACTGCGATCCCCAAGACGTCTGCCAAGTCTGCCAATCGTGGGGCTTATGGCAAATCCGCCCTTAATAGGGGAGGTTGTGTTCAGCAGTGGACAATCGGGCTGATACTGTACCAAATGTAATTTTGTAATGATGCCTCAACTTAATAAGTTTGATTGATTCAAACATTACTTTGTACAAATCCATAGTTAATACTGAAACAAAAAGTGGGTAGCTTTTCATTCATTACCTCAAGAATCATTCAATATGTACCTATGTACGCGATAGTAAAGGTTAGTGATGTCTGTAGGATGCACGGAGGCGCCTGGTCGCGGGACGGGTGCCGGAGTTGGGGCGGGGGCGGGAGTGCGTGCGGGGGGCGCGCGGGGCGGGGGCGGCGGCGGCGGTGGCGGGGGAGGGGGGCGAGAATTCAAGGAGGGGGCTGGGTTCGCGCGCCGCCGCGGGGCCATGCGGCGTCGTGTGCATCAGGTCAACGGACACAAGTTCATGGCCACCTTCCTGCGGCAGCCCACCTTCTGCAGCCACTGCCGAGAGTTCATATGGTCAGTACCGCACTTATCTACTCTGCACTGCACGCAGGAGCGCTACCTCACACTAGCAATATACATCATTACACCACACTAAACTAATACGCGAAACAAATTCAGGCGAAATTCTGCAGCCGCTGCCTATACTCCATTACATGGTGAGTACTGCAGAACTTGGAATAATTTAAACTTGTTCGGAGTCAAGGCGTTGGCGCAACTGTTGAGCTAGTCTGTTCGAGGGAATGCAACCCTGCTGACGACTGCCTTCTGAGAGCGAACTATCACGTGAGCAGGTGGTCGGGAATATAGCGCGATATGGTCTGTCCACATTCACAACTAACTGTAACCTCACCTAATAATGTACTCGTAATAATGCTTTCAACCCTGGGATTGATAACTACCAAATAATCGTTAAACTCTGGGAAGTGAGGCTCATCCAGAAGAAAATTTTTCAGTGACATGTGTATCTCTTCAATGGGTATAAACTCCCGTGCGCAAATTGCGCTACCGCTTGTTAAAAAACGGGTGTTTCAAACATAATGTTAAAATAAAGGTTAACTGTTAGTATATTGTACAGCTGTCTAGCTTTTGCAGCTAATTAGGTGATTTGATTTTCGCGTAAGTTAAGAAAATCCAAAATACGACTTCAAAACCTGATGTCCACTACTGGCTATAATATATATATATATATAAACGCTCGAGGCCCACCTGTTAAGCGGTGACCTCTGCCTACATATAACATACATTTCGTCTCAAGTGACGAAGCACATTGCGCTCATCACCCAAGATATATACGGTTGTTAATTTACTGTTAAGCGACATATTTTCAACTAGGTGGGTGGTAGTTAGCTAGGCGAGCATTCGCAATGCCCTTCCATGATGCGGTGAAACTCAAGCCAGCGGTGGGGATTGAACCATGGACCGGCGGCACGACAGTCCATAGCTATTGCCGCTTGCTTATCACTGCTTCATAATGCTATTAAAGACCTGTAGAAACACTAGAAATCTCTCCACTCCATAAACATTTGTAGTTCCTCAGTCTCAATATTGCAACATGTGCTGTTGTACACTATATTTGCATTTTAAGGAAACAAAGGAATTTTTACGAAAAATTACATTATATTTATATGTTTTCAGGGGTCTCGGAAAACAAGGCTACCAGTGTCAAGGTAAGATTTCTAAGTGAAACGAATAAGTTATATATTTTAAGAACTCACTAGTCACTAACAGTTACGTTAATAATTAGGCTTGTAGGTTAATTATTACAACAGTATACAATGCAATAAACAACTTTGATTATATTATTGTGAAATTCGTCACTAACAAAATCTGGTTGAAAACGTAGAAAAATTAAGTCGGAATTATGTTTGTTAGTAACGTATTATTTACTGTCCATCAGTTCACATAAGTTTTTATTTCGTTAACAATTAATGTGAATACGTGATCCCGCAGCTACCATTTTTCTGTGGTTTTGGTAGTAACATATTACATAATTCGTGATTTAGACCAGAAAGGAGTAATTATCAGTGTGTTGTGCGTTGATGCGTCCAGACGAAGCATGATAAACGCTTGACTGACAAATTCAGTCAATATTCATGTGTTGAATATTGACCGGTCTTGTGTAGTGGCAGTGGCAGAGTCGTGGACGTGGCTAGCTTGCTAAACTATTGCAAATATGAGCAGTAAGTTTTTTCCTCTGCGATACTATATGGGGTTGTTTAAAAAGGGCGTTATAAGATTCTTAAGAGGTCGGTAGCGCGTTGGTAACCACTCTGGTATTACAAACGTCCATAGGTTACGCTGACCACTTTCCATCAGGTGGGCGGCCTGCTTGTTTGTCTACTTTCAGGCAATCAAAAACAGCGGCCTCATTTTATCAAAATTGGAAAATTTAGGCGGCATTTTCTGTGAATTCTAAACTTAACTTTTAACTGTACATGTATCTCTACATTAAACCGAATAAATTATCAAATATTATTACAGTCCATTTATGTAGTGTATATGACGTCACGTCCGGTTCCGATATTCTAGTTGTAAGTTTTGTTGGAATGATCACATTGTTGAGTTATTCACATAGGTTTACGTTTTTTTCCAGTATGCACATGCGTAGTACACAAACGGTGCCATTCTCTAGTCGTGACAAAGTGCCCCGGGATGAAGGAAGAGGTAAATGTACATATCGGACCATTTTACATCTCTCTCTAACCAACACATATCTAGTTGGTACTGTTCTAATTGTGTGTGTATGTGTTTGTTTAGCAAATAAGTGCAGTCGGCGTGTCGAGCGGGCAGCGCTTCAACGTGAACGTGCCGCATCGCTTCGTGGTGCACTCCTATAAGAGGTTCACTTTCTGCGATCACTGCGGGTCGCTACTCTATGGCCTTATAAAGCAGGGCTTGCAATGTGAAGGTAACTCAATATTTTATATAAAAAAATTATCTAAGTAGAATTTAGCATCTCATTTCTTAACTCCATTGTCTTATATTTATACCTCCTTCTCCTTATTGTAAGGAATAACAATGAACACTTCAAGAAACATTGTTTTAGCCCATGAGCACAGATATAGAGATGTGCCGTCACCTATTATTCAGTAAGTAATATCCGTTTTCAAATGTCGCATATTTCGCCGTCAGATTTGCTCACACCAATGTAAGTCTGTTGTGGTCTTCCTCACATTTCCACTGACCAATTAGGCATTTTATTCAAGTATCTAAGACTCGTAAAGCCCTCGGCACCTGCTACACCACTAAGCGGAGCGTATTGCTCCCGCTTGCATATAGGGTCAGTTTGACCGCATGCTGGCGACTGTGCTAAAGACTATCATAGATATAGCTGTAGATGAGGGTAGATCTTGAACGGAAACTGGCCTGGATATTAAGGAGACCTGTAGGAATGCACTATTTCTCTCAGTGTTAGATTTTATACTTCTAAGTTTTAACTAGTCAGACGAGCAATCTAATTATCCACCACGGGCTCGTATCAATCCAAACGTCAAGCGGCGGCAGATACTCTCATTGGTACACAAAATGACCATAATGGATTAAAATTTTTTTGGAACACAATTATTCTGCAGCTTTCTAAAGGTATTCCTAAATGTTCCCGTCTTACTTAATATTTTTAGGTTTCTGTTAGAATACTAAAAGGTCTGCAGAACAGACTAGACCTTTGCCACCGTTAGACGAACGAATGCAATCTCGAGCCGAAATCGCCAGATGGAGATTTCGCGTTACTAGAAATTTTAATTTCGTGATATCTTAGTATTTTTTTAATACTCGGTTACTTTTTGGAAACATAAACTATTGTTTTTATTCGGCAAACTTTAAGTCTTCCACTTGACAGGACAACGTCTTTTGGTAAGTATTTCCCTGGTATAGATTTGCTCAGACCTCTAAAGCATATAGATTAACCACAAAACCGTTTTTCGCTAAGTCGTAGGTAACGTTTGTTAAACAATTCGAGTAAGTTAAGAGGTACTTTGCACTGTTACAGTATGTTCAATGAACGTGCACAAACGGTGCCAGAAGAATGTGGCCAACAACTGCGGCATCAACACCAAGGCGATGGCCGAGATCCTCAACGAGATGGGTATCTCACCGGACAAGAACCCAAGGCCCCGGGCCTCCAAGGTACTAACCAACAGATTAAGATTAACCAGATTAAGTAACTACTTATTTCGCTATCTTATTAGTCTGCGTGAACGTATGTTCCTTTTCCCATCCTAAACAAGATGCACTTAATTTTTTTACTGAGACAATACTTGCACTTTGTGGTAGAAGTAATTATACGACAAATAGAATTATTAACTGCATACAATTGTATTTAGTTATATTGTTACATCTTTATAAATATCTTCATACATTTTGATTGGAGCGTTTGCTACTTTGATGCAGGGTCACAGAAGGTTAGGTTTGTGAGACGAAATACCATTTGGATCAGCACTAAGAGTTACTAATTAGGAGTAACTTCACAGATAAAGGACTAATCACAATCACTTGTCATGAGTTTGTAAGAAAATATTTATATTTGTATTCTTTAATCTGTACACTGTTGGTGCATCGTAAATAAATAAATATAACTGTACCGATTTTGCCAGCGCTTTAGTCATTCTAACTTAATTTTCATTAATTATTATATACTACTTCCAGCATTATTTTAGTGAGTAAAAATTTCCTCTGCTTCGAGCTATAACGTCTTTCATCGTTACGGGCATCTCCGCTACAGAGATTAAAAAAGCGAAACAAGCATGTGTCCTGCCTCATGTGACTCTAAATGAAGCGCTTTATGAAGTGTTTTGTGTATTACTTCCAGTACCTGAACACTTCTCTGCTGGAAGGCGCTTCCGAGCTGGTTTCCTCGGGGGAGTCCGATACCAAAGATGACAAGAACGACGACAAATGTAAGTTACTAGTTTGTAAGGTTTTCGCTATTTTTACACATGATTACACATACATAAAACAACTTAAATGAATTTAACCACGTTTATTTTACACTATTTTTGACAAGTAAAAATAAATTATGTTAAAAGTTTTATATAAAGTTCTAATTTATAAATATAAGTTAATTCATTGTATATTCTAAGGAAGGCTTAGAAGAATTATTTATTCCAAAAACATTTCCGTACATAACAATGCTTATACTCAAGGCAAGATTGTAAAAAAAACAATTGACTGTTATAATTATAAATGACAATATCAATGGAATGTTCAAACTATGTACGAGTACTTTCACTCATTTTAAATGCCTTACAGTAGATTTAAGCTATTATGATGTAACAAGCATGAGGAATTTTGACAGTGTATTTGTTGTATTATTATTTTCCGTGACTGGTCTTAGTGTTTTATTTATTTTTCTTGAGAGATTTTATAAAAATAAATGCTTCTGAGTTAAGCAAAAGTAACTGTTGTACTCTTGGCCATGCAATCTGCGGAAATTGAAAAATACTCTAGGTACACTCTTATAACAATTTATTGTACACCAAAAGTACGTAAACAAATTTAAAAAAACGTATGTACGAAAAATACATATTATGATGTTAAAAATGTGTACCAGACACATACTGTTGTGTACTAGACAATATCTGCGAAATGTGTAGTCGAATGTCAAGTGCATTCATGTTTTCAAAATATGTAAATAACTTGAAAGTCGCGAACTTGTTGACTACCTTATGTAACAATAGTTATCAAACCTTAGCAGAAGCAAACATAGTTGGTTAGTACTCGAACCTCCCGCCATAGACAACACAGGCCACTCTATGCTTGTTACCAGCTTTTACCCACTGCGCTACGATATGGGGTTGTTTAAAAAGGGGGTCAATACATTTCTTAAAGGTCGACAGCGCGTTGGTAACGCCCCTGGTGTTGCAAACGTCCATAGGCAACGGTAACCACTTCCCATCAGGTGGGCCGCCTGCCTGTCTGCCTACTTAAAGGCAATAAAAACAAAAACCAATAATACCTCAGATGTTATCTTCTCCTTCCGTATATGTTCCTCGTGTGATTACCGCACTCAGAGACGTATTTTTTTAAAACTAATGTTAAATTGTACATTTTGTACTGATTTCGACATTTATGTGTTAATTATCGTCTATGAGTGTGGCAATAAGTGATGTTGTTATATGTAGCAGTGTGTGTCGAATAGGTGCGAGTGTGTTGGACGACAAGTGTGGTGTGTGGCGCTCACACTGGGACGAGCTGGAGGAGATATTCTCGTGCCAAGGTCTTTGTTTGTATTTGTTTTTTGGTGGCGGCTATACAGGGCTATGCATCAACAGTTATATTATAAGAGTTTCTATCATTAATAGTTGTTCCATGTGACTTAATTCATCAACAGTTAATACCGTTTGTAGATTTAATGTCTATTAAGTGCGCTACCAAACGCGTTTTAGTTTACTGCAGGTTATGACATCACGCGTTATTTCCAAAGAATTTCTTGTGTCATAGCGAATAATCGCCCAACCAGAATTGTGAAAATTACTCTTATACGATTAGAATGATTAAATTTGTCCTTAACGGGGACGGATGGTGTCGGGTGCAAATCACACTTGCGGTTAATATTTTTCCTATCTTTGTGATTTTGTAAGCTTACTCGCTTAGCACGCGACTTATATAATACATACCAATGTATTGACGTGTTTTGGTGACGGATCATGGAAATTTTGCATAGTCTGATTTGGCTTTGAAGTTTCTAATGTAAAGCAAAACAATAAATAATTCTGTTAAAACAGTGCTTTTCAGTTCCGATTACAGTCCGCATATCTATCAGCGGAGGCGACAGACGTGGTACGTAACTCCTCCCATCTCTCTCGCCTCCCCTTATCCTCTCTTGTCACCCCCTTCCAATAAACATGTACGAGTACCTCGCCCTACCAACATTAAATCAGTCGCATAGTATGGAGGTAGGCAGAAAAACTGGCTGTACTAAACGAAACATTGTAGTTATTGTAGGTGCCTGCTGAATGCCACCGCCCGTACCAGTAAGACATTTCATGCAAGCATTGTTTCTGGCTCTGATAAACGGTGTTTGTAATGGCAGGGGCCCTTTTCAATCCCCGTAGTCCCACACTTTACCACGAAGTAGTGGCGTATTCGACTTGGTTCCTAGAATGTCACAGGAAGACACCAGCCGATATATATATATCCGCGTGCAAACCAAGGGGCTTACAAAACTTACCCCTTAAAGGCTCGCTAGTCGCTCCGTCGGAGGGGATCTATATCTAAACACCTTAAAAAGAGTTAATTGATCGATCAGCCGTAATTTTGGAATTATATTAGGATAGACCTGCGACCGCTGTCGAAGCACGTAGTGACCCGCAGACAGGAACCCGTTCCTCCCCTACTCACGATGAACGCCTGGCGCCCAAAATACCGGTGACCGCACCGAACACAATCACACACAAAACAGCCGCTGTTTTAAAAACCTTATACATTCGCACGCCGCGTGCGTTTCCCGCGGCGCGGGGTTCGACTCATATTTCTATGTGAGTCGAACCCCGCGCCCAAGCTCTGCTGCGGAACTGATTTCCAATTCAAAAAACATGGCGGCCGGCGGTCGAACCGTGCACATTGACAATAGATCGAATACTCGCACGATTACAAGAATATCAAGATTCGTGTCCGCGCGAATATGAGCATTATTGACCTAGAGATAGGGTTCAACCCGACCGAATAGTTCACCCTTGTTTACCGAACAGTGTTGCTTAACGACGGTGAGGTATAGAGTTAAAAAAACTGTGCTTTGGGGCGCACTAATTAGCTAGGAAGCTGTGGAAACTTCGGGATGTTGCGTATGAATTCTGCTTGATATATTTTAACTTTCGGTTTTGGGAAGTTTGGTCGTGAAGTTTTACCTAAAAGTACGATTTTGCATAAATATGACTTGTACTTTTGGGAGAACCTAAGGACCAATCTTTTGAATTAGGAACATGAAAATTGTTCCATGACGAAACTAAACTTAGCATTTCTAAGTCCTCTTATGTAGGTCATAGAAAGAGATAAAACTAGAATATAATAAATAGTATAACTGGGCTGGAAAATTATTTTTCCTTTGACGACGTCTTAAAATAATCACTTCATTTTATTTGTGTACTGATCGTTTTATGAAAAAGAGCAATATTTTATTACTTATGAAATAACTTTATAAATATAATATGCTACTTAAGATCACTTCTATGACCAAATAAAACTTTTCTTATCTGATACAAACTTGATCAACTTGGGACCAGTTTTTCATTCATCAGATAGATACTATTCATTAGAATATAATTATGTACATACAATTATAAAAAGAATCAATGTTAGTAGTTTAAAGAAACGTTAATTTGTTGATTTGGTGTATTAACATTTTATAATTCTTTAATTTGTTATCTGATGATTGAAAAACAGGACTTTTATTCTACTGTAGATAACATTTTAACACAAACAGGAAACTGCTTTCAGGATAGTTAAGTTACTTAGGTATTTAAAGTCTTGAAAATCAAACCATATTAATAAAAGAGTTGTGTCGGTTCGTTTTCCAGCGAGTGAGTTGTCAGGCTCGACGCTGAACGCGCGGGACAAGGTCACGTTGGAGGACTTCATGTTCATCAAGGTGCTGGGGAAGGGATCCTTCGGGAAGGTCATGCTCGCTGAGAAGAAGGGCACCGATGAGGTATGGACATATACATATAACCTATATAACAAATGACGGAAATAATTGAAAAAAAAAACAATTATGTTGCTCCTAGAAACTCTTAAAAAGTAGGCTTAACTTCTATCGAGATGTATTTCGCACACATACTTTATGCTTCAAAATTTAGGTTTCACAGTCTGCCAGCAGGTGGAGATTGTTTTGTATATTACATTTTTTTAGAAAAAGAAAGATGATTCTTAACTCCGGAGTTAAAGATACAAATCACATACCAACTTCTTCAATGTTGGAGATTATGAAAGCCAATGGACTTATTGTTTTTTTTCATAAAATCGAGCTTGGTTTGATTTTTTTAATTACCCTATGTTGAATGATATGCTTCATCGAAGGCATGCTTATCAGATTGTCGCTTTTACGAAACAATCGTTCTTCATTCAAATATCGTAGGATGATCACTCTTTTATTTGAAGATTTTGGTGTAAAATAAAGTATAATATCGATGATTACTTTATTTTTATTTTTTTTATGCCCGATAGGTTAGCCTTTGACCACTATCTCACCTGATGGTAAGTGATGATGTGGTCAAAGATGTTGTTCAGGCTTGCCTAGAATTACTGGCTCTCAAGGACAGCTGTCGGAACACACCGTTAGGTGCTTGGCGACAAACTTTCAACTTGAGGGTTGTAGCTAGCCAGGCGGGCATTAGCAAAGTAGGGCACTTTGCTGTAACGACTGCCATCCTAAGACAACAACTGGGACCGACGGCTTAACGTGCCCTCCGAAGCACGGAAGCGCTCAGTAGTAATGTCACCAGCGGTCACCCATCCAACTCACGACCGCGGCGGACGTTGCTTAACTTTGCTGATCGATTCAGAATGGTTAAGCAAACTTCGCTACGAGCGCTTTTTTATCTAGGCTTGTATCGTACTGTTTTTAATAAGATAATTAGCTTGAGAGTTATGAGCCTCGAAACATTTTTATATAAAGTTTTCGAGGCTCATAACTTTCGACTTAATTATCTTATTAAAAATTTCGCCAACATGTATGCTTAATTACCTAAAATGTCAAATAAGGGAGTGATCACCTTACCACGTTTATATGGAGAAGTGACCGGTCAGTTCAATTTTAAAAGAACTTGAACGTAATAACAAGTTATCAGCGTCGCAAGTGTATTGTATAGTGTAATGTGTAGTGTTGTTCGTGTAGGTGTACGCGGTGAAGGTGCTGAAGAAGGACGCCATAATCCAGGACGACGACGTGGAGTGCACGCTGACGGAGCGGCGCGTGCTGGCGCTGGCGGCGCGGCACCCCTTCCTCACGGCGCTGCACTCCGCCTTCCAGACGCGCGACCGGCTCTTCTTCGTGATGGAGTACGTGCACGGGGGGGACCTCATGTTCCAGATACAGCGCGCCAGGAAGTTCGACGAGCCGAGGGCCAGGTACCGCTCTCTCTCTCTCTCTCTCTCTCTCTCTCTCTCTCTCTCTCTCTCTCTCTCTCTCGCTTAGCTCTTCTTAACCGATCACCACCTCCTGCCCACGGCGGATGGGTGACCGCTGACATTACTACTGAGCGTGCACGTGCTGAGGAAGGCACGTTAAGCCGTCGGTCCCGATTGTTGTCTCAGGGTGGAGTCGATATTGCAAGGTTGTATGGCATTTTGTGAATGCCCGCCTGACTAATTGCCACAACAATTAGAGAATCTGTCGCCAATAATGGGGTGTTAGTTAGCTGTCCTTGAGAGTCAGTAATTCTAGGTTAGCCTGAACGACATCTTCGACAGCATCATCACTTACCATCAGGTGAGATAGTGGTCAAGGCTAACCTATCCAGCATAAAAAATAATATGTCATTGCTGAAGTTTTTTTGCCCTACTAACGGTACCCGTGCTTCGAAGGGACGGTTGTTTTACAATTGCGGTCGTTACGCCTTCGAAAGATCTTATAACTTCCAACAGTCTCCATTTCATTCTGACCCTGGGCTGGTCTTTAAACTGGGTTCCAACCCGTTCATGTATGGTGGAAATTGCATCATACTTCTTTTTCTCCCCCTGTGAGAGAGGGCCGTAAAACCAGCAGCGGCAACATGGTGTGCTGATATGATACGGAATACGATGAAAAATCTAATTTATAATCTTAAAGTAAGAATTGTAACTGTAGACTGACCATTACAACAATTTTTTTAGGTTCTATGCGGCAGAAGTGACGCTGGCGTTGCAATTTCTGCACTCGAACGGAGTTATCTATCGGGATCTGAAGTTGGACAATATCTTATTGGACGCGGACGGACACTGTAAGCTGGCGGACTTTGGCATGTGCAAGGAGGGCATATACGGTACGAAACATTGTATTTTTAGTCTTTTACAAAACACAACTTTAATATAAAACATTAGCAAGTGTACTGGTTTAAAGGTTACCTAAGTTGGAAAGGTGTGGCGACATTATCACTTCCAAGCAAATTCATTAATAATTTAAAAACATTTGCCGTGTCATAAAATATTTAGCTATATTATTTTACATATTATTTTTACATTAATAATACATAGCCATTATATCTCGGGATGATGTTAGGATTCTTACGATACCCCATACATCATCCGAAGAGGGGCTTCGTGCTCGTTCCATCACAAATGCACAATAGATACGTGAACCCTAAAAACTTTTTGCCTTTTGAACAGTCAGTAGGCAGGAAGATACTACTTAGCATTCCAATTGTGCTATTCATACCAAAAGGCATAATTAAAAATTCATATAGACCATGAAGAGTAATGAAACATGTTTATCGTATGATGACCTACAAACAACAATTGGCAGAGGGCGTGACTACGACGACGTTCTGCGGCACGCCGGACTACATCGCCCCCGAGATCCTGCAGGAGCTGGAGTACGGCCCGTCGGTGGACTGGTGGGCGCTGGGCGTGCTGCTGTACGAGATGCTGGCGGGGCAGCCGCCCTTCGAGGCCGACAACGAGGACGATCTCTTCGAGTCCATCCTGCACGACGACGTGCTCTACCCCGTCTGGCTCTCCAAGGACGCAGTCTCCATCCTCAAGGGTATCACATCTTATACAATACATCTTTTAACCCTTTATTTGGATATATACTCAACACTTTTATTGACAGCAGTCTAGTGCTCGCTGTGGTTCTGTGATGTTTAGTTGGGATCCTACGAGCAGTTTTAAGTTATAACCTTTGTTATATAAAACCATTTTTCTACTCAAGGTAAAAATGTGCTAGGTTTGGGATACCAGGTTTGCTGCAATCCTTTTAAATGTGTTTTATTTACTTAATACCATGTATATCTGTATTCAGATTGTTTTAACAAGAGATAACAGGTGCAAAGTATAATATGCTTATAAAAAAAAAGTATTCCCAAAACAATTCGTAACCATGACGATATATTACACTTTTAAGAGGGCTTTCCTTCGCCCACGATCGATCGCGGTAGGAAGCATCTATGTCCCCCTAAAAAATGCACAATCAATTAAGGAAGAAATGTCAATCTGTAGCTTTAACTCTGCATGGCCAAGATTGATATTTTATTTGTTTAATGTTTTAAACAAATAAAATTAATAATAAAATTAACGAAAGGTAATATTTTACTTGAGTTGGATTCAAACCTGCAACAATGAGGTCAGGGTATAGGCATCCAATATGAGTTGCCGTAGTGAAATGTGTTACAGTTTTAATTTCCTACCGTAAATAGTTGCTCTTTATTTCACCGGGCGACGTAAAGTAGTTAAGTCTTATGTAATGTTTGTATAGTTTTAACTCAATCAATTTGCCCGCCTACTGTTACATGGGCCTTGACACATATGTGAGCTCCTGTGAGATATGTGCATATCCGTAGTGAGATATAAAGACGTGTCAGTTGGTGATGTGTTGTGTTGTGTTGCAGGGTTCATGACGAAGAACCCTCACCGTCGGCTCGGCGTGCTGGGCGGCGCGGGCGGTATCCGCGCGCACGGGTTCTTCCGCGACGTCGACTGGGACGCGCTCGCAGACAGGAAGCTGCGCCCGCCCTTCCGCCCCAAGGTGGTACGTGTCTACATAAACGCATATATCTGTTCTATCTATCTATATAGCTTATCTAATATATGATGTGTACAGTGTCTGACATCACTCGGTGTTCCATAAACGATTATAAATGCGCATTTGTGCGGGTAGGCTTTGTTTCAAATTCAAATTCAAAATCATTTATTTAATTTAGGCGTCTACGTCGCCTTTATGAAGGTCGATTACAAATTTCAATATTGAAATATTCTACATTGTACTGCCACGTTCAGCAAAAAAATTTATAGAGCCACTGCAAGAAGAACGGGCAAGAAACTCGGGGCCAATGTGTTATATTCAATATAATATGATTATTACAATATCTGTTTAGATTACGTAGGAGACATGTGATAGCTTGGCAGAGGCGGAATTTTCCAAGCATTTTTATCGTTAAAGTAATCACAAACTTTGTAGTATGATTTCTTAATCAACATTTTTTTCACATGCAACTTGAATTTTCCTTTTGTGAGCATTGTAATATGTTTGGGAATTTTATTATAAAACCGTACACAATTACCTAAAAAGGACCTTTTATTTGTCTTTGCTAGTCTAAAACCTGGTACTGCTATATTATATTTATTCCTAGTGTTGTAATCGTGGTTGTCACTATTTAATTGAAAGTTACTAAATGTTTTCCGAACATACATAATATTTTCAAATATATACAGACTCGGTAAAGTTAATATATCAATTTCTTTAAAAAGATCTCTTAGAGATTCCATAGGTTTGTGTACACTACCTCTTAGCGTGGGTGCCCATGCTAATGTTACATACAGTAAAACCATAAATGTAAAATATGATCGCTTCAATAGACAGTAACAAATATTACATTATATCATATAGCAACTACACTGAAAAAAAGTTTAGCATGTCTTCGGTAGTGCAAAGTGTTTAACTAGCCCCAGTATAGAAACAAAGTATTCCTTCGCTACCATAATGTATAAGTAATTTTGGTGTGAGATTAAAATTAAGTACTACTAAAGAAGGACACTTGACGTAGTAAGAATAAAAACAAAACCTATCCCATTTTAAAATCTCGCTACGAAATGGAGAATGGTTTTGTTTTGCATTACTGATAGAATCTTGTAAAATTTACAAAACTGGAATTACATTATTGATCTACAGAATTAATACTCCCATTGGTAATATTTATCAAATTTTTGTATATAAAAGAATTGTGTTAAAACAGTACTTATAATGTTTCATTGATAACTAACTATATTACATTACATTTACACTTTAATTTCTAAATAACTGAATAGATTTTTGCATATCTAGTGTATCCCTAGAATCCTTACATAGGCTACACATTTATTAACAATGCATATTTTTTTATATAAATGAGTTTATAATGTCGTGATTGTGTTGTAATGGTACAGAAGAGCAAGCGCGAGGCGGCTAACTTCGACGCGGAGTTCACTAAGGAGGAGCCCGTGCTGACGCCGGTGCCCAACGACGTCGTCAGGACCATCAACCAGGTATCTACCAGCTACCAACTTACACTGCATTATGTATTATATTATCATGTTTTATTGATCAATTAATCTTTGATTATTCTCACGTGGCGATGTAAAGTTATTCAGACTAAACATTAATTGGAAAGAGCCTTTCCAAAAACAGCTGCCAAAACACGATATCATGTACCAGGCGAACATTCGTAAAATGTCCAAAATGCATCCTATGTGTATAAATAAAATAGAAATACTTAACATAAAACGTTAGTCAACTTCAAGTAGATAGGTCATGTAAATATATGTTAATAATAATTTTGACTATAGGAAACCCCTAAAAAAGTATATAACTTACTATGTTGCCTCCAATGTACATTACAAGAAGTAAGTATAATATATAAGGTGACTATTAATTCATCAACAATACTGCGGGGGATGGTGTAGAATCGATAACTGAATGTCATCCACTCATAATTCATTTTCACATAAACAAAATTAATACTAACTATTGCCTAAGCTGTGGCGCGTTGACTTTGAGAATGATAGCGACGACAACACTCGCGGCCGCCGTGGACTAGACTCACACATACACACGCGTTCTAGGTATTCTAAGGCATTGCGAGGGCAATGAACTCGGTAGTTCCGTGGACTAGACTCACACATACACACGCGTTCTAGGTATTCTAAGGCATTGCGAGGGCAATGAACTCGGTAGGTATAACTACCGAGTTCATTGCCCTCGCAATGCGTTAGAATACCTAGAACGTGTGTGTATGTGTGAGTCTAGTCCACGGCGGCCGCGAGTGTTGTCGTCGCTATCATTGATACTGATATTATGTTGGGTTGTGACAGTGCACAACCTGCAAGGAACGACACTGGACAGAGCCATCGTGGATCTAGGCGCTAATTTTTTTTGCCCAGGGGCAAAGTTTATGTAATTTACCTGGGACAGACTGACCAGTTCGGTAGGTCCAACTTCGAAAAAGTGGACGCTCGAAGAACCCAACTCGGATGAGCAGCGTTTGGGATGTTACGCGACATTTTCTTGTCAAAGATCCCGCAGAACCGTGTATTCCCAGTGATGACATATGGCACCGAGACGTGGTCCTTAACTGTGGCCCTTATGGACAAGCTCAGAGTCACTGAACGAGCCATGGAGAGAGCTATGCTCGGAGTTTCTTTGCGCGATAAAATCCGGAACGTGGATATTCACCAAAGAACAAAAGTCACCGTGCACCAAGCTATGTGCTTTCAGAATTTGCAAGTTGAAGTGGCAATGGGCGGACCACATTGCTCGACGAACTGATAACCGATGGGGAAGAAAGGTTCTCGAGTGGGTACCATGGTACACCGGAAGACCTAGAGTTGGTAGGCCCCCACTAGATGGACTGACGATATCATAAAAGTCGCGGGTAGCCGATGGCTACAAGCGGCTAATAGCCATTCTTTGTTCTATGGGGGAGGCTTTTGTTCAACAGTGGACGTCTTCCGGCTGATGATGATGATGATGAAAGTTTATGTCGCTCTTATGCCGGGTACAGACCAAGCGAACGAGAGCGAGCAAAGGGTAACAAGCGAGCGCAAACGAATCAGTGAGGACGTTTTGCCGTAAGCAAGCGAAGCCAAAAGAGGGCCTTCGCTCGCCTTCGGCCGTGCTCCGGCGGCTGTCGGTACATAAAAGAGAAATGGAACGAACGTACGGCCGCGGTGTGGACGGACGAGCAAATGCTCATTCACTTGCGGCGGTTGCACGCAGCGGACGTTTCGATCCAGCGAATAAATTGTATCAATGTACGATTATCTAATGGTCTAATGATATGTTGCTAATGCTGATAGAGCTCTATAAGCAGAAACCGTGGCTTTGCGATCCTAAACATGCTGAGTACAAGATAAAAAGTAAAAATAACGACGATTGGATCGAGATTTCCAATATCCTGGAGTGCGAAATAATGAAAGAAAAAAGAAGATGGATTCTCTACTGGGATCCACCAGCGCCGCCGTTTTCTTCTAGTACGACTACTTTCGTTTATCACAATAAATGCAGTGCTAGCTACTAGAAGATCGTTGTCGTCCACGATCACTAAAATACTACGTGAGTAGCGGTTCGCCGATTGTCGGTAAACTTCAATGAGTTCATTTAGTGTGGACACAACAGCGAAAGCGAGCGAGCGTGCGTTACTGGTCGGCAAATCCCACTCGTTAGCATTCGCTCGGCCTCGTTCGCTTGGTCTGTACCCGGCATTAGTCGCGTCAGACAGCTAGAAGAATTGGTGTTTTAGATCCACGAAAGCTTATCAACGAGCCCCATGACAAAAAGTCTCAGCAAGAACTGAAAGACCTCAAAGTTATCATTAATAATTAATTAATCATAAAAAAAAATATTTCGCGTTATCTTTTGCGTGATATTTATTTCCAAAAAAAAAAGTTATCTTTCGTGGCACATTGTGCGTTTGCAAATATATTGTTTTATCACTAAAGGTACGAAATAAAAAGAAATAATTTAAAAATTAAAATACACGCCTGCCGTACCAAAGAGTGAACTAAAAAATTACAAACAAGTTACATGATTTTAATGTTGAATGGCCACAATGTAGGTACTAAATAGTTAGATTATATTTACTGTGCAATTTAAACACCATTGAACCCAGAAATGGAAAATAGATAACCATCTTTTCATTGCAGTCGGGGGACAGTTCCTTTAAATAGTTCTTTACAGGTCCCCCGACTTCGATGAAAAGAATGGTTATCTATTTTCCATTTCTGGGTTCAATGGTGTTTTAATTGCACAGTAAATATAATCTACTTAGTACCTACATTATGGCCATTCAACATTAAAATCATGTAACTTGTTTGTAATTTTTTAGTTCATTCTTTGGTACGGCAGGCGTGTTTTTTAATTTTTAAATTGTTTCTTTTTATTGTTCGCAAAGCTTAAAAAGAAGATTTGTAAAAAGCGATTTTCCGATGATGAAGGCGGCCATAATCGATCATCATATTATGCTTTAGTACTCACAATTAATTATTGTAGACATACTATTAAAGTGGTCCCAACAATTTCGTTAGTTTTGACCGCAACAGTCCATGTAACGTCCTTTTTGATTCTTGGAATGATGAACGTCTCCAAAATTCTCCTATTTGCCACGACAACATATTAAAAATTTATTTAAGAATGTGTATATTTCACTTCTGCCATAGGAATAACTTTGAAATGTCTATCAAACTTTCCTCAAGATTAGTTAAGTAGTAAAGCAACAATGCAGTAGATGAACTTGGAGCGCCATAACATACCATACATATTTATAACTAGCTGTACTCGCGACTTCGTTCGCGATTGCCGTACCTGCAGACTAATTATTCACATTTGTGCACTGTTTATCTCATATTAAGCAACACTGTGGTCTACGGTGAAGCACTCTTATAGTAAACCATAGCTCAGAATGGAGCTTTTTACTTTGGATTTCAAAACTCCCGGGTTGTATTTTCCAGAAGACAGTAGTTAAGTAACTCAGAGAGTTCTTTCCCGGTTCGCACAATAAATGTTGAAGCAAAGTACCTTGTGCATTTCTTTAGAATTTCGATTTTAAAACGGCGGTTTGTTTGACGGTAGAACGAATTTTTTTTTTTATTTCTCATTCTCGGAAAGTAGTGTTTGTTTGATCTGAGTAGCGGGTGGGAGACGCTCCTTCCCACCCAAGGCCGGGAAAAACTCATAGTAAATGCTTCCTTCTCTTGGGCCGGAATGACTTGTAACCATGGTAACCATTGGTGTAAACAAAGTTATATGTCTAAGATTTTTCGTTGTAAAATACTCTGTTGTTATAAAACAATTAATAACAACTATGTTTGGCAGGGTAGTAACTAAATATAAGGTAAAAAGTGTAGGTTAAAAAAAAACTAACTAAAACTTTCCCTAAATTTCATTGTTCTAACTACTAGTGTATCTTTGTATCTTCTACTCATGTTTATTATTTTTAGTAAATATTTAGAACAACCCTTTTTTTACCCTCCTTATATTTTAAATGAAAAGTAGAGTGTTTAACACGGATGTAAGTCATCGATTTCTACTTGGACTATAGCCGCATTAATTTTAAAAAGGTGCTCATGTTATTAAAATCAAAATAAATAATATAAAAAAACATACTATTTTTATATCGTTATTCCTTATATTAGTTGTGAAAAGCAGAGAGATTCCTATTCGGGCTATAGCCGCCCGTAAATATTCCAAACAAAATTTTACGTAAAATTTCACAAATAGTTCTAACATCTCAATAAATTTTTAGTAAGTATGTTATTTTTCCAATGAAAAATTTTTAGAAAAGCTACTTTTTTACTTTCTTTAAATTCGAAATGAAAAGTAGAGAGCTGACTGCGGGTGAAAGTTACCAATTCCTTTCGACCCTTGTATAACAATCTACTAAAGTTGTGCATTTCCAACTTTAAACGGATTAAATCACGTATATTTATCATTATTTTTGTCCCGACAGTCACCCCGTGACCACGATCACTACAAAGTGTTTGAAACGTCGGGACAAAAATAATGATAAATATATACGTGATTTAAACCGTTTAAAGTTGTTTAATTACTAAGTGTAACAATCGCGAAAACCAAAGACAACATTGTGCACTTCCATTGCGCAGTCTCCGAAATGTATCCGTCAAAAGAAAGATATGTAGTTTACAAAACTGATTGTGGTGAATGTACCACATTTTAGAGTTTTATCGTAGCAAGCTTGCAAAACTAAATAAGGGTGCCGTGCTGCCCGTGGGGTGCCGGGCTGCCCGTGGGATGCCGGTCTGTCCGTGGGGTGTCGGGCTTCCCGTGGGGTTCCGGGCTGCCTGTGGTCTTAAGATGAGTCGTACGTTCAAGGGTTTCTCAATATTCCGCGGTTCAAGTTATTAAAACGAAATATTTAGTTTGTGATATCTGTAATTTCTTAACTGCAAAACTGAGGACTTTGAAATATTAACGGAAAAATAATTAAATTACCACTACATATTGTAACAAAAAAAGAATGATTGAAATCAGACTAAGCGTTAATAAATTACAACTAAGTGTACATTTTGACTTTCATCCCCTTTCCCAAGAGAACCGTACTAAATTTCGGGATAAAAGTATCGTATGCCCTTTTTCGTAGTATGAACTCGATACGTGCTAGTTTCATTCAAATCCATTCAGTAATTTTGGAGTGATGCGCGGCCGGGATACAGACAGACAGACAGACGGACAAAAATAAAAAAAATACAGTTTCGGCCATAGAGATATAAAATTGCTTTCTCTTTACTGTGGTTTCGGCATTAGTATCAGCTACAGAGTACTGTAATTTTTTTTTCAAAATATCTGCTCTGATTAGAGCATTGCATTTTATGAAAAATATACGTAGGAAAGTTGTGCTTATCGTAATAAAAAAACTGTGTTTTATCGTTTGAAAAATCAGTCTTTTGGAGAGGTCCGACTACAGACCTATCTATTATACCTATACGATAAAGTGCAATCGCCAGCTTAAGATGAGCCGTACGTTCTAAGGTTTCTGTACATATTGGGTGTCAAGTTATTTGGAACGTAATATTTAGGTTGTGATGTCTGTTATTTCTGAACTTCAAACCCGATGACTTTGAAATATTTACGGGATAAATTTTAAAGTACCACTATTAAGGGTTCCATACCATTAGCTATACAACATTAGACTTCATATTTTAACATTTTTTTGTTTTAACGTGCGCGAGTCTAACTCGCACTTGGCCAATTTTTGTATTTGTTGTTATAGCGGCAACAGAAATACATCATCTGTGAAAATTTCAACTGTCTAGCTATCACCGTTCTTGAGATACAGCCTGGTGACAGACGGACGGACGTCTTTACCCTTTGGGTACGGAACCCTAAAAAGAACGTATGAAATCGGATTACGCGTTAATAAGTTACAACTAAGTGTATATTTTGACTTTCATCCCCTCTCCCAAGGGAACCATGCTGAATTTCGGGATAAAAAGCAAAATTATCCTACCTTGTAGTATGAACTCCAATCATGCTAAGTTTCATTGAAATCCATTCAGTAGTTTTGGAGTGATGCGCGGCCGGGATACAGATAGACAGACAGACAGACAGACAAAAATAAAAAAAAATACAGTTTCGGCATCAGTATCAGCTACAGAGTACTGAACATTTTTTTTTTCATAATATCTGCCATGTACAGAATTGGACCTGTTACAGTTTTATTATAAGTACGAGGGGTGATCCAAAAGTAATGATAATCAAAATAATACACGGTGGTTAATGTTACAAAAATAATTTATTTTTCTACATAGTCTCCTAATAAGGCAATACATTTAGTTAAACGTTTTTCTAAACCTAGAATTACCTTAGAAAAAAAATCTTTATCTTGACTCTCCCAAAATGCCTCAACAGCTGCCATCACTTCGCTATCATCTTCAAATTTCTGGCCTCGGAGATGTTCTTTGAGCCCAGGAAAGAGATAGAAGTCACTGGGAGCTAAATCTGGCGAATAGGGAGGGTGTTCGAGCAGTTCGAACCCTGTTTCTTGAATGGCAGCCATCGCAACTGCGGCTTTGTGAGCCGGTGCGTTGTCTTGGTGAAACAGCACCCCAGCTCGCAGTTTGCCGCGCCTTTTTTCTTTAATGGCCTCCCGTAATCTTCTTATTTGGTCTGCGTAGTAAGAGCCCGTAATAGTAGCTCCCTTATCCAAGTACTCGACCATAATAATTCCTTCAGCGTCCCAAAAAACGGACGCCATAACCTTTCCCGCCGAACTTGAGACTGAATTTTTTCGGCGTCGGTGAGGAGGCTCGTTTCCAAGACATCGACTGCTTTTTGGTTTCCGGGTCGAAATGGTGGACCCAGGTCTCATCCATGGTCACGAAACGTGACAAAAAATTTCCTTTATCGGCTTGGAACTTCTCGAGATTAACCTTTGAAATGTCAACTCGTTTTTTCTTTTGCTCGTCTGTTAACATTCTCGGTACCCAACGCGCAGAGACCTTTTCATGTGCAATTCGTTGGTTAAAATTCTTTGAACGCTACCATAAGAGATCCCTGTCATCTCAGCTACGTGCCTGACGGTCACTCTTCGATCTGCCATCACGATATCCTCTATCTTTTTGGCATTGTCTTCAGTGGTGGACGTGGATGGGTGTCCTTCACGATGTTCATCTTCCGTGGATGTTCTACCCAGCTTAAACTCCTTGGCCCAGCGTGCAACCGTGGAATATGGAGGGGCAGAGTGCCCCAATGTTTCCACCAAGTCGTTGTGTATGTCTTTGGTAGATATTTTTTTCAGAGAGAGATATTTAATGACAGCTCTGATTTAGTTTTTCTCCATTTTGATGTTATCACTCCGGTTGTCAGTATTCAAATGAATGTATCTCCCTGGAATCATGGTGTATTTATACGATTTTTTCTCGCGGACCTTGTGGATGTATGAGCAAGCAAAAAAAATTTTTTTTAGATTTTAATACGGTCTAGAAATACCTGATTATCATTACTTTTGGATCACCCCTCGTATAGATATAAGTAGGAAGTATCTAACCGTGACTACAGTATCTAATTTAAAAACGATTGCGAATGTTTACCGCGCATGATAACTACACATGGAAAAAAAAAGAAAGATAATGCATTTCTGGAGGGTGTGGAATCTCGAGATCTTGGGTCCGATCCCCTGCTCCAATGAGCTATGGAGTTTTACGGACAAATAAATTTTAAGTATCAGTCAAGTTTGCCACTGTGTCATGTGTGTGGTAAATGGTAATAGGTTCGTGGCCTATTACATAGGACAAAACATATGTCATAATCATAATCATTTATTTCTCCATATTCATGTGTACAATAGATCTTAAATAATTAATTAAGTATTAACAAGATGAAACCCTGGTGGGCACTATAGAGTTTATTTGACTCTGGATAAGACTAAAGTTTAATAACTATTATCTTAATTAAAATTGTTCAAAAGTGACCGAAATTAAATATTTATAGCTAATGAGTCTTATCTGCAAAGAAGTCTTGTAATGAGTAATAGCATTTTTTAATAAGATATCCTTTAAGACTATGGAAAAATGCTGAATCTTTTTGTATATCTTTTAGATGTTTCGGGATATGGTTATATATTTTTATAGCCATGATATGGGTTCCTGAACTGCACATTTTTAAGTTTGAATTTAGAAGGGCTAGTCTTTTTTTGTGCCTTAAATCATAAGGTCCAGTATAGTCCAATCTTCAACTTTGTCAAAGAATTGAGGATAATTTCTCACAAACTTGCAAATTTCTAGAATATAGATGGAAGCTAAAGTTAAAATTTGGAGTTCAATAAAGTGTGGCTTGCAACTTTCAGTCGAGTTTGAGTCTATGTTTGCGGTAATTCTAATATTTTTTTTTGTAGTGTAAATAAGTTTCTGACATCGGTGCTGTTTCCCCACAAAATGATACCGTACTGTCACACGAAACGTGGCTGTTTCTGCATATCCTTTCGAGGAATACATACGAGTCGATATGCAGAAAACAAAGAGTTTAACGGCCTCGCTACCCGCGTATGTACTTTGTGATTACAGGAGGAATTCCGCGGGTTCTCGTTCGTGAACAAGGACTACAACCCCATGCCCCCCCCGCCGCCCCCTCCGCCAGGGCCCGGGGAGCGCCCCCCCGCATAGAGCCGCGCCGCACTCCGCAAGCGTGCAGCGGCGCCGCCCCCCTGCGCCCGCATGCGGGCCGCGGCCGCACGCGTGCGGGCCGCCTTCGCGCGCTGCAGCCGGGAGACCTAGCGCCGCTCTGTACGAACCCGCGGCACCTCGCACCTCTCCTCCCACACTTATTGATGAGTCGAGGATCGATTCCCGTCTGTAGTCCGTTTGACAGTACGTTCGATATGAAACGTTTTTATTTGCACTTGTACGAAGATCTAAATAATTTTAACTGTATGTTCATATATGAACTCATACGAATATGAACGCATGTTTCTGTAATGTTTTAGAAACACATAACAGGTATATATGTTTGTATCGAGTGCAGTTGTCAGAACGGAATGTAGTTGCAGTGAGCTGAGTTTCGTCAGCAGTGCGGGCCCCGGGCCCCGGGTCGCGGGCCCCGGGTCGCGGGCCGCGGGCCGCTGCCTCCCTGCGGATTGTCGTTAGAGATAACTTACCCATTTCTAACGTTATTATTGTTGTTTTTGTTGCGCTATTTTGGCAGATTACGAGAATTTATCTAATTATGTATTTATAAGAATAAATCAATGGTAATAACGAATGATCAGAGACAATGACGTATAAACTGTGTTGGGAAAACAACAATCCACGGACCGTGGCATGGGGTCTTTAATGGCGTGGAGAGTAATGTTGTTAGGTTTTTATAACGTAACCGCAGCACTTAAATATATTACATCTGCTTTGAAAATCACCAAGCAAACTTAACAAAAAAGTAACGTGAAAGCAAAAAATAAATCATATCCTTTAAATAAATTAAATCGCGTTTGAGTCGGTGTATGTTCATATTAATACAATTTGGTCTAATATTAGTAATATGCCAAAATAGCGCTGATATATATCTATATAATATAATTGATAGTGTGAAGCCATCAGTCTAGTCACGAGTGTCGCGGTAGATGCGCGCTCACAATAACTTTATTTTGTTTGTCTGTACGTGAACATAACGATAGTTAATAATACTGGTATATAAATATAACTAATATTTACTCCAACAAGTTTACCGAATTGAGAACAAAAAACCTTACCATTACCCAGCCTCTTACTAAACTTAAAACTATCTAATAATGTGTGAGTAATATACATATATCACTTCTGTTGTCGGTTACGTTTCCCCCCCGGCCTGTTCTCGCGGCACCCGCGGGACAAGGGGCTACAAACGGTTACGTTTCCCCCCCGGCCTGTTCTCGCGGCACCCGCGGGACCAGGGGCTACAAACAGGTGAAATTTAATTTCAATAAAGTACATTAGATGACACGGTTCGATTTATATACATAGTATTATTAGCTAATCCTGTGTTGTAGTAAATTTTAGTTTAATTAGTGCGGCTGGCACTCCACCGTTTAATAGTAGACGCGCTTACCATCATGTGAGGGGATGTAATGAAATCTCACGCCATATTTTTTAAATGACATCACAATTATTTTTCAGTTATGTTAAATATTTTTTATAGGCGACATTGTTTTGTTGCGGTCTGGGAAAAATGTGTTTAAAATACCATCCTTGTATCTTTATTGCTGTAAATCAATCAATTGACATAAATTAATATTACTAATCAATAAATCGCAATAAACATGATAATAACTCAAGTAAATTTATTGAATAATATCAATCTTAGGAATGACAACACATTTTGCCTGTAGCTAACAAACTGCCTCAGATTGTACGCTTTAACTGAATATTTTGATCAAAGTAATTATAAGAGAACAGTGTATGTAGTTCTACACTATATATATATATAAACTTGTACAACAGTTCCGACTTGAAGGTCCTGAACCTCCCTGAGATGACGTAGTTACCTCAAACGCTTTACCTCGAAAATGAACGTTAAGATGCCAAACATAGTTATTTAATTTGAATGATCGAAGTTTTACTTATGATGTTCTGTCCACGAAGCTATCTGAGTTGAAGCACTCCGTAGCTATTTCGAAGCCATTATTCGGTAGTGTATTTATGTATTAAATAATATTATACAAACGAGTTGCGATTTTATAATTACGCGATTGATAATCAAATATATATAAAGTACATAATGCGGTGTTATATATAGCCTTCAATTTGTAATACAATATGTAATACTAATATCCAATATGGACTTCACCATAGACATCTTTGACAAACCCCATGCGCGCTGATGCAGTTTTTTATGACATTTAAATGAATGTTTACTGAATTAGTTCCGCGAGGAGTTTTATTTTTTTATAATAATATCAAATTAAGCTACAATTAAATATAAAGAGGTCTAATGGTAAAGTATTGAAAAAATAATAACCTCTGTTCATTAAACTTGTTACAATTTGTAAAATGTAATGAAAACAATGGAGTCTGCAAAGAAAGCACTCTACTATCGACGTGTACTCAAATGTAAGTGCGGCTCGATGCGTTATTCAAAGGGCTCACAATGATTGTCTGTATGTCATTGATGCAGTCGCGCTCTGTTAGTCCATATTGATTTCATTGTCATAATAGTTGTTTGGACCTGAAAGATAAAATGTAATTATTAGAGATGTTTCAAAAAAGTAGATAAGTTGGTTTTTAATTCTGACTAAGCTCAATCATCTCGTGAGCAGTACGTAAATGTATGATATATATTAAAAATCCTGCCAAGTCGGGTAGTCTAGCAAACTGCTCGATTCACACATTTTAATTTTTATTCTGTGTGTTAGTTTTTAATTTAAAATAATTAATATTAGCGCGCATGGCTGTACAATAAATAATTAAACTAAATTACTCTTGACATGAGTTTAGTAGTTTTAAAATCGCGACTCGAGTTAGTGCAAACCTACAGAGATATTTATCGAAATAGTTATAAGTACAGATTTCGTCGCCGGTGCGCGTAACAGATAATTAGCCGCGACGAGGTAGATATATTTTCAGTGTTAAAAAACTTGGAACAAAATGTGTTGGAGCAATTACTGTTGTAAATATACAGAGCATAAATATATATATATACAATATATATAATATACGATCTGTGTCGCCGGTTGAGTTGCCGGTTTTGTTTTCGATGGTGGCAACATAGATTCGATTGGGATCGGGTGTAATCAGTAAACCCCATTTGAGATAGTAGCGAGTTGTATTTGTGTGTTTTGCATGTGTGAGTATTTAAGGATGGGTGATTGTGCGCGCCGAAAAGTTAAGAGAATGCCGGAGGTGTCGTCCTGTTCACACGACGCAATGTAAGGTGATGTGGGGGTTGGGATTCGTAGTTTTAGTCGTATGCACTCTTTGCGTTTATTATTATGATTAAAACCGAAACGTTTTTTGGCTTTTGGGCGTCGCGGGACGTTGTCGGGACGATGTGATGCCACAGATTCAAATGTTAATATTATTACGTTTTGAATGCAATCACGGATACATATATAAAATATTTGTTAATTGTTAGAAAGAAAATTTTCAAAACATTTTTATATATATATATATATATATTCTTATATTTATATATATATTTTATATATATTATTTCAGGCTACAGGTACGCTTCCTTATACGCGATAGCTATATCTATCGCGTATAAGGAAGCGTACCTGTAGCCTGATATGTACGTAATTGAAGCAAACTGGTGATTTTAATGTCATATGTCGACCGCAAACGTCCTGCTTCCAGCTTGAACAGTATATGGTTGAGTTACCCCGCTTCTAGTCACGCGTTGTACTGCGTCGTTCTGCGATGCATTTCTTCCAATACTCATTACATTTCGTGCTTTTTAAAAGTATTTCTTTTATTTACGTTTTTTGACCGGCTCGATCTGAGAAAGTGTTAAGGTAATAGATTTCATTTTGTTTCTGTCTATGGGAGTATTTATTTGTATGTGCTCTTAGGCGTTGTCCAAACATAATTATTTGATTGCCTAGTTTCCCCAACTGATAAACTACAATTGGAATCCCCTTTTATGACGATTACCATGTGATTTCAAGGAAAAGCAACTATTGTTGTAAGTGTTGGTTACCTATAACAGTATTCTATTTATGACTCTGTGAAAGTTGATGGTAGTGTTAACAAGTTTCTGCTGCAGGCAACTAAAGCGAACTCCTCTTTCGGTCTTTGTATCGTCGCGTCCCTTAAGTTCGATATACCTTTACTATTGTACCTATCATTTGGTTTTAAATTATTTTTTAATATAAGCAGTCGAATAAACAGACAGAGATTATCAAAAAATATTGTCAGTGTTGATTTTGGGAAAAGGTATATATAAAATGAATTCGCAACTATCCATTGGTCGTCGATGATTATGTAGGCGATGCCAGCTGTCGTCGTCGGCTCTCACCTTATTGTAGCAGTATACAACAAACTGTTACACATGACATGTTTAAATCGTTCTCAGTTACTTGAACAAAAGTTGCTAGGTGTTCGCAACACCTTATTATATATTGGAAAATGATGCGATTCGTTGTGATAAAGTTTGTCAAATCAAAAGCGACGTACAACGTACACGTATCTCGTTATTTCACACTGGTAATGTTTTCTGTGCTTCACGTTGTGGCTATTACTATTCACGTATAAAGTTTTTTAATTCAAGTGGTAAATTAAGAATTTGTGATTATCCGAATTGGTTTTAATATGATGCAGGTTCGTTCGTAATGTTCGGTCGTATGTTGAGAATTTATACTATTTCTTTTTCACTTTCTTAGACTGAACGTTTTAATCTGCGGCATTCATTTGTTGAATTTATTGCTTTAAAGATTTTTACACTACGCATGTGAAGAATACTTTTCCTCCTTTTATAAGCAAATCGTTAATTTGCGTAGAATCAAATTGCGTAATTGTGGAAATTTAAATCACGTTTTATCAACAAAAAGTATTTATAGATATTGTGGTTTATTACTTTAATAGAAAATAAATCAATATATCATTTTGTGTGACTTAACAATGACTTGTGACATGCGTAGTGTATATTAATTATGTGCCCTCCTATTTTGAGATTATTAATTTAATTTTACGCATAATTTCTATTATTATTTCGTACTCTAAGTACATTATTTTTACATCAATCACATATTATTTAGTTATGTTTACGTTAAATCACATTTACTCTATCTGTGGCAGTATTCTGATTTTATAAGTATTATTTCTTTAGATTTTAGTTTGATACCAAAGGTGTTAAGTTTATTCAGTAGTTAAAAATAATAGTATTATTTAAGTGGGGGGTGTTTTTGTGCGAAAATGTCGGTAATGGGGGGATTTATTAAAATTAATTCAAATGAGGGTGGGGGATAAGAAACTGCGCAGAGATATAAGTATGCACAAATGTAATGCTTTATGTAGTCGTTACTATATAAATATACTTAATAAATAAAACAAAATACTATTATTATTATTAAACGATAAATATAACAAATCTATGTTCGTGTTCCTGTATTTGTAGTGTTATTTATTAATGATATTTGAAATATATTTTATCCGATGTTTTATTTATTTATAATAAGATGTGACATTTAAGTTTACAAGGGTTATCTGTTGTTATATTTATGTAATTATACATTTCTATAGAACAGTTGAAAAATTAAACATATGATTCAACCGAGCATGCATAGGAATCATTTAATTTTTCAATTGTGTAAATTTAAAATAGAATAATACTTATGAGTTCTCCAAATGATCTATGAACACAGCGCAAGGTGTTGCAAAGCTGTGAAATAGTTGATATTTAACTCCGTTCCTAGTGTACTGTCCATAAGCATACCAAACATCGCTTAGTACTGCGCACAAGGAGCTGCTTGGTGCAGTATGCAATGAAATTTGATCTATGAATGGAAATATTGTTAGAAACGGGATAAGTGATTAGCGAGTTTCGATTACAATCCACACGTTACGCACTAGACATTTAAAATATTGTGAAAGTGTTGTAACGTGATTGATAAGATATGTCGGCTTTGCAATGCGCGCGTGGACCCGTTAGGTGATTGTATATTTAATAATATGTTAATATACCTGGTCGTTTCTCTGTTGCTTAGCGGTAAGTTAAATGTATGTGCAAAAAGTAATTTTTGATGTGACTAATGAAACATAAACAATATAGAGCATAGAGAAAATAATATAATAGTCGTTAAGGTTAAAAAAATGTGTCGCCTCGCGTTCTTAATACTAAAAATAAAGGTGAACATTCACGCGACGACCGGTCGCAAGTCGCGTCGACGCGTCAGTCGCAGCGTGAATGGCGGCTTTAGTGCGATGGCGTCTCCGCCCCATACTGAAATATAACATTATTATTTATAAAAAATCATAGATGTGTGTCGTTTACAATGTGTTTTTATTGTTCGTTGTGTGAGTGTATGGTTGTATATTAGAGTGCGTGCGGCTGGTCGTTATGGCGATGGTTGCACTAGATAAAGTTCGCTTGTTTTAATAAAATTTATTATAATAGTATAAAATAAAGATCACATTAGAGTTACCGTTGTTGTGCCTTTGGGAGGTAAATATAAACACAAGTTTAGCTTTACTTCCCAGGGTGTTTATTACAATAGAGGGCGTTAGGCTCGCCACATACGGCCGACTGTCGTGTTGTATCGCCGCGAGCCTTTGTCTCCGTAGCCTGTAATTATTATGCCGTCTCGACTGGGAAAAAGGATAAAAATATATTTATATCTCTTTTCAGTGTGTGTCAACCTGTTTGGTTTTTATCCCAAAAGTGTATTTATCAATATAACCGTTGCAGAGGTGCGACTTGTCGCGCCGTTTGTACTCGACGTAAACAACGTTAGCTGTGATTCGATTCCGTTGCGAGCGCGATTTTTAATTCATTTAAAAACGAGGTGTTCTCATTGCTGACCTCTCTTTATAAAAATGTAAACAGAGCAAAGAAACGTAAAATTTTTTAAAAAGATTATTTAGTAATTTTTGAAAATTTACATTATAATAATTTCGTGATTGTTTATTATAAATAATGTTATGTAATAGCTGTTAATTAAATCGTAGTACAATTTAGTAGTTACTGAGCGTATTGCAGTCGCTATGTATATGTACAAACAGACAGCACTAAATAAAGCTATTTATATATAGACTCGCACGTACTGTATAATGTTAAATAGATTTATATAATGTTACTTTAAGTCAAATAAATGCATGTTACTCGAACGCAACCAAGTGTTCGGACGCCAGATCGCTATGGCGCTGCCTGCAGCAGCGTCGCTGGTAGCGGTCTAGTGTTCGTTAAGCTTTAGAACCATACACTGCCATCAAATGATCTAAATAGTGAGTGCGTACCTTAAATACTCGGTGACAGAAACATTAGTTAGCAAACTTTTGCTTTTCATTCGACGTGTGTTAGATCAAAATGACCTTCCGCTGAATCTTCCTTTTTCAAATATACATATAGAACAAGGGCGCCTACAGATTAGTGCCACCGCCGCGCCGCGCCGCGTGCCTAGCGGCTGTATCTAATTGCCCTCAATCACACGCGTAGACTCTGTCACCGGCTGTGCCAAAGTAACGAATTAAACGTGATATTCGACAACGACCGGCCAAAACTGGTTTGAACTAGTATCAGCATTCACTTCAGCAACGTTTTAAGCTTCTTCACTTTATTTTACATAAAATAAATATTAAAAATTTATAAATATCACAGCACTTAGTCTAGCCGTCACTAAGATTTGTAATGTTTGTCGGTGATGACCGGTCGTTGTGAGAATATTATGCTGATCATAATAATAAATAAATTGCTTTACACATTTAAAGCGTTTATGAGTGATCGAGTAACTATGAAAAATGTCTGTTTATATATCGTATCAGTTAGAAATCCCACAAACCATTGCCAAACCAGATTACCGAGAAACGCAAGCGGCGATTTCTCCTTTAATTATAATTCTGATGTGTAAACATAACACGTTACGTTAGTTTATGCAAGTACTTCTTACAGACAAGCACACACGCAGATTTGGCTGTATATGACCAACTAAATTAATAAGGTACATGCGATCTCGTGTATTGCCACAACTATAGCTACGAGTATCTCCTTTCTATATATCAGAACTATGATTAAAAACTATGAGGAAGTATAGCATGTGGACTTCTTAAAAGAAAATTGTAAACCAGTGAAATTACTTAAGTTAAGCGAATCTAGTCAATCCGTCAAATCTCACGCCAAGCAATCAATTTGTCGATTTTATTCGCTGATTCTAGAGGCTCTCGATCGGCTTTGAATGATTATTTCTAAATATGTAAAAATCTAGTTCGGCCGAAGTATGTATATGCAAAATCTAATAGTGCCATTACTCGTAATAGAAAATGGACGTGTAATGATAAAGTATTATAATTGCGTAAGATGAATAATTATACACTTGGCAAACATGTAGAATGGACCCCTATGAGTAGAGTTCGTGCTTATTTTGTTTCTGTACACGAAATTACATGCAGAATGTTTTCTCAGTTTGCTCTATAACTCATTTTAAATATAGGCCATATCTATGGCCTATATTTAAATGGCCATATAGACTTCCATTGAGATACAAACTGTATGACCCGTTTTAATACAGTGTAATCGAAAATGTTACCTCTAAACCTCTCACTCGGACGCTATTGCTATCTATAGTGAGCGAGTGAGAGATTTAGTGGCGCATTTTCGATTTGACTCTTTTTTTAAATTGGATTATACAGAGCCAAAGGTAATTAACGAAAAAAATCTACAATACGGTTGAAAATTAGCTTTATAAATTTTAATATAAACAAAGTTATGTTGTGCTCGATCAGTCGCTGCAAATATCGCTCGTTTGTCCATTGTAATGTGTAACGAACATACAGTAACGCTATTCGATGCCATTTTGTAACATTAAGGCTTGTTCGCACATCGCTCGTTCGTGTTACGGGCAACGTGAACATGCCTTAACGCTAGCTGTAACTTGACATATCACGCTGTATTCTCGATGGATTTTTTTAACAATATATTTTATATTTATATCAAAAATCAATTTAAATATTATAATTAATACCATTTCGTCCTGTGTCAAACATAGAACTTTGGTTCTTTTTGTGATCTTTTTGTTTGTAATGTTCGTAAAACAAGTGATTACATTTGATACAATAACCGACAGGATAAGAAACAATCTCATTATTTTATATGTAACGTGTGTGGAGTTTATTAAAGTTTCGCGTATCTACAAACTAGACAGTGATAGATACTACGCATCTCATATAATTACTGGATTTTACGAAGATTACAAACGAAAAATAATGCATAATTTATTTTTTACTAATTTTGAGACGCTTTATATGAAATGAAAATAAAATATATTTTACGCTTCACAGAGGTGTTATTATAGCCAAAGAATGGATTACGTACAAAGTGGCTTTAAGCCAGTTTCGTTGTATTAGTTGATATATATCGTCTTGCCACTGAATAGGAACGTAGTACAGACTCGAATGTTGATGTTTTCGTATGATTGTATATATCTAGTGCGGGGTACATTGCTGTCCGGGGTACCTTCATTCATTACCTCAATAGTAAACATTCTATAAATATTGTCATCTGTTCTTGCATTCCTTTTTCGAAAGGTTCACGAGGACGATAATTACTAGACATAAAACTTATAACGGCACGCTCTATGTAAAATGTGAATATACTTAAATGAGGATTATTAAGTAAGTAATACTAATAATATATAGTGGCGAAGATCAAATCTTTTAAGATTTGAACTTCGCCACTATAGAGTCAAATCAATTGGCACGATAGACAAGTGCAGGTGGATGCACCTTTACAGCACCCGCCTCAAGTGCATTGCCCCCGCGCGGTCGTTGACCTTGCCGTCAGCTGATACGTCGCATTGGTACATTATGTTATAGTAAGCTTGTCGGTATTATGTACTGAACGTCCTCATTTAATATTTTACTCAATTAATTGTACCTTGGTACATAACTTCGCTAGGAAATTGACTATTATTGGTTTTCAAAATCTGCATACAATGTACCTCGCGCTATACACCTGTATGTATAATTATTAGTTTGTGTTGATTAATTGTATGTAGCTAACACAGATAATTATTGCAGAATATGTTGGAAGGCGCACGCCTCCTATTCTATGGACACTTCATGTATGTACTTCAACCAAACATAAAAAAAACATTTTAAATTAATTTGAATCAACTGTCGAAAACATTATATTATCTCAACCAAATTTAATCAAGTGATTAAAATAAACCTAATAGAAATAAATAAATGAGAGTAACTTTTTTCTTACAATGGCAATATTAGTTCAAGTGTAAATCAATGTACAGTGTCCATAGAGTTGGAGGAATGCGCGTGCGCACAAAAGATGTATTACATAATATATGTTGTTATTCACTGATTCACCTCTATTAGGACACTTAGCTGAAATTGCGGTAAAATTAATGCATATAATATAGTTTTATGATGAGAATAATATGTATATGTAATCCTACATGTCTATTAAATCGATGAAAATAGATAATATTGGCTTGAAGTTTCATTTATCTAACCAACCAACACAAAAACATATTTTGTAGTTTATAGATTCTGGCAGACAGAACGCTGTATTTGATACCTAAGGATATATTTAAGTATATACATTAAAACTAAATATTTTCATAAATTATTAATCTTAAAAATATCTAAAAGATTTGCTGTCTATGACTGCACGGTGTTCGGTATAACAAACTAACATTTCCTGTAAAAATAAATGTTAGGCCATTACCTCATAATAATACAAAGTTTCGAAATTATTAAAGCTTGCGACCAAATAGCAGATTATATATTCAATTAAAGAAATAAGATTACTCGTATTAAAAGCTAAAATTCTATACATTTTCTGATGTTCAGCACTAAAGTTATTGTACTATATTATATTGAAATAAATCTTAATTACCTACAGTCTTAAGCCACGAGTCATATCATCTTTTGCAGGCCAATAATAGGTATTTCGCTACTATCTTTCAGTGACTAAACTAGGTAAATAATATATTTGTCTTGTAGAACTGTGTGTAAATATTTTCCAGGTTTCGGCATACAGAATGTAACAAATATCTCAATTCATAACTAACACGTAAATTCACCCAACGAAACAACACGTGAATGACAGCTGAGTTATTCATTTTTCAAATTCGGATTGCCATTTAAAAATTCGTAATATTAGTTCTTCTGTTGGCCGTGTCCACTAACTTTTTGAACAAATTCTATCCATTTTTGACTTTCGTATTAGTTGAGCGCCATATTAGGGATCCGGAACGGTTAAGGCTCTATGGTCCCTTTAAGGCGGGCGGTCGTTAAGATAACAACGGAGTACTTAGTACTACATTCACTCTGCCCTGAAATAGATATTGTTCACTGATAGGTAGTGGTGACCCGCGACCCCGCCCGCGTGCTGTGTTGTGTGAACGGTATACCTTCATTAGCTTGTAGCGGTCTGTTGGGATCTTGGCGAGGAACCCGCTATGCTCTAACAATGGCCGTAAACAGGGAACGTACCTATCTACCATTGACATCAGGTATTGAGTAAGTACTTCAAATATGTTTTACAATGTTAAATAATAATGTTTGTTTGTTTATTATCATTGGGGATTAACTTATAAACTTTTGCAATAAAAATGTCGTTCGACTATTAACAAATTTTTCATCGAAACTTCTTGAATTACATAATATTTTGATCGACATAAACCATAGAGATATAAATTGCTCTCTTTTGTGTGACATAAACGCTTACTATGCACGCATTTGTTTATATCTCGATATTACATCCTACTAAGATTAAAGCAGCAGTTAACATACTTATGTGACGTAATTTGAGGACACATTTCTTTACTTCAAGGCATTTTTTGCATTTCAAAGTCCAGTGTTTATGTATAATCTTCTTGGTTAGATCATATTATTGTAGAATGTTTCCTATCGACAAACGGAAAATATCAAAATCAATAAAATTAATGAGCTACGATAGTGAAACAATACTTCCCTAAAATGCCGAAATCAAAAGCTTGACGTTATGACACACTTAAATATCAATTGTTCGATGAAACTAATACCGCATATTATAAGCGTAGGGTGTAACTATGCTTCCTTCTCGGCTTAGTACATTGTTTGACATCCTTGCGGTTTTAGTACACATTATGCGTCGAAAGGGATATTTTGGCTTCGGTTTTGTGGCGTCGGATCGCCAACCTCTTTCGGAATGCATTTTTTGTTAGTAGGTAGTTAGGTATACCCGCTACCATATTGGTTAATGAGGGATTCAAGTTGGGAATGAGTTTAGTGCGTATAACCTAGGTATTCTTGTAACGTACCTCAGTACCCTTACCTCGATGCATCGAGGGAGGATTTAAGAGTTAACTCGCGAACCAGGCGAGGTTCTGAATGTAAGCCGTATTTGACTTGACCGTGGATCTCCGGGAATTATAATAATAACAAATTTTAATAATATATCACTATAAATATTTTAATAAAACATTTTAAAAATATAAATGATTAATAATATAGAATATTTATAATATATCTAGTGGCAATTTCGCTTAATTTTCTTGATAGTCATAAACTCTACGTAGCTCAACCGGAAGAATTTTCGAACCCTTTAATTTCTACACGAAGCATCATCAAGAGGTCTTGATTCTTTGATTTGACGATCGATATTAATTAGGTGATATCTCCACTAGATATATTAGTATAGCATTATTTAAATATTTCTTTGTAATGTTAATAAATCAATGTTTTTGCAAAAATAGATAGTGCCTTATATTGGCAGGTATAAGTGAATTAGTCGAAAAATTAGATACCCTCAATAGTAAACATAAAGAACGCCGTCGAGTAAATGTAGCCAGATACGAGAATCATTGAAAATTGAAACTTCCAGATACCATGTGTGCATGTGTGCAAAGCCGCGGACATTTGGGCGACGGCCTACTTAGGTGATTTTTATAATCAGATGGAAAAAATAGTAGTCGTCTTATTTATGTACACCTTCTTTAATTTCCATTCAAAATATGAACCCCTTATTTGTAAGACCCTTTATTGTGTAGGTAGGTACTCGAATCACCTCCTTCAAAGTCCGTTTCTTATAGCTCATGATACGGGATGAGAATCTCGAAAACAATTGCCGCTAAAGTCTGCCGAAACTGGGGTTAGTTTATTAACGACAACGATAAAAACATTTGGCGACGTGCGCCGCCTGCCGATTGGCCACTTGTTGCCGACAACATTATTCAATACAAAAGTTATCGACTCCATCGGAACCGCGAGGGTTCCGCACAAAGAGCTTTTTTATATCGTCAGCTGCACAAGTGCTCCATTGTCTGAGTTCGTGACAAAAATGGGATTAAACTGTTCTCGAATAAACTTCTAATTTATTCGAGAGGCGACATGCGGGGTATTACAATAAAGTCCACATCTCGATCACATGTCGCTCCTTGCGAATTTATCTTTTTATTCATTAGCGCGATTATTGTCCGCGCAACCGCGCGTTAAATCGGATCGATTACCCACTGCATCATTACAACTGAACAATTTCATATGGAAGCTCGGCTATTATGGTAAACGATTTCATCGCTACCGTTACAATAATCGATGAATGATCGCGTAGAATCGAAATTTGAATGATAGCTACTGTTCGACGATAAATAAGGGGATTAGTGTATTTAATTTAGATTTTTTATCGAGTTTGTGAGTTATTAAAATAAATGGCTGGAGAAATTGCCTACGGACAAACTATTAGAATAAATCGGAACAGCGTTTGTATCGGTAAATAAATTTCGAAAAGCGCTTTCAAGTGTCGAGACATTCACACGGCGTTCGATCGAAGAGGGCAATCAATCTCTGAAGGTCTGCGTCCATCGTCCGTGTAGTCATTTGGTGTAGCCATTTGACTACATCACCTGCGTCGTTTGTTTCCCTAACGAGTCGGTTTAGGTAGTATGCTGCATTATGCTAGCGCGGGCGTGTCTTCGGTCGACGTCCGTCAGTTCCTGGATCGCGTGTCATTCTAACGTATCGACAAATCGGCTACATCTGTTACCATTGTCACGGCGTCTCATTATTTCACACTTGGTCGCGCCATCAAAAAGTCAAATGCGGTGCCTAACGAGGATCGTGACTACCGGCTAACCGCTGGCACGCCGCCGCACCGCCGCGACCGCGTCGCGCCGCGCTGCTGAGACACCAATCTGCCCCAGACGCGGATCTAGCTACAAGATTTCAAATTGGTCCTTTTCATGCTCTTTAAGTAAGTACCACGGAATTAACTCACATACAGAAGTTAGAGTGTTCCAACAAACTGTTTAACTACATTCGGTAGTTGTTTTCAACGAGGGCTTGGCTTAACATAGGTTGGGAACTAGCTCTCAAAAATAGCTTCCGGAACACATTCCTAGGAGCTGGTAACAGTTGCAAAGTGCCCTGGCACTATCTGGTAAGGCTCAATTCGAATAATGTCAATTCTACGCTGCAGCTTCCAGAGTCATTGGCGCTGCTTCAAAATTACTGATAATAATTAACATATCAATTCCGATTTGTACGCAAAAGTCTTGGCGGAGACAGCTGGTTGTCAACTGAAATGTTCCTCCTCCCTGTTGGAGATATTTAACATTAAGTGAGGAAAAAAGGGAAACAAAAAGTGTGCGACTTTTTGAAGAATTGCGAAAGTTGTTTACAAACACAAAAGTTCACAATAATTTCAGTGCAAAATAATTGCACACCAAAACGTCTGCGTGAATATTGGCACTTTGGCTATTCTTTGATCACTCGGGCATTCGACTGGTACAAGATTGTAAACAGGCCCTAGCTGGATAATCCCTATTATTATTTCTCACTGCATCGATTCTGGGACAATATGTTCATTAAACCAGTACTGATGAGTTCATGCATCAAGTTCCATTCTTCTGCACACGGTAATTAGCATAGCATTAATTAAGAGAGGCCTGGAGCGGCAGTTCGTGTCCTTTGACCCCGACCCTGGATGCGCATCTGCCGCGTATCGCCGAGACGGCTGCCCCTTACGACGGCTCTGCTAATTGCACTAGTTAAACACACGAGCTACAGCTATGTAAATACTCAGTGTTGGGCTTCGTAGCAAAGAAGAATATTTAAATTAAACATTACCAAAGCTACAGGTAATTATTTTTTCTTTACTCCAAGATGAGCTCTAAAGTAGCTGCGAAGTTTACCAATTCTTGGTAAGGTGGTGCAATCATTGAAGATAGTAAAAACTGTTTTTTAATTTTTATCTCATCTTACCCTTCATTACGATGACTACATATACCTAGTTAAGATAGCAAGCAACGAACTATGTTGGTTTGACAGCGCTTGAGATGGGATTGCAATATTTTATAGAAAATGTACCTATACTTACTTATTTACATTATGTTTATTTAAAACAATATGGTTTCCATCAATAATTCAGATTTCAGAGAGTACCTATAATGCTAATAAGAGAGTTCTATTCAGAAATTAGTCTCATCACATGGAGACGTATTTGCTATTTAGATTAATGTATTTTAGATACATTCGTTACTAATTAAGACTAGACTAGAAGGAAGTGTTGAATTTTCATACAAAACAATCACCGATTTTGATGATTTTTGGAAATGTTATATATATTATCAATATTGAGGTTTATAGGTTTTGCTTTTTATCATTATATTAAAGGAATTTGAATTAATGGGTATTTAAATACCGATTTTATCTCAAAACTTGTATCTCTAGTTTGTTAATTGTTTATATGAAAAATAATGATATATAAAAAAAAGGAAACCTGTAAACCTAGTTTGTTCTGTCAGTTATAAAATAAGACCAAATTTTTTTAGATTTGATTTAAGTTTACTATAGTAGAAAAGTTTTCTCCCAGAACTCAAATTATGCGGAAATTCTAAGACAAAACTTGAAGAAGCTGCAATTGTCCTTATCGCACAATTCTGTTCGGGGGGCAGGGTAGCTGCACAGAATAAATCATAGTAGTAGAGGTACTTTCATTAGTGATGTCAATATGCATTTTTGATATGTTGGATGGTGAGTGATGGGAAAAAATCGATGGTGTAGATATTTCGATTCTACGAATATTAATGTTTTCTGAATATTAAATTTGAATTTTCGAAACTAAGAAATATGTTATAGACGTACATAACCCAATATACAATATAAAAACATGATCACAGGTCAGTTTTTACCTATTAATAAATTTCATATTTTTACCTATGCTTCTAAGTAGGTATACCTTTGTCATGATATCTTAGTTTCTAAACACTATGATAATATATAATAAAATAACATTATGACGAACATCGATTGAGCCGATGTTGTAGATATATAATGGAAATTAAATATCACAGCACATTTTGTAGCAAATTTGGTAAAGTCTCTAAAGTAAGTAGGTAGATGATATTTGTTCTTCGAAACACATATATAATATGTTTTTTTATAAAATGGATTCATCACACAATAAAAACGAACAAAAATGAAACCGACTTCTAATACCAAAAAGTCTCAAAGTCGGTACCATGACTGTTTGAAAGTATGATCTCCATATTGTGGTCATGGTGACTTCAACAAATAATTTTTTATTTTTTAGGTTTATTTATAGGTATTATGTTAAAAAAAAATGTGAGCCCTGCTACTTACGGGATCGATTTGTGTATTTCGGTCTGATACCAAAATCGGATCCCACACCGTTCATTTACAATACTAAATTGCAATACAATACAAATATAAATACAATACAAATACAATATAATTTTTTCGTTCCGGTCTGATCCCACTCATTGTTTCATGGCATTGACTTAATAATAGTTACAGCTGTAATGGAGCTATTTTCTAATAAACGAATTGTTATTATTTTTAACGAATAAGCTGCCACGCCATTCACCAGACCTCTTTTCTGAGTATCCTATCATGATACAGTATCGGATAGTTATGTGTCACGAAATAGTAGCCCCTTGAATCTCGAGGCCCTGGGCACATGCCCAGAGTAAACAAAGAAGAAGAGGGGCCTGAACAGTCTTGCTTGGCCGAGGAAGCAAACGCGTTCGTTTGTTGCAAACTGCTTCCCGGGTTGCTTGCCAGGCTGCAGCAAGCGTCTTAACGCACTGAATAATTCGTTTACCCCGCAGATACGCTCCGAGTTGCTTCCTGAGCCTATTGCCGTGCTGCGCGGCGGGCGTCTAAACCCAGCATTATCTAAGTTTTTCAACGCATTGGCGAGGGATAATTAAATAAAATCTCATGATTTTGTTGACGTTTAAAACAAAATGTGAAATAAAACGCACCCGATCATTAGGCACGCTCGGACATGCCTGTGGCCATGCACTGAAAGATGTTGATAGCAAAAATAAATCCACTTAACCCTAACCCGGCACAACCACGACGCCACTAGTTCTAATTAACCCTAGGTATACCAGTTCTGCAGTATTAATTCCCCCAGTTAAAGTGTTCTGTCCAGTCCGGGATATTGGCAACTTATCTAAACAGTTTATCTAAAGCGGGCCAGTTTAGGCCATTTAGAAATCGATGTTAGGTCCTAGTGACTGTTACGTTGTCTGTGGCGGCAGTAGAAAGCTGTGAAAATTAAAGGAGCATGTAAAATCGTGAGCGAGACGTTAATTGAACACGAGCCAATAACCTACTGCATGGGTTGATTCGGAAATAATAGTTTACTTATTTTTTTTTCGTTATCTTTATTTTGCACATTCGATACAGGACCGTCCATACATACCTTGTCAAGTGTTCAGTTTTTGAGTACTGACTTCAACGTGCACTTCAACTTGGCGGGTGATTCCAACAAGAAATTACGCGCCAAGTTGAAGTGCAATGAAACACTACTGCATTTGTAATACAACATATATACCGAAATAATAAAATACAATAAGCACCAGAGCAAGTACCGTCAGCTGTGGCAACTTTGCCATATTTTCTACAAAACTCTATATCGTATAATTTAGCATGTTCCTTTTGTAGTTATGGTATTTATCTATAATTTCCTAAATCAGGTAACAAGACCTCAAAACAGAAGGTAATTTTGCCTACCGAAATATAATTTATAATATTTTTTAGGCATTTTTATACCCGACCGCAAAAACTATTGAAATCATCAAAGTTGTATTAGAATATGTTTAACCAAAACACACGTACCATAACACAAACTTTCTTAGCAGCACAACATCTCATCAACAGATAGGTAGGATTATATTAACGGTAAAATCCACACTCCTACGCTGCTGTCACGGTCCTAAACTTGAATTAAAAAAGGATGTATTAAGTAAAAGTTAACTTAAATACCTCACAAAGCCGATACAGTACACACAACAACGGCATGGCTATGGTACGATCAAACACCACATTTCTACGAGTAAACTCTATTTATTAGGTAAATGATGTTATTATGCGTGGGCGCATTACGCGTTATGATTGCTTTTTTGGAACATCTTGCTTAGTAAACGGAAATCAATACGCCTCGATGACTATCACATCAGTTGCATGGTAGTTTCTTGTCCTAATCAAAGATGGTTCTACTAAGTGGTTAAAATAAGGAAAACTTCAGACTTGCTCTTCCCTTAAAACTTTATAAGGTGGTACTTGTTTTGTGGTGTTGTAGTTAGGGTTGCCAGGTGAGTCGCGAAAAAATACCGGACAACCCAAAACGAGGGGGGGGGGGTCCACAATTCAATTACGAGTAGTTAGTCCAGAATTGGTAGACCGCGTTCAAGGTCCAAGCAACTGAAGCTTCTGAACACCGAGTTTTCGATATGGTTCCACTTTTCCAAATAAGCAACAACTCGATGATAAGCAATCAGGGCGTGTTTTAAAAACTCCTGAGTTTTTTTCATCCGATAGGTACTTTTTGTTCATGGCCATACGCACTTTCATTCCGAAGTGTTCATCATTAATTTTTTTCACTATTGTGTTTCGGAATCGTGTCATAATATTGTGTAGACTGAAAGCTAATGTGTCGTTCTTTTCCAGTAATAGTAACACTTCCTGGAATGACGCCATGAAGTTGTGCGTGGAGAATAGATAAAGTTCGGTGTAAGTGGGGTTCGTTTCTGTTGTGGGATTATATTCTTTGTCTCTTATATTAGCCCATATATAGCCGGTGAACAATTATTAGCGCCTAGTTCAAGAAAGTATTTTTTTTACGGCCCCCACGATGACAAAACTATCCAGGGCTTTGAACAAGCTGAGCCACCTAGTGGGTACATGGTGAAGGACCTCTTTGAATTCACTTTCATAAAATTCATAGCACTCTGTCGGGTCTTGTCTCTTCTTTGCTGCATGGGAAAATTCCGAAAATGTTTTCAGAACGATGTTTTCTACGTCAGCTGGCAACATCTTTAAAGCATTTTTGGCACAGTTATGTAATATATGATCATTGCAATGGGCAGCGATGATGTTACTATTTTCTTCCTCTTTCAGTTTCTGGTACACCGAACTATTCACTACATAATTAACAGAAGCGTTATCTGCTCCATACGCAGTTACTCTGCTCCAAGAAAGATTTGCTTCTGTTAAGACTTTGGACAGGTGATTTTTTTATAGATCGCGAGTCTTCGAATGGATTTTCGTAGAAATCTGAAATTTTTCGGTACGTTCCAGATTTTGCTGTAAAATACTGAACGGAAACTGGGAACAACTTCTTGTTTCCTTTATTCGACGCATCAGTAGCGACGGAAAAAAACACGTCTTCTTTTAAATCCTCTTGGACCAGTTCCATTGAATAAGGGTACAGAACTTGATTCACAATGGCAGTGCATTTAGTGCGCCCTCCGGTCATTTGTTTGACGACATTTCCGAATCTGTGATGGTTTGTTTTCTGACCTTTAATGAGCAATCTTGAGCCAAATAGGAGATGTGATGTTTTACAGAGTGAAAAATATCTGTGACCTCGGCAAGGCTTACTTTTTCACTGTGTGCGCTTCCTTTAGGCGTAAAGAAAGAGTCCATTCGTTGGGTCTTGGCTTGTACACTTTCCCCCTCTTTATGCTTTTTTGTAGAGGCATGCTGGTTCACCCCCTTCAAACCTTCATCCACAGCAAATTCATTTTGATAAATTTTACAGTAAGCTCTAGTGTCGACGTTGGCTTTAGTTATCCAAGAATATTTATTTTCCCAGTCTTAATTATAATGGCACATTCGCCTTATTTTCTTTGGCGGTGCTGCAGAACTCGTGGAAGCTTCTTCCTCCTCCATTTTCCATTAGCTTTGTGTAAAACTCAACAAACAGTCAAAAACACAAACATACACGCAACTACGACGAACAACTTTGCTTCTTTCAACGAGTAGGTACTTAGGTCAACTGCGTAAACACTTCCGAACGTCGCGTAATCTAATGGCTGCCATACACGCTACGGTCTACCGGAGATGTCCACCTGTGCAGGTATGCCTGCGCAGGTAGACCGGAATGTGTGTGGGAATTGACCAGTGCAGTTTTTTGAGCCTGCGCAGGCGACCGGCGCAAGATCGAAAATCTATTCTTTCGTGTGACACCGTAAGGTGTACCTGTGTGAAATCTCAATGTAACTATCTTTCGTGCGCAGAAATACTATTTCTCATAACTGTATGTATGTTCTTTTTATATCATAGGAGTAACCATTTTAAGCGCTTGTGACTTTCCTCAAAATACCGGACATTGTTCTGTCCGGTATGACCATTTATTTTTTACCGGACAGGCCTCGAAAATACCGGACTGTACGCTTAAATACCGGACATCTGGCAACCCTAGTTGTAGTACGTACAGGTAATATTAATGCACATAACTTATGAATGATCCGATCAACAATAAATTATTAAGAAAAAACTATTTTCCTTCGCTCTCGTCTGACCAATGAAGTTCTTAATAATGATGTCTCATATAATTTAAAAATAAATGGAACCGTCTTTCAGTACTGAAAATTATGAAATAACCTATTCTGTGGAAATGACTTGTGGAAGTGGGTACCATGCTGATCACTCTAGAGCTCACTTTTTTACAATCCGACGTCTACGCGTTATTTCACTGTTTTGTAAGTCGGTTCTGTTGTTTTTTTTTTACTATTTTCTGTGATAGCTACACATACCGACTGCTCACAATATCGATTCACTTACCCACAATACTGGTTGGTCACCATTAAAAAAAGTTGCAATTACTATGTCATCCGGGGTGTCATACACGCTTATTGGTATATAGGTACAGTTTTCAGAGTTAATTGAGTGTAACCTAAGAGACTACTTGACTAATATTTCTAAATACGATTACAAGCACAATCGCGTGCTGAGTGAAAATCTCATTTACAAACACATGATTGAAGGACAAAATGTTTTGCTTCGGGTCCTCCAATTTCGCGCCGGATGCGTATTCCATTCGCCCACCGAAATCTTACTCTTTCGAGCCGAAAATTTGTGCTACAATTGTATTACTTTAACCGTTATAGAGGACGTGCACGTTCAACAAGAGAGAGTTTAAGTGTTTCAAAAAGCACTTGTTTCCATCAGATGAAGTCTAGTAGTCTGGTTGATGATCGCGCACCATCCCCTGACACGGTTAAAATAATACTTGACCAATGTCAATGAGATTTAAAAAATCCAATAAACTTGAAGGTAGACTCATGTTTTTAAATTACTGACGAGTCTATCCACGCACGAATTAACATCAAAATAATATTTTGACTAGCCTCGACGTTTCGATCAAGTTTAATTGACCGTGGGCACGAGTAGACTGAAGAAGCGGGTGTCATCGTCTTGAGGAGCGGCGGGAGCGATTTAAATCTACCCCCGCTTGGTGTCTTTATCACTGTCACCTCGACACACTATACTAACAGTATCGGAACTTGCACGCGGCGGCAAATTACGACTCGAGCACTTAGATCCGTCAGTAATTTAGAAACATGAGTTTAGTTCACGAAAGTTTAAAGAAAAGTATTGGAGGTAGACTGTACGCAATAAATAATCATCACAATAGATGGTCTTGTTAAAAGTAAGTGGTCGTCATACATATATAATAAAATATGTACTAATTAAAAAACAAACAGAAAATACGCGTCGACTTGAGTTGAAACTGACTCCGTTTTTTTGGAAGTTAGTTAATAATTAGTACGAAACTGAATGTGTGACAGTAAAATTAAACTATCGGCAGTTAATGGAAGTCGTATCAGCCGTGTAAGTGCTACTTTCGTGAACATTAGCCACTAATTAATTTTTAATCAAATCTTAATGATACAATTAGTTTTAATGATCGTCGGAGTGTTTTATCTCAGCAGTGGTGGCTGGTAACCACATCATCGTTAATTTAAAAAGTAAAGAAGAAATAAGTTAGTTTTCCTCAATAATTCGTTAACACACGGGGGAAGCCTGATATTAGGATTCCTGGATCAGACAAGATGTTGTACACTTGTTAAGAAAAACTGATACTTTATAGACCTTGATGTAACACATGTATTTTTTTACACTCCATTTGTAATTTTTATTGTAAAAAGTGTTTTTTTTTTTTTTATGCCTGATAGATAAGCCTTTGACCACTATCTCACCTGATGGTAAGTGAAGATGTGGTCGAAGATGGTGTTCAGGCTAACCTAGAATTACTGGCTCTCAAGGATGGCTGCCGGAACATACCGTTAGGTGCTTGGCGACAGATTTTCAACTTGAGGGTGGTAGCTAGCTAGGCGGGCATTCACAAAATGCCCTACCACCATGCGGTGCAGCTCAAGCAGGCGCGGCTGTGAGGATTGAACGATGGACCTGCGGCACGGCACTCCATAGCTATTGCCGCTCGGCCATCGTTGTTTCATCCATTAAATACATAATTGAATGCATTTAAAAAAATACTGGCTCGTTGGTCAAAAGTGACATGACAGAATTTAGCGGTCTATTATGGACCGCTGCCGCTGTGATGACCGATATAATAGCATTGTAGACCATCCAATCCATTTGATCAACACGTCACCACGGTCTGTCTTGCTCTTGAATTGTTGGTCGTATATCCTGCCAATGATATCGTCAAGGCGCCAGCCTTACAGCGCCAATATTGGCCGAATGCCCTCATACTTGACGATTGTAATAGACCTGTCGGTGACTGGTCACGTCGAACTTGGACCTTGCCTAATTTTTTTCGTTGTAGTAATTGTAGTGCTTTGTTATTAAAGGCATATATATATCTACCTATGTTTAAAAAAATCATAATGTAGTAAAAAATAATGTCGAGTAGATACATGTGATAAAGTAAATAGGTTTGATGTATGCGTCTACTTACACATACCGGAATATACAGGCGACTAAATATGCACCTTATATAATTCTAAAAAATAATAAACGTTTTTTTTTGATCGAGCATTCGATGAATTTATACACTTTGATGATACTTCGTGTAGAGGCTCAATGCATTGATCTCCAGTAGATATATGATTCGTTGTTCAACAGTTTTCTGAAATTTTACATAGGTAACTTAAGTTACACAAAATTTTCAGTGTGCCTCACGCTACCTTGTATATTATTGTGTTAGTACGTTTACCAAAAGATATTTCGTGAAAGAACCATTCAGCTATGACTTCTTTTATGAATAGGTTGCGACTATTATTCGGTACTTGTCTTATATACACGATATTCTTCAGTATTGTGTGTTTACATAATTATTCATAGACTCTTAGTAATAATTTTTATGAGCCGTTCTGTATTCCACATTCCAGCAAGTCTAGGTTCATCTACAGCCAGGTCATTCATCTCGGACATAACGTTCGCAACTTCGACAAAAGGAACACGACGACGGGACCCTCGACAATGAGCAGATACATCGGCAGCGGCAAAACGGAAAAATGCACACAATGAACCATATCCATGACAGATAGATTGCCGACCTCTGCCGCTCCAGAGCATGGGGTGACCATCATTCAAATAATGGACAAATAATCTAAATAAAAACGCTTTTATTCATTGTACTCGCAACTAGAATAGGGTATTTTTACTTGGTAATACACTTTACACTTTAGTACTAGTTTTTTTTTAACTAGAAGATTGTTGACAAAAATATACTGTCGACGGTAATATTGAGCTAAAAAACTATCGCGAGTTTTGTCCATTATTATTATTTAGTAACCGGCTAGGACTCGCGTAGTATTTACCGGATATTGCTTCGACCATCGCAATTTCTAACTTATTTGAAGTTCTTCGTCTGGGAGTCACGATTGTGCACAGCGTCGTGCGCGGGCCTCAGCACTTAACTAGCGGTGAGAAGTTTCAATTTATTAGTTGAGTATTTAAGTAACATGTAACGAGATTGCAATGAAATTCCTGTTAAGATAACATTTGAAGACAATTTTTCAACAGTGTGTAAACTCCTTGCTTGAACTTGCAGGACCTGTTTACTGTGCTATAATAAAAAAAAAACTTACATACTTAGGGTTTCATGACAAAAATAATGCTCGTGAGTTTTATATGGGGCATTACGGCCAAGTTAATCTGTATGTTCAGATACTGTTTACGTGCAAGTGTGATGAAAAATAATATGTGTGATAAAATAACTCAGCTGAGCTCTAGCTCTTTAGTTTATAAATCGCATTTTAATAAGTTTCCTCACTTCTTTTGGCTCATATACACCCTACAGTGACAGTACAGGGCAGATGTAACTATTCCCCATTCTGTAATATTTGTAGGGAGCAGAGGGGATCGGCGAGCTCTCATAAATTACCGTCGCGAAGTCGGAGCTCCGCCGTGACGTGTAATTGCAGCGCGGTCACGAATCTAGTTCTCGACGATGTACCGGGAGCCCTAGTGCTTGGAGGAAACGTTTTTGCGATACTTTGTATCGAAAACATCAGTTTGTTTATCGATAACTGTTTTACAGTGTGATAGTTATCCTCGCTAATCTAAATGCTCATCTGGCATGGTATATCATAAACTAACGTACGAAATCTGTCGCAAAGAGGATATTTCGGCAGTTGTCTTTCAGAGCCAGTTTTCTATGTTCACAGCATCATTTACCAACATGTGAGGTAGTGGTCAAATTATACCTATCAAGTAAAAAACTACGTCATCATATTCATATTTTTAATTATTGCGTCATCTGTAGATATAATACATTTATTAAACTGTTCTGTCGGTCTATATGTCAACGCAAGTAAATACATTTTTTGATTCAGAATAACTTATTTAAATTAATTTCTTTTAGTTAATATTTCAGGTAATTTTTAGGGTTCCATACCCAAAGGGTAAAACGGGACCCTATTACTGAGACTTCGCTGTCCGTCCGTCCGTCTATCACCAGGCTGTATCTCAAGAACAGTGATAGCTAGATCGTTGAATTTTTCACAGATGATGTATTTCTATTGCCGAAAAATAAAATAAAATAAATATTTGAGGGGGGCCCATACAACAAACTTGATTTTTTTACCGTTTCTTGCTCGATACTAATAACGGTGACAGGTAGACCCTTTAACTTTTCACATAATATTTATTTTTATGTTCTCTTTAAATGTAATTAATTAAAATAATTTAATATAAATAATTAAGGGGGCCCCCATAAAATAAAAGAGATTTTCGCCGTTTAATTGCTAAAATAATAATAATGAAAACAGGTAGAAACTTTAAATATTCATCGAATATTTAGTTGTATATTTACTAAAAAAAAATAACAATTAGATAAATTTAAATAAATTAAATAGTTTAGGAGGGTCCTATACTAACAGAAAAGTGCGAAAAGTGTCTGTTACTTGCAAGATTAGGTTACAGATAATGGTACGGACCTTTGAACGCGAGTCCCACTCGCACTTGGCCAACTTTTTTTTTTTTTTTTTTTTTTTTTTTTTTTTTTTTATGCCTGATAGTTTAGCCTTTGACCACTATCTCACCTGATGGTAAGTGATCATGTGGTCGAGGATGTTGTTCAGACTAACCTCGAGTTACTGGCTCTCAAGGACAGCTGCCGGAACACACCGTTAGGTGCTTGGCGACAGATTTTTCAACTTGAGGGTGGTAGCTAGCCAGGCGGGCATTTGCAAAGTGCCCTACCACCATTTTTTTTTTTTCCACCCGGGAAAATCCTTTATGGATACCACCCGCCCCGGGGGGAGCGGAGTGGTTATGTGGGAGTCCTCGCCTGAAGGGCCTTACTACCCCCACGGGGGGGTAGTAAGTGAGGTTACCCACTAAAAACCCGGGATGAGCAGTCTGCCGCCTAGTAGGGCGAAATGGGGTAGCGTTAGCAGTCACCATCTCGCCCCGGCGGCCGGCCCGTCACCGATGACGGGCCCCGGCCAATGGAGGGATGACCCGGCTCATTGAGGCCATCCCCCAGACGTGTGGGATCGTGCAAGCCAGTGGAGAATCCTCCGACTCTCCACCGATGATCCGCACAGCACTAGGAAAGAGCTAGAAGGCGCCTGAATCGCCTTCTCCTCCCCCCAGTTCGTCTACGCCGGAGCGGGTCCGCGAGGACGTCGTCCTCCCTCGCCCGCTCCGCGGCCTCTTTCTGCGCCATCACCGCTTCGCAGAAAGAGACCACCGCCTGCCACGATCCGTCGCTGCCGAGCATAGCGTTAACCACGCTCGGCAGCGACAGATCTGCGCCAATGACCGCTGTGAGGGTGTGCCGCATGGGACTCCACGCGGCGCACTCCTCCAGCGTGTGGAGCGCCGTGTCTTCTGGCGCTCCACACTCGTGACAGGCGGGGGTCGCCTCCCGTCTCGCGATGTGATGCAGGTACTTTCCGAAACATCCGTGTCCGGAAAGCACCTGCACCAATCGGAAGGTCAGCGACCCGAATCGCCGCCCTACCCACCTCCGGAGGACCGGGCGAATGGCATCCACCGTCCTCTGTCCAGGGACCGGTGGAGCCAGGTCCTCCGTCCACCGCCTCAACAGGGCGGCCCGAGCCCGCCGTCGCATGCGCGTGACCTCCTCCCACGCTGGAGGCTCCCCGCGGGATCTCCTCGCCGCCACGAAGTGGTACACTTCGGCGAGGATCTCCGCTTGGAGCTCCCAGGGGGGATCACCGGCCAGCACGCATCCCGCCGTCCAGGACACCGTCCGGTACCCGCGTATCGCCCTCGTCGCGATGACCCGCTGCGGACGTCGCAGCAGGGCCTTATTGGCGCGACCGAGGGCGTCCACCCAGACAGGTGCCCCGTACAAGGCCATACTCCGGATCACTCCGGAGTACAGGCGACGACATGTGGCGTTCGGGCCGCCCACGTTGGGCAGCAGCCTCCCAAGGGCGGCTGCGGCGCCTATGACTTTAAAGCTGTAACGACTGCTATCCAACGAAGACAACAACCGGGACCGACGGCTTAACGTGCCCTCCGAAGCACGGAAGCGTTCAGTAGTAATGCCCAACCAGCGGTCACCCATCCAAGTCATGACCGCGGCGGACGTTGCTTAACTTTGCTGATCGATTCAGAATGGCTAAGCAAACTTGGCTACGAGTCCCGTCCCCTTTGGGTTCGGAACCCTAAAAAGATGTGACAGAATACTAATGTATCATTGTTCTATGTTTTTATTTACATTTCAAAGCTAGTTTATGGTGAAACATATACCCTACCCTAGTAAGTACCCTACTTACTTTATACATCTGGACATTTTATTTAAGTTTGGTAGTACTTAAAGAAGATGTTCAGATGTAGGTATTCATAAATCATATATATAACCTTATACACATTTCTAGAATTCATGCAACAGATAACTAAAAGAATAATAATAATGCTTTATTTAGTAATAAAGAGATACAGTAGTATGACATTGTTGAAAACACCTTTTAAGTATGAAATAATACTTGTGTTAGGTGTTTCCGATCTTCCACAATAATTTATTATAATTTCACGTTAAATTAACAACTTTATTAAAAAGGTTAATAAATGTATTTTTGGGAACCACGTCTAGGTCCTGACCTGGTCGAGTGTTTCTGTCCTGTCACGCCATTGTAGATACGAGTACAGCCCCGGCCGGTGCGGTGCGGCGTGCTCACCGATCGTTTGTCTGCGATGTCGGCACGATATCGGAGCAACTACCTCCGACTCGCACCACATCTGTCCGATCCGATCTGGCAACGGAATGCAGTGATGCACTTACTGGAAGTATCATGTCACCACTGACTTGATTTAAGAAACAATTGAAATGTGGATTTTACGCACCTAAATCTCACCTTTTTATTTCATCGCTTATTGGCTATTCTGAGGCCAACTGAATCTCAACTGAATATAAGCGGTATTGTGGTCAACAATAGTGGCTAATAAGTACCCCAGAATGCGAACTAGTTCTCATGTATCGCTGCTGAAACACATGGCGTTAAGTGCATGGCGACAGATTTTCGACTTAATCGTACCAGTGTACAAGGTGCCGGGAATTTTCAGACCTAATAACTACTGCGCTAAGACAACAACGGGGCGGGATTAACTAGGCAAACTACGCTACAAGCGCCTCAAAAAACCTTGCGTTTTATACTTTTTACTTGATGTCTCTAAGACTTTCAGTTAACTGGAATGCTGTTAGGCACTGTTAACACCTTTCCTCTCATCATATCACCTAGACTCCCACTCTTAGTTTGCCGACCATGCAAGGATTTAGCGTTTTTGTGTGCCTTAACTTGTACATCAAGTCATGTAAAGTTAATTTCCGTTATAGCTTATTTACGGTCATGTTGTTGGGCTGAGGGCTCATGGACGCTAAATTTAGATTGAGACGGTGCTGGTGTGGTTAGTATTTTGAGTTGATACCTTTCATCCAAATTTTACTTTACATCATATTATTTATATACGTATAGACAAAGTTTTGATCTTTTAATCTATGAGCATCATTATGTTCATTCACGATATCAGTCAGTTATGAATGAATTCTATTGTTGTCCTTATCTATGATTCATTCGGGTTAATACTGTAATTTTAAGCAACTTTCCCAAAATTTCCATCTTATGATTATCTAGCTATAGAGAAGAAAAACTGAGCTATTAGACCGAATATGATACTATGTTTATATATATCTGGTTCTTTAATTCGTTTTTGTATAAATAAGTAATTGAGTAAAGTATGTACTTAAATATTAAACATTCTTGTAACAAACTGGTAGGTTTCTGTAGCAAGTGCCGTATTGGTGGGTATCACCAGATTGCTCTAGCACTAGTAGTGTTTCAACATACTGATTTCAGGAAAATGAGCAGCATGCACTCACGCCGATGTGCGTGGGATTTTGCTGCATGTTTGACGCAAAACCGGACTCTTCACTATCTTACTGCCCTGATTATTCTAAACTCAGAAGATGTACTACCAACGACGGAATTCCAACGGAGAATCATCGCCAGGAAAACGACCGGACATAAAAGTGAAGCCAGAAAATTTCACATACATGCTCTTAAGTACTCTTGTGTTGTTTTTAGAGAAGACATGTAGTTACAACACGAGTGGGATAGAGGTACCTACAAAAAATGATCTACATACGTCAATTTATTTTTATCTTTCATTATAAAAGGACCCTAATCCGAACTATTAAAGTTAGTGTACTTTTCCAGCTGCTATATAACATCAGATGAAAAGATAGCGCGCTAGTTAGCCCTCGTTACGATTGGTGAGAATTTATCACCAGCACGGACCTGCTCCGTACTTACTCCGACCAGCATCTTCGGAAACAAACGACCTCATATTGCTCGCCACTAAGATTCCCAGACGTGATAATATGACGTAGGAGCTTGGAATACAACCCAGAAGAAACACTGTTTGGTTAGGATTGCGATCTATAGCGTGTTACGGTCTATTTGAATTTATTGGGTATCTTTTCTACATTATAAAACATTTCATTTTTATCTAATAGCTGGCGATGTGATTAATAGATCGTTACATATGTACCTAAGTATGTATCTATTATACTTGCTCTTTCATAGCATAGCAATAAAAAGTTAAGAGGTGGTTATTTCAAGTATGCATGTATAAGTCTATTGGCCAACATGAATGTCGTCATTATGTATATCGGTATGATCTGAAGCACCACTTATCCACCAACCATGTCCTGACCAACACCCACTTAAACGAGATTGTATATCTTATCAGATCTTGCAGAAATTATTCTATTTCGTAAAGACATGTACATACGACAATACTATGTAGATAGCGTCACTTTTATATATTCTTTTGATAGGTATAAAATCTGGATCCAACCTGAACGAGTAATACTCTAAGCTTTATAATTTATGGAGCTTTGGTTTAATTTTACGGATATTTTTATTTATTAAGTACCATTTTAGCTAGTGATTAACTATGGGCAATGGTCCAGTGACTGCCACGCTTCTGATCTTGGACCTCCTTATAACTTAAATCCTCCTGCGAACTAAAAAGCTTAGCTGCATGGTAGTAGGGACTTTTGCGAATGCTCACCTTCTTTTCTACCACCGTCGTCGTGTAGAAAATTTGTCTGCAAAGACACAACATTGTGTTCCGGTAGTTGCCCTTAAGACTCAGTTCCTATTCTAGGTTTTGACTGCTACAACATCACCACTTACCAACAGATGAGGTCAAAGGCTAGCCTCTGAGCAATAAAAATCTTGCCATATTTAATTTCAAAACGAGGCAAGAAATACGATAATGGCGATGCAACCACAATCTTGGTTAGTCCACCTCCTGATATTGTATATCAGTGCCCATATCGATGTTACAGCCGCCGTCACGTGGCTCCACGTCGTAAGCTAGGTTAGATCTAAAATCTAAAGCAGTTTGAGTGGGGCTCTCATAGTCTATGTAAACCTATCTAAGTGAGGTCATGTCACCATCAGTGGGGGCATTCACTAGGCGGTGGGTGCAGAGGGGGCGTGGTACAACCTTCCTATTGGTCGAATGAAGGGAAAGGAGTGCAGTTTCCTTTCGACCAACCTCCCCGTTTCGCTCGTGATTGTAAACAATGCGCATGACCTGATTAGAGCGGACCTCCGGTGGAGACTAAAGATTTGTTATGAACTTAATGAGTTATTTTGGAACGTGTAGAATGTCATGTAAGGGTCAGGTTGCGGAACGTTTGTGGTATGCCAGTGGTTACCCAAGAAATTGGTTCATTCTGATCAAAAAAACACTATTAAAAGCAATATTGACGTTATTTTACATTGCCAGTTGGCTGATGTTGGTAGCAAGTCAAACGTGCATTTGTAGAATGCCCTTTCAAGATTCTCAAGTTTGCGGTGGATTATCTATTACACAGCAGTCTATAGCCTCTCTACGGAGTCATCACTGGCGTAAACAACTGTGCTTGTCACTAGGTTAAAAAAAACTATGATGTAATTAGAATGTGATTATGGTGTGAGTCAAATTCATTTCTGCGCCTACACGAATATGATTTGGTACTTAGGGATTTAAAGCGATGATAGCAAAAAGTCATTGTATGTAGACTGCAGAACACGTGTTCCGTATTTCATATCATATCCCACTTCGGGTTTGAGCTCTCCTGGATTATCTTGCATTAACACGCCAGTTTCCACTCTATCAGAGCATTTTTCATTTTTTTTTAATGCTGATTGGTAAGCCTTTGATCACAGTCTCACCTGATGGTAAGTGATGATGTGGTCGAAGGTATTAACAGGCTAAACCTAGAAATTACTGGCTCTCAAGGACAGCTGCCGGAACACATTGTTAATAAATAAATAAACACACCGTTAGGTGCTTGGCGAAAGATTTTCTAGTTGAGGGTGGTCGCTAGCCAGGTCTATGGTTTGAATCCCGCCGCGGGCTTGAGCTTCACTGCATGGTGGAAGGGCATTTTACGAATGAGGCGGGCATCCCTTCCACCATGCGGTGGCAGACCTTTGTTTTTTTTGCAACCCTCTTCTTATTCACAAGGTTTTGTTGACTTTCTCGATGTGAGGGAGGACACACAAGTTCCCTTACTTCCAATAAAGTTCCAATGGTTTTCTACTCTATTTTTGACTACAGTAAGTTTACTTATGGTACAAACTATGTCCCTTTTTCTCATGTTATTTTTACGAATTCTATATTTGCATGACAGTTTTTTAATCTCAATCAATGGCTAGGTAATTGTTATTAGTTTTTAAGGGTTCGATATAGTTACAGATTCATAGTTATAGCACATAGGTACGCGATCGAGCAGTCCACTCTCTTTATTAGTTTTTGTGTAGTTGTGCAATGCGCGTGCGCAGTACAGCGGCGGTTGTGCAAGCGCGTCCGATCTCGCTCTCACTGGGTAGCTCAGATTACTGGCTAGTGGGTTGGGCACTACCATAAAACAACAATAGAAATAACATAATTTTATTATAATATGATGAAAGTTCCGGTGAAATTATTTTATCAGTAAGTCAGGACATTGTATCTATCTAGTGAGATCATGTTATGTTCTAACTTGATAACAAGGTATTATTTAGTTAGGCTTACCTAGACGTTCCTATCAAACAGACAGGACTTTTAACGTATTTTATATATACCTTACTTACTCTGTAAGCTATGAAATTATTTTGGTGATTCTTTCTTTGTTTATAGAGCATAATGTCATGTGTGGTGAATAAAAAAAATATAGAAATGTTATGGGAAATTGGAATTAGTTAAAATAATAAAGTTGGACTTATGTGAATGAAATGATGGATAAATATTTTTAATACTTACTAAATGAAATAGGGGTAGTTTTTTTTTCTGAAAGACACTTTTTTTTTGTAAATTTACTAGTATTCTTATCTGCTAAATGTAAGCGAATACATTTTTCTGAAGTCTCTGCATACAGGCCCTGAGACTTCTTTGAGCATATTAGGCTATTCCTCGTAATTGTGATTCGTTAGCCATGAAGACTCACATAAATAACTCACATACAAAGCAACTCAAAAAGCAATTTGTAATTACCGTTGCCTTATAATCTTTAATTCCTAGGCACCACGTCACACACGTGTATTTTACTATTATTTACGCGATGTGCTTCCTCAACTTCTATTTTGCAAATCAGGACTAGAAACTCCTTTGTATTTTTTTCCATACACCAATTGCGTGAAAAGTCCCTTACCTTGTTTGTTTTTGTCACGTATTTATACACCATTTTCGAAATATATATTTTTTGTCGTATCCACTATTACGAGCATACGTACCTACGTTCAAAGCGCAGTACTAAATGACCTTTACAAAATTTATGCTGCGATTAGGTATGATCTCCAAAGAGCTTTTCCTTTTGCTGTAGTAATTTTTATGATTATAGTAGGCCCCTCAGTACCGACTGCCACAAATTAATAGCTTTGTTCTTTGCGAGTAGCCACGCGGACTTCGTGTTTTTATTGCAACACGAGAATTCCTTAGAATGTAAATGTACTTGGATAATTTTATAATGGGAAATCGTTTTAGTCCTAGTGGAAGGCGCTAGTCATAAAATCATTCGTTTGTAGAAAAATTAATAACAATCAAAATGGAAACGCATGGATAAAACGAAAATAAATAGTTGCGCGTTGATGTCTTTTGTATGGACGATTCGTTTTCAGTTTTAATAAGAACCTAGTCAAGCGCGAGACTAACGTGGACTAACATGTAACATATTTTTTTGTATGAATTGACTAAAAATAATAAGTAATTCCTTTCGTTGGCTACATATGAAAATAAAGTTAAAAAGATCCGTTTCTTGTAAGTATAGGTGCCCCGTTATTTATGTTTTATTTATTATTTGTTGCGATATTGTATGCCGCCACAATGACACATATTGTTTGAAAATGGTAACCAGCCACCTATAACAATTCATAAGACGCAGCCTTTCAAAGGTACAACGGAAAGCGTTACCTAGAAATAGTAGTAATCTTGTTTATTTGTACCGAATCCTAAAAAGGATAAAACGATAATTAAGAACCTGTTGAATAAATTGAATTGTTGAAGCAGTGATAGGTCTGATTATCTGTGAATTGCCGCGCTGCAGGTCCATGGTTCGAACCCCACCATCATCCGGCCCGAAGGCTCGCTTGTTACGGCTTAACATCAGGTGAGCTTCGTGCTCGTCTATCCCATAAAAACATTTCGGCTGTGTGTGTGAACACCTTCGTAACATTTGGACCAATTGCATATTATCTGGTTGGGTAGTTATATGCCGAGTTGAAATGATACTGTGTAAATACTTGGCTTGTAGTCAACCTGCTAATTTTGATTTTGTATTATTGGTAAAGTGAGCGAGCGGCCGATTACTGCCCTGTGCGGCTGAATTGATGCACAAGTCGTTGGCACACATACATTAACTTTCTATTTGTGGTACCCATCCAGATATATTACTCACTACTAGTTTAACCACCTAATATTACTAACAGCGTACCGAGGTTAACTTCGAAAAAAATCAAAGCGCTAAATATCATCAACAGTGCATTCCTTTCGGTTCGCCATTTCTACATAGGTACGTAGAAAGTACGGTTCGTACAATTAGGTACGTGAGCGGACTTCCTGATGCTGAACTTCATGCTGGGCTGCAGCTGATGGATGCATTAGATCCGAGCGAAGCCACCGGCCGCATACTAACGTGCTATAATGAGCTGGGCCGCGGACAGATGTGATTGTATGAACGAACGTTAAAACATCTCTATATTTTAATACTTGTAATAATGTAAAGAATACTTTGTAACTATATTATTCTTTCTTTGCTTATTATATTCAAATAATTAAACACGACACTTTAGCACTTTATTATAAGTTATGTAATTTATTTGTGTGCTAATAACTTTTTGAATGGTTGCAGTCGAACGAAATATTTGGTATAAAATAGTTTGTTACTCTTTATATTTTACCGTTATTAACCGACATTAAAAAATTAGGAGGTTCTCAATTCAACTGTATTTTTTTTGTGTGTCATAACTCTTTACAGAGTGTACCGATTTTATAGTTTTATTTTTATATTCGAAAGCTGGTGCTTGTCATGTGAAGCTGTATACATTTGAGTGAGATCTGATGAGTAGTATTTGAGTTATCCCTAATAGGCAATGCGTACTTAATGTATGAAGATATTTTTGTACATTTTTCTTATTGTTATAATCAATTTAAGGGTTGTATGGCGCTGCATTATAGTTTTCAGTTTTGGTTTACAATGAATATATAAATATTGGCCTTTTTACCGTCATTTCAAAATGTATATGCTTTATGGTGTTTAATGTATCAGAAAGACACTGCGTCTTAGGATTGTGTTGTTATTTTCTAGAAATGTAAAATATTTATAAACAGTATTAACGTAACTATCAGTGGAATCGTTCACTGCTGATCACAGCTACCGCCACTAAGGAGGAATTAGCTATAATCCCCTCGCTTGGCAGGCGTTTTGGGCATCGCAGAGGAAGATGGCAATTTATTTAGAGAGTGTAAGCTATCACTGATTTTCTATACTAACACTCGACTATGAAACCCATTTTTTTTTGTATTCTCATGGTGTGTTCTTCGCTTTACAATAACTGTCGGGAAATGAGTCCAAATATAACGTCATATTTGTGTCGCTTTAGATGCGATCTCGTCAAACCACGATTTATGCATTTAAATGGTACATTGTAGAGTTTTCAGCCGCGAGATGAATGCCTTATTAGCTAGATGCTGTAAATATGCCGTTAGGGGCATGAGATTCTGATGATACATGGTATTTTGGAACAAACTCAAATTATGGTTGGAAAGACGTTTAGAATAATAATGACCTTTCTAAGAAATACGAAAATCAGGAAGTAAAACGTTTCGATGTGAATTATTTCATTGAAAGTATTTCATTGCACTGAAGTAGGTATTAAATGAAGTATTTGTTTTTTCATCATTTATGTACTTAAAGCGTTTATAATTCATTTTTTTAAATATCTTAACTAATAATTTGGTGTGTAAGTTAACGCATTAATCCATTATTGTTTACAATCCAAAAAGCTTTGTAAATCTCAAATTACCAAGCTCTCTGTATTAAATGTTTAATGTAAGTGTAAAAGGTGAACAAATTATCTATTTCCGCTCAAAGTTTTGTCCTGCATCCCGTTTTTACCCCCTGAATCTTCGAATTTACATAAATATTAATCATTTGTTTATTAATTAGTTTGGTCAATAATTGTTTGATTTTCTATTTCAATTAGTTTTTTTTAACATATCTAGACACGGATACTTATATTCCGGTCTGAGTGAGAGCCTGAGTTTTAATATTAGGTATTATGGTACATATGAACTTCAAAACGGTATAAAAATGCTATATTTGTTCTAAGCATACGACATACATTCGAACCTAAATGTACCGGGGCCCAAAATTTTTTGTAACGGAGGAAAAGTACTAATTGCATAAAAATATTGAAAATAAGTTTTACTCGAAAGATTCCATGTCTTCTATCGTTATCCCACACTAGTGGGTGTTGAGTTGAATTATTATCACTATCATACTAAGTACCTACCTACAACAATAATAATTTAATGTGTACAAAAAACGGCGCAGCTATTAATCACATACGAACACTCATACATTTTTAATTCTGTCAATAAATTTGTTGATATTTCTCATTATCAGCCCATGCACATATTTTTTATAGCCAAAACAAAGCATTTACGTTTATATATCGAACAGACGTGTATCGATTACACGCAATTACAATAAATATAAAATCGATAGCGGTACCGACGGACGGCGCAATTAACTGGTATCGTATCGGTATCGTTTCGCGTACCGGTCACGCGTACTCAATATTATTACTCCAATTTTCGTTATCGGAATTTCGTGACAACTTCATTTAGATATGGCAATCTTGGCTTCCAGAAGATACGAAGGAAGATACTAATGGAATTTCGGTTTAGTAATCAAGTCACGTTCTTAACTTAATTGCGCCAATTAAACGTATCAATACTTTCATTTTATTTAATTTACGCTTGAATAATCTACATTATACTAGTATTTTTCCGAAAGTAAATATGTATAGATATTATCGTATAGAAATCAACTTCAAATTGATTCTATGTAAGCCTCCTCAATCAGCAGTCGTGAACAATCCATCCCGGATTGACACCATACATTTCACAGTCAGCTTGCAGTCCATTCCAACTTATCAATTACACACGCCGTCTATCGCCCGCCTTATAAATCCATAAGGAGGCGATAAGGGGATGTGGTACAGTGAAAATATTGCAGTAGGTTCAGTTAATTTTTATTCAAGTACATCTATTTTATTGGCTGAAATATTTATTGAATTGAGAGCTTTAACGCTTAACAGCTAGAGCTGTTAGTACTAAGTAGAAGTTAGTACGAGTGCTGAAATAAATAAATTATAAATATATTAGAGTTTAATATATGAAAAACACGGGTGTTTGAGCGTGAACTTACTATGAGTCGATATCGCTATCGACAATGTTTCGGCTTCTACCGGAAGCCTTCCTCAGGATTTTGAGTGTGGTACGTCACGTGTGGTACGTCACGTACGTAGTTCACGCTCAAACACCCGTGTTTTTCATATATTAGATATAAATATGAGCGTAAGTTTTTATAATATGATATATTAGAGTTATTCCATGCTGTTTAGACATTAAGTATAGGTAATTGTCTATGGCAAATTAAGTACCAACGTGCACATTTTTGAAGTTAGTGCATCTTTTTAATTAATAGTTATTAAAGTTAGTTAGTGTTTCGAGATTGTTTTATTAAGAGGTAATCATTTGGAGGTAAACTTACAGTCTATTCAAAAGAAATAACAGTTATCGTAATCGTTTCATCCAATGAAAGTTATGCATTAAACATAATAATAGAAACAATATACGCAACAACTTAAAATACTTGTGAATATCTCTTAGGGTACAAATCGAATGGAAGTTTGACTCCTCACTTACTTTTTCCAATTTATGTTGTCTGCAGATAGAAGAAATTACCCTTGGCCATAACCAGTACAGAACATCAAAAAAACAAACATTTGATGTTTGTTTAGAAAGTTCTTCTTTTTATGACCAAAACCCACTGGTGTTAGTGGTTCAAAACTCGCGTGGTTGAGCTTCACCGTTCGGTAGTAGTATATTTTGCGAATGGGGCAGACGGGCAGTTATGTCGTTCAAGTAGACAATTTGTGGCAAAGCACCTACCGGTATGTTCCGGCAGCATGCACAACCAATAGGTGGTAAGAGTAAGTAGACAAACGCTAGTCTATCAGTAATAAATACAATAAATTTTAGTGTAAAAATCTCTATCTGAAATATTTGCGCCAAGTCGCTTTCCCCGTTCAGTCCAGGCATTCGTTACTTAGCTATGTCTTGTTGAGAGCGGCATGCCATCCATCACGGCCTCCCGCAACTCGGTAATTACTGGTCGACTGCCCAATTACCGATATTAATACTGACATAATTTACTGCCAATCTCACTGGATCGCACGTCCGCCCGCTATGACGCACGATGGTCGAATGGACACAATATATATACTCGTATTTATAAATTATGGTTATAGAACAGACCATTAGTAAATAGGGTGGAATTTTGGGTTGAGTTATAAAAATGCTAATCATCTTTTTAACTTTCATAAACAATGACGTAGGTCAGGTATATAGCAGAAGCATGTTTATACACTGTAAATATTAGTGCACTGAAAAAATGAAATACATTTATTTCAAGCTAAGTTTTACGTATTGACTCCCATTGGTCAAAAATGTTGACCTGGGAACCTGATGAATCTTATGCCCAAAAGGTGTCATTCATAAGGTGACTCCTCGAAACTGAAAAATGTGTTATACAACTATCAAACTAGTAAATAATTTTGAAGTACAGCCTGGCAGATACCAGGTAAGGTGAAAAAAAGCATATATCAAGTTTTACCTTTAGATGACGTTGACGACAATTTTTATATAGGAAATATTTAATCATCAACAATTAAATGAAAAATTTAAGTCCACAAATATGTAATAAGAATTTAAGTAATATATTTACATTATTGCCTGTGGAGTGCCAGGCTAAAATGTGCCCTTCCATCTTTTCCTGTGGGTGTCGTAAAAGGCGACATAAAGAAAAATACTGAAAGCAATTTATGGCAATCTCCCCCCCACCCTATGAGAGGCTGTTTTCAGTAGTGCAGTGGATGATCTGATACATTTACATTAGTACATATATTATTGATGAAATACTATTGTGGATCTTGGATAGAAGGAAGGGAAGTAGGAGTAGTAACTACTCTTGTCATTATTTCCAAAAATGTAGACCTTTGTTGGATAATATAATTGATTTTAACACCAAAGGCCATCACTTCTACTGTTTAAAAAGAAAGCTCCCTATGGATGTATTTTTATAACTGATAAACTAGCCATTGACAACTATCTCACCTGATGGTAAGTAATTATGCCATTGACGGTGTTGTTCCGGCTAACCTAGAATTACTGACTCTGAGTGACAGCTGGGTTTGCCACAATCCCCACACTTACCTTGGGGAATGCAGTGTGTGATGGCAGGTCTTCAGAATGCGCTGCTGCCACCTTCTGATACTTTTACTTTCGTCACCTCTACTACTCCCACAGGAATATACTTTGCCAATTCTAGCCCGCAATCCCACGGGGGTCGAATTAATCTCAGTAAAAAAATTATTAGATATATTGATGATTACTGTATACATTGCCGATTGTATAACATTATATTGTGCATCAGGGCAGAAAGAGAGAACTTTATTCATACAATAATTAAGTGAATATTCTACATTTTACAATGCTAGTATTCAATGATGTACTAGTATTTGAAGCAGTATATACGTCTAACAATAAACTAATAGCCATTACATATACCTTCATCTCTACACGTTATAATAACCGAATATATGGCATGTTAATTCCATCATAGTCAAAATAATAACTTTGGTTACTAAAACAGTAACTTGATGTGAAGTACGAATAGAATAATAAGGAATATCTTGATAAACTGTGAACCCAGCCAAAAGGTTATCAATAAATGACGGAAGTACCACATGGCAAGCATTTTTCTTATAAGAAAGAAGCACTATTTTCTTACAAATCAATTTAATGTCTCTATCTCCACATCTCTAAGTTTCCAAAACTAGTTCAAGCTGGTTCAAGTATTCTTAAACCAAAACAACTGAACAGGTTCCATCTGTTATTAAAGTAAACATTACTAGGAATACGTTAAACGAATCTGAGGATATGGACATAAGAACTCTGTGTCATAGTCCGATACGAACACGAAGCTCTCATAAGAGTACTCAAAATATATTCACGCATATGATTAAATAATATAGGACAATAAATAGTCAAATGGCAAGGACTGAAGGATGATGGCAAAAACATGGAAACGCTAAATAGTAAAAAATTTGCAGGTGACCGGTTTTATATATAACTATAACCACTGTGTGATGAATGGAATAAAAATATGTATGGTTTGTTTGCTTCGTACTCCTCTTTTATAAAATATGTACCAAAGGTGTTTTTTGTTTGAGTTTTATAATTTGATAATAAAATAATTTCCTGAATCTGACCGGTCCACGAAATATATAATCTTGACCAATCGACTTGGTATAAAAGTGTCAATAGTTTATGTATCTCACTTCAACAGATATATCGGATAAGAATGTAACCTACATTTCATAAAGTTTTAGAACCAACATATGACACCATTCTAAAGTATTCGCACACATATCCTTACAAAGTCGTGTATTCTTATTTAGGTATACACAGCACAAAAGTACTTGGGTGCATTTATTTTCCTCTCTTCACACAACTGGCTGCGTAGGCGCATGTTTGTACAGTCTGCTTGTTTGTCCGTAATGTGGAGATAAGTGCTTTGCAATGAGTTGATGTTTGTGAGTTTTATTGGATGAAGTTAGTTGAATTTAGAGTTGAAGGCAAGTAAGAAAAAATATAAAATTAATTTAAGAACCCCCAAAAATATTTTGTACCGTATGTATAATGTAAGTATATAATTTTTTTGTGGAGTTGAGAGGAATCTAGCAACAGTTACATCCTGGGTACAAAACAACCTCCTAAAACTCAGTATAGAAAAGTTCAAACCATTGAATTTTGCTTTTCCTTGCTTTCTGGATCCCAGGACGCACTAAAGTACCAAGTGTCAGTCCGTGTATCCAGCTAAGGCTTCATAGCTGTGAAAAGGTTGATATTTTAAAATATACAGTAATCAATAACCTGAACTTGAGTTATCAAACGGACATTCTCTCAAACCGTATCAGAAAAACGTTTCACATTTTCAAATACTGTTAGTTTAGTTTGTGATAGACGTAGAAGGCCCGTTGCATTGCTCTCTCTCAATTAATTATCTTATAGCATTTTAAGTTGGGGCACTGCTACTAAAACAACACTTCTAAAACTCTGCAGCTGCTGTTTTTATGGTGGCATGCCGAGAGGAAACCCTACAGATACCCTATTGATCAACTCTGAAGATCCCAGTCATCTGACAGTTAGGAAACTGTACATCAAGGCTATATTTGAAGCAATGATGGCTGATTGGTAATAGCTACCTATCGACTGCCGTGCCGCAGGGCCATGGTACGATACCCGCCGCCGCCGGCTTGAGCTTCACTGCATGGCGGAAGGGCATTTTACAAATTATCGCCTACATACCACCTTTAAGTAGAAAATCAAGCACCTAGTGTGTTCTGACAGTAGTCATTGTGAGCCTAGTTAAATTGCAGGCACATGATGCGATTTAACAACAGTATGTCTCGGGGTGACGGGCGCAGTGCATTTCGTCACTTGTGACCCATTTCCAACTAAGTACATAGATTGCACGCACGACCAGACGTGTTACGGCAAGATCTTACTACTAAGTGTCGCTGCCCACAGATAACAAGCGAGAAATTCAAATGAAAATACTAAACATATCAGCTCCAACTCATAGAATTCATTTATTTATGATATTCAAAAAATTCCGGTCTGTTACTCAGTTTGCAGTGCAGTGCGTGAGATCTTGCAAACAGATGAAAAGATTTTGTCAAAGTAAGGTTCAGCACATTTTTGAAGAAAAAACTACAGAGAAGAGACAGAATGACAAACACATTCAGACAAAAGCTTCAAATTTATAACAGCCCTATTTAAAATATTAAATAGTTTTTAGAATTAAATATTAACTATTCTTATTAGTAGGGTTCTGTGACTTTAATACTTATCATACACGAAACATAACATAAATTAAGTCAACATTTAAGCATTACCATGACTAATTTCATAGAGTAAGTACAACCATAATCAATTAAAAAAGCTCTCCCGCATGTCAGACGACAGGTTTTGCTGAAATACTTCTACAGCCTAGTCGGCAGGTCGCGCTGTTGATATGTGTTTTTATACATGCAGGTGTATTCATGCAATTAAAGATTTAAGCACGGTATACATTACTGATTTTATGCAGAGTTTACGGTGCAGTTAATAAATTTGATAACATGCTGACAATACCAATGAGCATAAAGAAATCTAATCTATAAGGAATAAGTATTTAATTTATTTTTTATTTATTCCATAACAAGAATGTTTTATTAAAAACAAGAATATTCTTTTAAAATAATTAATGAAACATATTTTAAAACCTTGTGTGTTTAAAAAAGTAATATATTATAAGTTTACTTGAAAATAGGTGTTTTCTGAACATCAATAGAAAATTGTTCTCAATATATTAATAAACATATATACAAAACATGAATCGTACCTAATTGTATTAAGAATTGAGTTCTATTACAGGTTACATTGAGTTGGTAACCTGTAATAGATTTTGATCCGTTGTAGTAAATAATAAATCATATAATTATAATTTTAGTTACCCTGCTTTGCTAGCATTTTCTTACAAAATATCACATCGAGACTTTTAATAAGTTATTTTAAAAATAAGAAAAAATATCTGTTTGAAGTAGGTATGACTTGATTGTCATACCTACTTCAAACAGATATTTTTTCTCGTGACCCAAGCAGGTGCCTCAACAGCTGAAGACATAAAGCACCGATAAGTGGCGACGACAAAACACGTTAAAATATTACGTTGTTATCGAACAAGCCTGTTTGTTACCACGATAACTAATTGTTCCGATCCGACCTGCTGCGCTGCGCTGCGCCGTGAATGGGAGATTTATAGAATTGTTTCATTATTGGAAACTATACGCTTATTTCATTATCAGAATGTATACGTTTGTTATTACGTTATGGAAAGTTGTATATTTATTATGCTGATGTTTGGATAACACGATGTAATAATTTAATGGTTTTATTGGAGGTCACGAGTCAAATTGAATAGGGGCGTCATGTTTATGAGTTGTCATGTCGAGTGTTGCATCATTGTTGCTGTATACAGTAGTATTTCATCTAAACAAAGCATCATGGCTATATCTACCCCTTTGGAATTAACAGACTTGTTGTTACGTTTTTTTCAGTCAACAGCACGCAAGCAAGATTTAAACCATACTACATACCTGAAGCTATCACAAAAGATTAAGGTGACTTAATTGTAGTATAGCTGTTTTAAATTTCATAAGGTTATTTTTGTTTTAAACACCAATATTTTTGATTTAATTGTATTTCCCTATTTATGTGCAAATAAATATAAATTGACAATAGAAAACTGTTCGCAAAGTTATGTTCGAAGCTAGTAACATGGTCTCAGCGGTCGTTCTTACAAAATGTAACGTTCTTAAAACAGGCGGGCAACTCAGCCGCTACCACAACCTAGGTCATTTCATTAACCTTCTATGCTAGCTGCGGCGCCGGCCCCGGCTCTGCCCATCTCGTGACCCTTTTGAAATAGGTGGTTATCGTAGAAGTAGTCTACTGCCCAGTATGATCATGCTATTCGTTTTTGAGTAATATATGTGAAGTGTTTTCTTGGCAGGCATCAGATGGCAGTTCCTCAAGAGGCGCTGCTGCCAATCTTCTGGTATTTGTTTCTCCTTTGTATGATCTGGGAATTATAATCTCGAATAGCGAACGCAATATTGTAACCGTGTAGAAAATTGAATTGTTTTGAAGAGTCTATTCTAATTATGGGCAGGGGCAGAGTCCCAACATCTGAACTAACTTTAAGTCATTAATATAATATGTCGGTTTTGTAGCATACCGTCTCTCTGACGACAACCATCCTACAGAATACCCTCAAACCGGTACTTTTTGTGTTAAGACGGCAAGAAGCCTAATTGTACATTCAATGTGTAGGAACCTCACCCCCTCATATCGAAGTTAGTGGTGGCCAGCTGCTAATTTTATTACATAAGAATATATGGAACAGTTTTATTAAGCCGGCAGCAGTACGTCACTGTACTCGTATAATATTACAAAAAACATGTTTGTATGAAGCGCAAGGAGAAGACCATCCTCTTAACATAAGATAGTATCATTTAATTGAAAAGCAGGAACGGGCAGGATGTCTGTTAATAATTGACTTCCTTGTTCGAGCAGGCTCGTTAATTGATAGTGGAAAGCTTAATCATAAACTACACGGTGTTTTAACATTGACTTTATCTTAATTATAATATTGTAGTTGAGTTAATTCTAAAACGAGTTTCAATCTTTGAATAACATAAAGCCTGCACCACCACAGAGAAGAATGTAGTTAAGGACACACTCTGATTTTTAACTCCTAGGTGTGTTATAAGGACTGTTTATGTGTGTATATCCACCGCTGAACCAACTTCGATGTTTTTTTATGAAAGCATGTTCCTAGCCGTGTTTCTCAAAAATCTGATTAAGCCCCGCGCAACTTGTTGCAAGGATCTATTTACGAATATAGTGGATCGATAATTCACATTTGTACTGAAAAGTTTGTTTTTTGTATTGTGTTTCAAGTGCTTGTAGTGGAGCTTGCTCAGTCATTCTTAAACGATCAACTAGTTGAGGAGAAGTGTTCTCGTTAGAAAGCGCTGTGCATACACTTTTGTTAAGAAAAGTCCATTGCGGTCATTACTTGGATTGGTGACCGTTAGTGCTAGCTATCGCACAACGTTACTTCTGAGCCGCATCAGTCCGGGTTATTTAAGGGAGAAAGTCCTTATGGCAATGTTGTAGGGCATTTAGTGAAAGCGTAGCTACCCACCACCCGTTATTAAAAAATCTGTTACCAAGCGTGTTTCTCTGTCATTGAGAGCCCGTAGTTGCCTGAGCACCATCATCAGAAATAATTTATATAAAATAGTACCTAGTTAACATTTATTTAAAATAAAACTATATTCAAAAATGCAAATAAGCCACTTGTTATCGACTTGTTGATTAGAGTCAGGATAGATAACTTACATATACTTCAAGGATAATATCAACTTGTTACAATTTTACACAATTATGACGGTCTGAATAAACTCGTGCTCTTCTAGATTCCCAGGTTTTTGCAAAAGCTGTAAGAACTAGTTATCGTTATCTAGTAATGTTATATAAAAACACATATCCGCAGCCACCATTGCTAGAATGGTCACTGATTTAATAATTTATAGAACATTTATGATGTGATTGAGAAATGAAGTATGTATTTAAGATCAAAACACACCGGGCATTCATGAAACGAAAACATATAAGTATTTCTTTGGCTCCATTGAATCAATGAAAATTACATACCACAATTTTAATGCTTGAGAAAGAATGGGACACATATGCTAAAGTTATTTTAATCAAAAATTCAGCATGTTAACGAACATTTAAGCCCACTATACCTACATAAAAAAATATTTTCTATACCTGCGTACCGCGGTTCAAACCAAGTATACAACGAAGAAAAATGATGTTGATGATGATGAAAGTTATTCTATGTGTTAAGGGCGCACCGAGCTTTTTAGGCGCGCCGCGTATGTGTGCGTAAGTAAGGCACCGCCAACAGCATCCGTTCCCGTCCGACGGCCGAAGAATTACTAAAGCGGATAGGGACAAGGCATCGCTGCTCTGACTAAAATGGGTGGAACATGCGTGAATTTGAGTATTTCCTTCGTATAATAAAAACGAATACCTATTTGAAAAATGTAATGTGTATACGTTATAGAAAACATGTTGTTTTTTTTATTCTTCAAATACGGATGACTCTCCGTTAAGTATTTACGCCGTACGAAGGGTTTATTTAGTTTTTTAGATGTAACTTTGGATTATTTTTCATCGAGAAAATTTTAGGTAATCGTGTTTCCAAAGTGTATGATTTATATAATGAATCCTTAAATATAATATATATTAATAACATAACTACAATTAAGTAATGAAGATACAACGAGGGATCAAACGAACTACAATTACGTTTCGTTGCCTCGGTGCAGGCTTAATCCAGGACCTCGATTATATATATTCCAAGTTTCATACAAATCGGATCAGTCGTTTTAGGGTGAAGGAGTAACATAAAGAGATAGGTACTCACATCTTTATTCATATGCTTCCCCATTTATTGAACAAGCGAGCTGAAGCGCGTTTCCTATCAGTTCCCTCTTGGGTAAATGCTTTCGTATGTCTCTGCGGATGTCCAGATATCCGGTTGTACTCCTATAACGGTTACAAATGTCAAGTGACTCGCGTGACATTTTGTGAGAAAGTACGATAATTGTATAAAATATTTTGACGATTCAGTTTTTGGAATGTCTTCACAACAACGGAGATATAGAAAACGAAAAAAAACATATTTCAGTTGTCTTCAGCTCTGAAATTCCCTTAGTTATATTAGTGTAATTAGCACCTAGGTGTTATATACAAATAATCACTTAACTTCTGCAACGATTCGATATTTTATTTTGTACTTTCGCCTCTCAGGGTCCATTACTGGCTCTCAAGGATAGCTAAGGACAGCTGCAGGAACATACCATAAGGTGCTAGGTGACAGATTTTCACCTTGAGGGTGCTCGCTAGCTAGGTTGGTACTCGCAAAATGCCCGTTCACCATGCGGTGAAGCTCAAGCCCGCGCGGTGGGATTTGAACCATGGACCTAAAGCGCAGCAGTCCATAACCAATGCCACTGAGTCATCACTGCTTCAGATACCTTGTCTCTGTTTAAAATTGCAAACTGTGTTCTAAAATAGAAATAAAATTATTATGTAACTCTTTCTGGAATAAGCGACATTATTATAATTACAAATACAACCCAAGGGTAGGTACAGAAATGATTCTTACAAGTTACAGTTTTTATTTTGAAAGGTGTAGGAATATATTTAAAAAATCTGGAATTAGGAATTATTATTAATAATTTTGGAATTAAGTTGTATTGTTGGTAACGTAATTTTCACCGCGGTGGTGTTGGACTTGAACATTTCATTTTATGCCTATGAAGAATTAATGCATTTAGCAATGTTATGAACATATTTTATCAATAAAATAAAGCTATATACAGCACAAATCAGATGTGTGCACAGCGGGATGCCACACGTGAACCGATCGCTATCTCTCAGTTATATATACCTCCATTTACATAATGAAGGTCAAAAAGATCGTTTAGTTTTTATTATCTGATCTATTTTCAATAACAATGTCTGTGTAGGTAACTTGCAACACCGCAAAACTTGGTAGTGACTATCACTACTTAATAACCTATGGATATAAATTACTTAAGAGGTATAGGTAGTTTGGTAATCAATTAATTGACTGTAGGCACCAACGAAGGGTAAAGAGAATTTCGTCGAAAAAAGCTTATCAGTTAAGTATCCATTTTTGTGAACACATTTGAGTGCAGCCTTTCGGATACAGAATGATCATTACACCGTCTGAAAAGCAGAAAAACGGGGATATTACTTTTGAAATTAACGCAATTTACCGTTTGCAAATCACACATTTTTGTTCATTGAATTTGAATTTGAATCAGTTCTAACTCATTATTTTAACAGGTTAGTGGATTTTTCCGTGCTTCGGATGACAGTCCGTTTGTTGTCTTAGGACAGCAGTCGTTATAGCATAGTGTTGAAGAATTATTCGAATGCCCGTCGGGCTAGTTCCCATCCTCAAGAAGAAAATAATCTGTCGCCAAGATGCTAACGGTGTGTTCCAGCAGCTCTACTTGAGAGCTAATAATTATAGGTAAGCCCTTTTTCGACCGCATCGTCACTTAACATCAGGTGGGATAGTGGTCAAAGGCTTAGATTAGCTTTTGAGCTATATACATATAAGAAGTAAGTTTCTTTTTTTGTTTTAGTTGATTAGCAACTATCTCACCTGATGGTAAGTATGGTCAAAGAAGTTATTAAGGCAAACTTAGAATTGAAAGATAGAAATCATGCGGTCTGCAAATATATATAAATATATATTTACAATTGTGTATTATATTTAACATAATATGTATCATTTTGTTTTGTATTTTATTTATAGTGATCTGACACTTGCAGCATTTAGTACACTTTACCAGTATCATTCATATAACTCAAACTATGAATGTGTTAAAAACACATTTACCCACATAATTCCTCAGTAACAGCTTATATCTGACAAATTCCTGAAGTATCCAAGCAAATGGCTACTTTATAAAGCAAACTATGCATTAAATAATGCTTAAGCTTCCCATAAGCTTTACAAAGTCCAAACTCGACTTTTCAATCTGACATTAGTTTCGACAGAGACGGTCCAAATATTTGTAATATGCGTCGCGCGCGCATCACTCCACTGATCTCCGACCTCTCTCTAAACACATTCTGTACCTGGTGGTTTGTTTTATTGCAGCATTCATGTTTTTATATCTGTGGATCGACTTGCCAGACGATATTAAGTAGTTTTATATACTGTAAGTTGTCTTGTTAATAATACTGCGTGATGGAACATACAACGACCCCGTGGGGTGTTAGGTTAGAATTGCAACCCGCAAATCTTTCTGTGGGAGTCTTAAGAGGCGACTAAACAAAATATATCAGAAGGAATACAGGAACGCGTTCTGAAGAACTGCCTTCTTACTCTCCGATCCCCGAGCCGCATGCCAAGCGTGGGGGTTATGGCAAACCATATACGTCATAATGGAGGAGGCTGTACTCAGCAGTGTATGATTCGGCTAGTTTAATGCATTACAATAGATATTTGTGAAATTTGTATAAATCTAGTAATACATCAGTGCTTTAAAATACCTTTTTATACAGCGGAAAAACTGGGAAATAGGTGTAAATGCTGCGAGGATACATTGACTTTGATTGAATCTTAAAAATCGAGTCCAACACACTCTATTGATAAAAATATTAAGTCACTAATGTATTTTCACAAAATGTATAGACTCGCCTGGCTTGTTCAAAGTAGTAAATACCTATCGCCAAGCAGCTCATTGCGTGTTGTAACATCTCGCCTTTAGTGCCAGATTGCATTATAGGTCTTGCTTGCCTGTCTTGTTGACTTAGGTATTATGAAGATTCTGGTCAAAGACTAGCCGGCCAATTATAAAAATAAAACTGTAAACACAACTTTTATATTCGGGTGCAATGTCAAAACAGCCGGGTTATTATACGGTAGTGTGAGCCAGGGTCACCTCGCACCGCACTAAATAACGTCAGTATTCAATTTTGACACGTTAACGACGCGGCCGCGGCCAGAAATTAGCATAAATCAGAGAAATTGTCCACTTACCAGTTAAAAACATCTGAGTTAATGGGAGAGCGTGTTCAGAGCCGACGGAGACACACGGGAGGTAAGTTCTCACTGCCACGCGTTCGACGGACTTTAACTTCCACTGTTGAAGTAGTCCCGCTTTAGGAAAATCATAAATAAATATAGGTGAATTTAATTTTAATAATAAATTATTTCAAGTAGCAAATCTTATCGTATAACTATCATAACACCTTAAGCACTAGTGTTAGGCAAGTTGTTTGTCTATCGATTTGTGTCCTCACTACATAAAAACTACACTAACAATTTCGATGAAATGCAAAAGTAACAGTGAACCCCAGAAATAAATAGACTATTTTACCTTTACGTACTTTCATCAACGACTAGTGCTTACCACGCAAAGGCAATTCGAGTTGGCCTAAATCTATTTATAAAAAGTTGTTCAATGTATTATTAGAAAATTATTATTACTCGATAATAGACTTTATCAACTATAAAAATTAAAATTTGTTGTAGTATGACATGTTATGAAATATTTTTTAACATAATCTAATACTTATCGTCCATTTTCCTGGGAGCGCGTTGAAGTCTTTTGTAGGACGTGATGCAAGCACTCGGCTACGCTGACACACACTACGTTGTTAGTCGGAGGTCCAGCTGCCTCATAACATTATTAGCTACGATATCTTTTGCAACCCATTATCATTTACGTGTGTTTAGAGACTGTCTACTGTTGGATACAGATGCTAAAATATATTCTGGATGCTTAGTAATATGATTCCGTTTTCTTGAAAAAGATTGTAAAATCACCGATACAAACATATATAAGAAACTGAGAAACTATAAAAATAAGGAAAAGGCATTGCAATCCTGCAAACAGGGCAATGCTACCAGCATAGGTGCTCTGCCAACTGGTAGTGGGCTGGAGCATTTGGACTACGTGAAGTGTAGGCCTGCAATGGCATTTAAGTTGCCTAAATGCTTTCTTTGTAGTAGCTGTAGTATCGTACATAGTTTTTTATTACTACAAGCGTAGGTACCACTGGAAAAAGAAACTTAGATATTTGATTCAGTAAGTTGACCCATAACCATCTGATGAATTAAGTATTCAAAGGAAAATCAAATAAAATATTTTTCATGAGTTCCAATACAGCGTGTTTTTACAATTTTCCCTCCCGTATAATCGACAGGGCAGTTCATACGGTATTTAGTTACCCAAGAGGGTCGGCAATTCGCTTTGTCCATCTGACTATCTGAGTCGATATCTCCGGCTGTCCAATCGCCTTGTGCAATACAAACGTGAATGAGCCATGGCTTCTTCATCGACTATTTCCAAATATTTAACGAGCTTTTTGTCAGATACACCAAGCTGTTTGTGGTGTTCGATCGTCATCTTTATATATGGAGTTTTGTTATCATGATCTTACAACATTTGAAATGTGTGGAATGTTATACATGAGCCGTGAATTGAAAATTTTGGAACTTTGAAATGACACTTTAGTATATTATATCTGTCTGCGTGGCAGTCCATATAGCCATTTTCATTGGGTGTCATAAATCGTTGAAACTGTCATACTAGGAGGCAGGACTCACACTTTTTTTATTTAGAACGTCGGGATAGGTGCCAAAGTCTTATCAATTACAACATTTTGTATCTAGATTACAGTTGGCTATTGCTTTTATTACCAATGAGGCATTTTACTCGTCTCGCCACAATGTACCTAAAAAAACTTCGAAAGTAAAGAAATCATCGCAAAGTGTTTTTCAACGAATATCAAAAGGAGAACGTTCACAATACACCAAGTTTTTTTTTGATATGGTGCTTGATATCTACGTAAGCTGTGACCCAATTAAGATGTATTTTTATCTATTCTTTTGTGTATGTACACGCGTGGTGTCATAATGTTTTTGGTTATTCAGCCTTTGAAGGTTATTGGGAACTCAAAGTGCATAAACATATATATTTTTAACACACGTATGTGAAATATCAGTTTTTTATATTAGAATTTGAAAGGGTATTATTTATATAAGTTTAAAACTGGAAGGAACACTTTAAAATAGGCAAATATTTAGGCGGTTCTTTCTTTCCGATCACTCAGCGGTTTGTCAGTGGCTTTTCGAGAGATTATTTTTATATTTTGGATGACACATAATCTTTACGGTGTTGTTTAATTATAACCAAATTATCTGTTAACTATCTTGAATAAAAGAAATCAGTATAATAGTAACGAGATTATGTCTTATACTCTCACTTTATTGACAAATTGAGTAGGTATATCAATGTGCTCACTCAAAATCGATAAATTAAATTATCAACAAAATTATGCATATTGGTTTAGCAGTTTGCGAATGCCCATCTTCTAGGCACCTCCCTCAAGCAGAAAATCTGTTATCAAGCACCTAACAGTGTGTTCCAGCAGCTTCTTTTGAGAACCAGTAAGTCTAGATTAGGTTAAACAGTATCTTCGACCACATCAACATTTACCATCAGTTGAGATAGTGGTCAAAAGCTAGACTATAAGCAATAAAAAAATATTAATTCGTTTTCCTGCAGTAATTATCCATTAATAATTATTGTTTGACATCGGGGCCATTTTAATTTATCGATATTTAACAAATTATAATTGAATTATAGTGTAGCAAAAATAATATATAGGATATAGCTCCCAGTCTCAATGTATCATGAATAAGGATCAAGAGGTTCTTACAGCAATTGATAGTTACAATATGAGCATTTTCTTTCAGACATGTGTACCGTCATGTTCAGCGCAACTATTAGGTAGAGTAATCATAAGAAATAATACAATATTTGCTGAGATTTCTATATGTAAACGTATAATATAATAATCGACCTATTACAACATTATTTTACAATGCCTGTATACAAAATATGCTTTGAGATTATAACTCTTATATGCTTCGAGTTTTCAGCAGCTGCCACCGTTGATCCTGGCCTGACTAAAGGACCCCTAATATACGCGGGGCTATAGCTAGGCCAGCGAATCTAAATAAATGACGTCCCTCATTAAAGCTTGCGCCCTCTCCTTAGGGGACTAAAGTCATGTCAGCAAGGCTCGTGCCATCATCACATGCTTCATACAACGGCTCTAGAACTTTGAGAGTCTTTAAGGTAACAAAAGATCCAAGGCGGAAAACTTTGCGTGCTCTTTTTTGCTAGGAAATAACAAGCGTCTGTGCCCTGGGTGCCATGGGCTCTGTTGTTATAGATGTCGCTGCAACATGATTTTTTAACATTAGCATTATTTAATTTTACGAAATACATTTCTGAGTTTCGCCCACCTTGGCGATGAACCCATATGAAAATATATTGTAACGTAATACATATATCACGTATGTAACATGTTCCAACATACATGATATTATAGTGATGACCATATACTATCCAGGAAATGGTCTTAAAAACACTTAAGTAATGGTATTGTTTTTTGCTTATTTGCTGAGTTACAAGGTGGGGCAAGAGTCCAAACCATATTATCATAGTTTTTATATTTGTAATTGAAAAACCATCTTTGTACGAGAAAAATCTTTTATGAGCCATATCATTAGTAAGAACTATGTACTCGTACTTCCTCGAAGAACCAATATTATTATAAATATGTTTAAGTCGATGCAGTGAAGTGGTGATTGTAGTGAATATTAGAGCGTAACAAGCATACTTTCAGAAAAAAACAATTATGCTAAATTAACTGCATAAGAACAACCAGATGTAGTGTGTACCTAAGTATGTGAACGGCATATATATTTTCAGACTATTTTCCATTTAAATCTTAAGACTTTAATAGAATGTAAATATTTACGTTTATATAACATTTGCCCCAGGGGGGCTGGGTAAGAATTGTATCTCCCATATTTTCCTGTGGAAGTTATAAGGAGAAACGAAGGGAAAAAATCCAGAAAGTGAATCTAAAAGAAAATCTAAGACGCCTGCCAAGTGTGGGGATTATGGAAACCACCTACCCTCATAGAGGAGTCCTTTGTTCAACCATGGATGTGTTCATGACGATGATGACATACCTAACCGATGCATACTTACGGCTTATCAATTTAGTTCCAAATTGAATAAAATGGAACCAACATTTACTTGCCGTATTAAGAATATATCTAGCCTAGTACACACGAAGAAAAGTTAAGCTCTTTGCTAAGCGTACTGTATGTATAACAAATTGTGAAAGGCGCAACTTTGCTAGCTATGTTCCGATCTTTGGTTTTTGTTTCAAACACATTATGATCGTTTATAGCATTAATATCAAATTTCCGATTTCGTACACGAGACGCTTATTCAGATTAATATTTAAATGAATGCCGTAAATATGTACTAAATGTCTATTTTGTTTCTTTTATGATGTGAGAATTATTTATGATTACATGTTTACGATATGTTGTATGACAAATGTAGTTATGATTGGGAACAAAGGCTTTCAAAACTAATGCTCTCCTGGGGGATATCTTGTTTGGCAGTTAACGTTTTGAGGCTTAGAAAGCCACACAACGGTTACGCCAAATAATTTTGCTAACTGAACAAGTGTTTATTGCACAATAAAACTAAAACTTTGTCACAGCTGATTACCCCTAAAGGGGCAGGCAGAAGCTTAATCAACACCAATATTTTTTCAGATATTATAGCAATATTAATAAAATGATCATTCCTCCACGTTGTGAAGCCTTTATAGGATGCAATCCTAAGATTAGAGATATTATTATTATAATTAGAGCGGCAGAAAAATAAATCACATTATGAAACTCAAATATTAACACCTCCGAACTCTTACTCACATCACACACACGTCTTTCCATACAGAAGTGGAAGAGATTGCATTAAAGAATAAGTCAACCCGTTGCAATAGGTTGTTGTTTCAGTTTATTTTAATCGACGTATTTTAGTTTATTTGATGAACAATTAAGTATATTTGCATTGTAAATTAGATAGCTTTAAATTATTCGTGTGTTATCACAACTTGCTCAATCCAACTCCTAATTTCTTTCTCTACCTGTGTATAATCCGGACTGTAGAACTTTCCAATGGCATGATGTAGAGTCGCGTCCATTAAGCTTTATCTCGGATGTGACGTGATAAGGGACACGCGACGGGCGGGTGGTCTCTCAACTCATACTCTACCATGGAGTGAGGAACTGGCATAGATGGGTTCTGTATACTAGTATTATGGCTTATTTTATGGCTTAAAATATAATTTGAATCTCAGTCATGTTTTATTTTACAAACGAATGAGTTTTTAAATCCGCTGCGTTTATTGTATGCCTGAAAGAGTTCGCTTCTAGTGATGAGGCGCTGTTCAAATTCAATTTGAAATATCTTTCTTTTATATCATATAACAATTACGGTCTTAAACATAAAACTGTAGTTTCAAAATTCATTATGACACTTGTTGTATCTTAAAAAATCCAAATTAAAAATGATGCAGTTGTCTTGGAATGAGTCATATACCTTAAATAAATTAGATTTTGTAATAAATATAGAACTTGTGGACTAAATTTGCATTATTATTTTTTTCCAAATCGAATTACTCTTTGGGCAGACGTATCCTTCTCTTAAAGGTGTTTCTACGTTCTTGTAATTTATGTAGTGTCACGTTTTCAACAGTAAAATATTTTTGATGATTCCTATTAAGTTTAATGGATCTCTAATAAGTATAATGGGTCCGTATATCTCTATATTGTTGAGCGCAGTGCGCGTGCGGCTATCTGCGGCAGAAGTCAATTAATATTCATTTACATAATTTTATGGCCTTTACCGTTTCGGAGAGATTTGTGGGCTCTACTGTACCACAGAGCTCGTGACTCTACTACCAGAGATATTTTGTTTGTGGGTAGGATCGTATGTACTCTTCGTCGCACAATTAAAAATAACTCCTTTTTGATATTAAAAAGTAACGAGGGGAACAAGTTCCTCGCCTGGCGGTAAGCGTCTCAACTGTTCAATACAGTGGCAGTGTCACCGTCATCCTTCTGCTTGACACTGCGCTGCGCTTCTCACTCTAATACAGTAGTTATGTGTTGTTTGTTCAATAATTCCTCTTGCTATAGTGATCTTTACGTTTAACCACAGTAGTACATATTTGCAAACTACTGCGTTGAAGCAGAATAGTCGACACTGCAGTGATGTCCACTAAGACGGACTGTTGCTGAAGAGACCTATCACCGGGTAAATTACACCTTAAGAAAATTTATAAAATAGTGAATTTGCTATAATTTATATATACAACGAAAAGGGCAAAAATGTGATTATTACGTCAAACCAATTGTTTGTTACTAACTAAGTGTCGCAGGACGCAGGTTAACACAACGGCAGCGCCCGCCGCCAGTACTGCGGCAATTATATTATACATGGATGTATCGCCATTGCAAGAAAATAGTGTTCAGGTTATATCACGCCAATAACGAAACACAAGTTCAAGTATCACAGTGTCTACAGCATCAAACATAACGTTTCTCATCAGAGCGACTTGTACATCTTGTCAGTTTATATAAAAAAAAAATTTATTGAATATTGAAAAATCTACTTTAAAAGCTTGTATAACGTAATATATAAACCTACTTGCCAAAATAGAATATCTGTATACTGGCTTGTCGAAGGTGTGGTCAAAGAGGTCGAGGCATAGAATTTGGTTATAAGAACTCTTTTCTTTATCTCTTACTTTGATTATCTCCGGAATTAGGATAAAAGTATCCTAAGTATCACTCATGGCTTTTATCAATATATATGAAAATCACGAATATCGGTGGTAGCAATATATACAAAATCATCTGTGTCAAAAAGAGCTTCGTCGCGACGATCCAGTAGTTCTGGGGAAGCAGGACGAGCCAACATACAAACAACCCGAGAAATAGCAATTTTTACCTAACATTAAATGGCTCTGTAGGCTGAAGACATCACGACTGAATTATTACAGTTAATACCTCCGACAAGGACAGTCGCTTCAAATATCAATTGACGGCTTCTCCAATGCCGACCTTCTTTCCGCGCTGCGCAGCGTTTACGTGAACGCTGCAATAACGTGATGGCGCAATCTACGCGCTCGGACACCCTCGTGGTCAACGAGTTGTTGGCCTTCGTACAGAACAAGCTGGACGTCATGGACGAGCTGAGTTTGCAGCAGATATGTCTGTCTAGCTACAAGGAGGCCGACATCCTCGCAGCCAAGAAGGTCTTAGCGGAAACTGCCAAGACGTCGTCTCGACTAGGAACACGTCAAAAAGATGGAAGCGGCAAGAAAGACCTACAGGACATCTTCAGGGTTTTCAAGGAAACAGATCCTGATGAGATTTCAGTGAGCTATGTCGCCAGGGACCTCCATTTGTTACCACCGGTCGATTTCTCCTCAATCGATGTGACCTGCCTGTTAAAGGATATCATGCGATTGAAGTCCGATGTCACCGATTTGAAGAAACAATTGGAAAAATCGAATGCTGTGGTTTCTAGTTTGCAACCTGAAATCATAGCTTTGCGCAATAACGCTGCGCAGGCAAAATTGCCGTCACCGGCGTCTATGCAAAATGTGACTGTGCGACACGCTAATCGACAAAATGCGCGACTCAGCAGTCCCGCGGACTCAAATATCACCGGTTCACCGCGGGGCATTGACCGAACCTTGCAACCGACCTCAATCATCGAGACTCCCCCTCAAGTTATGATTTCTTACGACTTACGACCAACATCCGGGAAGCAGAAGAAATCATATGCACATCGTAATCAGTGTACGCTACCACCTACCAAGAATGAGAGTACGGGGAGGACCGCCACCCTTATCGATAACGAAGGATTCACTCTTGTGAAGAAGAAACCGAGAGCTAGAGCGTCGCGCAATAATCGTGGCACAGCTACACTTACAGCAGAGAAAACTGTACTTCATGCTGTGGAGCCGACCATTTCTATATATCTCTCTCGTTTGGACCCAACAACATCCGGGAACGATGTACTTCAGTACATCAAAGAGAGGTGTGAAAGACGTCGAATACCATTTGAAGTGGCGTTACAGCGGCTGGAATCCAGCCGGGTGAAAACTTTTAAATCTTACGTGCTTCGGGTTCCAGCAAAGAATTAGGATGCGTTCCTAGTTCCTGACTTCTGGCCGGAAGGCGTAGTATACAGGCGCTATAGGGAGGCGAGGCCGAAAATGAAAACTGTTTAAATGTGTGTCCCAAAACTGTTTAAAGGTGTTTTTTTTTATTATATTATATTGTTTATGTTAGTCTGTAAGGTATATATTTCTATGGGTCAGTGTTTATTCAATCCTGTTACCTGAAATAAAGAGTTATTATTATTATAACTTTTTAAAGCCTTTAGCCCATTCCCGATGTTTTGAAAATGTTCTATAAAGAGTCGAAATAATTTCATATAATTATCGAACATGCTTCCAAAATTTCACGAGAATCGGTTGAGAAATGCTTCCTGGAGAGGAAAAAAACCGGAAATCCTGGCGCTGGCACGGTCAATAAACTGGATACGAAAGTTTTAGTCTAAGATCATATTAAACAATCCTAAGCTCTAGTACTATTGGAGCCAAAATGCATTACCATTATCAAATCACAATTAGACACACGCTTACAATGTAATTACGTGCGTGACCTATAGTTTTAATAGCACATGAATTTCTAATAAAGACTCAATAAGCGCAAAAGCGCGGAAGTAGTTTAATATCTATATTAGGAATCTTAGCGATTGCTCACCCAATTAAGCTATAAATATAGGATAACATCGTGATTTGATCATAAAAGTAATTAATATGCGCCTTTCATTTCAACATTAGCTGAAGCTCTGAGCTGCTTTAATTTTAGCGGCTGACGATGAATACCCGTAGACAAATCAAAATAAATAGGAGTAAGTTTATGCATAATCAATTTAATAATATATGAGGGCATTTTTTAGGGTATATAATAATTTTAACAACATATTTTATTTGATCCTTTAAAGATACTTATAATAAAATATGAACAACACTTTAGCTATTATTAGTAAATAATACGGAATGACTCACGTGAATCAGTCAGATAGCTCCGACTTTAGCTATTATTACCACATAAAACGGCAGACAAAGGGAAAAATTTGTAATAGAATAATTAGGAGTACTTAATGGCGTTAAACTGTGCCCAAAGTTTAGAGTCTTCTGACATACAGAATAATTATTATTCTATTTTATTCAGGCATAGTATATGTGTATATATATATACAAAAATAAATGTACAATGCTTTAGGTATCGACGTACAACTTTTATTTTGCCACTGAAAAGTCTGTATCATACTTAATGGTAGGTCCTAGTTATCATTATTTAGGTGACAGAAATACGAGTATTAAAATGTTACATTTAAAATAAAAAAAATGGCATTGCCGATTTTTTGTGTAATGTATGCATAGTCGCCGAATTTATAAATAGTAATACTTTAAGGGATCGTAATGTAGATTAGAAAGTCAAATAACTGACTTTTTCTATCTTATCACTGATTTGTTGAATTATTGCAATGACGTGTTAAACATTTGCTTTTTACTTCGATGTAGACTTTAAGAAATAACTACTTATATACGATTCAAATAAAATAAAATATACATATAAATACGGCTAATAGGATCAGTATGTAAGTCAGCATCTTGGACCACATTTAAAAAGTCGTTGCAATCTCATCTATCAATAATAGTCGCGGTCGGTGCAATGCGCGCGTGCAATGTGTGTATCCCTGAAGGGGGCGCTAGTAGTCGGAGCTGGCGTCTCTGACCTATGCGGATATCATTCTCAGGCACAAAGTAACCTATTTCTGAGAGAGCAGAGGGGTTGTCAACTTGGTTTCGCATCAATAGACAATAGTGTATGATGATTGATGAGTGAAAGCTTTCGTCTGTGTTATAGAGACACGAAGCCAACCATACCCAAAACAAATAAAGACGGGTAAAGAAAAGGATAATATCCGTACATTCTCTTGTAGAGATACCTAAGAAACTTACGCTGTACTCCTCTACCATTACAGAGTATTTTATGGTCCTTGGGTCCCATAGCACGGCGTCTAATTCTAATGTACTGCGAACATATCTGTTATACAATACAACGGGTATATTTATGTCACGGAACTGACTAGGAGCTCTAATTACAAAACCTTAAGTTCTATTTGCTTTCTTACACATGTTTGTTACGTGATCACTAAACTGAAATTTACTGTCCAAGATAATGCCCAAGTCGCGCACAGTGGAAACCCTCTCGAGCAAACTATGTTCTAACCTATATGGATAGCCAACGGCTTTAAAGACCTGGAATATGTGATCACTTTGCAATTAGATACATTAAAGTATATGTTGTTAGTATTAGCCCAGTTAACAATTGCATCTAGGTCATATTGGAGGCATGGCCGTAGCCAGGGGGGGGGGGGCATTGTGGGGCAATGCCCTACCTTGAAATCCCAATGCCCTGCTTTAAAAATACCACGAACTAAAATAAATATTTTGCATTAAATTCATTGTTCACAGTTTGCGATAAAAATATTGTATCGATAGGTATCTAAACTTTCCGAAGAAACCACAGTTTCTGACATTCATTTCATATTATAATAATCGTTTGTTCTGTGTACAAGTAGGTGAAATTTGAGAAGCGCCATCGCATGAAGCAATGAGTCTATTTAATTATAATATCTGTGATGTAGAGGGAATTCCCCATAACCATAGATTTAAAAAAAAAAACATAGAGATTGATTATAATTGTTTATAGCGAACATAGGGTCTAGCACGGGAGTGCGAATATACGTTTTCAACTTTAACTGCAATCAAATGTGCCACGAGAGAATGGCTCGTATCGTATTTCTTGCTTTTGAAAAATAAAAGAACGAAATCAGTATCTGAGTGAAGTTTTTCGCATTTTTAATAACATCCGGGTTTTTGGTAAGAATAGGTACTCCTATTCTGCGGTACTCTGCAAGGATCAATTTTAGGACCCTTTCTGTTTCTAGCGCACATAAATGATCTGCCTTGCATGGTTAAAAAATTCTGCGATATAGTTTTATTCGCGAAAGATAGTGAACTAATTCATGTAAATAATGTGTTATCTATGATCTCTAAGTATGTTCTCTTAAATTAAAAAAAGACCAAATGTTTAACTTTTTCTTTACCAAATGTTACTTATGTTGAACCAAACATTAAGCTTGGCCTAGAAAAACTCTCTTTTGACAATGCGACAGTCTTCCTGGGAATCAAAATGAATTCAACTTTACAGTGGAATCCATATATACATGATCTATCCGTAAGACTTAGTTCTGCTGCATATGCGGTTCGTAAGATAAGAGAGCTAACAGACGTAGCTACTGCTAGGCTCGTTTATTTCGCGTACTTTCACAGTATTGTCATAGGGTGTATTGCTGTGGGGAGCTGCTGCTGAGATAGAGACAATCTTTAGCTTACAAAAGCGTGCAATTCGAGTCATATATGAAATGGATCCTTGGGAATCCCTGAAAGATCTTTTTAAAGAAATTGATATTGTAACTTTACTAAGTCTGTATATATATATATATATATTTGAAAATATTATGTATGTTCGTAAAAAATTTAGTAAAATTTAAATAAAACAGTGAAAATCACAATTATAACACTAGGAATAAAGATAAAATAGCGGTGCCAGGTTTTAGATTAGCAAAGACAAATAAAAGGTCCTTAGGCAATTGTGTGCGGTTTTATAATAAAGTGCCCAAACATATTACAACGCTCACAGAAAGAAAATTCAAGTTGCATGTGAAGAATATTTTGATAAAGAAATCTTACTACACAGTTTGTGATTACTTAAACGACAAAAATGCTTGGACTGGTTCGCCTCTGCCAAGCTAGCGCCTGTCACCTACCTAATGTAAATAAATATTGTAATAATTTTACTATATAGTATGTAACCCATTGTTAAAAAACTTTGAAAAGAATGGCTCCGAGTTTCTTACCGTTCTTCTCGCAGTGGCTCTATATTTTTTGTTTGCTGAACGTGGCAGTACAATGTTGTATATTTCGATATATTTGTAATTGACCTTCATAAAAGATAATAGATGCCTAAATTGAATAAATGATTTTGACTTTGACTTTGACATGGCCAATCGTAGAATTCGGCTGTTTTAAATATTTTTATTATTATGTCAATTATTGTAATAAGTTTGCAGCAACAATATGATCTAAACGCCATTTTTTGTCGTATCTAATTACTAGTTGTCACCCAACCCAACAATTAAGGCTCGGAAATTACGAAATAGTGCCAACATGATATGGAAAATCTCATAAACCAGGTACCGGATGGTACTGCAATTTAAATACACGATACTCAAGGATATAAGTAATACTTTCATCGATTTCAAAACATGTTTCCTAATAATTGGCTCGATAGAAAAAAATCTCAAAAACACCTCTGAAAATAGAGGATTCCTACTTTTTCCGCCAGATTTTAGTGTATTAAAAATTGGATTTTTTTTCTAAAATATTGATTTTTTAAGTACAATAAATTTCATTGATTATTTTAATCCAAAAAAAGCACAGTTAATGCGTACTGAGCCTGTTTACAAAATGTCACATACGCCCTTTCATTCCGAGAAGCGTTAACATCATGTCGCACTATTTACTCCAGCGATCTACGTATATTGCTATCATCCTCGCTCATATCGCGGTCAGCCGCGTCATGCGTCGGACCTGTGTCACTTTTCTCGGCGATCTCAATTAAAATAAAACATGGGTAAAATTATAAATAAACGCTTTGGGAATGCAAAAAATCGTCAAAAACGCATGATGGACATAATAAGGTAAGCATCTATGGCTTCCTTTCTCCATGTACCTATGTATATATCTCTTATATTAATGAAATTATGATATGATTGTGAACCCTAACGCAATATAAAAAACACTTCAAACATTTTACAAGACATAGGTACAACTTTAGCTACCTAAAATAATTATTATAAGCAATATTCAGAATTTTTCGTAATGAATGTGTTGTAATTATTTTAGATGGATCATGATTAATTTATACAGTTTCTGACAATAAGGCACACAGGTTATGTACATAATTTTCGACAAATCAATCGTCGTTCAAATAGCGCATAGTAAGTGACATCGCTTCGCAATTGAGAGGCACGTGGATCGAATCCAGCGTAAAGAGATTCTTTTTGGTCTAATTTTAATTTTACGACATAATTCTTAATAATACAATAATAATTTTACGTATGTACGTGGACCAATATAATGTGTCTGACAGTAAGGCATAAACGATATGTGTGTAATTTTCGACACCTTGGTCAATGATTGTATAGTGTGTAACTACTGAAGTCGAATCAGAAGATCGAGTACCGTGGATCGAATCTCACATACCATTCTTTTTGGTGACTTTTTTATTTGTATTACTTTTTATTTGATACGTATTATATTTACGTATAATTAAGTTTTCTGACGCGTATTCAATTTACGATTACAATGCTTGCAAATTTATTAGGTATCTCGAGTTTCCATGTTTTCATATAATTAGAGAGTTTAGTATATCTAATGAACGTGAACATTAAATAGGTACTACCTAATCTAGCTACCTGAACACGTTTTTTCATAGATCTCGAAAAAGTATGTCTTGGATGGACACGAGTTGCCACAGCGTAATAGTTACAGTAGAACAACATTTTCAATTTACTACAAAGCTATGTTGAGTAAACACCGTCCTTCTGTCCACTACTATAGAAAACACAAACTTTCATACATGGAAAGTTATTGAAATATTCATGGTATTATCGAGTACGTAATATATTAGTACATATAAATTAGTAGTAAAAAGATGGCCGTAAACGTTTGATGCGATAGAGATAATGAAATTCTGAAATGAAAACTTAATACAAAAAGATGAAGCCTAAGCTTCTGCTTTAGAATGAGACTTTCCATGGTTTTCTTGAATAGCATAAGAATTAAGAACTGACTAAAAGAAAATGAAATAATTAGCACCATACCAATACTTACGTAAGAACATCGAGTAAGGTGCATTATAGAGGACTTAACTATAACGCCCTTAATAACCAAAGTGTAGCGGATATACTACCAAAGAGAGTATTCCCCAGGACGTTTTGATGTTAAGGGGCGGCCGGTAATTCAACAAAAGTTAAAATTATACACATTATAGCCATTATGTTTTTAAATGTTACATCTTCTGTGTTGTATAAACAACATATGGTAGCCATATAAACAACCCCATATATTGGATAGGAGGATGCTTCTTGGTTATTGATACTATCCCATAACTTACTTACCAATAAAATTCTTACCCCCGGTTTCTGAAACGCAAATCAGCGACAAATTATTTTAAATACTTGTTAATCCATTGTCATACGCAGATTGGGTTTCTAAAAACTTCATGTGACTGTTTGTCAACACTTATGTCAAATCTCCAATTAATCGACAATTATTTCAATTTTGGGTTTCTGAAAAGCTTTTCGGTACGTTAACGGTTTGTTAAACTGACTAATTCTAATTGCCCAAAATCGACCAATTATTCTAAGATTAACGTGTTGATATCGTAAAAATATATAAAAATAGTTTTAAACATTCCTACCTACAACGTTTACTCTAATAACTGATAAGATAGAACAAGAACAGAATTATATCAAGTATGATTACTCTAAAAACACATATTGCTATTTTTCATACCGAAGGTACTGGGTAGCACTTCACCACTATCTCGCCTGATGTTAAGTGACGATGCCATCGATGATGCAGCTCGCTTACCCTGAAGATACCTATTCACTCCTGTTTAGAAAACCCCCCCGTAATTAACCAGAAACACAGACTCAGGCAGAGTGTTCCATTCCCTAGCGGTGTGTATGATGAGCGAGTATAGAACAAGAGTCCGATTATAGAACTACGTAAATATATTACTAAAGACTACGTGATTATAGTGTTGCTGCTCATTTGTTACTCAATAGGGTGCTATAACATAACCATCGCAGCCATTAAACAAACCGCAGCTGGGTAGATTGTAATACCAACAAAAGCATTTCCAAGATAAGTAGGTTATGGACCTTCCAAACCCCAACCCTCTTTGAGAAAACACCTTTCGGCTGAGGGCGTTAAGATATGGTTTAAAGCTCTGTTTAGCGCCTGATGTGCGGCTACAACATATTCACGTTGATGTTAGAAGTGGTATTATTTTGTATTGATGCGCAGGAGGTCCATAGTTAGAATCTCGCCGCGGTCTTCCACTTCACCGCATGATGCGAGGGCGGGAGTTTTTAGAATCATTGATAGGCTTGATAGTTGTTGGCCTTCAAGTAGAAAATATATTACCAAGGATCTAATGGTATGTTACGACGGCTGTTCTTGCCTATTCTTCTCTACTGACTTCATCATCATCAGACGTCAATCACTTACCATCAGGTGAGATTATAGTCAAAGCGTAGCCTAGCAGCAATAAAAAATGCCACTCATGATTTTTTTATTTTAATCGATTTTTACGATATAAAGCAACAAGTAAGGGAAGACAAACACGCACATTTTCACGTACGCTAGTGACTTTCACTATCAATAAACTATTACTGACATAATAACTATAAAATTAAAGAGTATTTATAATCATCATGATGGTATTGAGGATAAAGGGATTTTTTTTAATTTAATTTTTTATAGCTGATAGGTAAGCCTTTGACCACAATCTCACGTGATGGTAAGTGATGATGTGGTCGAAGGTGTTAACAGGCTTAACCTAGAATTACTCTGGCTATCAAGGACAGCTGCCGGAACACACCGTTAGGTGCTTGGCGACAGATTTTCTACTTGAGGGTGGTCGCTAGCCAGGCGGGCATTCACAAAATGCCCTTCCACCATGCGGTGAAGCTCAAGCCCGCGGCGGGATTCGAACCATGGACCTGCTGCGCGGCAGTCCATAGCCAAAGCCACTGAGCTATCACTGCTGGATTCATAAAAATTAATGAAATTTGATAATTCCACTAGCGATAACCCATCAATGTTGACATTTTAGGTATTAGAGCGTACACTCGCACGACTGGACTCTGTCAGTTAGAAATCCGAGCGCAAATAGTATTGTTGGATGTGAATGCCCAAATCTGCTTGTATTTTGACAAATAGGAACGCTTCGAACTCCTCTCTCTTGTTGTTTTACGTTTACGATCATCCGTCATATTTAATTGGTAACCATAGTAACGGTGGTGATGCCAAAAATGATTTGGGATTAATTTCATGTCAAAACAGAAGAGACAACGCTATGTGTTAAAAAAAGACAGAACACTAGAGAATGAATGAATTTGAACGACATTTTCAAATTTCATGTTATCATAGATAAACAAGCATTTTAATCAGGTGTTCTGTAATTTTTCATTAATATGCGTTCCAGAAACCCGTTGAAAGTTAGCGGATTGTTAATTGTGATGGCTTGTTAGATGAATTGAATTTTGACACGCGTACCGAAAACCGGCGATTAATATCGGACACCAAAAATATTATTTGAAAATCAATAAAAGTTTGTTATTTTTCTAGTATAGAAAATGGAGGAGAAGAACGACGCATTGTTGATATACACTATTACACAAAGAGTATATTAAGACAAATCTCGAAACATTCACCTTTCGATTATTTTTTTATTAATATGCAGGGTTATTGGTAAAATGCTAAATCCAGGGAAACCCGGACGGATGGCAGCCCTACTCTCATAGAATGTCCGATTTTATGTCGCACTCCGGTGCATCTTCGCAACATAATCTACCTATACAAGTACATACATCAAGTGACGGCACGGGTGTCGTTTACAAACATAAACGTATCTTTCGTAATCTTTGACAAATACAGTTAATAACAGTAATACCACGGTTTTATAATCGATATGTAATATTGTGGTATTACGTATGAATAGTAATACAAAGTAATACATTTTCAAACAAAATACTTATCTTTCTCCTTGGGTGATTTCAATAATGGTATTATTTTGTTAGAAGTTTTGTTGTTCCACTCATCTACACAATAGCATCCACGAGATGTATTTATTATTATTAACAAATTGAAACAATAACTGTACCTACCTACTACATTCTCCATGTGATTTTTTGTTAGTGAAATCTTAATATGACTTGTAGTAATGACACGAGCAGGTACCCTTGATTGTTAGCGGAAACAAAGCCAGGATCTGAATGAACTACGCTACTTGATAAAAAAAAAACAAAAATTGGAACCGACTCCAACACCCAAAAGTGTGAAATAACTTGTTCAAGTCGGTACCAGTAAAGTTCAAAAGTACCTATTATCACAATATTGTGCACGTGGTACTAGTGTTGGACTTCGACAAGTTAATTCACACTTTTTGGTGATGAAGTCATTTCCATTTTTATTTAAAAAAAAAACACTTCTTTTTATGACCCTTGCTACTTACGGGATCGATCTTCATTCATTGTCAACGACTATATCATCAAGATAAGTAAATATTTTTCAGTTATTGGAGTGTATGTCAAAAACGGCTTGACCGATTTTGATGAAATTTAACTGGAACCAAACAACAAGTATCAGCTTTCAAACAATAAAAGATTTTTTTAAATCGATTCACCCAGTCAAATGTTCTGAGGTAACAAACATATAAGAAAAAACAGACGAATTAAGAACCTCCTCCTTTTTTTGAAGTCAGTTAAAAATACCCAATAGTATAACCCGCTATTTGTATTTTGATCAGGGGTAAAAAAGTTTTTTTATGATTTTCTGTGTAAATTTTACACAATATACTTGTTTTTGTAATAAATAAACCATCTATTGTGTAACAGCTTACGCCTTGCATCAAAGTAGATACATAGTTCATGTTCATCAAAACCATAGTTCATGTTCATTAAAAATGAACATACACAAAAACTGCAAAATCAAACAAGTTGGTAATAATCAAGACTAAACTTGTTCTACTGTAGGTATGGTAAATTTAGGCTCGCGGGAACTATGATCGCAAAGGGTTAACTGTGTCACACTATGATATTTACAGCATACAATCAACTAATGGTTGGTATCATGTATGCATACTAGATGGCGCTTCAGCACACATCACATTCGTGTGTGACAAGATAGTTTCTACTAGTTCTACTAGAGAGCGCTCTAAATTTTTAACCAAATAAAATATTACCGTTGACTTGCGGACGTGGCGCCATGTACACCGCGAAGTAAACACGCGAGGAGAAGTGGGGACAAAATCTAACATCTGGTTTTAGAATTCTGTCCCTTAATTATTACCTCACTCTCACTCAAATGTGGATCTCTACATCCAAATCTGGAAGTTCAACCATCTTGTTCGTTTGTTCTTTATCTAGAATATTTGTGTTCTGTCACTGGACAAACTATGAGCAAAATCCTAAGGGTACGTGCGGGGAGAGGTATTATAATAGAAATAATACGATCGTGTAAGAAGCCACAACGATGTAATTATATTCAACAATACAAAAAAAATTGAAAGTTTACAAATGTAGGCGGAGAATCTCGTCAGCGCGATCTAGGATTTTTAACACATTTTACTACCGACATCTAGCGTGTAAAGGCAAAACCTTGTTGTGCTTTGACAAGCTAAGTAAATCCCGACATAGCTTTGCTAATATTAATATCCGTCATTTCGGATAGATGGCGATACCATAAACAATTAAAGACAATTATTATACATGACTGCGTACGATGCAGTTGTGATGTTTAATATTTAATTAATGTGCATTAACATACCGCCCACCAAGGGCAAAGTGAACCTTTGTCCTTAATTAAACACAAAATATGATTTTATTGCAATGATTGAATCAATTATCGAATTAACAAATAAAAACTCCTTGCTAGTGCACATTTTACAATTATTTAGAGTACAATATTTGATTCTTATATGATTTTACTGTGTGTGACTTTTACTTGTTAGTTATAAATAAACCTTTTTGTTATAAAAATGATTTTTATCATATTATATGAGTAAACATTAATTGTTTTAATTGTCGATTACTGGTAAAAAACATAATTTAGAAACAGGTCTTTTTAATGTTCCATTTTTAGTTTTAAGTGTTACCACTCTTACAATATTGTCCAGACCAGGATGAGTAGCAATGATTCGACCGTAGAGCCAACGACAAGGAGGTAAATTATCCTCTTTTACGACTACTACATCCCCAATGCTAGGTTTAGAAGTTTCACTTGACCATTTGTACCTGTGTAAAAATTTTGTGAGATATTCCTGCGACCACTGTCGCCAGAATGTTTGTAACATTCTTTGAGTATGTTGCCATCTCCTCAGAGAACTCACGTTCTGCATCTCAAAGTTGTGATCTGGTAATGTCACTAGTGGCTCTCCGACGAGAAAATGTCCGGGCGTTAACACAATGAAATTATCGGGTTGGTCGGCGATTACTGACATTGGTCGAGAATTAAGGCAGGCTTCAATTTGGGCCAAAACCGTGGCCATTTCCTCGTATGTCAGCGTTGAGTTACCGATGATTTTCTTTAAATGCAGCTTCACTGATTTGCAACCGGCCTCCCATAGGCCTCCAAAATTTGGAGAGTGCGGTGGAATGAAATGCCACTCACAATCATTATTTGCTAAAGACACTGCGACTTCTTGAAGAATTTGTTTTTGCTCGGCAACACTGAATTTCCTTAGTTCCGTTGACGCTCCAATGAAGTTGGTGCCATTATCGCTCCACATTTGCGAACAATGCCCACGTCTCGCAACAAACCTCTTAAATGCTTGTAAGAAACCTTCAGATGTCAGATCACTCACAACCTCGAGGTGTATGGCCCGTGTTGCCATGCAGACAAATAAAGAAATGTATCCTTTATGGGATTGGTGCCCCCTTCCTTTAGACGTCCTAATCTGGATCGGCCCTGCGAAGTCTACTCCACTATGGTAGAACGCGCGCGTTGGTGTCACTCTTACCGCAGGCAATTGTCCCATCAAAGGGTTTTTAGTAGCTGCTGTTGTTTTAACACAAGTGACACATTTGCGGTATTGTGCTTTTACCAGTTGTTTAGCACCAACGATCCAGTACTTGGTCTGAATGTAAGCCAACATTAATTGTGGACCACCATGAAGGGTTTGTTTGTGGGCGTCTGCTATTACCAAGTCAGTCAGATGTGACTGCCGTGGTAGCAGAATGGGGTGTTTCCTGTTAAAACTCAAAGGCGCCTGATCTAACCTTCCTCCCACTCTTAGTAACCCATTGACGTCAAGAAAAGGATTCAAGGATCGGATGCCCTTGGGTAAGTCCTTTTTGTTCTGTATTAAACTAATCTCATTTTCAAAGTGGATTACCTGACATTGCTTGATGAATGTGTTTAATGCTTCTGCCAATTCTTTTGCTGTAAGATAATTTGATGTTTTATTTTTTCCAGAGAGCTTATTAGAATTATTAACAAATCGCTTGCAGTACGCTATTACTCTAATGGTTTTTGTCAAAGATGAGAATTTGTTCCATAAAAGATCGTTTTCGGTAGCACAATGAACCTTAGCTGCCTCCAATTCCGTATCAACTTCCTTTGGTTTCACGTAATAAATAGTTTCGCGAGATAAGAACTCTGGGCCTTGATACCATAAATCGTTGCTTACTAAATCTGATGGTCGCAAGCCTCGTGATCCACAATCCGCTGGGTTATGTTTAGATATTACGTGAGACCAATTTTGTGGCTCTAAGTTAGTAAGTATTTCTGATACCCTGTTCGCCACGAAAACAGTCCATTTGCTTGGATGACTGTTTAGCCATGCTAAGACGACTGTTGAGTCAGTCCATGCGTGGATGTTGTGTTTCTCTATGTTCATCACTTTTGCAACCTCCACTAGCAATTTACAGAGAAGAACAGCGCCGCACAATTCTAGTCTAGGTATCGACACTTGTTTAACAGGAGCTACCTTCGTCTTTGCTGTAACCAATGAAACTCTCACCTGTCCTTTGGAGTCAATAACGCGGAGAAACACAATTCCCGCGTATGCGACCTTGGACGCATCACAGAATCCATGCAGTTCAACAAGGATATCATCAGCTTTGGTGCCTACCCACCTTGGTATCCGTATGTTACTGAGTAATGCTTGCTCTTCGCGGTAAGTCAACCATTCCTTCAATACATTGTCTGGAACTGCTTCGTCCCAGTCCAACCCTGCTAACCAAAGCTTTTGAATTATTATTTTGGCTACGATAATGCTGGGTCCTACCCAGCCAAGTGGATCGTACAGACGAGAAATATCTGAAACAATTTTTCTTTTTGTTACAGGGTTCTGTATCTCCGGGAAGCTGACCTGATAGCGGAAGGTGTCATCACTACGGTTCCAGGTAAGTCCCATTATTCTAATCAAGTCGTCTTCCTTTATCTCCAATCCTGCTTTTAAATCCCTCTCCTTTTCCTTTCCGTTCATTGCTCTTACAAGCTCCCTGTTATTACTATTCCACTTTTGTAGCTCGAAACCTGCTTTGCTTAGTAGCTCATTCATTTCCTTAAATACCTTTATTCCTTCTTCATAATTTTGAACTCCTGTCATAAGATCATCGACATAAAAGTTTTTTAGTGTTCTTTCAGCTGCTGATGGATAATCCCTGCCATGATCCTGTGCAACTTGTTGAAGAGCTTTGACTGCCAGATATGGTGCTGAGGCCGTGCCAAAGGTGACTCGGGTAAGTCGGTAATCTTTCATATCCGAATCTCTATGTTCTCTCCAAAGTATTCTTTGGCAATCAGAGTCTTCAGTGTCAGTCTTCACCTGCCTATACATTTTAACGATGTCGGCCGACACGCAAATTGGCGATGACCTCCACTGCATTATGATATGCCTAAGTTCTGGCTGCAACGTAGGTCCTACTAGCAATTGATCATTGAGTGAGAGATTATTTTTACCTTTGCAGGATGCATCGAATACCACTCTTACCTTGCTGGTTTCTTTATCATGGCGAACAACAGCATGATGCGGTAAGTAAATAGCATTCGGTTTTTCGATTTCTTCTGCAGGTACCTCTTCCATGTGACCCAACGTCAAATATTCCTTTATCACATCTTGATAATTGCTATTTAACGACTTGTTTGAGAGTAATTTTTGCTCTAATGATTTAAATCTCTTTTCAGCAACCGTACGAGAACCTATGACCTCCGGATGTCCATTCCTGAAAGGAAGGCGTACGATATATCGCCCACTTTCATCCTTCCGAGTAGTATCGGCAAAGTGCTGCTCACAACGTCTTTCTTCTTCTGTGAACATCATCTCCTTAGGTTTTTGTACATCCGATTCTAACTCCCAAAACTTTTTAAGCATTTCGTTTTCGTTAGCGCAACAATGCATAACATTAATGTTAGAAGATGGCTTGGAGACTGAATTTACGACACCAGACAAAATCCAGCCTAAGCTAGTGGCTTGTGCTACTGGTGAACCAAGAGGCCCTCTCTTCAAGCCGTCCTGAAGAATACTGCTGTATACTTCTGCTCCCAAAAGAATATCGATGCGATTGGGAGTATGATATTCCGGATCAGCCAACATTAGTTCGCTGAGCTCCTGCCAGTCTATGGCTTCAATTCTTCTTGAAGGAAGAAGTGATGTAATGCACTTAAGTACATATGCTTTTACCGGAATTTTCACCTGTGGGTCGATCCGTGATTGAATTTCGATAAGAACCATCGCCTTAGAAACAATATTTTTATCCCCACCTAACCCTGTTATTTGACCTGTTGTCGTGGTTTTCTTTAAACCTAGGTACTGTACTGTGGCTTCTGTGACAAACGATGCCTGTGACCCCTGGTCTAGGAGTGCACGAAGATTGTATACTACCCCGCTTTTCGACATAGCCTTCACAAGTGCGGTGGCAAGCAAGACTTGTTTTTGAGCTTTACCTGTGGCAAAACACGAGACCATAGGTCCTGTGGTTGTTGCACTTGAAGATGCGTTGGTGGCACCTACTGAAGAGTTGGCAACATGCTCACCGTTGTTACCCTCAACTGATTGTGAACCCTTAGGATGCAGCAACGAATGATGATTGCGCTTGCATATGCGACATTTTAAATTAGTACGACATTCTTTGGCCGAATGATTGCTACCCATGCAATTGTAACAAACGTTGTTGTCATAGACAAACTTGCGTCGAGTTTCGACTGTTTCGTTTTGAAACCCTTTGCATTGACTTAATTTGTGACTCTGTTTACAGAAAGGACACGACAGATTCGTTCCATTGTTTGCGATATGAAGTGATTTGACTTTATTATTATTATTTGTCCCCCTATATCCTGACGTTGATGTTGGCTTGGTATCCAGAAACTCAAAAGCACGAAATCGTTTCGTCAAAAATTCCTTGAATTGATCATACGTGGGTAGTTCATTTAATGAATTATTATTGGTTACGTTCAACTCCCATTGTCGACGTGTTTCTGGATCCAATTTCGACGTCAGAATATGTATTATTAAAATATCCCAACTCTTTACATCTACTCCTAAATTAGAGAGGGTGGCTAAGCAATCATTAGTTGTATCAACAATATCTTTCAAACCTTTTGCTGACTCAAGTTTTAAACTGTTTTGATTCAATAAGCGATTCAAAACCTGATGACATATATGCTGCTTATTGTTGTAACGCTCTTCGAGCAGTTTCCAGCACCTGGTGTAATTGCTGTCGGTAATAGGAATGCTGCTCAATAGCTGCTCACACTCACCGGTTAAATACCCCTTAAGATATAACAACTTCTGAACATCGTCTAAGTCCGTATTGTTATGCACCAGTGACTGGAACAAGTCTCGAAAAGTGTTCCATTCCGAATATTTTCCCGAAAATGTAGGAATTATAACCTTTGGTAATTTTACAGAACATGATTTTACACGTGCTTGTGTAGGAACCGATTGTTCATTTGAGGCTGGTAAAGACGACTTGAGTTCACATTTGTATTCAAAATAGACTTCTTCACCCCGATCAAACATACTATCCTTAATGTAATTAGTATTTTGAATATCTTTTCTAGAAGGAACTGCACGAATTAACTCTTTATGTCCCGCACGAAAGTCAGACCAAACCTCCTCTAGCAGCTCTAACCTACCATTGATATAATCTGTAGTTACTCTGTCTTTGGGACTTTTTTTAAAGTTGGTTCTGCTTTTAACAAGGCGATTATAAAGTTCCTCTTGAAAATTAACCAATGAATTTACGGAGCGTTGTTCGGTCTCAGATGATTTCATTGTGATAAATCAAGTTATTTAAAACAAATAAGAATTAAATTATATGAAAATTGCCAAGTTCCTTAAAGTATACTTCCTAAAAAATTACAAGTGTCGGAAATTTCTTATCAGATATTTTCTAAGTCCGGTATAGTATAAATTGAAAAAAATCACAAGTGTTAGAAATTCTAATCATGAATTTGCTAAGTCCGGTATAGTATGAATTGAAATTTTTTACAAGTGTTTGAATTTCTGATCGTGAATTTTCTAAGTCCGGTATAGTATAAATTGAATATTTTTACAAGTGTTTAGAACCTTGTCGCTCCAAAATCGGGCATAGGTTCCCCGTCTGTTCACTTTTGGGCGAACTATTCTAAGTGTCTAAACTAACATGCAAACACAATTTCTTACTAAATATTTAAATTTGAACAAATTATTTAAAGTCAAAATTTTGCAAAGTCATTTCTTCTTTGTTACTATATTCACTTCACTATTATTTAATAATTTGAAAGTACTCACTGTTTTTCTTCTTAACTCACTTCAAACCAAACAATTGAATCCAAACCAATTATTCCAATTCCAAACCAATTAGCAAGAGACTCGATGGATAATTTGATCCCTTGTTCCTGACAGTTCCCTTACTGTCACGTAGTTGTTGCTCGATGCACCTTCCTTCAACAGCAAGGCGGTTTGCCTTGCTTGAAAGATCCGTTGTAGTTGGGTCTCAACTTCAACGTGATAATTCCGACAGCGTCACTCCGGGCGCTGTTGCCCACTTCCCCGCTTGCAGATGTTGCAACGACAATCCGCCGTCCCACAAGCTCAAAAAACCTTCCTACGTCAATACTGACGTCACCCGAACTCGAAGGACCATGGACAAACTATGAGCAAAATCCTAAGGGTACGTGCGGGGAGAGGTATTATAATAGAAATAATACGATCGTGTAAGAAGCCACAACGATGTAATTATATTCAACAATACAAAAAAAATTGAAAGTTTACAAATGTAGGCGGAGAATCTCGTCAGCGCGATCTAGGATTTTTAACACATTTTACTACCGACATCTAGCGTGTAAAGGCAAAACCTTGTTGTGCTTTGACAAGCTAAGTAAATCCCGACATAGCTTTGCTAATATTAATATCCGTCATTTCGGATAGATGGCGATACCATAAACAATTAAAGACAATTATTATACATGACTGCGTACGATGCAGTTGTGATGTTTAATATTTAATTAATGTGCATTAACAGTCACAGAAATTATTTATATACAGATAGCTACTGAATTCACATCATTGACCTGAGGTCAGTGATATACATGGTGATTAATTTAGGAGCCTGTGCTACGAGGGCAGATCGAATAAGATATATTTATTACTTTCGCCCTACCTGTAACTAATGCTGCCCTACCTCAAATTCGACTCTAGCTACAGCCCTGACTGGAGGTCTACACGATCAGATGTATTTGTGATTCTGCGATATAGCTTCATATCGTCTGCAAACATCAAACAGTTTTAAGCGCCTTCGGAAGATCGTTTATCATAAACAGAAACAGCGTCGGTCCTAATGTAGACCCCTGACTTACGCCCGATCTAGTATAATATTCATCTGACCAGTAATTGCCAAGCTGAACGACGAGATGTCTCATGACATGTTCATCTGTAACACAAGAGTAATGTATGTACATTTAGATTAAGAAGGTTTGTGGGTATTACTAGGTAAGTGACAAACTGCTAATGGAATTATGTAATTGCTGAGCAAATATCTTCAATTCAGTAAAATGCCATAAAATCTCCATATAATTTCCATAAAATCAGACTACGTGTCTTATTTTGTACCCCTCAGTAACTTGAATAGCTCTGTTATTCGGATAATATTTCATCAGTTACATTAAAACCACTATGTTCACACGAAACGCGGCGTATTTATGTTCGTTAGAGTCACATATATCCATTACATATACAAATCCCATACTACCAATTTTCTTTATCCCCTGGGTAGGTTGCAAGTACTAATTTATTGGTATACAGATGTCCCCCCTTCTGTCGCGGCTTTTCCTGAGTTTTCCGCAGCTCGGAGCGTGGTAATGTTTCTATATATAAGTAATACTCAGTAGTCTTCTGTTACTTAACCTACTTATCCAGTTTTTTTTGTAGATGAAAGGTTAATCTCCGACCACTATTTCACCGTATGGTAAGTGATGATGTGGTCAAAGATGTTATAACGGGTTACCTAGAATTACTGGCTCTCAAGAACGGCAGCTGGAAAACACCGTTAGGTGCTCGGCGACAGATCTTCTACTTGAGGGTGGTAGCAAGCCAGGTGGGCATTCGGAAAATGCCCTACCACCATACTGTAACGAATGCCATCCTAAGAAAACAACTGCGATCGACGGCTTAACATGCGCTCCGAAGCAATGAAGCGTCTGAATGCTCAGGAGTAATGTCACTAACGGTCACCCATCCAACTCATGACCGCGACGGACGTTGCTTATGTCAGCTGATCGTTTAAGAACGGCTATAGGCAAACTTTGCTACGAGCGCTTCATAAAACTATCTAGCTTTTTACAGGTTCAACAAATAAAATCTCGCTAAACAGTTACCTTCTCTATGTAGGAATAACTAGCTTCAATGTGTACGCTCTGATATAGAATAATACAAGCATAGCATGTTAGCTATCGATACAATGTATTTATTATCAGAGGTGTTATAAGGCTTGTATTCACCGGCAGATGCATGTTATATCGCTCAGTGATTTATAGCGCGACTGCGACTGTAAACATTGCCTGACTCACACCAAGCGGCATGATTATGATGTGGGGAGTTGTTATTCAACAGTGTTTATGTTTCCGAATTATAAAATATTATACGTAAAAATACTATTAAATAATTGCCGTTATATGCCTATAACATTGATTCCTTAATGGATTATTAATATCATTAGGCTTTAATGTATTGCATAATGTTGAACACGATGGCATATGTTTACTTTTAAACGAAACATAGAAGGGTAGCGACATCATTACGACAGAAATGTGTTTAAAAAAACTTCTTTCGATCAGATGCAATCTAACAATCTGGTTGATGGACGTAGACCGTCTCCTATAAAGGTAAAGTAATACAATTATACCACAAAATATTGTCTTATTTTTTTTCTAGCGAGCCCCGTTATCCCCTTGTAAAGTACCCGGTGCGTAAAATCGAAGAACGTAGACCTACTCAAGGTGAAACATTTTGTGCCCTAATAATTTGAAAATGTATGTAGTTAGATAAAATTATAGCCTATATTATCTAACTGTAAACAAAAATTTAAACGGAATACGTATGGAAGATATTTAAGATAATATTATCACTGTTTTACGTAGATTGTAAAACTATATATACACGTATATACTTTTTGTGGTTTGCTTACTATTTTTGTTCTGCCTATAGATAGATAATGAACTGAAATAGCTATCTATAAAAATTTACACTATGCCGGATTAGTTATATGGATTTGAAAATTGAATCAAATAAAACCTCAAACACACACAAAATACCTTTGCAAAACGAGCTTACAACCTCAATGTAAATGGCTGGAACACCGACACCGATGCAGATCTCGCGTGAGATAAGTGCACGGATTCGAGATGCAAATCCACGTCCGGGAAGAGCCTTCTCTACAAACATAAACATCGCGGAACTGGTTCCAGAACTAATGGTGCTTACCTGTGAGTGTTTCATAAATATCTCTGCGTATTTTTTCTTTCATTAAATCTAGGTAGAGTTTATATTTGACGTGTACCTTCATCAGGTGGAAATGAGGATGAGGTCATCGCGACGCAACGCTATCTGCTGCTGAGCCACTAGCGGACCGGAGATAAGTCCTTGAACAAGGAAGCGTACCATTGTCATACCTGTCTGAGATCCACGAACCCTTCTTCTCTTATTATACTTCTACATCTATCTTTTTCTCGTTTCATTTCATGCTCCTATACTACCCCTGCTAGATAGGTAACGTGACACTATATATATATTTATGTCTTGCATTAGTTGTGTTAAACGGTTTGATTCAATATAGTGAGCTATGTCTTTTTGTTATGTAATGCAGCGCCAAACAAGCAGACAGCCCACCTGATGGTATGCGGTTACCGTCGCCTATGGACATTTGCAACACCAGGTGTGTTAACAATACGTTGCTGACCCTGGAAGAGAGTCTAACACCTTTTTTTAAAGTAATCCATACTTTAGTATTAAAACGTCGACGTCTTCTTCGTATCGCTAAGACAAGGTCTACGTGACGCAAAGATATGGTCGACGCGATACGAAGATGTGGTGTTGCAAATGTCCATAGGTGACGGTAACCGCATACTGTCAGGTGGGCCGTCTGCTTGTTTGCCACTCCATTACATAACAAAAAGACAGGTCACTTTTAGAATCTAACCGTTTAACATCTAATGGAAGATATAAATATAGATATCGTTACATGAAATAGGTACGATGTTCATCGCAATCTGTGGTCACAGATAATGACAGCTTCAACTACCGATCGACTTCATCGCTTGAGGCTGCGGTTTTAAAGTTAATGCAAGATATTGTATCCGCGGCTGCTGTGCCGATACTGCCACGGAACATATATAACAAATCAAAAGGTCAAAGTGGGAAAATTTACTTGTGAAATTTATACCTACTGGGTACATGTGCATTTTTAATCATGAACTATCGAGAGCTTACACTGACAAGTCACTCAAAGTTAATCGTCACGCCTGCCCTTTATGTCTGCTGTGTCACTATTTTGCGTGTCCACACTCGTCACGCCGACACATTAGTTCATAAATCTCGTTCTTATTTACTACAGGGTCCTTCACGCCTGCAAACAGCTTTTATAAATAGTCTTTGCACTCTATTGCTATAAGGATGATTATTTGAAACTGCTGTGATACTTAACACAGACTCATGCTTAAAAGGACAATAATTTGGTATATTCTCATGCCTGTATATCCCCATAAGATATGTTTAATGTTTTTTTTGAAGTCATAATCATTTTCATCATCTACCTGCCCTCATCATACATATAGAGCTGATTATACAAAATGTCTTCTATAAATACGCAAAAGAAGAACTAAAGAACAACAAGGACAAATTGACAAAAGTTTCGGCATTGGATTAACAGCAGGCCACTTGCGTAACGCCAAAGTTTCTTCAAAATGCTCGTAAACAAAAAAAACTTACAAAAATTACGAAATTCAATGAAAAAAAACAAGAGTAAAGAAAACAATTGTATTTGGTAAGTACTAACAAAATTTAAACAGCCTTGCGTCATAAATAAATAGTTATTTTTGATACAATAAGGCAACAAAATTGTTATTAGGCACAAGTACTTCTATTGAAACCTGCGGAAGCGATTTGTCTAGGATTGAATGACGAGCAAAGATACTGGTTCAAAGTATAAGATCCTGAGAGTACCAAACGTTTCAAATGCACGAGACGCAAAATAATTTTGATGCTGAGAGCAACACAATTGTTCACCTCATCCAGCGAGGAAAATACTAGCTGCAAGAAAAACAGCTAATATAATGTAGTAAATTTGCAAGAATTCATATTATAATTAAGAATTAAATTTACTAAATTATATTTAAAATAAATTAATTTTTTTGCCACTTAAAGAGATTCGTATTTCAAAAACCTTTCCCACGCTAGCGGATAAACAGTACTTCACCACGCATATTTCGGATGATAAACAACACATCTCCGAGCTTATGAGGTGAAAATCTATTTATATGTATATACAGGCACCTAGCTAAAAATGTAAAATCAACTACAGTAATTTAAAACAAATTAAGCCTTTCTAACATTTTCAGTGTATGTATGGATACGACAATCGCTCGATCGAGCGTTCAATCTATTAATATTTTGTGGTTTTCATCTCTCCGATGTTGTTACGGTTAGGTACGTTTCGTTAATAATATGGTTTAACTGACAAGCGGCGAATCTTGGCATTGTAACATATCAAATAATTTTGCAATTATTGCATTACCAATAGTAATTAACCTAACTTACCTAATGTTCGTTTTGTAGCTGGCCAGGTATGGTATAACGGATCGTTTATGCAATGGTAAGGACCTGCTAACCTGCGACTAAAATAACGTGTTCACGTAACTGCGCGAGCTACTACCTAAGTATACAACTTGTTGCTACAAATTTGTGTGTTTTAAACTTTAAACGCACGAGTAGAACTTACAACAAAGCTACAGAACAGTGTTACAATATTTTTTGTACTTCTAAATATGATTACAAGCACTACCGCGTGCTAAGCGAATCATATTTTACAAATAATTGGAGCACAATTTTTTTGCGCATCGTCCCCTATGACGGTTAAAGAAACACAATTGAAGCACAAAATTTCGGCAGAAATAGCCGTGCCCAGATGGCCGAGTGGTTTACGCATCCGGCGAGAAATTGGAGTACGCGGGTTCATTCCCGCCCAGGGCATAAAAAAATTGTGCTTCAATAATTTGCCAAATATGAACATTTTTTGTATTGGCGTTGGTGACTGCTTTCCATTGCACGGACCGTCTTCTTCATCGTATGCACAGTTTTGCTAAAAATGAAACATTATAAAGTCCATTCTGAGAATCGAACACGGCACCTCGTGATTCAAACGTGACGCTCACACTGCTACAGAGCAGTCTGACAATAAGTACATCTGAAACATAGGGCTCATTTACACGAAGCCAGTCACTGGCACCACCAGCCAGCAGAATGTCAGCTCTTTGTTGCCACAGCGCTTTTATATGAGACTATTTCGCTCAAATTTTATGGTAGCGACAAGACGTAGTGTCTATATGGTGTAATAATCCAAAATTGAATAAACAAAAAACTACTTACGTGTAAACCTACGGAGATGCGGTGGCAAATTGTTAACGTCGATTTCTGACTTGTCTTACTATTGATAGCGGGGCAGAAGAGTGGGCAGAAGCGGGCGAAGGTCAAGGCATTAAAAAAAGCCAGGTCTCTAATGGAATTGTTCACGCCAGGCAGCTACTGGCTTCGTGTAAATTATATTTAATGCATGAATTGCAAATTAAATCGACCAGTACCTACCACACATTGGAAGTTATCTATAGGTACGTAGGTCTTATATCATGTTGTTTTATAGCCTGCCAGATGGATAAGATACAAGAGGAACATACATTTGGGTGTAACAGTCGTGGATAGGTGCGGGCTATCGGAACCATCGAGAGTGGTGGAAAGCTCCTAGAATGTTCGATAAGAACTTGGAAGGCTTCTCGAAACTTCGATAAAGGTCTGGGTGTTCAAACTTAGAGTTATCTGGAATCGCCTATGGAGTGAAGGATTACTCCAGGTAATGTATTTACTCCATTTTAGTTCATACTACTTACATTGGATAGATTCGTAAATTATACTCAATTGTGTTTTTAATTTGATGTTTCTAAAACAACATTCTATAGGTATAATATGTAACTTTAGGTTCCTATCCCCTAAACTAATTCAATTACAATAAGAAACTAATTATCTTAAAGTTATATTTATATATTTATTTATTAAGGTTTTCCAACAGACTTAACACTAAACAAGCATTTCATACAGAGTTCAATAGACATTTTATAGCGAAATTCCAATTACAGGAAAACACATCATGCCTGACGCAAAAATGGCTTATACGTGGAGAGAGTTTACAACAAAAATTGCGTAAAAAAATCATGACGAATCCCTGATGATGCTTCAACGCATATGCACTTACAATGTGTATTTTGGAAACAATTCAGTATCATATATACCTATATCTTAAAGATACCTTCATACATTCTTTATCAATTAGATGACAAATTTAACATGCTAAGGAGATTTAGAGCTCCTTATACTTATATTTTTTTTGTACTTTAACATTAAATTTTAAAGCTGAGCAGAGAACAATTTAATATGTCACTCTGCTCAGCCTTAAATAGAGTATTATGCTCTCGACAGACTCTGTCGAGAACACTATGACGTCCAACATTTGTTCTATACGTCTTAGGAGCAAATGGTTTAAAATTCACAATTCTGGCCCCCATACGGGGAACTGTAAAGTTAATTTTAGCGACGAGTTCTGGACAATCTATTAGACCATACCTACTTTATTAGAATTTTATATAACAGAACCTGGTCCGTTATCCAACGCCGGTCTTCTACTATTCTTGTCTATATAATCAATATTCGTAATTCAAAAACTATTTCGCAGATGTTTTACGCTGTGTGTTTGTTAATGCGAACATTCCTAAGAACTTCAGACGGAAAAGTATAATATGATATCGTTTAAAATCATGTCCCAAATTTCGCGCATTACTTTATTAAGTTTACAGTGAGCCAACCCATTTTAGAAAACAAACGTTTTACATTTCGAGTATTTTTTTTTGCAACTAATTGTGCTTGATCACATTAAACGACATTTAGAGAAACATTTATTATACATTTAATACTTATTGAATTTATTACATACTAGCTTTCCGTCCGCGGTTCCTCCCACGCGTATATCGGTTTAAACCATTAACCTCTTTTTGCGCAGTTGGATAAAAAGTATTCTATGTCCTTCCCCGGGTCTCAATTTATTTTCACACCACATTTCATCCAAATCTGTCCAGTAGTTTTTAAGTTTATTCGTTGCGTACAAAAATCCCAAAATCCAAAAATATAACTATTTCCTCTTATATTTCCTCTTTACAATATTAATGTAGATTATCGAATAAACGTATTTTTTATATTCTGGACGCTTTTTGGGGTTACATATAGAATCATGTGCATCAGTATCCAATTAGTATTCTATCGATTCAGATACTATGAGCAATTTTATTATAAATTCACGAATAGTGAATACTAAGATTGATTACGAAATCTACAACGGTGAAAAAACGATTTAAAAATTTTGAATTCCCTGCCACAGACAAAGATATAATTTTTTTGGCAGATGTCAAAGAGAAAAGAGGTCTTGTGATTGTCTGTGGCATTTGTTCGAAAAGCCCATATCAGAAACATTACTCCTGACGAGCGTCTAAAGTACTCTAGTATCGTGCATCAGTGGTACGTAAAGCAGGCAGGGCGACAGCACACCACTTTACAATATCCTGTAACCACACTGAGCACCGCAAAGCCGCGCATTTTGCATTCCTTTCAATGATCTGTGGAACATAATGTAATTGTAAAAACATGTTTATTTTATTGTATATCAAACTACAAGGTATCAATACAATTTATTAGGACTTCTATTACGTATTCTCCGATTTGAAAGTCATAAAAGATAGTCACAGAAGATATGATGTGCACCAAATGAGCAGTATGCTACTACTAACATCTAAGTACCAGTAGGGTTTTGCAACGCATTCGTCATGGGCTTAACATGACAGTGAATTTGCATAAAGCCTCATACTAATGCCATCGAAAACTCTCTCAGTGGGAAACACAAGCGATAGGCTTTTAATAGGCTAACCTATAAAAAAGTAAGGACATATCCTTAAAACGTTGAATAGAGTAACTCAACGTTGTTCCTACGACGTAGACGAAAAGTCAAGACGCCATAAAATGTGCGTAGAAGTAGATGCGTTGAAAACTATTTCGGTTAGGTTACGTAGCGTTTTTGACTTCACGTTAATTTATTTAGAGATTTAGGTAGAATTTTCACTAGAAAGAGATATTAATTGTATCTATTGAAATAATAATTTGTTTTTTTTTTATATTTGTAAGTAAGTATTACCTATCCTTGATTATACTTATCTAAAAATGAAAATTGATTTATTTGAAATCCGTAAACGTTACTATAACCGTTGCTGAGTCCGACTTATCCAGGTGTGGGTATTCGTTTATTTACTTTTTTGACAAGTAACAACTAGTGAATCGGAGATCTATCTCGTTCGTCAATAAAATTACGCCACAAAGAACAAATCTATTACTCATAATTTTAAAACTATACTTAAGTATAAATGTCAACGTTGAGAGCGATCTCTGACATTTGGAAGGCCATAATCACGTCGGTTCTTGTCTATACCCTGTTATTACATGAAGCTTTTCTTTGTCCAGACACGCGACGCGACGCGACCGACGCCGGCGCGCTGCCTTGTCGTTAACTACGGGAATTATTGTTTGTAATTATTCGGTAAAATAAATCGTGTTGTAGTTGACTGTGCAGTTCGATATTTGAGGTTGAGTGTGAGTAGAGTTTTGTTACTGAAGGCGCGGCATCAATACAAATTAAACTTGAATAAATTCCCACACATGTGTATCTACACATTTCTGAATCAATGATGGTCACGCGGTATTGCTATGGTCTGCCGTTCCACAGGTCCTTGGTTCGATCCCCGCCGCCAGTTTGAGCTTCACCGCATGGTGGAAGGGTTGCCAATGCTTGTCTAACTAGCTACTCCCCTCAAGTAGAAAGTCACCAAGCACCTAATATAGTATTATATGTTCCAGCAGCAGTCCTTAAGTGCCAGTAGGTTACAGACACAATGAGACTTAACAACTCTAGATGTTTAGGGGTGATGGGTGCAGTGCAGTTCGTCACTTGGGGCGAAATGCATCTGTTATATTGCATTGGTATGGCTAACCAGTTCTTGGAACGCCGCCCGGCACATCGTGATCTAGCCATCTTACACTAGCTATATCGTTCGACACTTAACGTTAGACGATTTGGGCAGCGACACCTGAGCATATCGTATAGGTACCCCAACAAAAAGAAAATTAGGATAGGTTGAAACTGCAACAAACAACGTCAATTACACATCCAACAAAACAATAAATTTGACCACAACTCCAGTATCGACAAATACGTTGTTCTCGTCGATCCATCCGACTTTTTTACTGGGCATATCGCGATATAGCCGCCCATATCACGATGGCCGGCATTGCAAGAAATGGCCAGCCATATCGAGTTCCGGCCAATTCAACGATCGGCCGACGACTATATATATATTATATGATATGATTTTATTATATAATATATATTATATAATTATATAATAAAATGTATATTATATAATAAAATCATCAAAGCCTTTTAAAACATATATTTTTGGTGGCGATCATTTCACTTAACTCACCTATGCAACCACCACGTTGCAGCGACGGCTGGGTCTCATTTTTATGATTTAGACAGATGTAGATATTTCCTAAATCTATGCCATCATGCCAATGAAATTATCAAAGTAGTAACGTAATTAGTAGAAAATAAAGGGGTCAGAATATTCAATTTGTTTCTGTTCTATCCAAATAGCCATTCCTTTAGTTAATATAAAATATATATATAATATATAACTATATCTAGTGACAATGACGCCTAATTATCCTTTTAAGGCCCTTGGGTACGTCAAATTCGTACTTTCTAAAGCGAACTCCTCCGTAACCGCTGAAGTTGAAGATTTGAAAAAAATATATTTTATAGATGAATTCAAGTACAACATTTGCAACATATGATTTTAAGGTATTATTATTACTCTTGCCGTAAAAAAAATTCAAACTACATACAATTTCTTGACTTATATTGCGAACTCCTTCTAAACGGCTACGATTTTTGAGAAATAAATTGTACCATAAAATTTCTAGATAGATAGATAGATCTAGACAATTACAACATAGCATTTGTAAATCCATTGATATTTTCCTAAGAAAATGTCGAATTATTCAGATTCAGAACGATAGCGGTTCCGAGGTGCTCTGCGCGGACGCAGGCGGCAGTGTTGCGCAAGCGTTGGCACGGGGAGGTTGTGTCGCTCGTAGCTTCGCTCGCGCTTTCGACTGACAACGATCTTGTCTATGTATTAGTGCATTGACACGCGAGATTCGCAGCTGTGTGCGTGTAATGATTCGCTCGCTGCAGAGGGCCAACTTGATTGCGACGTGAAGTATGTGCGTTGTCGCTTTATTATCGGTACTTTGTAGACAAATTTTATTTGAATTGTATCACATATGAAAAGAATCAAAACTTTAAATTGACAATGTTGTAGGTACTTTACAATGGGCGGCATTACCAATAAGATCAATGAAAGGTTTAGGTGCATAATATATTATTATGTGTTATAACTGGTAAACTAAAGATAATACTTTTTTTTTATATTATGGTCAATAGTTTCCGGCTTTAGTAGTTCGTAGGGTACAAAATGGTTCTCTACTACATTAAGAGTTTGTATGGGGTTTCATACATCTTTTGGAGTTCTAAGCTTTTTAACCGACTTCCAAAAAAGGAGGAGGTTCTCAGTTCGTCTGTTTTTTTTTTTTTTTTTTTATGTTTGTTACCTCAGATCTCTTGACTGGGTGAACCGATTTTGAAAATTCTTTTTTTGTTTGAAAGCTGATGCTTGTCGTTTGGTCCCATTTTAAATTTCATCAAAATCGGTCCAGCCGTTTTTGAGTTACACTAAAAAGATTGAAAAAAAAATTTTAACAAAAAATGGAACCGACTTCAACACCCAAAAGTGTGAAATAACTTGTCGAAGTCGGTACCATGCCCACAATATTGTGATAATAGGTACTTTTGAACTATCATGGTACCGACTTCAACAAGTTATTTCACACTTTTGGGTGTTGAAGTCGGTTCCATTTTTTGTTAAAAAATTTTTTTTTGATAATTATATTATGTGTTTTGATATAGGTTAATTAATACTGCATAAAGATAACATCTGCCAAGTGAAGATGGGTAACGTATCTCGAAATCAAAACCAGTCCGATTTGGCTGAAAATCGATATCTAGGTTTTTCTGGACGTCCTTATTCCAAATTTGGAATTTATTTTTCGATGACGTCTGCCAAGTGAGAAAAGTTCGTCCGATATGGCTGAAAACCGATATGTAGGTTGTGCTGTGCGTCATTATTCCGAATTTGGAATGTATTTTTCGGTGACGTCTGCCAAGTGAAAAAAGTTACTCCAATTTAGCTGAAATTCAAAATCTACGTAGTTCTAGACGTCTTTATTCCGAATTTGGAATTTATTTATCGATGACGTCTGACAAGTGAAGAAAGTTACTCCGATTTAGCTTAAATTCAAAATCTAGGTAGTTCCAGACGTCTTTGTTCCGAATTTGGAATTTATTTTTCGATAACGTCTGCCAAGTGAAGAAAATTACTCCGATTTGGCTGAAATTCAAACTCTAGGTAGTTCTGGACGTCTCTATTCCAAATTTTGAATGTATTTTTGTATGACAACTGCCAAGTATAGAAAGTTACTCCGATTTGGATGAAATTTAAAATCTAGGTAGTTCTGGACGTCTTTGTTCCGAATTTGGAATGTATTTTTCGATGACGTCTGCCAAGTAAAAAAAGTTGCTCCGATTTGGCCAATAATCGATATCAAGGTTTTTCTGGACGTCTATATTACAAATTTGAAATTAAACGACAAAATGCATGGACTGGTTCGCCTATGCCAAGCTAGCGCCTATCACCTACGTAATGTAAATTAAGTATTGTAATAATTTCACTACTTAGTATGTACTTAACACATTGTTAAAAAACGTTTAAAAGAATGGCCCCGAGTTTCTTGCCCGTTCTTCTCGCAGTGGCTCTATAATTTTTGTTTGCTGAACGTGGCAGTACAATGTAGTATATTTAAATATTAAAATTTGTAATTGACCTTCATAAGAGCGTCGTAGACGCCTAAATTGAATAAATGATTTTGACTTTGACTTTGTGCAACCTGATAAGGCCTAATAAACTTTTCAAACCTATTTCCTGAGTTTACCTACCTGCTGGCCGTGGATGATTAGCAGCTCCCTAACGCCGCAGTAGGATAAGAGTAGGAAAATTATGATTACTCGTACTTATCAATCAATTATTGAAATCCCCTAATAATTGAGAAAGTATCTCGGTTACCTTTTCACGATGGAACCAATTTTTACAATATAGCTGTAGATATTTATATAATTAATAGTAAATGCTTCCTTCTCAAGGGCCGACATGTCTAAATACCTCGTAAGGGGATTGATTCCTTTCAACCCTTGTATAACAATCTACAATTTTTGAGGATCATCTCTGTAGGCGACACATAACTGTATGTGTTATATTATATGTTTTTTAATGTCTTTAAAAGGAAGTAGCTATTTTTAAGGTAGCCTTGATGGTATATTTGTTGTGTATGTAATGTATGGAAGTTGCATTATTTATATTTAACAGATACGATTGTACTATCTATGCAATTGAATAAGCATCAAAAACCAGCCCGGATGTCAGAAGGGCTAGGGCAGGGGCGCGGGGCGCACAAACATTCGCCATTTTGTATTTTTGCGTACGACACAGTCGTCCCTTTTCTTATTTTTCAATGTACAATAAAACATACAAAAATAATATAAAACATACAAATCTTCCTCTTATATCGTCGTTTTTAATCGAGTAAACCTGCGTCGGCTATAATCTTATTTATAAGGAGATTTGAATAAACGATTGATTATGATAATTTTCGCACTCTTATCCGGTACATCTTAGCGTTTTAAAAATACGTCATCTATCTTTACTTAGCAAACGTCATTGAAAATTGAAATCCAAATGTAGAATAATGACGTCCAGAAATCAACTTTCAGCCAAATCTGAGAAACATCTTTCACATGGCAGACGTTTTAGAAAATTAAAATCCAAATTCGGAATGAATACGTCTAGAACAACCTAGATATCGATTTTCAGCCAAATCGGAGTAACTTTTTTACTTGGCAGACGTCATAGAAAAATTAACTCCAAATTCAGAAAAAAGACGTCTAGAACAACCCATATATCAGCCAAATCGTTGTAACATTTTTCACTTGGCAGACGTCATAATAAAACAAATTTCCTACGTCTACGACCACCTCAATATCAATTTTCAGCCAAATCAGAGTATGTTTCTTCACTTGGCAGACGACATAAAAACATATTCAAATTCAGAATAATGACGCCCAGCACAACCTAGATATCGGAGTAACTTTCTTCACTTGACAGACGACATTAAAAAAATATATCAAAATTAGGAATAATGACGCCCAGCACAACCTAGTTATCGATTTTCAGCCAAATCGAAGTAACGTTTTTCACTTGGCAGACGTCATCGTAAAGTAAGTTCCAAATTTGGAATAAGGACGCCCAGAAATACCTAGATATCGATTTTCAGCCAAATCGAAGTAAACATTTCACTTGGCAGACGTCAACCTAAAACAAATTCGTAACTTGGAATAATAACATCTACAACAACCTAGATATCAATTTTCAGCCAAATCGTATAATTTTTCTTCACTTGGCAGATGACATTGAAAAATAAATAAAAGGAATAAAGACGTCCAGAACAACCTAGGTAGGTACACTATAAATTTTCATACTGATCTCAGTCGCAGTTGCAACTGCGGATACTCACTAGAATAGTGCGGTAGGCATATAAAGTGCCATGTTACCGAAGCGCATCGCGCATCTGCATATTCTTTGACCGTTATATTTGTGCAGCGAGCGCGGAACGTATGCGGCGATGCGCGAGTAAAGTAAGCTCGATTAGGCCCAGATGCTCAAGGCCATTGGCGACTCTAATCGCCTTAAGCCTGAGTGGCGTTTATGACACACAAACCAAACTGGAAGAATTTTCGATTTGCGTTTTGTTTGTAGACGCATCATGCTCAGAAGGTCTTGGCTGCTCGAACGCACGATCGAGATTTATTCTCAATCTTATATAAACGAAACGGGTCAAAAATTCCTGCTGTTCGATTGTGTGTAAAGTTTTCTTTACCAAATGTTACTTATGTTGAACCAAACATTAAGCTTGGCCTAGAAAAACTCTCTTTTGACAATGCAACAGTCTTCCTGGGAATCAAAATGGATTCAATTTTACAGTGGAATCCACATATACATGATCTATCTGGAAGACTTAGTTCTGCTGCATATGCAGTTCGTAAGATAAGACAGCTAGCAGACGTAGCTACTGCTAGGCTCGTTTATTTCGCGTACTTCCACAGTATTATGTCTTATGGTATATTGCTGTGGGGAGCTGCTGCTGAGATAGAGACAATCTTTATCTTACAAAAGCGTGCAATTCGAGCCATATATGAAATGGATCCTAGGGAATCCCTGAGAGATATTTTTCAAGAAATTGATATTTTAACTTTACCAAGTCTGTATATATTTGAAAATATTATGTATGTTCGTAAAAATTTGAAACACTCACGATTATAACACTAGGAATAAAGATAAAATAGCGGTGCCAGGTTTTAGATTAGTAAAGACAAATAAAAGGTCCTTCTTAGGGAATTGTGTGCGGTTTTATAATAAATTGCCCAAACATATTACAACGCTCACAGAAAGAAAATTCAAGTTGCATGTGAAGAATATTTTGATAAAGAAATCTTACTACACAGTTTGTGATTACTTAAACGACAAAAATGCTTGGACTGGTTCGCCTCTGCCAAGTTAGCGCCTGTCACCTACGTAATGTAAATTAAGTATTGTAATAATTTTACTATATAGTATGTACTTAACACATTTTTAAAAAACGTTTAAAAGAATGGCCCCGAGTTTCTAGCCCGTTCTTCTCGCAGTAGCTCTATAATTTTTGTTTGCTGAACGTGGCAGTACAATGTAGTATATTTCAATATTAAAATTTGTAATTGACCTTCATAAGAGCGTCGTAGACGCCTAAATTGAATAAAGTATTTTGACTTTGACTTTGACTTTGAGGCGTTTATGACGTCACGTCAGCTTAGCAGGAAAATTAGGCGGAATTGTCACTAGATATATTTTTAAGTGTTATTCTAAAATATAAATTAATTGTACCTTTAGTTCTTATGATATCCAGGATTCAATTGTTTGCGTTTTTTAAAAACATCATTAACAAAATATATCTGCCTAATTTTGTTGCCAAGTATTTATTTTATGAAATTCACAACTATAGCATTCGAGATTACCCGAAATTGACCCATCATGTTAGCTTATTTTAATCATATATAGTTACCAACCGTCATATATATATATATATACATTCATTGAACGATATGCTAGCAGTTCACCACTAGTTAAGTAAGCCCTTATAAGGTCAAAGAGCTTTGTTAAGGATAAATCTAGGATGTGAACTGGCAATTTAGATGTAAAAACGTGAAAAAAAATCAAATTCTCAAGTCGTAATTAAACTGCACAGTCTTCGCTGCACTAATCAGCACATAATTATTGGTCAGTAACTAGCGGGTGGCTCCATAATTATCGCGGAACTGTCCTATGGTCACAGATTACATGACACTTAACGTATTCCAATGCATTAAGTAGCAGTTAGTATGGCTTACGGCGCGGTATGTACGCTTATCGGCGATCATCGCGCTGCTTCCCTTTAGGGTGCAGAGCACGGTTGAGTCCTTTATACCGCAGTTCCTGATACTTCGAGATTGCACCGATAACACTTGTCAAGATTGTTGGACTTACAATACTATGTTGTAATCAACGGAAGGTGAAGCTTTGTGCGCCTTTTTGGGTACGTTTTAATCACTACCTATACAAATTCTACAATTTTTGTTTTCTCTAAAAACTCAGAGATTTACATGAGAATTGAGAATATTGTCGAGGCAAGTTTGGTTTCAGCTTTCGAGCCTACATGAGGCTTCTCGTTGGTAGTATACCGACTATCTCTTAGCTATTAAGGTCACGACGATAGTAAGCGCCTAAACTGCAGCTTCTAGGTGTCTTAGCTTAGCCCTACTGACACCTGTGCTAACTCATTGGTGATAGCAAACTGTGCTGCTCTTTCAACGCATTATTTTTATTTACCCAATAATAATATCTAATATATCGGAGCATTATATTAATATAGTTACAAAATGTCTGTTATTTTATAAATTCAAATAGGTACTGTCGTAAGTACGTATGAATATAATATTCATAGATATCTTCTTATGACTACGATAACCTAGATATTATGGTCTTTTAGTTTGTTCAAACAGTTTAAAAACTATAAAAAGCTGTCATTACTAGTTTTAATGTCGCCCATTGGCCCACGACATAGCCATTATGAGTGTTAATTGAAATAAATAGCGAATGTGTGTTATACTCTGCAAGGATGCGCTCAAAAATTTGTATAGGTATAGTCGAAGCATAGATATTAATCTATGCTTCGACTATATACAAAGTGGCCTTGTTTGGAATAGATTGGGTGAAAAATATTTTGTGGGTTCCCTTTTATCAATCGTATTTAAAACTAGTATGTACATAAAAAAATGATTATTGTACTTATTGAGATCTATTGTTATAATTCAAACCTATTGTTTAGAACCAGTTTACGTGTTGTATAGGTACAGTCACATATTAAATCATTATTATTCAGTGTGTTTTAAGCAATAAGTATGCTTATATAAATATTGATAAATTAATATCTTAATATATTCTATTAACTATATGCATCATTGGCGTTTTCAAATATTGGGTTTTTTATTTTATGAGCCAAGCGTGCTACCAACATAGAAAGTTTTGATCAAATTTGAATTCCTCCATCAAAACAGAAGTAAGTACCTAGAAATACCCGATTGACACCGAGGTATTATGGAAACTATTTATTTGGAACCAAGTTTTTTACCATTTATCAAGTATCGTTAGTCGAATCCATACAAGAACCTGCACCATTGAACATAAAATGTATAATGATGTCTCGATGTTTACACTCCGGCAAGTGGTCTGTGACACATAAGCGTTGTGTCATTGCTATAACACTGCCATTCCATTACCATTAGCATTGATGACGTGTAGTTAGTGGAACCTTATTAAATGCTCGCCACACAAACGTTCTTTATGTGGTCAATCAAGCCGTTAGAAAATATTTGTGGTTGTGAAGTACCTTAATATAGTTATGTGAAATTTTGTCCAGTATTTTTAGCGTGAGTAGTATTCTGTGATTTCCAGACTCGTTGTTGGCCAAGTAACAATTATAATGTACGATAATAGGTACATTATCTTTGTTCAAAATGGATTCGATTTCCTGATTAGACAAATGATATTTTTTTCTTGGCATTTATACTGGGGTAGGCACTGACGATGTAGCGTACATGGCAATACTTGTCTCCTATTACACGTCAACATCATCATCATTAACTATAAGACATCGACAGTTTGAAATGGGGTTTCCCACAGAACACCTCAATGATCGGCTACTAGTCACTTCTACTGCTCCTCGCGATCCTTACGACGTCGTCAGTCCACCCACTGGGTGCCTATTACATCTACTACGTATGTTAAAACCAAATATGTCCACCTTGAACGCTACCCCTTTCGGGGATATAAAGGCTGATGATGAAGTCACACATCACATAACATTACAAGAAAGAGGCATAAAGAAAGCAAACTAAAATATTCGTGTGATTGTTGGTTCTATCATTCGCCTTATCTATCTAATCATGTCCTGCGATTTTTAATATCTCATCGAGCCATCGCATCGCTCTGCTGGTCTATCTCTGTTTTTTTCTAACAGTTCCACTTAATTATTTACCTTTTTTGTCAACTATTTTAGTTATCTACCTTTGTCGTTATTTTTTCTTTAAAGTTTTTCAGTTCTAATATGCTTCGTTCCATGGATCTTTGGGTTTTAGTATTTTATTCCTAGTATTTTTATTACATGTTTGTGATACCTTGAAGAGTAACTAGCACGTTTCATGTTTCAAACTGACTTATATCTTACAAATAAGTACGGTCAATGTTATGTTCGCGTATGTTTCTTACTGTATAAATATTCTAGTACAGTATTCTCTATATGATTTTTATATTGTTTATTATATTTTTGGTTATTCTTGTGTTTAATTGCAAAATTTTTTATATCTGAAAGCGTATAGCACCTATCATAAGTCTCGCTCGGTAAGTATAATATTAAAAACTTCTCAATTAAACAGAACAATAACTAATTTTTCATGTCCGTGCAACAACTAATTATAAACTTTATTAGTTTTAATTTCGAGAAGAGTTTAATGGGATTGCACAAGTAACCCAGACGGGCCATAGAAACACTAGGCCACGAAAAAAACGTATTCAGGAAGACAGCGCTTATCACTTTACTTGTAATAGCCGAATCATCCACTGCTAAACAAGCCTCCCCTATTAAAGGGTATTTGCCATAATCCCCACGCTTGGCATCGTTGTCTTGGGGATCGCAGTATAAGTAGGCAGTTTTTTAGTAGGCGCTGCTGCCAACCTTTCAGTGTTTTAGTCCCTTAGTTGCCTCTTACGACACCCATGGGATGAAATGGGAAGGTGCAATTCTAACCCGGCACCCCACGGGGCTTGTTGCTTTAATCGATTAATTATTATTTATATGTCTATTCTAATATAGATTGATAATGAAGTTCTGTCTGCCTCATATGTAGGGTAAGGTACCTATTCCTTACACCACGCACGTATTGCAATATTTTCTTTCTTAGCTAGGCAGGTGATTTGCATCTCTCACGACAATCTTTAAAGCTATATATTTTATTCAATAATCTAACAAGGCATTTGAAGACGGTAAGGTAAGGTATACCTACAAATAAAAATATATATTTATTTTGTTTTCATTCATACGTAGTTTCACATCATCACACGCTGACGCCTGTGAGCTGAGTAAGTAATCGCTGATAGCGAGTTTTTCGTGACTGCTTTGTTACTGCAACGATCGTCATTAAACTAGAAAGTAATGTGAATTAATAGCCATGATCCAGATATTAAACTAGTTATTAAATAAATTACTTCTAGTAAGTGATGTACTACCTAGAGATATGGACAAAGTAATATGGTGGTATCATCGCGCTAAGTATATACAGAATTATATAAGTATATTATTCTGTATTCTCGTGTTTAATATAACAACTAAACATATTTTGTTGCAGTAGCTGTAGCTATATGTTACACATAGGTTTTAGCCAAGTTCCAACAAAGAAGGTAGTTCTCAATTCAAACGTTTGTTTTTTTGTATGTTTGTTACGCGATGCCTGCGCCAATTATGAACTGCTTTAAATTTTGTTTTTTTTGTTGTTGTGTAGTTTATCTTCATGTTGGTCCAATTTAAATTTGATCATAATCTATTGAGTAGTTTTTAGGTTATGTGCGTACTATGTGCTACTATCTGTATATGCGCTTGTCCATATATGGTGGAGCGATTAAATAATAGAATATTCCCGAGACACGTCCGTTTATGACTGCTCAACATGATTGCTCTGACATACAATATCTATACTAGTTAGGTAGGCACAGTTATATCAATAAACTGAAAGAAATATTTGTATACTTGGATTATTTCACGGAAATTTTGAGCGAGTTAATTATCTTGTAAGCAATTTTGCATTACCTAAAAAGTTACTAAAAATATTTAAAAAAACACACCCGACTATAGGCACAGGAATTGAACGAGCAGACCTACAGGAAACCAAACGCTGCAGTCCACAGCCAGGTGGCAGCTTAAATTGGGTATTAATAGTATGTCTTAAGGAAAGTGCATTTTTTTAAACATTTACACAGTATTCACAGTTTTCCTTACAAACATAGCATGGGCATATTTTAAATACTAAGTATTCAAATGAAATGATTTTTTATAAAAAAAATATTGCACTTATTTTATTGATCTAACTTCTGGTTTGTCACTTTAAAAATTAAGAACGTTGGTGGAGGGTACGCAGATGATTGTGTTCGAATAATTAGAACCAATATTTACTGCCATTTTTATTGTATCGCTTGCATGTCTATACATACCGTCTTTATAAAATTATGACTTTTTTATAATTCTCATGGCAAAAAATTAAAACGTGGGCGTGACCAGCCAGCAGGCCAACGGTGAGCGGCGAGTCGTACGTATACAAATTATGATTTACGTGGTGGGTATAGTACACTCATAAAAATATATTGAAGGCTTGATACCTGCTGCAATGTGTTCTATTATACTCGGTAGTTCGCAGTTATTTATAGTGGATAATAAAATACTAGGAATGTCTGACTGTAGTGAGGTCTAGTATTATACTCTGTAGAGCTCGCGGGTAAGATAACTGGCAAGCATAAAAGTATTCTTTATATAACACCTAATGATTAAAAAACACTGAATATAATATCAGACTGCAAGAATGTAGGTTGTAATGCTTATTGAAACAGGATAAGACATACAAAGACATAAAAGAAACAAAGATAAGATAATCAATTGTTTGTATTAAACGTGTATAACACACAAGATAAACCGATGAACAGAAAATCTAAATTATAAATAATAAATAAAGTTCGTCACTGAAAACTGCATAAATCTAAGTGCCTAGTGGCCCACGGCACGGTATTTAGTTTAGTGCAGAGGAGCAATAGTGAAAAAAACATTATTGTTATATACTTCGCTATTTTAATAATTATATAAAAAACGTCTACTGACTTGCCAAGAAATAAACTTGTCTATAATAACCAAAAATGTTATATTTTTGGTTATTATAGACAATAGAAGCGCTCGTAGCGAAGTTCACTTAGATGATCGGTTCTTAACCGATCAGCAAAATTAAGCAACGTCCGCCGCGGTCTTGAGTTGGATGGGTGGCCGCTGGTGACATTACTTCTGAGCGCTTCCGTGCTTCGGAGGGCACGTTAAGTCATCTGTCCCGGTTGTTGTCTCAGGATGGCAGTTGTTACAGCAGGGTGGTAGGGCATTTTGCGAATGCCCGACTAGCTACCACCCTCAAGTTAAAAATCTGTCGCCAAGTACTTAACGGTGTGTTCCGGCAGCTGTCCTTGAGAGCCAGTAATTCTAGTTTAGCTTGAACAACATCTTCGACCACATCATCACTTACCATCAGGTGATATAGTGGTGAAAAGGCTAACCTATCAGGCATAAAAAAAAATAATGATTCTAATTATGAAAAAGATTTACTCAATCCGCAATAAACTAGAATCATAAGAATAATGTGTTATTATTTATTGTTATACTATAACTGCGTTACACTTTTTACTATTTGTTTCGCAACAAGTAGCTTAGTAATATCTGTGGCCCTAATTACCTCCTTTCCCTGTGGTACCATGCCGTCTGTCTGTCGGACTTCCCACACAAGTAACATTTCACGACTAAAGCGCGCCATTACAACTCCTGCGCACCCCATCCGTCTTCGAGCACGGTGTCGCTGCCTAGCGGCAGTTTCGCGCCCTATTTGGCACTAGGTTAGGTTAGTTACGTGCGTATCGATCGCAGTAAATCGTCGATTCGTCGCTGCCTCTCGATTTGAAGCAGTTTTCACATTGTAAAGTATAACAGTGTCTACAGATCTGTTCTACTCTGGAAGGCGTAGGGGTAGGCCTCGTCTGTACACGACATCTCAGTGTGGGTGTAAATGTTATTGATATATACAGTATAAAATATGACCCTGGGTAGACAGAGTAGTAGCATTTCAAGCATCTACACTCAGAAAATATGGTGGGGAGCACCTTCGTAAGTAGGTACTCTACAGAAGCTGTGGAAAAGCCTGTTCCTAAAAATGTTTGGTGAAATTTTTATCCCTACGATATAAGTATGTGGATCAATAATTTCTATTTTATCGGTATTCTCTATAAACATAACGGCTCAATCAATCTGACGGACACAAGAATTCTTATAATGACAATTAATAACGATGAGTTTTCCTCGTTTGTGTATTTTTTATCTATAGAGGTAAGCAGTGTAACTTACTCCGATTTTATTGCAATACTGTTGACACGAATATCAGGTAATCGAATCTGAACAAAAGCGTTTATAGGTACGTGTTCGGCGGTCACAATGATTTAGAAAAACTGGTGTACTTACATATTTTCTTTTAGACGAAACATGCACGACGCTCATCTGAAGTTATTAGTAGTATCTTTATATTCAATGATATTTTATGTCCGGGGCGAGACATGACAAATTTTATGCTTCAATAATTTGTAAATATGATTTTGTCTTAGAACGTGATAGTGCTTGTAATCTTAATTAGAATAAATGTAGTAACGTTAGTAATTACTGATTGGTTAGGTACTGACCGCACTTTTGTGGTTGGCGACAGACGACTACTTGTCACGTTACGTCAGTCATTGTGGACATCCGTCTCTTGTCAGAACCATTGGTAAATTTGGGAAACTAAAATCTTCTTATCTTTAAAATTATATATGTGACTGATATATCAACTCACTACCGTTTCGGTTAATACGAAGTTTTCGTACCTGTAGGGCAAATCAGTTCCACGTAGGGTTCCGGGCTACGATCCTCAAGACGCCTGCCAAGCCTGAGGATTTTGGCAACCCATCTCCAATTGGGGAAGGTGAAGTTCAACGGTGGACGTAGTAGCTGTTAAATGCCATATAAATGTAAATCCAATGCAAAAATGTCGATGACAAACTGTTTGTAACATGGATAGTAATCAAAAACTTACATCTACATAATTGAAAGCTTCAGCTATTGATTTGTCGTAGGTAAATATTTTCAAAGATAATTAAGGAGGTAGGTATTTGGGCACTCAGTAATTTGCATTTTCCAGTCCTGGATTGAGGGATGAGTCCTTATCTAGTGATCTTACATCATAATTACCCCTGACAGTCACCTGGGATATAATGCACATGTATAGACCAATCAGTGGTAATCAGTGCCACTGGCTCATTTGGTCATGTTGCTTACAAAACTAGTTAAAACAATTACTTACTGTACATATGGTAAAGGTGGTATATTTAATTTAATTCTGTAAAAGCGGCGCGGGCGCGCGATTGTTGCAGCAAATGGAGCAACAATACAGAGGCGTGTCGGACTAATTGTAGAACGCCGTAACCTGACAACTGCGGTGCCACTAAACACAGGTTATTTAGTTAACTAACCGACCGTTTAACTTGATTACTTACTGGGACGATATCGAGCTATTTACTTACATCAGACTTCCTTATATGGAACAACGCTCTTGGGAAATCAGTGCGGGAGCATTGTTGTAGTAACATTATATTAAATTATTAGTATAAATATCATAAAGGTGTTTTTGATTTTTACTCTAATTTGATTTATACTTACGTACTTATATAAAAATTTATGCAATACAATTTCTAGTTTCTGCGAAATACGTGGACAAACATACATATATATAGTAACGTACATCCAACTACGTAGCGAGTAGTTTTCTTCTCCACTACGGCACCTGCGACGAAACTATTCCATATACGTACCCTAACACGCCTTTGGTCAATTATTTATTGTCCTAAAGAACGTAAAATCTAGAATATCTTTAAAAAAAATGCGAAAAACATTATACAATAATCGTAAAGATTGTGCAATATTATAACAATATTGCACAATATAAATAATATTATGTTATTGCGAAGTATTCATGCGAGCAAATTTTGCTGTATATTTATATGTTCAAAAATGTTTGTCCCATAAATCCCTACAATTTAATTATTTTTGTTTTCATAATCAGAATCAAAAATCTTTATTGACCATTATAACAGTAAATGTTACACTAAGCAAGTCATTTTACAATTGGTTGTTGGCATGATAATATACTAGAAAATTATGATAACAAAGTAAATCTAACATGTTCCAGGAAATTCATAATTGCAATATGTTATAATAATGACAATATGATGTAATAACAATTTAAAATTAATATACATAATAAATATATCTATGTGAAACAAAATAAATATTATGATGATGTCAAAAATATTTTGTGAAATTACACGCGATAAATTCAAGATAACTAAAAAAAATAATAGCAGTATAAATTTGTTATATTAATGAATTTATTGTTCATAATTCAAAAATGAAGATTCTGATAACGTCATATTCAAAAATTCGTTGATATTGTATAGAGGATTATTAAGAAAAAATATTTTTATTGTTTGCTTAAAATTCTCATAATTTAAGTTCATAATTTGATGAGGCAGTTTATTGTACAAAGTAATTTTTAAAAACATGCCCTGTTTTTTAGTTTTCACAAGTCTAGCTTTTTGTCTACATAATTTGTAATTATTGCGGAGATTATATGTATGCATGTCCTTATTTTTTGGTAACTTTTCTTTTTATTCATGTATTTCTAGTAGAAAATTGAAAACATAGAGTGAAACTACGTTCATGATTTTATTTATTTCATAATATTTTTTAGCGGAACTTCTTCTTTTTAGACCATTTATTATCCTGATGGACCTTTTTTGACATTTCAAAACTTTCAGTATTTTTGCCCCGTTACCCCATACGGTAATTGCATACCTTATATTCGAATGTAGCATTTAGTATAATACCATTAGCGTCGAACCATTCATTAAGTTTATCCATAATGATTTTAATTTGTTTCCAGCTCTTGTGTACTTTTGTCTGATATACCTACATGAGTATCATCGGCAAATAAGCTGATGTTTGCCCATTCTGGCATATAATTCGGAAGATCATTAATATATTATATTAGAAATAATACTGGTCCTAATATTGAACCCTGAGGTACTCCAATATTCAAAAGTTGTGTTTCTGAATTGACTTTATTTACAGAGACAATTTGAGTACGATTATATAAATATGTCTGCATCATATTAAGTTCGATGCCTTCAAAATCATAGAATTGGAGCTTCGTCATAAGTATGTCATGTCTCAAACAATCAAAAGCTTTGGTGAGATCACAGAAAATACTGGCACATTTATGTGATCCATAGAATCAAGGATAAAATAAATAACTTTTCTGATAGCTTTTTCCGTAGAAAGATGTTTTCTAAAACCAAACTGAGCCAAGGCAAACAAATGGTTTTGTTCAAAATATCCGACAATTCTTCTTTTTATAACAGTTTCTAGTATCTTAGATATTGCTGGTAGTATACATACGGGTCTATAATTATTAAGATTAGTTGAATCTCCTTTTTTGAGAAGCGTTATTACTCTGCCAGTTTTCAAAACCTCGGGGAATATACTTTCATCCAGAGAAGAATTAATTGTATTATACAAAAGGTCCATTAAGCAGTAATTGTTTAAAATAAGATTTTGGGGGACTATACTGCTCGCGTCCGTAGGATTTAGCCCTTGATGTCCTACACGTGTCCCCTGGGTGGCGCCAAAAGAGCAGTACTTTTCAGGTGGTAGGCTTAGGCCGCGGCGTGTTACCACCCACCAGACAAAGCCATGCCGCCAAGCGATCGCGTTACGGCATGATGTCTGGTGAAGCCATTATGGGGAACGGGTCGGAAACAGTTGCGCTTATTACTATAGCTAGTCGTGACACATTGAAGGTCAATTTACCTGGCAGCCAATCTTGGAGAGCAGCGGGATCCGAGGCACGGTTCTCCGCTGGCCGACCGCAGATAGTTGGGGGCCCAAGTAGTGAGCCAGCCACTCATGAAAGGCTGCCCCGCCATCTCGCGAAAAATCCCGGAGGTGCGCCATCGTGCTGGTTGGCGACCAGACGAGAGGACCCGATGGACACCTCTGGGGGGGCTCGGGCGTCCCCGCGGTCTCCAGGATTGGTTCCCTTTAGGTGGAAAGGCCTAATTTGTGTCACGGGTTGGTAATGTGCGCCTCGTTTCCACTTCCGTTTCCCTTTACCTATCTTCACTCCCAATTAAATGAACAAGAGAAACAGAATAAAGGTCCAACAGCGGAAGCACGTCCTCTCTCTCCAAGTGCACCTCTCAAACATTCGAGGCTTGCACTCCAATATCGACCCGGTCCACCACCATCTTGAGACCGCAAGACCGCATATTCTGTTCCTCACGGAGACGCAGATCAAATGTCCTGCTGATGCGACATACCTTGCCTACCCTGGCTATGTTCTTGAACATAGTTTCAAGGCTAAGGCGGGAGTTTGTATGTATGCTCGCGATGACATTTGCTTTCGGCGTCTCCGCAACCTTGAAGACCCCAAATTTTCAGTCATGTGGGTTCTGGTGGACAATGGCATGGAGAAAATTCTTTATGCTAGTGTCTACCGTTCGCACAGCGGAGATGAGGAGACAACCAGGCTCGCAAATTACCTTAGTGAGGCGGCCGACGTGGCCCAACAGAGGTATCCTTCTGCTCAATTAGTGCTTCTGGGGGATTTCAACGCCCACCATCAAGACTGGCTATATACCAGAGCACAGACCACGCTGGTCGAGAGATGCGCAAGCTTGCTTTGACGCTAAACCTCACTCAGTTGGTCCAAGGAGCCACAAGGATACCGGATGTTGATGGCCACACAGCCAATTGCTTGGACCTTCTGCTGACAACAGATCCAGACCGCTACTCGGTGTCGGTTTCATCACCTTTAGGTAGCTCCGACCACTGTCTGGTGAAGTCTGTATCAGTGTACTCCCCGCCCGATCCCAGTCCAAGAGGCATCCGGCGGGTGTGGCGATACAGGTCAGCAGATTGGGATGAGATGCGTTATTTTTTCGCGTCTTACCCTTGGCGGCAGGTTTGTTTTTCTTCGAGCGATCCCTCAACTTGCGCGGATGCTGTGACTGAGGTGTTACGTCAGGGTATGGAATACTTCATACCATTTTCTGACGTCCCGATGTCCAGCAAAGCTCGCCCATGGTTTAATGCTACATGTGGAGATGCAGAAGCGTCAAAACATGAGGCCTATTTAGCCTGGGCTGATGCTCGAACCCGCAAATCTAGAGATGTACGTGAAAAGAAGAAGGCATTTAACCTAGCCGCCAAGTTCTGCAAAAAGGCTCTCAAGAAGGCTCGCTTCGACCACATACGCCGAACAGGGAACAAACTTGCTTCTTACCCCTCGGGTAGCAAAGCGTTCTGGTCCCTGGCAAAGTCGATCGAAGAGAACTTCTGCCGTCCCTCACTGCCTCCACTGCTGAAACCTAACGGCTCACTAGCGCACACTGCCGAAGAGAAAGCAAATTTATTTGCCTCTCTGTTTGCAGAGTCTTCACGTTTAGATGCTGGCAATGCTGTTCCTTCTAGCCTGCCAAACTGCGGGACGTCAATGTCAGAAATCCGCATTCGACAGTCTGAAGTACGCAAAGCGTTGCGCGATCTGGACGTGAACAAAGCTAGTGGTCCAGACGGTATACCAGCTATAGTCTTGAGGATGTGTGCGCCTGAGTTGACTCCAATATTGACTCGCCTCTTTCGCTTGTCTATGACGACTGGTCAAGTGCCTAAGTCCTGGAAGCTTGCAAACGTGCAGCCCGTGCCCAAAAAGGGTAGTCGCGCAGACCCTGCCAATTACAGGCCTATTTCAGTCACTTCCATACTCTGTAAGACGATGGAACGTGTACTGAACCACAGGCTCCTGGCATACCTAGAAGTGAATGATCTCCTTAGTGACCGACAATACGGGTTTCGCCGAAACCGGTCTACTGGGGATCTTCTAGTGTATGCCACTCACATCTGGAGCGAAGCCATCGAGAACCACGGAGAGGCGCTTGCTGTCTCTCTCGATATCTCGAAGGCTTTTGACAGGGTTTGGCACGATAGCCTTATTAGCAAGCTTCCTTCATACGGCCTTCCCACTGGTTTATGTGTTTGGATTTCAGATTTCTTGAGGGATCGGTCGATTCGAGTGGTCATCGATGGCTGTTCTTCCGACCAATTGGCTATAAACGCCGGAGTCCCTCAAGGATCAGTACTCTCTGCAACGCTTTTTCTGCTGCATATTAATGATCTGCTTAAGCCTGGTATTTTTGGGTACGCAGACGACAGCACCGTTGTGGAGAGTTATACATCTAACGCACGAACCAGTGCATTACAAATCCAGTCTCATAGGGAAGCGATGGTTCAGCGCTTGAACTTTTCTCTGAAGGCAGTCTCCGATTGGGGCGATGCCAATCTGGTTAAGTTCAATGCAGCTAAAACCCAGGCGTGTCTTTTCTCCGCCAAACGGAGCCCTTTTCAGCTGGCTCCTACTTTCAGGGATGTGTCCGTGCCGATAAGTAACCATCTCGAGCTTCTTGGCATCTCATTAACACCGACTCTCAATTTCGGCTCCTATATTGAGTCTAAAGCCCAGCTAGCCTCAAAAAAGCTTGGTGTTTTGGCTAAGGTGAGACAATACTTCACACCGGGACAGTTGCTGAATCTTTATCAAGCACAAGTCCGGTCGTGTATGGAGTACTGTTCTCACCTTTGGGATGGTTCTGCCAAATACCAGCTGGAGACACTGGAAGCTATTGAGAGGAGAGCCAAGAGACTCATTAACGACGACGAACTTGTAAGCAAGAGACTCCAAAGTCTCGAGCATCGCCGCAAAGTCGCTTGCTTATCGGTTTTTTATCGGATACATTTCGGGGAGTGTGCCACAGAACTACATGATTTGATTCCGCCATCCCCATTCTTTAACCGGACATCCAGGGATACTCCAAAGCGCCACCGCTATATGGTAGATATTCCATTTACCCGAACAAAGCGATTTGCTTCTTCGTTCATTATACGAACCGCTAGGGAATGGAATACCCTGCCTGAGTCTGTGTTTCCGGTTAAGTACAATATGGGGGTCTTCAAAACGCGAGTGAACAGGTATCTTCTGGGTAAGCGCGCTCCATCATCGACCGCATCATCACTTAACATCAGGTGAGATAGTGGTCAAGTGCTACCCAGTTCAGTATAAAAAAAAAAAAAAAAAAAAAAAAAAAAAGATTTCGTAATGTTTTTGTACTCATGTCATTTAAGTCTAAAGATTTTTTTTGCTTCATGTTAACTACAATCGTCTTTAATTCATTAAGTTCAAGTGGGTAAAATTGTATTTTAGTCAGTGGTTTATTCAGTTTTTGTAAATATTTTAAATAATTTTGACAATAAATAAAACTTCTTGCCATACATGTTGCTTTATTCCCTACTTCTTATAGTATGTTGTCCATATGTCAACACTTCTATCGCACACATGAATAAAAGTGTGGCTTCAGTTTGATGTTTTACCCAAGCTATTGTAGGGCCTTCCCTCGCCCAAAATCCGGTGGAGCTGGACGACCGAACAGTCGGCAGCCAGAATATTTGTCCTCCCTAAAAAAAAATGATGTTTACGAGCGTCCGCCTTTTCTTCTATTTTGTCACAGAGCATTAAATTGCACATTAAATTATGTTGATGATATTTCCTTACCCCTTTTGCCCTCCTTTATGCGACTCCAGGATGTTTTAGCAAAAATGTTCTACCTTGCTTCTTTATGGTCGCACTTTTTGATGAACTGAGTTAGGTAAATCTTCTATTATACTATATTAAACACAATAAAAACCGGAGACCTTATTTACGCGTTGGGATATAATCGCCATGCTGTTTTGATACTCAGGTGATCGGATTACCGCTCTGTCATTGGTCTATTCATTTTAGAGTGTTTTGAAAGAAACGTATAGTTTTTTGGTGGAAGTTATAAAGTAAATCAGATTTATAATGATAGTTTTGTAGTATTTTAGTGGAATTTAGTCTAAAGTTATAGTTACTTTCAATAATTAGAACAATAACGTCATTTAAAGTCATAAATAAAAATGTCAAACTGTTGTAGCGGCGGGAATTGAAACTAGACGCCTCTGTAGTGAAATTTTTCCATTGCTCATATTAATTATTAAATATTTAAATTTCTTACATATTTAACACAAATAACCATTAAAATTATTTATAAAGAAATAAGTAAACTTCTTTAGCTTTAGGGCTTTTTACATAACTAAAAGGAACTGTCCTGAACATTAAATTTTTCAGTTGATTACTTGAACAACCTCCTTGTGGAAGTAACGTTGCTTGGCAACAAGTAAAATATTACCGTCAAAATGCAATCTAAGTAGTCATCTATGTTTAATAATTATTTTATATTTAATATTTTATATTTAATAATTAATAAGTATGTAGTTAATTATATTTAATAGTTAGTTTATATTTAATAAGTGTAAATATAAACTATTGTACAATAATCTTGTAGGTAAGTAACATAATATGTGGAATAAAATCCAAGAAATCAAATAAAGACGTAGCTGCGTTAACAGTTTTTTGATTACAATGTAGTATTTTTGTTTATTAACAGTATTTAATTATATCATTAATTCCAGTGCTCCACTGCAGTAACTTTGTGCACTCAAGTTTTGGCTACGTTTTGGCTTCTCGGGAAGCTATTTGCATTAAAATATTTCTAAAATCTCCATTTCATTATGCGTTAAAATGTCAAAAGGTTATTCAAAACAGTATCAATTGTTGCGCCGTGCGACAAAACGCAGCGACTAGACGCGATCGTATCGGCCGGCTATTGTCGACGCGACCCGATCCTGATACGATCCGACACGACCGCGTGCGATTTGGTAGGGAAAATAGCAGATCGCGATCGCATGCTGCTTGTAATGCGCAGTTTTATTGATGCGGATGTAGCATAGCTGATTTACGAGGTGTTGCGTCTGTGTATCTACTACGCGTCAAATGTTCGATTGTGATCATCGAGTTGTGAAATCAGTGTCAAAATATAGCAGATTATTTTAGATTGATTAGCAAATCTGTCAAATCAGTAGCACAAATGCCTCCGACATACCCTAAGGACTGCTATCATAAGACAACAACCGAGACCGAAGCGACGGCTAAAAATAACGTGCCATTCAGAGGACGGAAGCACTCAGTAGTAGCTGGCACTAGCGGTCACCCATCCAAGTAGGGACCGCATAGAACGTTCCCAGTTAAGAACAACCAGGAAAGCTTCATACCCGCATACAGGCAATGTAAGTACCTATGTGTGTCCTATTCCTATTATAAGTATATCCATTTATTTGCGCACTGTTATAATATTAGGTAGGTATGAGTTATCTACTAATGAGTACATTCAAACCCCGTCGTGTTAACACGGACGACCCACTAAAGCTAGCTAATTTACTCACCTGCTCAGCGCAGCGGTCCAGTCCTGTCACCTGTCTCTGCGATTGATTCCAATGAGCAGGAAATATCTCCGCGGTGACATTTGGGCAGGACCCAATAAATTAGCTGCCAGCAGTAACTTACCATTTATTTTAATCCGAACAGTGACGAGTGTATCTCATTCCGGTCCGGTCCGAATGCATATAATTTCCACGGCATTTCGCACGCTCTGCACCCTGTCTTATATTTTCACACTGTAATATTATGCTTTGAAATATACTTTAGATCTTACCTTGATTGCCATAGAGTTCAAGTTTGATTGGGAAGGATTCTAGATAATATAAAATGTATTATAAATATGGACAGAACGTTTACTACGCTTATCATGTAAATGCGCGCACAAAAGCGATATCTATTCGCGTGGCGAAGAACAGCGAGAGCGCACTTAGTTTAATTTTATCGGTTGGTTAAAAGGTCTATTTTGTATCCTGTCGTTTTGTCGCGATAGTTTTAGTATTAGCTTTTTTATATAAGTAGTAGCGCAATAATGCTAACATTATCTGATGCAGTATAAACTTTATGCAGATGCGTTCTTTATACAATTTGTTGTCCTTTTATCGCTTCACCTAAAGTTTTTACACTTTTTACTTGTTTAGCAAAGCGATGGAATTATAAGTTTCCTTGTGTACGTCTTGCTCACGTGTAAATATTTTTGATTATTTATTAGTTGGAAAGCTTAAAATTGACCGTTCTATGAATAAAACACTACCGATTCCGATTTACTTATCTTTTAGATATAAGAGTACTTCATTGCATCAGCAGAAGTTACCAAAGCGACGTGGAAGACAAGTGACTTCCGAGAAAAATAGCAGTTGGGTATGGTGGGCTACTTATTACCTTATAATTACTGCTTAGATGAAGAATAGCGATACGGGTATAGTAATACAGGGGTAACGGTTCTGTAATGGAATTCTACTGACAGGCTTCAACATGGAGTTACCCACTTGTCGGAAAAAAGAAGCGAAGAAATTTTAGAGTGAGAGTAGTGAAGTTTGCTTAGCCGTTCTTATTCGATCAGCTAAGATAAGCAACGTCCACCGCGGTCAGGAGTTGGATGGGAGACCGCTGGTGACATTACTTATGACCGCTTCCGTGCTTCGGAGGGCACGTTAAGCCGTCAGTCCCGGTTGTTGTCTTACGATTGCAGTCGTTACAGCATGGTGGTAGGGCATTTTGAGAATGCCCGCCTGGCTAGCTACCACCCTCAAGTACAAAATCTGTAACCACGCACCCAACGGTGTGTTCCGGCAGCTGACCTTGAGAGCCAGGAATTCTAGGCTAGCTTGAACAAGATCTTCGACCACATCTTCACTTGCCATCTGTTGAGATAGTGATCAAAGGCTAGCCTATCAGCTAATAAAAAAAAACATTTACACAGCGGATAACAGACGTCATGTCATATCCGCTAACACAGGATCGCAAGTAAAACCTCCACATGTGAAGACGGCGCGGCGCGGCGCTGCCACGTGAGTTGTTATGAGATGCGTCCCTGAAAGCAGTGAACAAGTGGGAATCTGAGGGTGGAAAGCCAACAAAGGCCATCGGCAGAAGCAATAAGAAAAGACGGGCGAAGTGCGAGTCGGACCTCACTTATGAAGGATTCCGCATTGCAACAGTCCGAAAGTGAAAAAAAAATTACATTATGTTTATAAGGTATGTTGCATACTAAAATTAAATATTTCCATAAGTTTAGTTGTGATATACACCCCGCGACCTTCTGATGATGCTTGGTGTAGAAGCGAACACGTCGGTAATTCTTCTGGTTGGGCTACTTGTTTATGACGTCACGTCGACTTAGCAGAAAAATTAGGTGGAATTATCATTTTTTTTAATGTTTTTCTAACATTTAAAATAATCTTTTCTTCAAATATTTGTTATTAGGAAAAGTGTTTTGTGTTTATTAGAATAATTAAAGTTATTATTTTATGTGACTTTCAGCACAATAACGCATGAATCTATTAAACTATCTGAATACTTTTAGTTATGACTTATGAGGTAAAAAAATGTTTTCGATACAAATAATATATTTTGTTAATGAATAGATTCTATATATAGGCGTTACTTTGCGGATATCCATATTTAATAATAACAAATCTTCTGGTGCGTTACGTCTCCTACGACACCCACGGGTGTGATGGGGGGCTGACATTCTAGCGCGGCACCCCACGGGTAGTGATGGGGGCTGACATTCTAGCGCGGCACCCCACGGGTAGTGATGGGGGCTGACATTCTAGCGCGGCACCCCACGGGCAGTGATGGGGGCTGACATTCTAGCGCGGCACCCCACGGGTAGTGATGGGGGCTGACATTCTAGCGCGGCACCCCACGGGTAGTGATGGGGGCTGACATTCTAGCGCGGCACCCCACGGGTAGTGATGGGGGCTGACATTCTAGCGCGGCACCCCACGGGTAGTGATGGGAGGCTTACATTCTAGCGCGGCACCCCACGGGTAGTGATGGGGGCTGACATTCTAGCGCGGCACCCCACGGGTAGTGATGGGGGCTGACATTCTAGCGCGGCACCCCACGGGTAGTGATGGGGGCTGACATTCTAGCGCTGCACCCCACGGGTAGTGATGGGGGCTGACATTCTAGCGCGGCACCCCACGGGTAGTGATGGGGGCTGACATTCTAGCGCTGCACCCCACGGGTAGTGATGGGGGGCTGACATTCTAGCGCGGCACCAAAGTCAAAGTCAAAGTCAAAGTCAAAATCATTTATTCAATTTAGGCGTCTACGCCTTATGAAGGTCAATTACAAATTTTAATATTGCATTATACTACATTGTACTGCCACGTTCAGCAAACAAAAATTATAGAGCCACTGCGAGAAGAACGGGCAAGAAACTCGGGGCCATTCTTTTAAACGTTTTTAAACAATGTGTTAAGTACATACTATATAGTAAAATTATTACAATACTTAATTTACATTACGTAGGTGACAGGCGCTAGCTTGGCAGAGGCGAACCAGTCCAAGCATTTTTGTCGTTTAAGTAATCACAAACTGTGTAGTAAGATTTCTTTATCAAAATATTCTTCACATGCAACTTGAATTTTCTTTCTGTGAGCGTTGTACTATGTTTGGGCAATTTATTATAAAACCGCACACAATTGCCTAAGAAGGACCTTTTATTTGTCTTTGCTAATCTAAAACCTGGCACCGCTATTTTATCTTTATTCCTAGTGTTATAATCGTGTTTGCTACTGTTTGATTTAAATTTGCTCAGATTTTTACGAACATACATAATACTTTCAAATATATACAGACTTGGTAAAGTTAAAATATCAATTTCTTTAAAAATATCTCTCAGGGATCCCCTAGGATCCATTTCATATATGGCTCGAATTGCACGCTTTTGTAAGATAAAGATTGTCTCTATCTCAGCAGCAGCTCCCCACAGCAATATACCATAAGACATAATACTGTGGAAGTACGCGAAATAAACGAGCCTAGCAGTAGCTACGTCTGTTAGCTGTCTTATCTTACGAACTGCATATGCAGCAGAACTAAGTCTTCCAGATAGATCATGTATATGTGGATTCCACTGTAAAGTTGGATCCATTTTAATTCCCAGGAAGACTGTCGCATTGTCAAAAGAGAGTTTTTCTAGGCCAAACTTAATGTTTGGTTCAACATAAGTAACATTTGGTAAAGAAAACTTTAAACATTTGGTCTTTTTTGAATTTAAGAGAAGATTATTATACACACCCCACGGGTAGTGATGGGGGGCTGACATTCTAGCGCGGCACCCCACGTGTAGTGATGGGAGGCTGACATTCTAGCGCGGCACCCCACGGGCTACAAAATACAACCAGGAGCATAGATAAAGGGCAAACTTGCACCGAGTTTGAAAACTTGGTATTTATAACACGGCGAAACTATGTTTGTATGGCGCGCGTCCGAACTATATAATTGGTCACATTACAGCGTGAAGTATGCGTGAACATTCATAGTCATAGGAGGAGGCGTTGCAAAAAATAATTTGAAAACAGTTGCGTTTTGACATTATTTTGACCTGTCAATCGAGCAGTTGTGAATTCACCTTTAGCACGGATTTGTTGCCAAAATGTCCGTACATAGTTTATATTTTCTCTGAATCCAAATAATGATCCCAGAGGAGGTAATCAACTTCAAAGTGACCAGGATCAGGGATCATAATAAGTTACCTATAACTGTTCTATCTTTTCTCTTAACGAACATCAATGAATGTTAATGTTGAACAACAGAGGTGTTGATGAAATCTGGATTAATGCATCTCAGTGTTATTATTGACATTAAAACTTATCGCCTTCGCCACTATCAAACATATTGTCATGCGTCGCGAGAATTTTGCTATTGTTATTCCATGCGATTGAGCCCATAGCCAACTACTTGATTTACTACCCTTAAAAATGTCACGCTCTATTTCTACTCCTTGCCTTTCTATTGAGCATCAATCTACCTTAGCGTCGACACCTGTATTTATGGTCCCCAGTGTTCGCACGTGAGCTCACCGTCGCGCGTCGCCCCTGTCGCACGTCACCAGCCGGCCACTGCGGCTTTGTGTGGCGCAGCGGGACTCGTGCGATTCTCGCTCTGTGGGGATCAACTATAGCCTTTAGGCGTTAGCTAGACATGCGTAATTAAAATCTTAGAAGACTTGTAGGAATGAAATTGATTACATTGAAAACTAATCTATCTGAAAAATTCAAAGTAGTTTATGATAAGATGAGATTATCCCGAAACTGAGCAATTTCTATGTACATAGATTAAGGAATCTTGTATTATACAATTATACTAAATAGTCATTTTTGTTCAAATCATCACTTACCATGAGGTGAGATAGTTTGTTTTTTTTTTTTATGCGTGATAGGTTAGCCTTTGCCCACTATCTCACCTGATGGTAAGTGATGATGTGGTCGAGGATGTTGTTCAGACTAACCTAGAGTTACTGGCTCTCAAGGACAGCTGCCGGAACACACCGTTAGGTGCTTGGCGACAGATTATCAACTTGAGGGTGGTAGCTAGCCAGGCGGGCATTTGCAAAGTGCCCTACCACCATGCTGTAACGACTGCTATCCTAAGACAACAAACGGGACCGACGGCTTAACGTGCCCTCCGAAGCACGGAAGCGCTCAGTAGTGATGTCACCAGCGGTCACCCATCCAAGTCATGACCGCGGCGGACGTTGCTTAACTTTGCTGATCGATTCAGAATGGCTAAGCAAACTAGGCTACGAGCGCTTCTAAAAATATAGTAGTCAAAGGCTAAGCTATCAAAAAAAAAAACTGTTTCAAAAGCATTTTTTTTTATTTTTATTGCTGATAGGTAAGTTTTTGACCACAATCTCACGTGATGGTAAGTGATGATGTGGTCGAAGGTGTTAACAGGCTTAACCTAGAATGACTGGCTCTCAAGGACAGCTGCCGGAACACACCGTTAGGTGCTTGGCGACAAATTTTCAACTTGAGGGTGGTCGCTAGCCAGGCGGGCATTCGCAAAAATGCCCTTCCTACATGCAAAAAATTTGTTATTATTATTAGATGATAATGAAGCATTATATACACGCATGGAGCATTATAGCTACCAAATTGAACAACTTATTATAAGTATAATGCTTGTGATGAAGGAAGTCTGCTTTTTAAAAATAGTTTTTAGTTTCGGATGTTGGTTTCACTTTCTTTATAATATTTACGTGTGTATTTTTATAAAGCTGATACATTTTAACTCTACAAAATAGGTGGATTGCGTGTCGTATGACAACCGTATACGAGTTAATTTAAAGTAAAAGCCAAACCAACAATTATAACAATCAGATTATGATAAAATTGGCAAAATAATGATAGATAAGTCTAAACTCAGCCTTATTTGATAGGAGTCTAGATACCATAATATCATTAAGCCCGTAACAGCGTGCAGTGCAGTGCAAATGAAGTTATGCGTGAACGCAGATTAAAGGTCGCAGTAGGACCAGTGGGCGGTCTGGCGCAAATTGCAATAATTCTAATTTATATTACATTATCAAAGCGCTCGTTGCAATTTCCACTGTGGCTAATTTGAATAATTCTCATACAGCTATCAAGAAATATAACAACTTATCTGAGATCTGTTGAGGTTCGCGAGTATCTTATACAAGTACAATCTGATTTCTCAATATTAATGTTAAATGAATGTAAATTACAGGTAGGTGTAGGACAATGTCCAAAATAAGTCTAAATGTTGCACAACATCCAGAACTTGTTTTAAATTTGCAACTACCCACTGTAGAAAAAAGTTTCACCACTCATTCTAAGAAAGTGTACGTTTGCGAAACAATTTAATTTTGCGGTACGTATATATATATTTTCCCGCGATAAACTGCAAATAACTCTAGGGAAGTAAATAATGCAGCATAAAAAAAAAAACGTTTCGTCAAATTTTAATTACCAAGTGTTCAAACTCAGTGAAATTTTGCGCATTTTGTATAAAATTATATTTTTATGATAATTCGGAAAAATCCGTCAGAGATAAAATAAACAATTAAACGAAACGTAATATTAATCTGGCAAACCAGATAAGTATTAGGCTCAAGCCTAGCTTATTTCAAACTCGGGAAAAATTGGGTCAGTTGGCATTCCCCATTCGCATATTTCTCCGAATAATATTAATAGAATTAACAATCAGAGCTTAGCTTTTTTCCTAAAAGTAAAATTTTTACAAAAAGAATGCTACTAGCGCAAGTACAGTCGTCGTTAACAACAATTATAATCTCAATACAGTAAAATATTCTAAGCACCATCACGTGCTAAGCGAATAATGAAATATATTTATTTAAACAGCACCTGTGCACTTAACATTTTGTTGTGTACGTACGTCCACACAGAGTTTTTGTCTATGCAAATAATATTGATGACCTGCATGAAACAATATATGGTCAACAATTTATCAATTCATCGCAGTATTCCCTGCGAAGGATCTTGTTGACTAGACATTGCTACAAATGGTAAAGACAAAGACAGCCTAATTTATTTTCTATAGGTAAAAGAGACGGCGGTAGAAGAGTTGCATAGGTTTTTAAAAAACGTTTCTGTAATCGACTATATTTTATAAATAATTGGGATGAGGCGAAACAATGATTGACAGATTTAATATTTAATTTATCGGGGAAAATCGTGAAATGGAAAATCCTAACTAATCCTGAAATTTTTAAATTTCACCGAGTTTACACATTTAAATTTGGTAATTAAAATATGACTTATATGGAAAGCACTAAATGCTCTCTGTCCAAAATTGTGCGCAATCTTGCAAGCTGTTTGGGTTAACATTAATTACTATGCAATAGGGTTGACTGACGAAATCACTCAATGAGGCTGTGTTCGGCAGTGTACAATCCGGCTGGTACAGTAGAGTACAGTAAATACGAATGGTTTTCAAGGTCTTAATCTACATATGACCAAAATGGTCATAACTAACATAATCCATTAAATAATGTAGCGTTCCTAGAAATTCGCATCACACCTGCTTAGGTAAATAGGTACTCTAAAGTGAAAAAAAAGAAAAATACGACCGACAACGTTTTAAAAATATAGGTATTTTGATTATCTCTCGAACAAAAAGTTATAAATAACATTTCCAACGTTCCGCTTAAATAAATGCTCTGATTCCTCTCAATTAGGATTCCCGGAATGTCCGTAATGAGTGGGCGTGTTTTTGTGAGGAGCTTACCGAACATACTGATGCGTTAGCAGCAACACAACTTAACATTATATTAAAAGGATCAAATTGATGCTTACTACACTGGAATACTGTCAAGTATCTTGTTTTATGCACTCGTTGTAAAATCTACTATTTAAGTTTTTTGTGATGCTGACAGGCTAGCCTTTGAGCACTATTTCACCTGACGATAAGTGGTGATGCGCTCAAAGATGTTATTGAGGCTACACAACATACAACATGGCAGTCCATAGCTGTTACCTCGCTCCGCGATTATTGCTTCAGGTGAAATTATTGGGCTAACTAGACATAGGAACTAACATCTAGGAGAACGAGGGCAATGCAGTGTCAAGCAGTATGAGACACTGCAACTGTTAAGGACAGTTGTTACACTTACCATCAGGCGGGCAACTTGTCCATCTCATCACATGATAACATTAAAAAAAAAACAGTTTTCATGTCTGTAACTCATTCCATTTACAAGCAAGAGATATAAAAACTGGAAAGGCTGACAGACAACAGTCGCACCTTTCCCGATTACCATTTTGTCCTGAATTGGTAATATACTAAAGGGTCGATTCTTATTTTCCAGAAGTTCTTTGATTTTTTATATACATACAAACATATTAGTTTTTGTGGCATGGTGAGTTACTACTCGTTATCCTGTACGTAGGATGGTTCGTACCGCTGCTGCTGCTGAGAGATTATTATATCAATGGTCCGTATGCAGGATCTAGAGGTCATTGCCCCTGCGCCGCCGTCCCGCCCCGCCCCGCTCGCGCCCCGCCAGCTTCTTGAGAGAGCCTTTTAATTTTGATCTTTTCACTTTTTGTTACGTTTCGTGTTCGCCGTGACGCGAGATGTGCCCGAGACAAGCTGTGAAGAGAATTGAATTAACTTTTGATTTATATTGCTGTTATATTTTAAAACATAAGTAATAAATGTTTTAGTCAACAAAGATTAGTTTAATTACTTTTAAATTCAGTAATACACAGGATCACTGCACAGGACTCGTGCAGTGATCGTGATCACTAATGGGTCCCACCATACTTATATTATCGTAGATAGACATATAACAACCTGCTGCTCAATTATGTTTTTTTTACTAACAAAATCTGATAGAAATAATAGGAAAAGGTGCGGTTACGCGGTTACGTAGCTGTTATTTTGAACTAGACTGAAGTCCGGCAGCTTTAGTTCGTAACAAATGTGAAAACTGTTCCTCAAAATTGTTATTTTCATATGATTTCAATCAGATTTCCTTACTAACGAATTACATAATTGGCCGGCAGGGTATGTGAGGCCTGCATTTGAGGGAGTATGCAAAAGATGTTGACGCCAAATAGGATTTTTTGCGTTGTTAACGCAAATATTTTTTTTAATAGTGTAATTGTATTGCGTGTTTGTGTTGTTAGTAATTTCAATAACATAATGGTGATCAAAATATTATCTTGCTCATTCGTGCGTAGTATCCTCGAGTATTGTTCGCAAATCTGGAATCCAAAATACAGTATTCATATCAATAGGCTTGAATGTATTCAAAAAAGATTTAAGAGGCGCTTACAATATCAATGTAAAAAATATCATGACAATTATGAGGCCAGATGCAAGAGGCAACATATCTTTCCTCTTCATATCCGACGCAAAATGATAGATATAACCACATTAATTAAAATAACGCAATGTCAAATAGACTCTTCTATTTAAAATATTTTTAGTGAAACCAACCCGATCTTTCAGGCATATAGGGACGTGTAAATATTTATTTACACGTCCCTATAAGTTCTACAAATTATAGACAAAATTATTATTTTACTAGCTCTTCAAAATATATAGACTTGCACAACACGTCACCTAACAAAGTTCGTACATTTCTTACGAAAAGTTGGTTCGATTGCGTGGAAACCTCTGACGAGTTTCATGAAGATCCGAGTGAACTCTAAATTGTACCTGTTGGACTTATTTTTATTTTTTAGCAGATACATTTTATTTCTTTTTGTAACACATAAGCATCTAAATTCTACATGCGAAAACGATTCATTAGAGTGTAGTTATTTTATTTACTATGATATAGTATAGTTATAGCAAACTCTGTATGTTTTCCAAAAAAAAATAAAATAAAAACAATATAATAAGACATGTCCTAAGGACTGAAGAGCCCATAGCTACACCGTCAATCTGTATGTACAACTTATTTTCCCAGAATAGATAGCCAGATGATAGGCAATGTTTCAGTACTTCTGTATATTCCATGGGAAGGTCATTTTCACTAAGTCTTTCCTTGATAATTTCAATGCAATCATGTACAGGTAGGCTGATGAATAATGACTGTACATCAAAGCTGACCATAACTTCATCATCAGTCAGTTGTAGATTTTTAATTTGACTGACAAAATGGTAAGAATCCTTGACATGCGCACTAGTTTGAGGGCGAAGTGGAGACAGTATCTTAGCAAAGTGTTGAGCTAGTTTGTATGTTGGCGAGTCAATTTGGCTTACAATTGGAAGGAATGAGGAACGTTCTCATTAACATAAAATTTCTGACGGTAGACCAAATAATTTCTTAATAACTCATGTGACAAATAAAACCAATTAGTCACCCCGTGACCACAATCAAATGACAAAGATACGCGATTTAAACCGTTTAAAGTTGTTCAATTACTATGTGTAACAATCGCGAAAACCTAAGAAAACCCTGTTATTATTAAATATGGACTACCGCATATGGACGCTTGAATTATCTAAATCTTAATATCGCTTTAAATTTTCAGTTTTCTGTTCTGAAGTAAGTGTAGGAACCTTCATAAAATTTGTTCAAACTGTAGTAGGTACTTACTACAACAAGTCACTACAATCAATTCAAATCTATATTAAGTGATCAAGTTAGCTCCACACCCCCGTAGGCTGCTACAGTTCACAATATACTCACAGATCCATTTATATCTATCTCCCTATCACTCCCTACACTTTATAACCTTTTCACAATAAATTATATCCGTGTTTATATATCTTTAACTAGTGTCTATAAATTGCTAAGTTAGACATAGTACTACACCGAGAGTAGACTGAGCCTCTGGACAACAGTAGTGTTAGTTCTCGCAGTAAATCTAGAATTCTATTGCGGTCTGCTGGCGGCGGAGGCGGCGCCCCGCGGGGCTCCACTGGTGCCCTGACCTGCGCTCTGCTGGCACCTGCCATGTGTTATCATTATACACGCTGACTTACGAAAGGTGTCATACAAAAATGAAGAGCGAATTAAAAATAAACGCGGTCGTCACTTCAAGATGTTAGTAGTTCTTATGTCTCGTTTGCCCAGTAAATTCACTTCATTTTAACTTTTTGACATTATTTTTCTGTATACCGACACATATTCAGTGGAAATATTAACTGGCTATATATATCCCTTATATTGGACGGTAGGGTGGATGGAGGAGACTTCCAAACGGAGCCACAAACAGATGTATAGTTTTTTTTATTACTGTACTCTAAAGAAAACCCGTGGGATGCTGGGTTAGAATATCTACTCCCCATTTCTTCTCGTGGGAGTCTACGAGGTGACTGAGGGAAAAAACCGGAAAGTGGTGAGGAGCGCTTTCTGAAGAACTGACAACTTCTACTGCGATCTCAAAGACGTGTGCCAAGCGTAGGCACTTTGGGAAACCCCCCCAATGGGGGAGACCTTATTCAACAAAGCGGACGTTCCGGTTGATGGGATGGTGATGATTAGTGATTACTAATATTGAAATGATTCGTATTTCAACACATTAATAAAAAACACTAATGATGCCCTTAAACAGGCGCATGAGATGTTCCGTGTCAAATAAATGTAATGTTCGATAGTTAGAGTGTGATGGCGCAGAAAGCTGACAGCTTACGACTATTGAAAATTAATTTGAAACTTGTCAAAAACATAACAGAAGCTTGCAAAATCCTATTCAAACAATTAAACAATACTGTCGATCTGTTTTGCACTATATTATCATGACGTTTTATCAGTGTTATCTCAGATGTAGAAACCTGTTGATACGCCCGCGCCCGCGCCCTCCCCCGCGTCGCTGCGTCTGCGGCTCCCCGGTGTGAATCCGCAACCTGCACCGACACCTGTCGTGAGATATCATTAGCCACGCAGAAATACGTATGCAAATGTTCCCGGCAGTCATTACAAAAATATATAAATATTCATAATGTTCATATTCACTGGTACCAATGACGTGGATGCGTCATAAGGAATAGATGAGGAAAAGTGGAAGTTCAACACTGAACAATGTAAACAGTAGTTTCGGCTTATTCCTCGTATGTAAACATAAAACAGAACTATAAAAAACGATGTCTATTCTAAATTTGTAATATTTGCATTAACACTTGCTAAGCGAATTAACTTACAAAATGACAACTAAAACAAAAAAAAACACCACGACCGGGATCCGAGCCCGCGGTCATCCGTCCCTATAGCCGGGGCATGCTCTGCTAACTAATCTATCGAGGTGAATGAGTCATAATCAGTTAATTAATCCTTTCGAACTTATTGTTTAACCGCCTTAAGGGGGCGAAGCGACATCTAAACCCGAACTGACGGATGGTCGTTCAATATTTTCCCTTCCTTGTAATTTTGTAGGGTATGAATATCATAAGAACATTTATAAGGTTTCTGTTACACTATCATATACACAGGACGTTATTCAGAACTTCTGGAAAAGAACTGCAACCTTACACCTAGACGTGGGGATTATGGTGTATCCACCCTTGAGGCTTTTGTACATCTGTGGACGTTCCGGTTGTTGATGTGATGTGATATGGTACATATATAGAATCACAGTAAAATCTGTGTCCACACAGCAAATTTGTTATTATTAGATATTGATTTCCGCAAAGTAACGCCTGAATCTGTTCATTACAAAATTTCTGTAAAGCTCCTGTAAACACGAGTAGGAAACACAAAAGTGACAATTTTCCTGATCCCAACACATGTTGATGACAAAATGTACCTTATTTTGTATGTTGAAGACACAGCTTTAAGTCTCTGACAAAATAGAAAATAGAATCTTATTCATTTCTGTGAGCTTTAGGTATGATCCTGTTTATAGTTATATTGATAGTGTAATAGGGGCTTTAGTGGCAGCGCGCACGTCAGAATAGGTACGTGAAACAGCTTCATCTATCACTAGGGCAAAACAGCTGTTTTGCTCTAGTGATAGAGTCAAATTTACATCTGGTAGCGCTCGTACGTGTGAGAATGGAGTAAACCGCGGTTCTCGCTATCATACTAAAAGGCAACGCGCCGCGCTTAGAAAATATTTATACTGATTTTTTGTATGTGAAAATTAAACGCGAGTGGAAAACATTCAGTTATCGATTCTACACCATCCCCCGCAGTATTGTTGATAAATTAATATCCACCTTATATAAAAATCACTGGAATAGAATAGAAATAATCATATGACATAATAATATACAAGTTTGTTTGTCTATTGTGGATGAACAATTTATAAAATAACGAGAGGACACGTACTTAGACCGTTTGGTGTTATTTTGGTGCAAAATCCTAACGCGTATCAAATCAAATCAAATCTTTTATTTGCTAGAATACAATTCGATATATCGGTCTTAAAATTACTTCCGTCCGTGTATTCAGTCTGCAGGCAGGCGTGCAAGTATTCTACAATTAATTAAAAAAATATATTTTACTTATTGTCAGGATCACATCAAATTTCAATACATTATACATTACAATAATTTAAAAATTCATATATTCATTAACACTAAAAACAATTGTCCAGTAACCAATCTTTCAATTTTAACTTAAATTTATAGTTTTGTAATAATTTGATACTTTGTGGTAATTTATTATATATAATTATGCAATGGTAAAAACATTTTTTTTATAAATCTGTCTATAGCAAGTTGGCTGGTACAGTAGATTACTAAACTTAACTCTTTTTTGCCTTATATAAACCTCATTATAATTTTGAAAATATTTTGGATGAGTTCTGACAAAAACACATGCGTCTCTAATGTACATACAAGGAAGTGGAAGTATACTACATTTCTTAAATAATGGCTTGCTAACTATCTAACTATCTAAAAACCACGCCTTGTTAAAACTCTGTCACACCTTTTTTGAACTTTGAATGCTCTCTCGGAGTATACAGAGTTTCCCCACATTATTAGTCCGTATCCGTAACTCAGAACAGATGACACGTAGCCGTGATATGCAGTTAATGCAGCTTCCGCAGAAACAGTTTGCTTCACCCTTTTTAGTGCGAAGACAAAGCGACTCAGCCTCTGACAGACAGTATTTACGTGTATTTTCCAATTAAGGTGATTATCTAAATATTCTAGGTTAAGCCTGTTAACACCTTCGACCACATGATGATGTGGTCGAAGGTCATCCAGTCAACCATCACGTCAGATTGTGGTCAAAGGCTTACCTATCAGCAATAAAAAAAAAAAAAAAAAAAATTCCTAAGAATTTAAAAGAGTCTACTTCTTGTATTTTTTTTATCGTTACAGCCAATGTCAAGTGAGTGCCAAGAGTCCGGTTTTGAATTATACGAATGAAATTGAATTAATTTTGTTTTATTTATATTTATGTTTAAGTCATGTTTTTAATATCAGCTAGAGCTTCGTTTATAATATGTTGAATTGATTCGTTTTCATTAGGTTTCATAACTACAGTGGTGTCATCTGCAAATAATATGCATTTATGTGATCGAGATGTCTGAGAGTGCATCTCTGGGAGATCGTTTATATATATTAAAAATAGCAATTGACCTAAAATGTTTCCCTGAGGAACTCCCTTATTGTTTATTATAATTTCAGACTTAAAATTTTGTTTTATTTGGCTTTTTTTCTCATTGTACATTATTTTAGTTATTTGAGTACATTGCCTCCTATTTTGTAAATAACTACTCAACCATTCCAAGGCTTTACCCCTTATACCATATAAGTCGAGTTTATTTAAAAGTTTCTCATGATTAACAAAATCAAATGCTTTTTTAAGTCCAAAAATAAAGCCACGGCTGGGCTTCCGTTGTTTATATTTTCCGTATCAAAGCTTGCAAGTGCAGTTGAGCTCCCTTTACGAAACCAAAATTGCTCATCCTTGAAAATATTATATTTAATAAGAAATTTATTTAATCTATTTAGCACAGCTCTCTCGAATATCTTTGAAATAATTGGGACTAATGAAATAGGACGGTAATTATTTGGGTCTGTTTTATCACCCATTTTATGAAGTACCTGCTTACCCGACTGTATAACAAATGTAAGAGTGCAGGAAACAAACAGGGGCTTAAACGATTGAAGCTATGTATTTAGTACAAGTTATAAGTATGTTCCACCGTCGACTGCGTCGTCACTTTCCATCAGGTGAGACAGCGGCCAAATGCTTGCTTTACTAATTTAAAAAAAGTACGTACTTGCCTATGGAACCATTTTTTATTTATTTTTATATACCTAAATCATCTATTTTTGTATTATATTCACTTAATTCAACCTATAACCGTTTAGCTGTTACGGAGGTGACTGGTATAAAACATTCAGACACTGTGTGTACATCTAAATATGATTTCGAAAACAATCGTATGTTAAGCGACCACAGTACCAATGCAGAGCATAATATTGAATAGTAAAAAAAATATATATAAAAAAATTAACCGACTTCTAACACGGAAAAGTATATCCTTTTCGAGGATAAATAGGTATAAAAATCGGGTTACTTTGTTAAAAGACATACATAAAAAAGTATACATGTTGAATTGAGAAGCTCCTCGTTTTTTGAAGTTGGTGAGCTTGAAATTGGCGTCAGTCTGCTAGTCGATGGCCGATTAATTAAGGCACCCAGTGCGTTAAGCTAGGGGGCGCGGATTGCGTGGGAGTTCCATGCCACGCTCCATGCTAGAAAAATGGAGGGAGCGGCTGGCCCAACCCAGGTCTGGTAGCTGGACAGTTGAGGCGGTTCGCCCAGTATTGCAGGACTGGCTGGATAGGGCATATGGGTCGCTTACCTTCCGGTTTGTACAGATATTTTCGGGGCATGGCTGCTTCGGCAAGTATCTGTGCAAAATAGCCGGAAGGGAGCCAACGACCGAATGCCATCACTGTGATTGCGGGGAAGACACAGCGCAACACACTCTAGAAATGTGCCTGGCGTGGGCTGCACAGCGTAGTGTACTCAATGCAGCAGTGGGGGACGACGTGTCGCTTCCGGCTTTGATTAAAGCCATGCTGGAGAATGAGACATCGTGGAACGCAGGCATCTCATTCTGTGAAGAGGTGATGTCGCTGAAGGAGGTAGCGGAAAGGGAGCGGGAGATTACTTCAAACCTCCCAATCCGCCAACGGAGAACAGGGCAGCGGAGGAGACTCTATGCCCTCCTGCATCCCCCATAACCGAGGTCCGGCGGTAGTCCAAGGGGTGACTACCACCACAACAACGACCTCGAGGTGGCGCGCGCGGTGTTTCCGCGTGCCCCTCAAGGACGACGAGGACGAAGTAGATCCAATTTCGCCTCATGGGGCTGGGACCCAAAGTGGGTCAACGCTGCATGGGCCATGGTAGAGTTCTCAAGCGTTCCCGCGGCCCAATGCATTAAGGCGTCTCGTAGAAACACCGTGTGGTTTTTAGTCGGTAGGGGCACTTGCTGCTGTGGGAGTAGTTGGTGCCGAGCCCGACATACGGTGCCCCTTTGGTGGGCGGATATGCGTAAAGGCATTTTAAACACGAATAAAAAAAAAAAAAAAGGGGGCGCGGATTCGAATCTTTAATATTTGTAAATGAGATGCTGTTGTGTCTGTTCCATCCACCTAGTATTTACATATTAGTATATATAGAGCGGGAGGAACTCCCAACCTATGTCTGAGTCATTGTACAGTTTGATACATTTTTCTGAACTAGGACGACCCAAAATTGAGTTTAGTGTTTGGTTACATTAGATAACAGTGACTCAAATAAACGGGATTTCTTTCTAAAACTGTTTTAAATAAAACGACAAGAAACACCACAAGTTAATGAGGAAACACGTTGAATCAAACAAGGAGTCAATTGCAAACAGTTATTTCCTTAGTTGGACCTAATGAGCAATTGGCAGGCGTTTTTGCTGGACAGTAAAGGTGAACTAACACCTTACTTATGCTGCGCCAATCAGCCTCCCGGGCGGCGTGAAGTGCGGACACGTGATGCGTACGACCACTAATACAACCTACTTGGTAGATGCGCACGATTCTGCTCACGCTGACTTAGTCACATGGCCCCTTTCATACAGTTACTTGTAGACTTATTGCTAATTGAAAAATTGCTTTTCTTAACATTACATTTTTATAATCCAAACCTGTAATACGAAATATAAATGACTATTGCATGTTATGGTAGGCTACCATTCATTTACCCTGTAAAGTATTTTTGTTAGTGCTATTGGGTGGCCGACATGATGTTGTGTATTTCTGTCAACTGTTTGCTTTAGCAACGATATTGTATTAATTGCGCTGACTACCGTCTAGTTAAGTACCTTGTCTGTGCTACTTTACTTCCTTGACCTTCACTAGAAACTGAAGGTAAAATATGTTTTCACAAGTATCCTAAATGTACTTGGCAAAATGAAAGTGAATTGATCAACGAAACTATATAGAACTAAGCTATTTAGCCGATCACTTTTAGTTACCTATTATTTTGTTAGCTAAATTCAAAATGTATTAAATATAATTTACAATAACCTCAGGAAGGGGACGAAGCGGCAGATTCATGTGAATTGAGTACAAACAAGAAAAAAATCGCCTCGGCCTCCTGAACACCCAGTTTAGGCACCCGGCGTAAAATAAGGGGAAGCGGGTTCGATTCCTTCCCGGGACAAAAATGTTGTGCTCTAATATATCTAATAACTTAATATAAAAACGATATAGGCGCCCCGGTTCGATACCCGCACATGACATTATTTTTCCTCTCAATTAAGTAATTATAATTAATTTATAATAAGGTATATTTATTTTTGATTAACAGCGGTAATTATATCCTAAAGTTTTTAGCTATCAGTAAGCGCCATGTGAGAAACTGTGTCAGACAGTCACCACTAGAAGTGCAAAAAGCGTGGTCACGCGCGCGTCCCATTACACGTCGCCCTCTACGCTTAATGACTGCCTTCGACGGACAACTATCCACTCGACGGACGTAAATCACTGCAAATGCTCGTTTTTGCTTAGTCGTGATCAGAATACGTTTCTTTAACTCTTCATTCATAGAAACAGTTGCAGTTGACAAGTGACGCTTTCACAAGTTGCCTTCAGGCATCAGGACGGTACCGTTGTTGTTGAAACATATCGTGGAACTATTTTGCTGCATGATTTACATGGTTGCTAAACCATAAGGATCCTGATGTTTCACTAATTAAACTGGGAACTAACTAATCTATATAAAACCAGAAATCAATCGATCTCAATTCTCAGCAAGTGGCAGCTGTCAAAATTATAAATAAGTCTCTCGCGCGCAGTGCTGCGTAGAAATGCGCTTCTACACGAAGCACATTGCGATGGTTTTATCTCTTTAAGCACAGGAGAGTTTGTTTCTAGAAATATAAGAAAAATATTTACGATTTCTTAAAATATCACAATAAATAATAATAATAATAAATAAATTGTTTATTGAGATAAAAACGTCACGAAATACAATTACATTTATCTCACAGGAATTAATTGAATCCATAGTACCCTCTACTTAATAAAGTTTATGGCAAAGTACATATTACATTTAGCAAAATAAATAATTCAAAATGGTAATAATTATATGTTTCCGTCAAAATTATACAAAAATAGTTTTTTAAAATAAAATCCATACAAAGTCAAATAATTACATTTAAAATAAATAATTTAGGTCAATTGAAATTCTATTTTACATTAATTATTTCTATTGTCATAATTTTATCATTATTATAGTTCAACCTAGTCAATAATAGTCACAATCACAAAGATCTGTCGAACTGTCACGCTTGGCACATCTATCCCATTGGTCAATAAGGCTCTCACAATAGGAAATTATGACTGTCATGATATTGTTTAAGTCATCAGTCATTAAATCACAATCAGTGTTGGCGACAAGGAGTGCATTGAGATGGTGGCGAGCACGAATGAGTGGAGTTTGATTTCGCGCTGTGGTGCTTGCTATATTTGTATTGAAAAGATTTTGCGGACGACCACGCCTGTTTGCCGGGACCCCAGGCTCATCCGGTATATAAAATGTACACACTAGGTCGTGCAGGTGAAGACAGTCAATTGATCCTCTGAGCACCTTGCAAAAGGTTAAGAGTTGATCGGCAATTCTCCTTACTTCTAATGAGTTGTATCCTAATTGACCAAGTAAGAACTTTGTTGGATACATGTAGGGGTAGTACCCGTAGAGCCTTTTGTAGAGGGACCTCAAGAACACCTTCTGAACCTTTTGTAACATACGACTGTAGGTAACATGATTGGGGTTCCACACACTAGCGCTAGTTTCTAGTTTACTTCTAACTAGCGAGTTAAACAGTTTTATAATCACTTTCGGATTTTGGAAGTCATTTTGAAAAAATGAAAATAATTTCCTTAAATAGTAATTTAATGTTCTCGTAATGTATATTTTTGTATTTGCTTTTATTAAATTATATTTGACATCGCATGTCCTACCGTATGGTATTATGTACCTACTATTCTATTGGAAAATTTAATTATTAAAAAGATACCAGTGACATATCCTTGCTTACTTCATCTACCATTGCAGTACAAAAATCAATTACCTAATATTTATAGTATGACTGTTTTAATGAGGGTATTCAAGTATGTAAAACTGTTTGTAAGTTTTAAGAAGCCTAGTCATTGGTTCTAGAGAAGCGCCAGCGCAGCAATTAAAGAATGCCAACTCATACCAATTAATTTGTCTACACTAGTTAAGAGGACAGTGACGAGTCAATGATTTTAGTGGATGACTCGTCGTCACTTGTCATTTGTGAATTCCAAAACTATTACGCTTGTAGCTGATTCAACGATTTAATTAATGGCAGTCAAAATTATAAATAGTTTGCGCGTCAATTTCACTAACTTAGTATGCATGTACAACAACCAGCAATGTAGGGTACGCTAATTATAAATAACAATAATTATATACGAGCTTCGGCTCTGTGTTAATAAAATATAATAGGGACATATTTGTTGCAGTATTTAAAAATATAACTTTTTTGAACCTGCTTAGCTGTTCTTAATCGATCAGCTAAGTTGTAAGCAACGTCCACCGCGGTCAGGTGTTGGATGGGTGACCGCTTGTGACATTACTACTGAGCGCTTCCGTGCTACGGAGGGCACGTTAAGCCGTCGGTACCGGTTGTGGTCTTATGATGGCAGTCGTTACAGCATGATGGTACGGCATTTTGCGAATGCCCGCCTGGTTAGCTACCACCCTCATGTAGAGAATCTGATAGTCAGATAGCTGTAGCAAAGAGGTTTCACAGTAGTCACTTTTGGTGGTATAGCTCCATAGTCTAAAAACAAATATGGCCACACCCTGTTACAGTAACGACAGCGGCTTTCATATGTTATAACATATGAAACACACACACCAATGAATTTTCCTTTTTCCACAACAGAAATCCAGAGAAGTATGGACTGCAGTGCCGCAGATCCAGGGTATGATCCCCACAACCGGCTTGATCTTTACCGCATGGTTGCAGTGCATTTTGTGATTGCTCACTTGACTAGCTACCACCCTTAAGTAGAAAATCTGTCACCAAGCACCTAACAGTGCGTTCCGGAAGCAGTCCTTGAGCGCCAGTAATTCTAGGTTAGCCTGAATGGCGTGGCTTTTATTTTAATTTTCCATCTGCTTCATGCACATGAAGTATTAGCTAGACTAGAATTAAAATAGAAATTAATTGAATATAATAATAATATTATTTATTTTTGAAATTATACATATGAAAATAAATATATAGGTACACAATCAACATTTGACAAGAGATTCTGATAATGCCGCTTTGGATCCGTGTTCTAAGGAGGTAGTTACAGATGTTCGTGACAGGATGGTCTTTTAGTAGGTCATAAATATTAATATATAAACTATTTAAAAACAACTAAAAAACATGTCCCTATGTGTAATTTGTGAGTTTATTATACAAATAATTTATTTTATTTGACAGACATAGATAAGCTGATGGTATTGATACCATTGTCCTTGATAAACATCAAATCAGCTGTTATATATTCCACCAAAATAACTAAGTGCAAAACCGCTTCTCGAATACGTTTTAAACAAAAGCGTCAAGCGATAATCAATAAAGTAAGCGTAATATAAAACTACTTGCACCTGGGAATACACTTTAGTAACTTAGGAATGGCTCTTAGACTGACTTACAATTATGAAGGCACGCTCAAATTATTTTATGGAGTTTCAGTGGGGTCGAAGGAATCTATATGAAGGGTCATTTTGAATCCGCCATTTTAGATTTTTGACATGTTTCATTCGACTGCTACGATATCTTCCCAGTCCCTATGATATTTGGCGAAACGACGGGTGTTTGGCCAAATAATATATATAGATCATAATCGGTTAAATTTTGATAAATTTACAAAAAGTTATTTGTACTGCGCTATTGTTAAAATAACACCTACGAGTATGGTTATATTTTTGCAATACTTATGTAAGTTTATAGAGTGCTGCCATCTAGACGTAATACCAATTAACCAACGCCTTTTTTATCCCTCAATATGCACTACTACAATAGTACAGCCGTATGTGTAGGTATGATAAGCAATAACGCAAGATGAATGAAAGCAGTTCTATGTTGAAAAGTCTATTATCGTGGTATTGGTATGGTGTGAACGGAAAAGGATAAATGATATGTATATACATACTTAATTAAATGAGTGTTAAAAATTGCATGTTACGTATATAAGGCAACAAAAATATAGTCTATAAATGTCTGCCCAATGAGTGATTTAAGGTATAATACATATACTAAAGGTGTGCATTTGTAATGTCATAACAGTTGATAGCCAATGGAAGAACATAGTGCGACGGCTGATCCCACTTGGTGGAATAACGACAGAAAGAAGAAGTTGTAGTCACGCCGTCTTGTCAATGTTGTCAGTTGTCATTTATTATTGGTAATATTGAAGTTTGTTGATGACGATATCTATTATTTAACATTAAATATTTTATTCTTATAAATTGCAATCTTTTGCCTTTTTTCTTAATTTTTATCTGTTTTACATTAAGCCGATTATTAATTCTTGCACAAAGCTACTAAAACACATGAAATCACACCATAAATAGCTAGCTATTAACATTTTCGTATAAGTATGCAAAATAACACTTATTATTGTGTCCTATATATATTTTTTTTGTCCGTGTGCCACTAATGGTCAGAACCTAAAAACCAGCGCTGTGAATCAATTCTCAGCATTATACCGAGCTCAGACCTTTTCTGGCAACCCTGCATATGACAGTAGTCCGAGTACATGTACACATATTATATTATTTCAATACTTTTATTTTCTATGATACTATTTTTTTATGTTGTTGTGTGCAGTTCTGTCTTGACACAATCATTTTCATTTCATTTCTTTATTAGTAGCTATTGGCAGTGCAAAGTGAAAATAGCGGCAACAATATTTTCGTGTCTTGCTGTAACTTGGGCGGAATAGCATGGACCTTGACATTTGGATTATTTGGTCAATATTCTGTTATCAGGCATCACGATCTGTCCGGCTTCTATACTGCTGGCCTTTATATAGATATGCGTCACATACAAACACTTCTGATATGTTACTTCGTAAAGATGTGTTGTAAGTATAATGATATAGAGCTATAAATTTTGGTTCTAATTCATAATTGCCTAATCAAAGACTCACCACGCCACTAACCTCCGAAATGGTTAGGATTGTAATGAAACTTGGTGCAAATAGTGAATGATGTAACCACGAGTGAACACCCGTGATCGAAAATTAGTGTTTTAAGGTATTGTGACAGAACTCGCACGAGAACCACCTAATGTTAAGCGGTAACCTCTTCCTATAACAGATACAATAACCAAAAATTCTAACTGAATTGCGCCCATCACCCTGAGATATAGTGTCCTTGTAGATTCTAATTACATACTAGCTCTCAAGGACTATTGCCAGAACACAGTATTAGGTGCTTGCCAACCGATTTTCTACTTGAGGGTGGTAGCTAGCCAGGCGAAATGCCCTTCCACCATGTGGTGAAGTTGAAGCCGGCGCGCGCGGCGCGGCGGTGTGGATCAAACCATACACATGCGACACTCTATATAAATAGTTATTACCGCTCGGCTATCATTGATTTATAATGTATATATTAACGTACATTTATTTATTAAGTTTACTTCATTAAAACTTATTACTAACATGTACCTTATTAAATTTCTGGCTTAATAACTTTTGAAAACTGTAAGGGAGCACAAGAACATTTTGTCCTGAGCCTGAGCTTGAAAAAAATTCTAAGGTTGAATGACCTAAGGTGGCTTGGATTACAATATATAACAAATATAACTTAATATAAATTAAGGGTATACCCACTTATGCAACGCGTTTATTAAAAGCTGTTTTTGGTTCTGCTGAATAGAGATCTCATACCACTAAGTATACCTACGTTTTACAATCAACTGACTATATTTTGAAATAAGATATCATGTTCGTCATACACGGGTTGTTGCTTACCTACATGCATACGTATTATGTAAATTGAAAATTAATAAACTTCGGTTACATAAAGATAACGATCAGAGATAACCTTTACGAACACAAAACTAACTTTTCGCTAACGTTGTGTATCTAGGTGACATTCTGCTATTTTATATATCACTATTAGTTCTCCTAATGCCTGTATGTTTAAGCAACCTGTTACTATAAATACTAACTATTATGTAACTAGCTGTGCCATGCAGTTTCACCCGTGTAAAATTGATAAAAAGTTATGATGATGAAAAATTATCTTGGTGAAAAGTATCCTTTGTGTTAATCCAGGACAACACATACATACTTACAATAAATATACACTCACATCCTGACGCACTCACTCACAAACTCATACATTCAAAGTAGGTATTAGTGCAATAATTGCGTAGTATACAAATTCACAATGCATCTTTACTTAACAATATACATATATAGCTTTGCTATATATGTATTTCTTGACTATATAGTTTTGCAGTGCCCGTAAGGTGCCGGTATATTTTATATTTGAGCCGTTTTTGTTATGACTTATGCTCATTGAACATGATAATTTCAATTTAGCATTTGGACTGCCTGTGAGTCCGTAATAACTACGATAAATCCATAATTAAATAAAACATAATATATCTATTTCGTCCGTGTATCTGTATAGCAGGATGAAATCCAGGAAGTAAGGGCGTCTATATAAACATCTCCAGTCATTTCTCCATCGGTGGTCTAGGGTAAAACCTATAATGCGGATATACTTTGTGTAAAATTAGTGTTGCCATCCAGAAAGGTCCATAAAATTACGACGATTAGAATAATTTAAATTACGAGCGGGGCACGAACCCTCGACCATCCCTCCGTCGGGCCGGGACATACTATGACAATTTCATCTGCTGTGCTGAGTCATAAATCGAATTTATCTTTGTCGTTTAAGAATAACATCTGTGGTGTTTTATGTTTTGTTATGTTTATAGTTCAGAAGAAACTGAATTGAATGACTAATTATTTTACAATTAACTTTAAACTTGTATACAATGGGGACCCTCACAATTGTAACTAAGGTTATTCGCTTCGCAGGCGGTAAGGCAATAATAACAATGTTAAAAAGAGAACGGCATATTATATTTTATGCTTATAATATTTTCGAATTTATATCTAGCAGAATTGACATCTATCTTGTTATAATTATGTAATTAAATAAAATACAAAAAGTTAATACATTAATGAGAACATCAGATTACATAAATTAATATCAATGTGTTAATAATTAAGTCTTATGTATAAATCTCGCACTAATATTACTTATATATACGAGTAAGTTTATAGTGTGAGTGAGGATGAGTTGTGTACCTGAAACGGCTTTATTGATTTAGATGAAACTTACAATATTGATAGTTAAGGTTGTTGACATAGAATGCTTTTCTTCATCATAATCATTTTTCATTCTTGTCTGCGCGGGTGGCAGACACATACAAATAAAGTAATGAATAATTAATACTTATTGTTCTAATGTTTGGTATGCAATATGCATTACAAACAGTACAAAAACATGTTAAGTATTTTTTATTGGTGATAGGATATAATTTATTTACATGTTGGTAAAATATGATGTGGTCGGCTATGATTAACAATAAGACCTAGAAAAAAATCAAGCCCTCAAAGACAGCTGCCGGTACCTGGTAAACATATTTATTGGTTGGTTCTTTCTTTGATAAATAACTTTTTGAATATAAGAGATTTTGGCCGTATAGGTTATGTCTCTTATTTAGAAAATACCAATGCTGGTTATTGCATGAGGATAGCACCCATCATCTCAAGAAAGCTTAAACGCGTGAGTAACGGGTATTAAGCGGTGGTAATTCACTTTTGCATGTGATTGGGATTAGAGTACACCCTTATCATCTCGTACTTTTGTATATCACCTATATACAAACCTCGCCACTCGTATGCTATTGTTACTAACAAATGTTAGTTGTCGCATGTTTTTGTTTGTAATTTCATAAACATAAGTTCACTGACCTTTAATACACAGATTACGTAACAATTACCATGTAATCATCTACGAACATTAAACGTATTACTTATCTGTAACACCTGAAATTAAAGTTCTATTTTGTTGAACCATCTGTTTGTGGTAATTGGTTTGGTAGTAACCATGGAGTTAAATCGGTATAGAAGCGCTAAACGAGCGGCAGAGGAGGCGGGGCCGTTTGTGCCGCGGGCGTTTTCGGAACTGCTACGGTTTGTTCGGTTCGGCTACCGGTTTCTACAACAAATTGTTGGTATTGAATAAGTGTATCGAAAATTGTGATTTTGTAACGTATTGGCAGACTGAGAGTTGACGAAAGTGGTATGTACGTATACTTAAGTTATTACACCTAGTTAAGGTGTTTTTTTCACATGCAGTGGGATCGGCCTTCATAAGAGCTAGCACGGAAGGTTAACGTTAAAATACTTGTCCAAGCATCGCAGATCGTGCTTGTATTCTCGCAGTTTCTGCATGGGAATCTGGTCTTTGGTTATGTATTATGGCTATCCCTTCTTTAGAAACGGGTAGCCTTATAGATCTATACGCTTTTCGTCTCGCTATTAGCTTACGCTTGGGTGCATGGAGCTGTGTTGCACATCACTGCCAGTGTGGTACTGCAGTTGATCAATTCGATCACCATGGCCTCTCCTGCTCTCGAAGTGCTGGTCAAATTTCCTGCCACGCAAGCCTTAACAATATTATTCGCCGGACCAGCGCCATAATGTTGCAGCTATTCTTGAACCGAATGGATTGCGTGACGATGGTAAAAGACCTGACGGCATGACTCTGGTTCTGTGTAAGTTGGGGCGGCCCTTAGTGTGGGACGCACATAGCGGCCACTGACACTTTATTGTCGTCACATGTTTCTGAAACCAACTTAAAGGCTGGCGCCACAGCTACTTCAGTGGAGCAACTCAAGCAGCGCAAGCCATTTGGTGAGTTCATCGTATTTTCCAAAACTTATCAGAACGCTCTGTGCGACGCGTGTTTAAAATTCGGGCACCTATTTAGCTTAACAAATAAATATTGCATTCCAAAAGCTGGGGAAATGCTGCCAGCATGCTGGGCACGCTACCAACTGGTAGTGGGCTGAAGCATTTGGACTGCATGCTAAGTCTTGTAGGTTGTCTAAATGCTTTAAATGTAGTAGATGTAGTGTTTATTGTTCGTATTATTTTGATTATAAAGGCATACCTCAGATATAAAAAAAACTATTTGCATTCCTTTTCTCACAGAATTTGGTTATATCCATTGTAAATTAGTGTGTCGGGAAAAAATACGCTTAAAGATATAGTAACCTACTTATCTACAAGCTTTCTTACCCATAATAGGAGGATTATGTGGATATTTTTCTGATCATAATATAACTAACGCTTTTCCCTTATTTATATCATTAAGTGTGCATAGCACAGGAACCAGTGTTCCATATGAGATCATATTAGTAGTTTTAAGATTGTTGATTCGTGTTTCAACAGAGCTAAGAGTATTTTCTCACCAATATAAATTAAAAAAACGCGTCTAAGATATCTTCGCTCTCTGAACGCGATTACAAAATGACAAACATTGCCTTCATAACACTTGTAAGTACGTAGCTACATATTGTCCAACCAGACACATTGAAACACTTGCCTGACTCAACCTACCTGACTACTTTTTCACCTACTCCTTTCAACTCCCAAACAACCAGTAGCGTCAAGTCATGCGCTATAATGGCCACCACGAATTTAATCGTTCACCCCTCCTTCCCCTTTCCCCTGCCGTTAACCGTCAGTTAAAGATTACCCACAATTATTAGTGAATTATATCTGGGAGCCGCAGGTCTGGCCTGGCGCGGCCATTGTGCTCTATTGATTGGCCCTGATTATACGTTTGTTTGGCAGTCGCTGATGATTCCACGCGTGTAATAATAGCCTATGATTTATTTGTTTGTAAGGCTGTGCTGCCTTTGAGCAATGTCTGTGGAAAGTTACATTTATAATTGGTGCCAATATTACTTAATATAAATTAATTGACATCTTTTGTAATTTTTGAGAGTTCCTTCCACACTTGACATGATCATACGGTTTTTAGAATCATTGGCGATTCTATCTTTTGCTCTATCACAGCCTATTTTTCCGAATGAATCATAAGTATTATCTCTTCCTAAAATAAGAAAAGAGAAGAACATAAAATTCAAAATTGTTTTATATGTTATGCAGGAAAATGTATAATAGAGTTTTAATATTTTAATGTTTGCAATAACGCATGCTCTGCGGATTACATTACAAAATTACTAATTTACGAGATTAAAAATGTGTCCTCTCGTAATTTTGTAATGTATGATAGAGTGTTTTCTGACGTTTTTGCCGTGCGTAAAACTTCTGACATTATCATTGCACATACTTATGAAATACTTGCCTAACGACATTAAAATAATAATTCCAAAAATGGAACACGTAATGTACACGTAACATTAGTAAATCAACAGGGAGCAAAAAGTGTGACTTTGTTTACTGCAGAAAAGATTATAATGTACACTGTAGGTACTTTGAGCATTTCATAAATTATTTATTTTATTTTTATTTATTTCATTGAGCCGGCTTTGTCATGATGACGACGTGATCGACAGCACTGTTTTCTGAATAAAATAGTTGCTTATGTATTATACGCATTTTACATTTTTGATTACCTCATTACTATGTGATACGTCATACGATACGAATACTCTTTATTGCATATCAACAAATGTAACAAGTACATTGACAAACACAATTAGTAACTTACACAAACAATAAAGCAAACAGAAGCAGTTAAATGGAAATATACATTTACCAATATATATAATTAAATATGTAAAATGGCAATAGAATCGGCGGTCTTATCGCTAAAGCAATCTCTTACAGACAACCTTTGGATGGATAGGACAGCGAAAATTTGTGAAAAAGTGCAACAAATAAATCAAAAATTAAATATGTAGGTATTTCTATATAAAATACTATGAACTATATACAACACTACAGCTACTACAATAAAAGCATTTAGACAACCTATAAGTCATAGCAGACTCATAGGCAGTCCAAATGCTCCAGCCCACTCCCAGTTGGCAGCGTGCCCAGCATGCTGGCAGCATTGCCCCGTTGAATTGCAATGCTTATTCGTTGAGCCAAATATGTGCCAGCATTTTGATCACGCGTCGCATCGACCAAGCGCTCAGATAGGTTTTGGAAAATACGCCGAGCTCTCGGTCCGCACGGACCCAACGTCTCTACACCAAACGGCTCAGAAACTGTGTAGTAGGATTTCTTAAGGGCGCACCGAGCTTTTTAGGCGTGCCTCGTATGTGTGCGTAAGTAAGGCACGCCAACAGCATCTGTTCCCGTCCGACGGCCGAAGAATTACTAAAGCGGATAGGGACAAAGCATCGCAGCTCTGACTAAAATGGGCGGAACATGCGTGAATATGAGTATTTCCTTCGAATAATAAAAACAAATACCTATTTGAAAAATTTTATGTGTATACGCTTTAGTAAACATGTTGTTTTTTATTATTCAAATACGGATGACTCTCCGTTTAGTATTTACGCCGTACTAAGGGTTTATTTAGTTTTTTAAGTAATCGTGTTTGCAAAGATTTTATAGAATAAATCCTTGAATATAATATATATTAATTACATAACTTAAAATTAAGAAATAAAGATACAGCAAGGGATCAAACGAACCATAATTACGTATCGCTGCCTCGGTGCAGGCTTAATAAAATGTTTTTCACGTGCAACATGAATTTTCCTTCCGTGAGCATTGTAATATGTTTGGGAATTTTATTATAAAACCGCACACAATTACCAAAAAAGGACCTTTTATTTGACTTTGCTAGTCCAAAACCTGGTACCGCTATATTATATTTATTTCTAGTGTTGTAATCGTGGTTGTCACTTAAATGTCAGTTAAATTTACTCAATTTTTTCCGAACGTATATAATATTTTCAAATATATACAGACTCGGTAAAGTTAATATATCAATTTCTTTAAAAAGATCCCCTAGAGATTCCCTAGGATCCATTTATATGACTCTTATTGCACGCTTTTGTAAGAAAAAGGTCGTCTCTATCTCAGCAGCAGCTCCCCACAACAAAACACCATACGACATAATAATGTGGAAGTACGCGAAATAAACGAGCCTAGCAGTAGCTACGTCTGTTAACTGTCTTATCTTACAAACTGCATATGCAGCAGAACTAAGTCTTCCGGCTAGATCATATATATGTGGATTCCATTGTAAACTTGAATCCATTTTGATTCCCAGGAAAACTGTCGCATTGTCAATAGAGAGTTTATCTGGGCCAACCTTAATGTTTGGTTCAATATAATGAACATTTGGAAAAGAAAACTTTAAACATTTGGTTTTTGAATTTAAGAGAAGATTATTAGCGGCGAACCACTCAGAGATCATGGATAACACGTTATTTACATGAATGAGTTCACTATCTCTCCTATCTACTTAAAAATCAGAGAGGTATCATCTACGAATAAAACAATATCGCAGAAATCTTTCACCATGCAAGGCGGATCATTAATATACGCTAGAAACAGAAAAGGCCCCAAAATTTATCCTTGTGGTACACCTATTTTTGCCAAAGACCCGGAAGACGTATTGCCGTTTATTCCAACCTTCTATAACCTATCTGACAGGTTTAACTCTATAAGATTCAAAGCTATTCCACGAATACCATAGTGTGAAAGCTTACGAATCAGAGTGCGGTGCTCTACACAGTCGAATGCCTTGGAAAGATTACAAAATACACCAATAGCATCATGTGAACTCTCCCAGGCTTCAAGTATATGTGACATCAATTGAACACCTGCATCTGTTGTGGATCTGCTCTTAGTGAAACCACTACCGTTCAAGGGGTTCTTTGTATGAATCCTGCCACGGACTTGAGCTTCATAGCATGTTAGTAAGATATTTTACAAATACTTACCTGGCTAGCTACAACACTTAAAAATAAATTAGTTTGTCACTAAACGCTATAGGGCGCTGGCTTGTTCTTACACTATTCGTTGTGGGCTATTTCTCTTTCTACACCTATAACGGTTTCAACCAAATCATCGCTTACTGAGAGAATCTTTAAATTTGTTAATACATGAGTATTAACCATTTATGTGTCAGGGTGACAGGGCGCAGTGCAGTTCATCACTCGTAACAAAATGCATCTGTTATAGGCAAAGGTTACCGATTAACACTTGATTCGAGGATACGTGTTTGTTCCGTCTCAATCCCATAAGAAAATAATTGAGAGGCATCATGAGGAGCGCAGTTCTTCAGAAGGCGGTGCCAACTTTCTGGTTATCCATAAATATATTTATAATTACCGAAATCACAAAAGAAGGATGTAATTTGTAAAACTGGTCTGATATATTTAAATAATCGTTGTCTAGAAAATTGGCTCTAATTAGTGTCAAGGTATCAAAATAGATTAAATGCATAAATATTTATGAACTAGTGCAATAAATATATTCGCTTTAGTCTTGTTTATTTTCGTAACAGACTGTGTATCGGAATTTATACTAAGTATTCTTATTGACTTTGGAAAATATATTTAGAGAAATATCTAATACATATTAATTTTAATTAATATCAAAAACATATTTTATAATACGTAGGTATGTATGTAATAGAAGATTATGGCCTACGCATGTACATACTCAATTATTTATAATTAACTAATTTAATAACTATTCCAGATTATACAACTAGGACCAGATGTCAATAGCTCTGTCTATAACAGTTGCAGTTCATCACAAGTGGTATGCATTTCATCACCCGGTATGTTTCTCAACCCAGCCGGGCCCGGTTGTATTCGTAGACAACCCGGCCGGGTCCGCCGGGCCCGGCCGGGTTGTGTTAGCGATGAAACCTTTAAACTATTCTATGACATTTTTCTATAATATGAATGGAAAAAGTCTCAAAAATCACTCTTAATATATTTTTACAATTGATTACTTTTACTTATGGACGGAGAAGTAACATTAGTATTAGTAATTATTCATTTTTATTAGTTTAAACAAGCAGGTCTTTCCCTTTACTCATTACAGTATCTATTTGAAAACATTGTATTCAAATAAGAAATTAATAACGCAGCTTAAAGTACTAAACGTGTCATAACATAATAACTTAAATTTTGCTAGCTTTGTTATAAACAAAACAAATTCTTATTTCCTAAAAGTGAAGTATTATGTTTTTTCTTACACTTTGGCTACTGGCTATTAAGACTACTGAGTGTTACTATTACTAATTGAATAAATAGCGCATTCTTATAGGCTAGGCTGTACGGCATACAACCAAACGCAGCGGATGCCAAGCCAAAGTATATTCTACGAGTTGGTGCTCCCGCACTCCGGTGATGCTGACCGTTAGATGCTTAGCGACATATTTACTTAGCTACCACCCAGCTAGCCAGGCGGACATTCGCAAAATGCCCTACCACCATGCTATAACGACTGCCATCCTATGACAACAACAGGGACCGACGGCTTAACCTGCCCTCCGAAGCACGGAAGCGCTCAGTAGTAATGTCACCAGCGGTCACCCATCCAACTCATGTCCGCGGCAGACGTTGCTTAGCTTTGCTGATCTGTTCAGAATGGATAAGCAAACTTCGCTACGAGCGCTTCAAATATGGGATCCATACATACATTCTACATAATATGGAGGTAGATACACCACACATATATCTATCTAGTGTACAGTACATCTAATGTAGTATATCTCAAACATACAGTTTTACTTACTGTTGGTGAAAAATTCCACATTGAGTAATAATGCGGCGTAGGTAGATACAAATGTATCATCTTGTACGTTTTCATGTCGCACGAAGCCCAATTGATGTTATGCGGTAAACTGTGCTTATGACAAATGCATTTCGTCACCAGTGACGAACTGTACTGGGCCCATCACCCTGTGTCCACACCAACATACAGTCATCGATTGCAAAAAAATAATTCATTCAACATTACGTACAATCGCAACATTGATCTTTTATGCAATACTGTAACTGAATAGCACAATAACTCAAGTCAAAATTTTAAAATACAAATTACTATGTACCTTTGTTATATGTCGGTACATAAGTACGTATATTTATATTAGCATTTACAAAAACGATCCACTGTGAGCTTAAATTCGCTATTGTGCTTTGAAGTTCAAACTCGTATCGTTCTTTAGTAGATTTATCAAGTGTACAATAGCGATGTACCGATAACATCGAGGCATATCGGTATACCTAAGCTTTAATACACACGTAGTCAAGTTCTCACGGGGTTGCCATGTCGCAACTCGCAAAGCATGTAGGTTGTAGCATTGCACTCGCAACTCGCGCTAGTTGCGAGACGGACAGACGGACGGACAATGATTTGTGCAAATTATATACGTCAGTATACCACTCGAGTGGTTTATGCCAGCATTACTAATAACATCTGTTACTATTTGTGAAGGAAACTAGACATGTTATATTCGCAATCAATAATTACAAATGTACATTAAACTTTCAGTAAACTGTTGTATGCATTCAAATGGTGAACTTAATTGTGCACATTTAGTATGGTACTAGTGACTACCGTCATAATTGTCAGTCAGACGGCAGGAGTACAACTTATAGGACCCTGATTAGAACTGAATAGATACGCTTGGGTGTACGTGGATTTGCCGACTGTCTGTAGATTCCCGTCCCTTGAAGCCCAAGCATTATCTGAAAATTACTGTTGAATATATCGAGTCTGAATAACGGTGGAATTGTTCGAAATGGTATTAAGTATTTAAGTTATTACACTCAATAGTAATCAGAACTAGTTTTGAGCAGGGTCGTTGACACTCTATTTAAATTCATTAACTTCAAATACGGAAAATGTAATGTCTATTTTTAATGAACACTTAAAATTTAGACAACATTTTGGGATCAAGATTCATTGCCGCAAAAAAACTGATGTAACGGTTTTAGTGCGTCAATTACGAATAACATTTTGAAGGCAGGTGTTAAATTGAACTTCATTATACTCGACCGATCTACATAACGTATAGCAGAAGTATAAAGTAATAAGACTTTATTAACAGGTTTAGAAATAGATTGGATCCCGGTCCGATCGAACCACGATCTAGCTGTGGGCGGGAATGGCTATAAAATTTGTCATTAACCGTTTTGGAGCAGGATATTCACTGACTTCTCATTCCATTCTCGATCGATTCTCACAGATATACATCGTAATCTTAGTAATGCTCAGTTAGATTAAAACTAGGTATGTAGGTGGGCGTCGTCGTGAGCGCGCAGGCAGCACTGGGGCAATAGAAAACTATCATTATCTTCCTATTCGTTATAATCATACTCAATTGGAGCACAGGATTAATTTTCTAGTAGAAAGCGAGTGCTGTTATAAAATTATTCTCATGTTCTTGAAGTTAGTTATTCTATGCGAGATGTAATTTTAATTTGAGAAGAATTGCCCGTATCTACCTTGTGGTAACCAACATTTGTAATTATCTTATGAGAATCCATTACATATTTAGTGCAAAGATTTAATTGCTAAATTACAACTTTTCAAGTTACCACTCTCTCCAAATGGAAAGTTTAATGGATCATCGCAAACGCAATCAAACTTTAATTACCGATTAATTCAAATCATTCTACTTTAATTCTGTCATTTAAGTGCACGCTCGAGATGAGATATATTCGAGGAATTAAGCGAATGCAGTTAATTTTACTGAGGTTTGTTTCTCACGGTAGGTTTTATTCGGCGAGCGCGGGAGGTCGAACTCGTCATTTTCCCCATATTTTTTTCACCACACTACATTATGACAAGTAAAAAGAAACGGGTACGCCGCAGCATGACGCGTGTAGAGACTTCCCACGAACAATTTTATTATCTCATTAGTGTGAAGAATGTCTTCATAAAGTGTCGCCGGCCCCGGGACATCGTTCATTACGCACTGTAATGGCTTAAATAAAATCCTATATTTTACTTTACTTAGGCGTCAAAATTTTGTTTGCAAATTATCAGAATCCATTGCGACTTTGGTGAAGCTATTGACTCAGTTGGCATGAAAGGAACTAGCATTGTATGGTAAATGAAGATAAAACAACGCTTGGTGAAGTGGTGCGGTAATAAAAAGCCATTACAGGGTAGCCTGCAGGCGTGCTGGCTTGCGCGGTCGGCTCGGCCGGCGCTGAACAGGTGGGGTCCCTCAGGGCTCGCTACTGCACCCGCGTTGATGATATCGCTTTACTGAACTGTTGGCACGTTTCAACCGTATCATTATTGGCACTTCTCTGATGTTTACTGTAGATTATCAAACCAATTTGATTTTAATCACTCGTTAATCATTTTGAATTAGTCAATTAATGAATCTGATATTTTTATCCGACGGCACGGCTTGTGACGTAACCAACCGATTGACAAGACTATTATTTATCCTTTATCTTTGAAAAGGTGAATATTTCTGTACGTATTTGTTCATCCGTTTGCATAACCGCCAATCTGTCTGAATCTACATTCTACAAATGGGTACGAGATCATGATTGAAATACATGAATATGCCAAACTAAGCATAATCGTAAGTGGTCGAAATGGCCCGCTTTTGTAACGCTGTTCACACGCTAGCGTTTAGCAGTCACTCACTAACCAGTACAATAAGGGATCTTATCACAGTCAGTTTCAACCACTACAACAGAACAAACTCAAGTAAGATTCAGATAAGGATGTAAATAAAATTTTGAAAGATTTAATTTATTTTCCTATTTAGATATGGTATCTTGCTGACATCAAATTTGTAAAAATGTAGGTATATAATATTATTCAGATCCGTAACAGGTCCTGAGGGAACTTGGCGAAAAGAAAAGTACCTGTGCCCAAAAGAAGTAGTACGAAGATTGATTTGACATAACCAGCACGGCATCATGACCCTTATCCTGGAGAACCGTTTCAATCGGGAACTGATTGACCCACACTCACATGAGGTTAAGGTTCCTTCATCACACGTAATTGTTCCCTGCGTTATCTGAAGCTATAAGCTAGTTCTGCGTTGGTGTATTTGGCGTTTGAGTTGAGTATGACAAGGCACGAAGCTGTTAGAGTGTAGTGTTGGGTGCGTCATGCCCGCGGCGAGCGTCGGGAGGTATCCATCATATCGGCACGCCTGCGACAAGCTCGGACAACGTACAAATTGTTCACGTTCACAAACCCTGGTTGCGTAACTGTCGTTCAATTTACTCCAACTCTGTAATTTCGACGTTGTCCTTGTTTCGTTCCGAGATTGGGACACAGGCTGGTTCGTCGTTATTGTTAACTAATTCGAACGTCGTGCATTGAAAGCTTGCATCTAGAACAGTATTTGAACTATTTAAGTACTATGACCGTGTGTACTATCCCGTGACGTGCCGGGCTAGAATGTCACCCCCCCATTTCTACCTGTGGGTGTCGTAAGAGGCTACTAAAGGTCAAATACCGGAAGGTGGGCAGCAGCGCCTTCTGGGGAACTGATGCCTTAAACTGCAATCCCCAAGACGCCTGCCAAGCGTGGGGATTATGGCAAACCCCCTATAAATGGGGAGGCTGTGTTCAGCAGTAGACAATCCAGCTTTGTGGAGGGAATATGCTCTATTCTTTAAGGCTCCTAACTTATATCGGTTCGGAAATATTTTGTACGGCACTTGGTCCTATACGGTGGCAGTGCAAGGTAGAACATGCAGTGAGAATCGCAAGGTTGTAGACTTACAGACGTCGACATGATATTGAAGAAAATGCTTTACTAGGACGTCCGATGGAAAAGTCCAGCTGCAGGTTTTAAGCTGCACAGTTCCCATAATGTAACACTTCTTGTGATAGATACGATAAAAGATGACCCAACTATAAAATACAACCGAATTATGTAGTTAGCAGATCGTTTAGTCCATTGTCGAATGAGAATCACCAACTTTAGAACAATAAATCAAGTCGGAAAGTGAAACTATTGTCCTTGTGTTCCGGTTTCAAGTTAAATGGATAACTGAAATACTAAAAAATGGCGTTTATGCATGTTAACGTGTGTATAACGTCAATTCATTGGTATACCTATTTAATAAAGAGAAAACATAATTTTGTCTTACTTGATAAAGATTCAAAGTTGTTAATAATAATAAAATACGTCACGAAGAAGTGTGCAACGTGGTTAAATATTTACCTAAATATTCTAAATTCTAATCTGAATTGATAACATTATATTGTTCATTTAATTTTCATTGAATAATAATTAATTGAAAGATAATACTGCAAAATTTGTGATGCATTATTCTAAACAAATATGGATTAAATGTCAACAAATATTTAAATTGGAAAAAATAATTAATGATAGATTACATACGTATAAGATCAAAAAATGTCAATTGATTACATATTGTAACGTCAGATTTTTATTTTTTTATTTATTGTGTAATGTTCTTCCAAGCCGTAGAAACAATTGCTTTTTTTTAAGAGCCTCGAAAGTTAAAATTGTCCCCATGTTGTCCAACCTCTGATGAGAGCGGAACCCAAAGTAGAAGAAAATCCGTTGTAAGCAGCCCAAATTTAAGCAACATACATTTTAACGTTGATGTTTGAAGGACCTCAAGTCTATCCCACAATAGGAAGCGCGTCTGAACCACACTACGATCAGAAAATGAAGCAGCCGAGTGCTTTAGTTCATTCTTAATTGTACTTTCTTTTAAAGCTACGATCTTAAAGCCATAATATATACGGATGTATTTTATTAGATGATGTTGTTGGATATTTATGGAATTCCAAGCATTTATCATTCTTTATGTAACTTGATAGAGGAAAAGCGTGCGTCGCGCGGCGCGACCTACGATTAAGAAATTTCTATAAAAAGCTTAAAGATAACCTTTCCTTAACATTTGAACGACCACAACGTTTGGTTTACGTATTTATTTTTACATGGAATAGGTAATATTTAATTTGAAATAATGAAGCATAATGTTCGAATGACAAATACTAAATAAAGCATAGGAAGTCATAGTCCGTAATAGCGTAGGTACGTTATGGACAACGGTATGATGTATATCTCTTTCGGTGGTTAGGATCCGGGTAGGGAAAATGCATGGGCATCATGTTTATTCTTCCAGTCGCCAAGCAAAAATGCTCATATCAATACGATTCGAATAAATTCAAGTGCATCATAGATAATGATAACGATTGAATTTCATTCATAAATAGACCTAAGCGGCTCTACGTCATAATTACAGGTTATGCAATAAAATTACGATGAGGTACAAATACAGGTTATTCCAATAAAGTGATAACGTATATTTTTATGTCTCCTATACAATATGCAACACATACAAGTTTTGGCACAAGATATAGCATTAGATAAGGATATAACGATTAGTATAACGATACCAATTATTATCTCGTAATATCTCCAACAGGGAAAGCAATTCAGTAACATATATACTTATTAGAAGCTAGATGAGCCGGTGTACTTCGTGTCACCTAACCTAATGGACGAACGTCATATGTTTGACAGGAAAGTATAAGTAGAACAGTTTATATGACAAAATCAAATTCTTGTTTTTACTACATACTTTGTAATTTTTCCATATTTTGTCATCGTTTAAACCTTCTCTGGACTACGACAAACACTTCAAAAGCAAAATCAGCTAAATCGGCGCAGCTGTTCTCGAGTTTTAGCGAGACAAACGAACCGCAACAGATTTGTATATATATATATATATTTATATATATATATATATACAATTAAAAATATATAGTTGTTGCGGTTCGTTTGTCTCGCTAAAACTCGAGAACGGCTGCGCCGATTGGACCTGTTACAGATCTATATATATAAATATATATATATACATATATATATAGAGATCTGTAACAGGTCCAATCCATCCAATGTCCTGTATCACAAAAAAGGATTTATATACTCGTATACGCGTCTAAAGTAAGTCACAACACGATTTGCTTCACTTACTTAGCCAGGTCTTTGTTAGCCACTGCATCTATAACTACATAGGGACAAGTGATTGTAGTAACTAAAATATCATAATTTATTAACAGTACTGTTGTCATATAATACGAAAGCAATGCCCCCTGCAGTTTCTTTCTAATGAGAAAATTGTAGCCATATAAGTTATATGTAATGTGTTAAAGAAGTAATAGGAGCGTACCTTAAACAACATTGTAGATTCGTAGCTGCTCCCACGCAGATGACGTCATACATGACACGTCATATTGTATCTAACTAGAAGCGACCACTGGCTGTCTCTAACCAGTTGTCGTTTGTTGGTGAGTGGTTGTTGGTCAAAGAGGCATATTGACGAAGACGGCCGTAATGTAGTAGTTATATCAGATAAATTATTGTCATAAGTTCGAATATCATTTGAAAATTTAAAAAAAAACACACTTAAAGCATCAGGTTGTAAACAAGCTATTTGTTTTGCAGTAATTGAAACCATGGAATGTAAGATCTCCTCATAATATCTTGGTTGGCAAAATTAATTCTGTATCGCGCACGTAATGTAACAGTAAATTCATTCACATTAAATAAAATTAAGCGTTACTTGACGTTTTATAGGAACTTACTCTATATGTTCCCAAAATCTCAAATTAGGTCCATCATCATTTGCCAGTTTTAGGTAATCATAGACGGATCTTTGTGAAGTAATATTACTCGTATTGTGTCAATGAAATTCATAGTTTGGTACACTTTTTTACTTGTTAATATTCAATTGTGTATGTAAGTGTTGAATGTTTGTTGGAGATTCAGAATATTGTGTTGTGACGAGGCATTACGTCGGTGTGTTTAGTTCTGTGAAGAGATATACTTCTACTTGTGTTGGATCATAATGCGCTGTTGATATATCAACCTGTTTATATGTTAATTTAGATGAAATAAGACAAGTCTTAGCATTATATATTATAATAAAATATTGCACTTTTCTTAATGCTATATAATATTTTATTACTTGTTAAATATTTTCAGTACCTAACTCACATTATGTGTAGGTATCTTAAAAAATATTTAGAATTTATGTTGAACTTAGACAATAATGTTAAATAATATAGATATTAAAATATTAACTTAGTCCATACCACGTACTTCGATGTGTTTTGTTTACTGTATTTATTTCACACAATATCATGAATATTAAATGTACCTACAGTTACCGGCTTAAGATTATAAGGAATGTACCGGTTCCTCCTGATGGATGTGTGTAAGGCAGCTAAGAGAATAAATTTACAAAAGGAGCACCATGCCACCGCTTACATCGTTTCGAGTGTGAGTGAAGTTGCAAATTAGAAGCACATTAAGGGTAAGTTAACTGATAGTATGACTATCAACGAGAGCATTCTTAAGAAGGTTTGGTGTCAGACAGGCAACCGGCCATAATTAAAGCCAAAGCCAATTTTTTTATTAATATGCCTGTGAGTTATTTTGCACACTACTTCCAGCCGCAAAATCTGCATGTTAGAGCTGCTGAGGTGAAATAATTATATGTGTCATGATGACTACCATGACCATTTACTTTATTTCAAAACCTCTCATAGGGTTCAAGTAAGGATAAGCCAGCCAGAGATATAACGGATGCCATAAAAATGTCTGAGATTCTAGATCCGAGCATAAAATTAAATTTGACTCAAGTATTCACCGCTTCGTATCAAACCGAGCATGTCAAACCAAAACAGAAAAAGGCATCAAATTTAATTCATCCGATTTGGAAGCATGTAATGTAATTTATTGAAGGCGGGAGGTCCGAGGCGGGACCGGTCAGGGAGCGTGACGGGACGTGACTACCGTTCGCGTCACGGATCGGAGTCGTGTGGACCGAAGAGAATCGGCGCTGATGAGCTGTGACTGTGAACTAGATGGTAGGTATCTACCCGACCCGACCCGACCCGACCCAACCCGACGCAGGGACATTCCGAAATATAAATGATTGTTACTTTGACTGAATGCCACTGCGGCCATCAGGTATACACATATAGTATAAGGTCAAGTTCAGTTTTTATAGGTTTTCAATGTGAAGTTGGCTTCATATTGATATAGTACTTCTGGTTACTTCTTTTTCTCATGAAACCTAATTTGGAAAAAAATTGGCAGAAAATATCTATTCTTTCATATATACAGATAATCTTAGAAAGGATATTTATAATTTCAATATATTCATGATATCAAACAACAACGCAAGACAAAGAATTTTATAAGAATCGAGAAAAAAGTTTAAATAACAAGTTTTTATTCTGTCTGATCTTGTTAATAATAAAAAGAACTAAAAATTTAAAATAGATGGGGTTGCGTCGTTTCTGTACTGAGTACATATGACCACATTCCAACTCCATCAACAGATCAGACCCTAGTAACCATCTAAAAATAAAATACTCGCCAAGACGAATCAAACGAGCCGAAATTCGGTGGGTTGCGTCGTTTCATTGCGAAATTCCTTTGGCTACCTTCCAGCTCCATCATCAGATCAACAACATGTCATCATAATATTGCATTGTCACACGATTTACACATGTACCTATACAAAATTTCAGCTCAATCGGTGACCAATTTAATTTTAAAGATTTGATGACAAACATAGGGACAGGTGAAACTAAATAAAAGCTTATAAAATAGATGAAATCAGCCATTTTATCATGAAAAATGTTGCGCGATGTTAATTCCAACTGAGCAGACACCGCGCCATTGTGAACACTGCATTGACTTTAGTTGGAACTCTGATTGACATCACCTTCCTATTCGTAGATATAACAATATTTTGCGAAGATGGACGTAAAATAAGAAAACTCTAATTTTGTTCGCGTTATCTGATATCGTAAAGTTCGTGGAGGTACAACAGGAGAGCGTCACCGCGCGCGTTGAAGTCTTTTGTTCGGCGAATCGAACAAAGGTATTTATTGTTATTTATACGCAGTCGGAGATGTATCGATGTTGTGATCGTCGTCTTGTCGGATTGTTTCGGCTCTTTGTCCACTTGGTAATTCGTTGTATGTATTATTTGTAGTTCTTATATCTGGTTTTGACTTTTGGCGGTGAGTGGGTCACGGCCTCACTGCGGGGTGCTGTACAATCATTTAGATTGTGTATTTTCTGCTTAGTTATTAATATTATTCTCAAATAAAACTGCATATGAAACATGTCTGTATTTGTCATTTTATGAATCTTCATGTCTATAATTATGTAGCATACTATATTATATAGTAGATTATGTTGTAAGTGTTTTTGATCCTAGTTGATTGAAATAAAGAATATTATTATTATTATTATAATAAACTATTGAATTTACAATTTGCAGGTACCTAGGTCAATATTATTAGAACTTATCATTAACCTGCTGTTTGTGTATAATAATAACTGTAACAGCAATTTAATATCATATGCACAGGAGTCACAGGAGGATAGGGTAAAACGATATTAAATTCAAATTATATTAGTAGGGGCCAATCGGGAAAATGAAAGTAGGGCGAATGTTAGTGGAGCGAACCGATAACCACTCGTTTGTTTATTTCTTAGGAACTTCTGATGCATATTTTCTTACGAAGACTATGATTGTTTTTTTTTTACATTTTATAATATCTTGTGACTTGATTACCTGCCATATAATATTAGCAAATAAATTGTACATAGAAAGGCATGATGGTTGCTCTTAGTGATTTTAGTTGCTTACATAAAAACGTACATTGTAATGACAATTGCACTGCAGGTAGCAGATAATGCTCGAACTTCTAATAATAAAACGAAATTTAAACATCTACCTTGAGACCTACCTAGCATGGCTGCTTTATACATTTGTTTGAACTTAAAATAAAGATCTTAAGTCGTGGCGAGCAATGCCGCAGCCGCTCATTAGTCAATTACTGGCTCCTCCCGAGTAGAGTGTACAGACAGACCGACGGACGGACTGCTATCTATAATTGAGATCAGAACGAGCATTGTTTAGGATCCCTGAAACTAACTGGCTATTAATCTGCGCCAGTGAATAGGTGCACTCAGTTAATATGAACTTTCAACTGAGTATTAAACTCACAAACGTTAAATTTATAAAATTGAAATCAAAATGTTAATTTAATTATGATAATATTGAAGATAAACTTATAATCAGTTTTGAAACATCAATAAGAGCTGAAAATCACACCACTCAAGAACAGCGAAATTAGATATTTCAGCGTAAAGGCATAACAAACATACAAATATTCACATTCGCATGAATGTGAATATGGAAGTGCCTAAACTACTATATTTCTCTAGAAATATTTTGGTCCCATGTAAAAGGAGGCGTGCCTATTGTCACCTACCGGGTACAATTTCAAACTTCATACAGCTGCATAAAAACTCAACAAAATTTTCGACCCGGAGATTGAACCCAGGTCTAACCTTCCAGAATAAATCTAATTACCTGACTCCAACCGTCGAGGGCAAAACTACAGGACACACCTAGTCTACAATAAGTAATTATGTCGTCCTTTATATCGTATCAGATAACATATTACACACCGGCCCGACATGTAAAAGATGAGGGTGCGATAATAATGACCATGTGCTTTTTGCATGGGTATACTCAACATATTATTTATATATGCATGGTGGTAGGGCATTTTGCGAATGCCCGCCTGGCTAGCTACCACCCTCAAGTAGAAAATCTGTCGCTAAGCACCTAACGGTGTGTTCCGGCAGCTGTCCTTGAGAGCCCGTAATTCTAGGTTAGCCTGAACAACATCTTCGACCACATCATCACTTACCATCAGGTGAGGTGGCTGATAGGTTAGCCTTTGACCACTATGGTCAAAGGCTAACCTATCAGGCATAAAAAAAAATAAAAAAAAATATCTAAGAACTTAACAAAGTCAAACTGTTCGGGACCTTGGTGCTAGTAACTGCTATATATTCTGTGTCCGGTACGGACGGGCAGACGGACACGACTTCACCAGCACGCGATGGTTAACTGCCGACCGGGCAGTGTACCTACCTACGGACGGCTGCAGTGCAATTTTAGATTATCTACAAAACACGAAGATCCGGACCGCTAGTGTTAGCTTACCTACCGCCAAATAATGTGTTGCCCGTACTAACGGGAAGTGCCGTTTGTGTAACAAAGAAAATATACAGAAATACTAGATTCTAATACCTTTTTTTTATGTAATTGTGACGGAGCAGGCTCGAGGCCCACCTGATGTTAATCCTCTGCCTATAACAGATGCATTTCGTCACCAGTCACGAATTGCACTGCGCCCGTCACCTTTAGACATAGTTGTTTAGTCTCATGTGCCTGTAATTTCACTGGCCCTCAAGGACTGCTGCTGGAACACACCGTTAGGTGCTAGGCGACAGATTTTCTTGAGGGTGGTCGCTAACCAGGTGGGCATTCACAAAATGCCCTTCCACCATGCGGTGAAGCTCAAGCCCGTGGAAGGATTCGAACCATGGACCTGCTGGTCGGCAGTCCAATGCCACTGAGCTATCATTGCTTCAAAATTTCTATTTAACTCATTGGTATCTAGACGACGCGGACGGACGAAGGTACACTACAAGCTATAGACAGTAAAAAAAATACTAATCTACCTTCTTATGTATTGGGTGTCCCTCTGAAAAACAATTTAATCGAATTTGTAGTCCAATTCAGTTTGTAGTTGTTTGAGTCAACGTTCTAAACAAAACATTAACAAAATTTCTATATTATTTATATATACAAAATTTCATGTATGTATATATATATATGTAGACTTATTCCGTAAGATAAAGATCCGTGACATACGGACGGACAGACAGTGGAGTCTCATTAATATGGATCCATTTTGCTATTTAAAGAGGACCCTGAAAGTTAAACGTGGTACTGCGAGGTGAACTGTGTATGTGGACCACACGCAGGGACTACAGATATCGGAAACAGGTTGACAATTTGCAAGGTTTAATTAAGGTTCGTGTAATAGGAGGCGATTGTAAAAGATCTAATACAATGTCATGCATTAGACGTACAATTCATGGCTTAAAATAAAAGGATTATTACAATTTCTCATCTGTGGAATGTCGAAAAATGCCACTAAGGGAAAAAATGCGCCTAATAATAAAAATTCATTCGTTACACACTTCACTTCAATGTTCCTGAGGTCTAATACTCCGCGTGGTGCGATCTAAAATCGTACCTGTGGGAAAAATGTACATATATTCCGATCCATACGGATGAACCACGTGGCCACAGGCTGAAGTGATGTGTTAGGTATACAACAGGGCTTCTAGGGCTGAATATTTCATAAGGTAAAGGGTAAATTATCAACGAAAGCATTCCCAATTATAGTTGGCGCCAGATACCGACCGGTCTACATTTTACAAATATGTTCTAATGTTGTTGATGAGTGGATAGCGAAAAAAAATGATTGTATTACCTTCATCTCGTTTTTAATTGTAGGTTTAATTGAAGGCATTATTTAAATGTAGGCGTATATATCTAAAATAATAATATGATATTGTTTTGTGAAAGAATTATCAAACTTTATTAAAACTTTACTATTTAATATGCATTTCCGCAAAGTAACTCCCGAATCTATTAATTATTTACTATGGATAGGTGGATAGATGGATAGGTTGTAGAAGCTATAGAACATATTATATTAATGTAGATGGTGAAAGTCTTTTGTCATCCGCCACCGAGGTACTATTACTGAGCAATTCAGAATCATGTGACAGTCGTTTCAAGCCTTCCTGGCGTCCGCAATCACACAAAAACTTTGCGATTAATACCTACACATGTAAGCATTTCCGGCGTTCGATGATTATCACCACTTCTTAGAACATTCCCCCCAGACACAGATTCGGTGATAGTTAGTATGTACCTCGTCGCACTGTCAGATGTTATCCAAAATATTTATATAACGCCTGCACTAATTTATTCGCCGACAATCAGAGCCGCACTCGTTAAGAAGAAACTTAAAAATGTTTGTTTTAATAGCCTAGTTTATACCGCGGACGGGTTTGGTGGTAAATAGCTCGAATTGCTGGCGTTAGTCACGGGATAACGGTCGTTTTGTTAATGTATTTTTTATTCATACATATGACGTTTGCTATGACTTAAGGAGTTGAGGTTGATGAACCTAAATTTATTTCATTTTTGTTTTTATTAAATTTTAAAATCAATCAATTTCATGTTAATGTCTTGACGCGATTTGATCAATTAAAGGCAGCGTAAGTATTTACAAGTGTACAAATGTATAATATAATTATTATCAACTAATTACTACAAACTATATAAACACTACAGCTAGTATAGTAGCTGTAGTGAAGTTAAGAATATAGGTGACCCAAAAGCCATTGCATGCCTATAGTTATAGTCCAAATGCTCCAGCCCACTAATAGTTGGCAGAGCGCCAACATGGTGCCGCTTGAGTCGCTTCAGAAAGATGTGACAGCGCTAAAGCGTCAATGCACGTAATTATATATTAATATTTTGATATCACTCATAATATATAAATTATCTAATGTTTAAAATTATATATATATATATTTTATAATAAAACAATTGGTATTTTGACTACATACGTCGTTGGTTGAGTGAAGTAGTTATCAATATTACCAAATATGTGACTTTGGAAGTTCGCGTATTTAAATAATTATCTACGTCACAATTATCAGTTTCTAAATAAGAGATGCAGTTTTTGGGTGCGGGGCGTTACACAACATTAGTGTGTAACTTTGAAAGGAATATATTCTGAATCATTACTTATGTTACAAGAACTATATCTATAATGAACAAAAACATGCTGATTAAAAAAGATTCTCTCCGGCGGGGAATCGAACCCCGGTCTCCCGCGTGACAGGCGGGGATACTTACCACTATACAACCGAAGATCTGTCTATTGTTATTCTATATTTGGCAAAATACGACACTGCTCACCAAGCTGTTTCCTTTTTCCAAAGTATGTCTTGATGATGACGACACGACACCACGACTACCGCTGTTTACAGATATTCTATCTAGCAGAGATCTAGCAGTGTACATTAGGCAAGCCTTTGACCATCATTTCATTTCATGGCAAGGCAACGTTAAAAATATTTACCAATATTTAATGGCTCTCTAATACAGCTGCCGGTCAAACGTTTTTTTGTTGGCGACAGTTTTAGTACTTGGGGGTGGTATCTAGCCAGACAGCTATTGGTAAAATCCCCTACCATCGATGCTATAACAAGACCGACGAGACTAACTTGACTCTCTGTACATGACTAGTGTAAATGCCACTAGCGATGACCCATCCAAGTATTTCTACGTTCTAGCTGACGTTGCACGGTTGTGCATTAGTTAATAATGACTAGGCAAGCTCCTCAACGACCCATTCAAACTTATAAGCGAATGACAACAATTAATCAACAACCTGCAAACATGATAACTAACTAGAGGGTTAACACAGAAAGAGGGTAAACAAATATGTCTGCTCTAAATTTATAGTTCTTCATTTAGCGCAGTTTTTTTTCACAATTATTGGTTAGACTACACTTAGACTATGATCTTACCTGTGGAAAAGTGACAATGCGGTCGAAGATGTTTTTGTGAAAACCTGTTCCTGGTATTAAGCTTGATAGCTTAATAGTAGGAACAGGTTTTCATAAGGACTGGCGAGGCAAGATGTTTGGCGAAGGAGTGAGTACTTGAAGGTTGGTAACTAGGCAGGCAAGCAATCACAAAGTGCCTTATTATATGCGGTGAAGGTCTAAAGCAAGATATGAACCCTGATGGATTCTGTGGAGTGTTACAGTCGCAGTCGCTGGGCCATCATCACTTCATTTCACATACATAATTGTGATGAAGTTTAAAACATGTAGCTATACAGTTACAAAGGTAAACTTTATTAAAGTTTTGTGCTTTAGCTAATTATTTTAGTGTATAAAATCGGGCGGTGTCCAGAGGGTAATGTTCTTAGAAGGAATTAATTGTCGTTCGCCGCCGGAAGTACACGAGTGTTCATCGCCGTGTTTCTTGTGTGTAGTGATGTGACACGCGAGACTTGGAGAGAATACTCTTGCATTTTGATTTATGGACTCTGATAAAAGATGGATATATAATTAGGTGATTTTAAATATATTTTTAAGGACACAATTTACGAGTGTGTCAACTTGTTGCGTATGTTTTATCAATGAGCATTCCATATAAAGATTTTGAGTAAGCAGGCAACTATAAAATTGTGACACATTGATACGAAATTTATATTAATATTGTTTTATATATTGAACTAATAATTAGGTATAGTCAGTTTTAATCCCTATTTTTTCATATAATTGTAATGTCGAGCCCCCCCTAATTCGCCCCTTGTGGCCTACACCGCTAACTCTCCCGAGACCGTTGATTGCATAAAAAGGACCCAGTAGACGTGATGAACATGACGGGTTGGCACGGGAGCCAGGGAGACCCGGTGAAACGGTTGTCCGCTGGCCGCCCGCGAGTCAGTAGGGGACCCGAACCCGTGGATCACTTTTTAAACTCCGCCACGGGAGGCTGTCCCGCTAGCTCACGCATAATCCTGCGTGGTGGCTGTCGTGCCGGAGTAGGAGACCGGAGTGGAACCCGGCAGGCACCCGCAGGGGGGACCGGGGGCCCTTCCGTCTCCCGTGTCAATCAATCACTCGTTCCGTCCCTCTATTGGGTTTCTAGTTGCCTTTTTTTTGTCTTTTGGATTGAAGCGGTGTATGCGACAACGTCCCTCTTACTTTATCCACACCATGGCCAAGTCTACTAAGAGCAAACGTTATTCAGCGGCTTTCCATTCCACACTACGTGTGGACCACTACAATATTAGAGGCTTGCACGCCAATCTCAATGCCGTCCACCTCCATCTTGAAACGGCAAAGCCTGCCCTGCTCTTTTTGACGGAGACACAAATATTTTCACCCGCGGACGCATCCTACCTCTCATACCCTGGCTACACGCTTGAGCATAAGTTCTTGCCTCGTGCTGGGGTATGCTTGTATGTGCGAGAAGATATTTGTTGCCGCCGTCTTAAAGGCCTGGAGCATAAGGACCTGTCGCTACTATGGACTCGCGTAGACTATGGTGGTCAAACGCGGATCTACGCCTGTCTTTATAGGTCCCATAGCGGAGACCGGGAGACTACTCGCCTGTTCGATTGTGTGGCTTCAGGGGCTGATAAGGTTCTTGAGCAATACGTTTCTGCAGAATTGATCATTCTTGGCGACTTTAATAGCCACCACTCCGAGTGGTTGGGATCGTCCAAGACTGACCATGCGGGGCGTGCTGCTTATGACCTCGCTACGGCTTATGGACTCTCTCAAATGGTGTCAGGACTGACCAGAGTTCCCGACATTGACAGCCACACTCCCTCATTGCTGGACCTTCTGCTGACCTCCAATCCGGACGGATATCAGGTCTCCGTCGAGGCACCTTTAGGTTGGTCCTACCATTGCCTGGTACGCTCCGAGGTGCCAACCCTAAGCCGCATCCGTCCCCCTCCACCTGGGAAACGCACCGTATGGCACTACGGGTCAGCCGATTGGGATGGGTTACGAGAGTTTTATTCCTCTTACCCCTGGAGGCAGCTCTGCTTCTCGACCTGCGATCTCGATGCTTGCGCCGACTCCGTCGCAGACGTTGTGCTGCAGGGCATGGAATGTTATATTCCGAACTCTGCAGTGCGCGTTGGCGGTAGAAGTCGCCCCTGGTTTAATAAGCCCTGTGCAGTAGCTTCCAAGTGTAAGCTTGACGCTTATAAGGCTTGGGCTACGGCGCTTGCATCGCAGGATCCTAAGTGCCCCGTTTTAAAAAAGAAGCTGAACGCTGCTTCAAGGTCTTGCAAGAGGGAAGTAGCCGAAGCCAAAAAGCTTCATGTGAACAGGATTGGTGACAAGTTGATGAGCTTCCCTTCAGGCGGTAAGAAGTTCTGGTCACTTGCCAAAGCTGCCGAGGGGAACTTCTGCCAATCATCACTTCCAGCACTTCGTAAGCCGGATGACAGTTTGGCCAACAGCGCAAAAGAGAAAGCAGATCTCCTTGGCCTCGAACTCGACTCTCGACGATGGGGATGCGGCACCGCCAGTTATACCGCAGTGCGAGAGTTCCATGCCGGATGTACGCATCTTTCAGAGAGCAGTACGGAAAGAACTCCTATCCCTTGATGTGCGAAAGTCGAGCGGGCCGGACGGTATCCCGGCTGTTGTTTTAAAAAAGTGCGCACCAGAGTTGTCCCCGGTTTTAACGCGCCTGTTTCTGTTCTCCTACACTTCGGGCTGTGTGCCATCATCGTGGAAGGTAGCTCTTGTTCACCCGATCCCTAAGAAAGGCGATCGCACGGACCCGTCTAACTACCGGCCCATTGCATTAACCTCTCTGCTCTCCAAAGTTATGGAACGAGTTATAAACTCCCAGCTTCTTGGATACCTGGAGGAACACCGGTTGATCAGCGATCGTCAATATGGATTTCGTCAAGGCCGATCAACCGGTGATCTTTTAGCTTATCTTACGCATCGGTGGGCCAAAGCTGTTGAGAGTAGAGGAGAAGCGTTGGCGGTAAGCTTAGACATCTCCAAGGCCTTCGATCGGGTGTGGCACAGGGCGCTTCTTTCCGAACTACCATCATATGGCATATCCTCGGGGCTGTGCACATGGATATCCAGCTTTCTTTCCGGGCGAACTATTAAGGTCGTTGTGGACGGATCTTGTTCAGATGCCATGCCCATCAATGCTGGAGTCCCCCAGGGTTCTGTGTTGTCGCCTACGCTATTCATCCTGCATATCAACGACATGTTACGAATCGGTGACATTCATTGCTATGCGGATGATAGTACGGTCAGCGCACAGTACTCTGGTCGTGTTAATGCCCCGCACTCTGAGGTGTTGGAAAGCAGAAACAGACTTGTGTCCGAGATTGAACATTCCCTTGCCAGAATCTCGGAGTGGGGAAATTTTAACCTCGTTAAATTCAATCCCACTAAGACACAAGTCTGCGCGTTCTCAGCAAAAAAAGCTCCTTTTGCCATCACTCCGCACTTTCAGGACATTCCCCTGAACATCTCTGAGAGCATGGAGATCCTTGGTATCAGCATTTCTAGCGAGGTTCAGTTTAGGGGTCATTTGCAGGCTAAAGCGAAACTCGCTTCAATGAAGCTCGGTGTGCTTAACAAGGCGAAGCGGTACTTTACACCTAGTCAGCGGCTTTTACTCTACAAAGCACAAGTGCGGCCCCACGTAGAGTACTGCTCCCACCTTTGGAATGGCGCACCGAAATACCAGCTTCAGCCTCTTGACTCCCTACAGCGACGAGCCGCTAGAATAGTCGACGATCCTAAGCTCTCCGACAGGCTGGATCCACTCAGTCTCCGCAGAGATGTAGGTTCCCTATGTGTTTTTTACCGAGTGCTTTTTGGGGAATGTTCCGACGAGCTTTTTTAACCTTATTCCTGCGTCGAAATTTTACCACCGCACATCTCGACACCGTCAAAAGTCCCATCCCCACATCCAGCAAGTATGGACATCACACACTGTTCGCTTTTGTCGCTCCTTTCTTCCGCGTACTTGTGGGATGTGGAACGACCTACCTCCGGAGGTCTTTCCGCGAGGCTACGACATGGACCATTTTAAAAGGGGCATCTACAAATTCCTCTCTGGGCAGGCAACGCATCGGCAGCGCATCTAGTGTTGCAGATGTCCATAGGCGGCGGTTACGTTTACCATCAGGTGGGCCGTCTGCTTGTTTGTCACCCATAATATAAAAAAAAAAAAAATAATAATGTATGGACGTAAAATATCTGAAAAAAAATCTATATTTGAAATTTTAGATAATTTTGAGACTATTCAATCAGAATTGCCAGATTCAATTTTAAATTGTTAAGACAGAACTCTTTAGGTCTTAACAACTTAATGTCTTAGGGCGAAGGGCGCAGTTCGTCACTTGTGACAAACTGCATGTATTATGGGCAGAGGTTATCGCTTAATATCAGGTAGGCATCGTGCTTTTTACATCATAAAAGCATAAAGGTGCCAGTCACATGCACACTATAGACAAAAATAGTGTGTAAGTGTTATTGAAAAGAGGTATTGATTTTTGGCGTTATTTTATATTTGTTTCTTTATTAAATCGAGTTATATACCTATGTTCAAAATAATTAACTCCATTCATCTACTCAACCTGTACGAGAAATACATAATTAAAATATATTACTCAAATAATTACGATTTATTTTGAAAAATATAGTAATGTTGTAAGGTAGAAGTCGAGATCTTATTTCAGGAGTTTAGCCCTATCATTATAAATAAAAAAAAGCTTATGTCAACTCCCTAGCCTCAAAAGCAGAAAATATTAAATTTAAAGTTAGGGTTATCCTCATCAAATCCATACAAGCTCAGTTGTATCTTTCTGTTAGGCTACACATCAACTCCTTCTACAAGTCACTATCTTGCGAGTGGGTAAGAGATACAAGGTACAGCACAGGAACCTAAAGCAGCTAAAGTTTAATCTACTCAGCAAAATGTAAAGCAGTACTTTATTACCTACTCAGCATTTTGCTAATTCTTGTCTAGATAGCTAACAACTCCAGCAACTCAAACTATAATTGCTATTACGCTTGTTTACCACTTTCTAACACATCACCTCTTATACAACAGGTAAGATTGTGGACAAGGGCTCAATAAAATAAAAAGTCTGCTGTGATTTGAGTAGAGACTAATCGTACCCCACCCCTATAGCAACCGGATTCAAAAAAGCCGCATTTCGCATTGAGACAGTTTACTGCACCGATCCGTCGGCGTTTTTGCGGCGGCGCGGCGGTGACGGCATCCATGGACTCGTAATGCTATAATAAACCATATTTTATTACTTGTCGTTTGTCGACCGGGGCCGGGACCTATCTGCGGCTTCATACGCTGATGGGAAGATAAAGCTCACATTTAATTTGAAAATTATTCACTATTGATGATGTTCTGCAATTATACTTCTAGGTTTTTGGTTACAGGAAAAATGTGTGAGTGAAGCAAATGTAACGTTGAGTCAGTTTGAACCGTCTCATTAGAATTTATGAAGCTGTAATGGCTCAGTGGCATTGACTATGGACTGCAGCGCAGCAGGTCAATGGTTCGAATCCCACCGCAGGCTTGAGCTTCACTGCATGGTGGAAGGGCATTTGGGAATCGAACGCCCTCAAGCAGAAAATCTGTCGCCAAGTACCTAACGGTGCCTAACTAACTTCCTATAGCGTTTATAATATATATTATACCTATGAAAACCATCCAAAAATATTCAATATATGTTTGTTGGCTTTATATTTTAACAAAGGTTGTTCAATGGCAAAATATGGTCAGCAGCAGCATTCGTGAAAAGTAATACGTCTTGTCATTTTATCGTTCCCAGGGGTTAATAGTTACATACTCATGTCATGGCTCTCATAGTTAATGTTGAGATATAAAATGTGAAAATATCGTCGTATTCCAAATCTTAGTGTTCCCACGTGGTATCCGTCGCGCTGTGTATTGACGGAGCATAATTAGTCACGAAAAACCTTAATAATGTTATCCGCACTAACAAAAATGTTACTATGAGGTAATGTAAAAAATCGTGACGAAAATAGGCGCATTGTCAAATACTATAGGGATAATATTATGTCAAATTTACGCTAAAATCATAACGTATAAAGATGTAATCGAAGACAATATTATGATGCAAGTCATCATGAAAATCGGTCGTTTAAGATAATATTTTTAGCTTCGTATAATAACTGTATGTTACAGAAATCAAATCACTGAACTAGTCATTTGGACGATATCCTGTTAGATTGTAATCATTAAACTTAAGGTAAGACCGTCACCGTATCTTCATAGACTTCATATTACAGGAAAAAAATATCTCTACAAACACTTTACAATTTAGTGGGCTGTAAGTTATTAGTTAACCACATGACATTTTAGGGTATGTTATCCGAGTTTATATTACAAACATACACATTTCAAGGAGTCCACCAACTTTCCAACAGAATCATCTTAGTTTAATAGTTAGCATTAAAGTTTTATATTGAAGTCACGTATTTTTTACCAATTTAATTTTAACAATAATTTGCCTAAGTCCATGCCTTGTAGTAAAGTTTTTAATATTTGCATATCGCCTGTTAAACAAAATTTTACATCATTATTTTATGTGTCGCCGATAAAAGATAATAAATAATTAAATTACTATCAAATGAGATAGTGGTCAAAAGCTAGCCTATCATCTCTAAAACGAAAAAAAAAACACTGAGCTAAAATTACAGTTTAAATATAATATGTAAAAAAAATGTACAGTAACTCCTACAGGAATGGCTTCGAACAAATCGCACGCTTAATAATAAACCGGAATAAGACAAAAATTCACTTTTTTGGGAAATCGCGTTCAAAGTTTTGAGTATCTACCTTGTTGAAAACATTTTGATGGTTTTCAGGTGTTTTTAGTGTTATTTTTACTTTCTTGGTCTTAAATTAAAGCCAGATGTATAGCGAATATAGCTGACATAACAATATAATTATTTTATTTATCAAATGAATAAATTAAGTTTATTTTCTACTGTTTCGACTTATGTCAGTTTAGTATAAAAATCAATTATCAAGTTTCAAAAAATGTGTAAACTAATATGTCATAATTCTGTACAGTATTAATAAATAATATGATCTTATCAGATGTATAATTTTTATTACACTTTAAAATTAAAATGGAAACAAAAATACAGAAATATTTTGCAATATACCTATAATTTGATAATGTAAAATACATTTTAAAAGTCATTGTAACTGCTTTCTTAACCTAATCATATTATTATAATAATCAGTCGTATTAGGAACTTATAATAAATGTCTACTTTGAATTATTTGTCGTAGATTTTACCTATTCGTTTTAATCAGTCTCGTGAGTTGTGACTTCTCAAAATATTAATCAAAACTTATCAAAAAGTTTAAGAATTGAGTTGTAAAACATGCATAACTTAAGATGAAATCAGAACCTTTGCAATTAAGTCTTAGTCTTAATTTTTATAAGCACTTATCTCCTGTTTTTGCGTATATGCTGCCTTCATGGTTATTTCTATGACTGATTTCATCTGCCTTGGTTTATTTCGCCTATTAAGTTGTCGTCGTTGTAAGATATCTTTAAGTAAAATAATACTTTTATATCATTGCAGTTCACATTTTGGTTGCTTTCGTCTGTACAAAAATTTAAGTCCTATTCTTCTTGTAACAGTTGAAGATCCAAAATACTGGTTGATCGGGGGGTTAAATTTTGTTATATATTGAACGGGGTGTTGGTGGTGTTATATAAAGATTGGGATGACTTAACATTTTTTTTACTTCTTGTCTATCAGACTGTATACCTATGTTGTCGGCTTTATTTTGCGTATGCCCTCGCCTCTAAACAGCATACATATAAATTGTCATTATAAAATTATATTTATTCTGACCTGTACATTATCAGAATAAAAAATAATGTTCAATGGTTCTTGTGCGTCCATACCAATGTGCTCCAAGTATTTCCAAATGCACGTACCTATTTCAATCAAGCTTCGCGTCCGATTCCTTCCAAAAAGAGCTATTTAGATATTCAAAAGCGCCTTTTTTATCTGTTTGAAACGACTCAGTTACTACCAACTAGCCTCTGAGGCCTATTGTCAGTCAGATAGATGCACCTACATACAAACAGTCTCTATACTTGCAAATGTCCTGCAACAGTTACAAGCAAAACCCAATCCTACGTAAAGGATTCCAGACATTTTCTTAACTTGCTAGCAGATGTACGTATACTGCCGATGGAAATAATTATAAGTTTCGATGTGACATCACTTATCACAAATATAGAAGCTATAAAAATCATTGCTGACCTACTCCACGGAGCTGATATACCCAATGACTACACAGAGCTGAGTGAATTTTTTGTGTCAAACGGTTCTTTAGCGAATTAATTATAATATGCAAATGGAAGGAGTCACCTAGGCTCTCCTAAAGCGCCAGTTGTGGCCAATATTTATATGGAACATTTTGAGGGAAATCATGAGGAGCGCTAGTGAAAAACCATGTTACTGGTGGCATTATGTAGATGATGTCTTCGATGGCCAAAGAAGAGTAGCCGTTATTTAACACTCATTTAATTTCATCACACTCAAAAATATAGGTAACGGTTAAAGAAAATCGTGATGGTAGTTTGTGTTTCTTACATACAAAGGTATATCATGAACCAGACGGTATTTTTTTTATCAGATTTTTTTTTCGATCAAGCTTTTATTCATCTCTACTCAGTATCTTGTACTCACGATGTTAGTCATATTTTTGCTAAGCCCTTGTGCTTGCTCCATAGTTTAATTTTTATAGGACAAACAAAGATGATACATACATTTTTTTAGATCGGAAGAAAGATATATTTATTTGCTCTTTAATAAACCTTTTATCAATTTGGGATTATTTTTTTATAATTACCATATTTTCCACGTAAGTCATCTTCTATAAAGTTATTGCTGTTTTTTGCTGTGTTCACCACACAACTCTTTCGAATCAAAATGTTCAAGGTAGCTTTGAAAAAAAGTTTAAAAAATCTCATTTGTTAATTACCAATAATAAAATAATAGGCTTTGTTGGGTTTTCGGACATACCTAATCTGCGTTCGTATTTTGATATCTTGTTACGTAAACGTTTGGCTAACTTTTGTTTCCACTTTGAAGTACCGCTTACTAATTTTCGTGGTGGTATGATGACGCTGGCAACCTGAACTTTCTGAATGGTGGTGATTTTTACGTGGCGGCCTTGACTTCTTCCATCGTGAGCTGGAGATCTTGTGTTTTTGTATGCTGTGTTGGACTTGATCGTCTGTTTCATTAAACAAACTCTTAAAGAATTTATACACAACATTAAATAAAAAGGTAAAACTTTCAATTAATTCAGAGAAACTAACGTGGTTAACACTTATTTTAGAAAATAATACGGGATAACTCACGTGATTCAGTCAAACTGCTCCAACTATAGTTTCAACCAGATGCGGTGATCTGTTTCAAGGGGAGCCCGCGTTGACGTTTCTCATAGCTAACCTAACCTAACCTGCTAAGCGAGACGTTAACGCGGGCTTCCCGAGCTTCCGTTGGAAAAGACCTATTGTGGTTAAAACTATAGTCGGAGCTATCTGACTGATTCACGTGAGTTATCCCGTATTATTTACTAAAATAATTCAGAGAATATTACGTGAAAATGTATTATGGATACTGTACCCCGAGGAGTGTAAGATTGAAAGAAAGTAAACTTAACTATTTCGTTTGCGTTAAAATTTTACTCAAAGATCATGATGCTAAAAACATAAGGGTGATAATAAAAATCTTAAGACGTTATTTATATTTCGGCTGGCTTAGAATTATTCGTAACAGTCCATCCAACATAATATCCTTATCAGTACTTACATCAAGCATTAACACTTATTACAGAAAGTTTTAGGCGATGCTGGTTCCTATTTTCAGGCGTCCTCTACAGGATTTAAACTATGGAACTAGTGATTTAATACTTTTTATTAATCAGTATTTAAAATAAAATTAAAGGACATTTTGTAATAAACTGCAGCAATGGCTAGAGTACTTTTAGACTTTAGGATCATTTTAAATGTAAACCGAAATAAACACAAGTATTATATAAATCTACCGATAGCTTTGGCAATAAAGTGATGTAAAATTAATTAATTCGCGAATAAAAGTAATAATCTAATGCTAAAACGCACTAATACGCAATTTTTCTTAACTATACAATTATAATTTAATGATAAACTGCAACAAGTCCAAATAGTACATGCTGTATTGTAACACCGTTTAAAACTGAAGTGAAGTATAACGAAAACATGACAGTCTATAAAAAAATAAAGTAAAATAGTTTCACCTGTGTTTGAAAATAAACCTAATTATTTTACCTTACTCCACTATAGTCACAAAACAACGCTTCATTTCACACAACACGATCGCCGCATCACTGAATGATTCTTTATAGCATGAATTGACTTTTCGCGTGCTTTTGTAATAAAGAGAGGGGTGATCTAAAAATCGGCCTTTATGGTTTGTTTTGCATGGTGGGATTTTACCGATAGATTCTTCAATCGGAGTTAGTTCGTTTTATTAACAAAAGTGGGAATCCTTAATTTTTGACTTATTCCGGTTTATTATTAAACGTGCGAAATGTTCGAATGTTAAATGTTCGATAAAACGAGATAAAAAAATATGCTGGTAACGACTGGATAAAGAAAGCAAAATCAAGAAAAATCTGGTCACTGTTGGAGGAAGCCTATACCCATCAGGGGCCTTAACTATATAATTGTACAAAATTTATTACTATCTAATATTATTTAAAACTGTAAGTTAAGGAAAAAAATAAAGAAGCTTTATTATTATTGTTATTATTAATAATATATTCCATCCATGAAGGAAATCCATGGGATTAACAAAACAAATATTATTCCACTTTTTTTTTACGTTTACGTTTAAATTGGCGATTACCGCGTTTGAATATATTATGTATAGATGATAAATAGGAATTATGTTATATAATTTTATTGTTTAATCTGTTAACTAATGGCCGCCAGCTATAAATAAACCTCATAAAGATACTAACATATTCAAATAGACGACCGTGAAGCAGTATGTTTATATAATATAATATACGGCCTTGTTACGATGCAAAAAAGTTTATTTTTAGATCAAATACGTAATAAACTAGCTAGTCATTTGATCTTACTTTTTATATTTCCGTATGTACTAGAAAACGGCACCATATTATAAAGCCTCCGTCCGTCTGTCCGGCCTTTAAAGAGATGTATCTTTGGAACCGACATACCTGGACAGTTGCAGTAGTACTGTTTGTGCGAGTTGGTTTGAGGAACTACTGCCTCCATACCTATTTCTACCGACTAGCAGTAATGTTCGCATTACTGTGTTCCGGTTTGTGCCGGAGATATTACAGGCACACGAGACTTAACAACTTTATGTTTCAGGGTGATGGGCGCAGTGCAGTTTGCCATTTGTGACGAACTGCATCCGTTATAGGTAGAGATTACCGCATTACACTACTAACATCATGATGTTAAGCGGACTTACCTCTGCCTATATCATTAACATTACATCAAAAGAGACGAATTGTACTGCGCCCGTCAACCTGAGACATATACTTAGTTGTTAAGTCCCATGTGCCTGTAATTTAACTGGCCCTCTAATACTGTAGCCGGAAGACACTGTTAGGTGCTTGGCGACGGATTTTATACTTGAGGGTAGTATACTTAGCTAGTCAAGGGAGCATTTGCAATATACCTTTCCACCATGCAGTGAAGCTTACCCCGGGAATGGGAATCGAACCATGAACCTGAAGCACGGCAGTCTATAACTATTACCGGTCATCATTGCTTTATTTTGAGTTTGATCATTTTATCCATATTGCGACTAAGCGGACAACTCGAGCAGAAATCAAAACTCAGACAGTTCGTATTCATCCAGGCGATTGCATACATCAGAGTGAACGCAGATCGCAGAACTCTGAACTCAGAACTGTAGACCGCTCGCCGTGGACCGGACACCTAAATTTGACATAAAAAAAAAAAGTTAATTCTCATCGTTATCCTCTGGATATGGAGATTGTCTCATAAAACTTGATATCTTATAAAGATTCCTGATAAATATCGACATCTTAACTAAAAACAATGCGTGTGTCGTCCACTGTCACTGTCGATACAATGTTTATGAGTTTCATAGTGCAGTATCAAGTTTCAAACGTTTTGTTTAACTTTTTTTTAATATAAAGTGTTACTTTAACAGGCTCTGTGCTACGAATGATGATATATTATTTGGTGTTATCGAGCTACTAGCAAGGAAAGATCCCTCACTATTTATTTATTAAATTGCAGGTTGAATTATTCCCAAAATTATTTTCTATACCGGGAGTGTTGTGAGGTCTATTTAAAAAAAATATTGTTTGTGTTACTAAGTCGAGATTTACATGTATTAGTAGACTGGTTCGGTACTGAATTTTTCGTTTAGAGCGTTCGTTTTGAATCTCAAGGTTTTGAGTTGTCTTACTCCTTTGAGGATATATAGTGTGGTGGCAAGTTTTTAAATATTAACATTGAATAATTTTAAATTAAGTCACTCCAAAATTGTAAGTCGCATGGTATTTTGAAGGATGACATCGGGACAAATATTTTTTTACTTAGAGATGGTGTTCGTAGCGTTTTCCTTTCAAACGTAGTTTGGGCATTAGTGTGGTACAGGTGCTTAAACTGTTTAAAACTTGGCAATAACACTAACCTTACAATTAATTTAGTGCTCAAAGGCTATCAGTGACATATCAATAAGTAATTTTTTATTAATTATTTTTTTGTCACTGATATAGGCCGAGTACTCAGTTATACGATCAATAATAACAATCAGCTGTATGTTCGCCGACGTCGATGGCGTTATGTGACATGGAACATAAAAACATATATTTGGTAGAATGTAGGTGATGGTGGTGTCGTTGCTGTGGTATTATGATCAATTACCACACATACTTTTGTACTTGACATATTTATGTACTTTAATTATCGTATAAAGTAAACAGTTTTTATTATTTATCTCAAGAAAAGAGCATTTTCCCTCGTCATAATCAGGCAATGCATCCTCGAGACCCAAAACCTCTGGTGTGCCAGATGTTCGTGGAGACGGTGGTCACTTACCAACAGATGAGAATCCACATCATTTGTCCAGCTATCCTATTAAAAAGAACTGAATAATAACAGTGATCGTGGTCATCCCGTGACTACGATCACTGCAACGTCAGAATAAAATTATGAAAAATATACGCGATTTAAACCGTTTAAAGTTGTTTAATTACCAACTAAATAATAATCCTGCAAACTTTATTATGTTCATTTATGTACACTTTTTATCTGTGAGTAATCTAATTCTGTAATAATTTAATACTTTTCACTTGATTCGGAGAAAATATGCTGGCATTAATGATTATTATTGATTCTTTTATTGGTTGTAGAAAGGCTTAAACAATAAATATCTATTGAATAAGATTCGGATTCCACACCTACATAATTATCATTCAATCAATCGATTTGCACTTTCCAAAGAATTATCTCACAGCAATAAACAGTCCATATTTTAGGCATTCTTTGTTGATGTATAGTTGTATCAACAATTGCCTAAAATATTTTAAAAAATTGCCCAAAGTTTTTTTACCCTGCATTAATGTGAATATATAATTTTACTAGATAAGATCTACGAGACAAGGCTAGATATTTTTAATTTTGTATTATGTATTGGATAATTTGCAATTGTAATTTTAACTAAATTAACATATTTTCGTAGTAGCTATTTACCGCAACATTGCCTGCGTATATCTCAGTCTTGGGAACTACCTTAAATATAGTAAATAATACAAAACTGACTGAGTATGAGTTGTCTTTCTAAATCAGGACTCTGCTGTCACAGCCGGGTAAAGAAGAAACTTTACCAGTAAAGGCTGGAAGTTTAATAACAAAATAATAACGAAAAATGTACGCGATTTAAACCGTTTAAAGTTATTTAATTACTATGGAATATTAATGTTAAGTTTTTTATTGCTGAAATATTATTTGTCGCAATCTTACCCAATCGAAAGTGATCATATCGTGGGTTGACAAGTAAAATTCACTAACTGCACTAAGTGTTCATTAGAGACGATGAGATTTTAAATATTTTTTTACTTCAAAATTCAGTCTTGACCATTAGTGATCTTAAATTCTGTTTGGTAATAGAATAATAGTTATTCTACACCACCATACATATAATTTGTTAAAAACATAAGTACCTACCTAATATTGTAATTAAAAAAAAAATTATTTAATGACTTTTACCTGCCTTCAATTAGGTTTAAATTAAATTATGTGGGTATTTAATGAAATAATCAACTGTTTATTTTTAAATATGTTCGTTTTTTTAAAGAATAGTGACTGTAATCTTATTTTTAATATTTTTATGTTTGCAATAACGCATGCTCTGCGGATTACATGACAAATTTACGATAGGAAAAATTTCAGTCATGTGAGGAATTCGAACTCGCGTCCATCCACCCCTTTAGCCGGGGTATATGCTCTGACCAATTGAGCTAACATGACAATGAGTCACTCAAATTGTTCCTATCGTTCTTTAACCATCGTATTGGGATGGAGCGACATCTATAGTTCAAATCCCGCACATGACTTAATTTTTACATCTCGTAAATTTGCTATTTTGAAATATAATGTCATTGTTAATTATTTTTTCCAAACAAATAATTAACAATAATTAACAAAAAATCTTATTGTTAATTATTTTTTCCAAAAAAAAACGAGGTTCTAATTTCGACTGTATGTATTTAATATGCATGTACACCGATTTCTACCCCATTTGCGTACCGATTCTCAAAATTATTTTTTATTTTCAAGGGTATACCGCCAAGGTGGTCCCGTATAAATTTCATGAAAATCGGTGGAGTAGTTTATAAGTTATAGTCACAATTAACTGAAAAATGTATTCGCATATCTGCATTATTTATTGGTATATGCTGTTGTCGACGGTACAACTATTTTAGGCGAGTGAATGATCTTACAAGCATTATTTATCAATAAAAAGAGTAAGAGAAATATTTTTTATAAGAAAAAAGGAACCAACTTCCAACACTGAAAATACAGTTTTCTATGTTTTTGACCAAAGAAATTTTATCAGTAATGGTTTTATTGCCACGCGGTTTGCGTCCTCTTAGTGTCATAATCATCCATGTGGCATAATCATAGGCACCCAAGTTATTAGAAACATTAATAGCTGTATTAATAGGTCAGCTGGACATGCACGGCGTTTCTAATTTTTTAAATTTAAACATTATTTCCGTCGGTCCTTAGAATTATTCAGGACGAAATCGTGAGTTTTTCTTGTCAACCACGATATTATATTCGCAGGTATTAGCAGGGTTAAGCCAGGATTACGAACGACAGCTGCTGGTACACAACGTTAGGTGATTGGTGACAGATTTAATAGTTGAGGGTGGTAACCAGCCAGACAACATTCGCAAAATTATAGGCCTATCACCTAATTTCACTATAGTCACGCAAAAGTTTTTATTTTATTTTAGTAAAGAGGTTCCTTTTACAAAAAGCTATAACCATTTCTTAAGATATTGGTTGAGTTGCCAAGTATATATACTTACATTCTTGTAGAGTCTGTAGATTGTTTTAACTCCATTTATTGATTTTCTTTGAGCATACTTTGTTCTGTAACTTCTTTATTTTATCTATAGATTGGACACAGGTATTACATAAATATAATGGAGCACGTCAATCACCGCAGGGGGCTATATTCAATGCCGAGGCCGAGAACTATTTTACATATTAATAAACTTATTTATTTATAGGCATTGTGTGAAGGTTACTTTATTAGTACAATTTTGAGGTGAATAGCCTTTTTTATTATATGAAGAGACAAGATGGACATATTGACCGACTGGTGGTAAACGCCACCCGCCTGTGCACTGTAGTTGCAGTGTCGTCGTTCTGTATGATATTGCACTGCGCTTGATAGATTATTTGAAAATTGACTTATTTGAAATATGAAATATTTGTTCATCTTCACTTGATTAGCTTTAAGCTTAAGATTAAACGACTGGTTTAATGTGACATTCTCATGTCGTTTTATTTATACTCTGTGGTTTTTAAGAGGAAAATAAGTATTGGGTTAATTATCCATGTGTATACTTTATCTGTGGTGTGTACTGTACTGTACTGTACCTAATATATTGATTATCATGATCACTTGAATCATTATTTGATTATAATATTACTGGAAGTATATTTAATAAGTAGTGAAATTGATCAGGTGACAGTGTAAAGTACTTGTTTAAAATAGTTTATATTATGTTCTTTATTTAAGATTTGTAAAAACATTGACGATTTTATTATGCTTATTGCCATATGTATAGGTCACTTGAATCGTTATTTGATGATATTAATACTGTAAGTATATTTGAAAAGTAATGTAACTGGTCATGTGACAGTTGTAAAGATACTTATTAAAGATAGTTTATATTATGTACTATATTTATAATGTGTAAAAACATTGAATATTTTATTATACTTATTGCCATATGTATCAAATGAAATAAGATCACTTGAATCATTATTTGATGATATTAATACTGTAAGTATATTTTTTAAGTAGTTTAACTGGTCATGAGACAGTTATTAAGATACTTATTTAATAATAGTTTATATTATGTGCTCTATTTATATGTGTAAAAATATTGAAGATTTTATTATACTTATTGTCATACGTAGAGCTTGAGATCACACAATTGTAAATTTAAAAAGAGTACTGCGTTTGACGGTAGTAGCTTTGTCACCTTGTTTGTTCACTCACTGCGAGTGGCTTCAGTGTCTGTCGGACCGCCGTACGGAACGGACCTCTAGTGGTATCGAAATAGTATTAATGACGAAGTGCTGCCCGATTCACTTTCCGTTCGACCGCCGTGCCGAGCAGACCTCCTGTGGTGTGGAAATAGTCTTTTACGACGAAGTGCTGCCCAATCAAGATGTTGTGAAGTTAAGTAATTTATTATACTCTTTTTTTGGTATTATATAACGAAAAATATGTTAATCAATAGTTGATAAGTGTAAATGAAGTGTATATAGTAAGTAAGTAACACATTGTTAAAAGACGTGTAAAAGAATGGCCCTGAGTTTCTTGCCCGTTATTCTCGAAGTGGCTCTTTACAAATGTGTTTACTGAACGAGGCAGTTAAGTTAGAATATTGCAATGTTAAAATTCCATTAGAGCGTCGTAGACGCCTAAATTGAAGAAATGGTTTTGAATTTGACTTTCATTATTCCAACTAACCCGCTCATCACTCCAAGACCTTCGCTGCAATGTCCCGTTCACCCCTCGCGACGGATATATCCATTCAGATGGTACACTGAGTGATGTAAAGCGTCGCATAGTATTCTTGGGTCCTGACTTGAATAAAAAGCAACAACAACAACGCTACAACAACGCTACGCTTAAGTAAGTACATTAAAACATATCTGAATCTATAAATGAAGCTAAAATTGAGGATTATAATATGATCTAAGGCTCAAAATATTGCTACGTGCCTCCATACATGACACCCACTTTAATGCATAAAATTTAAAATTTAAGAATCACCATATCGTTAACGTAAGTAACATACCAAACTATAACTCTAGGTTAGTCTGAACAACATCCTCGACCACATCATCACTTACCATCAGGTGAGATAGTGGTCAAAGGCTAACCTATCAGGCATAAAAAAAAATCCGTTCAGTAGTTTCTCAATGTGCGTAACCCGAGCTTACACAAATAAAGACTGGTTCAAATTTCACGCGGCATTCGTAGGGACTGACATTAGGCACCTATTTCAATAAACCATTATATCACTCCTTAGTTAATTCAAAGGACAAGTGTTACATAATTTTAATAATGGTTGTGTAATTTTATTTTATCATATTAAAAGATAAACTACTTTGTTCATCGGTATGCCTTTATTAACAAAATACTACTAACTATATACAACACTACTGTTACTACATCGAAAGGATTGAGGGCATTGCAAGCCGACAGGTACTCTAAACGTATACTCCACCCCAGTACCAGTTGGCAAGTTTTGCCACTTGTGATCATTGCCTACACGCGACTCTTACGATGCCGTCAGTCCACCTAATGGAGGCCTACCAACTCTACGTCTTCCGGTGTAATTTGGTAACCATTCGGGCTTTTTTACATGCAGCTTGAATTTTCCTTCTGTGAAAACTGTAATATATAAAAAAACTTTATTGTAAAATCGCACTAAATTATCTAAAAAAGACGTTTTATTTGTCTTTGCTAATGTAAAACATTTTATTTTTATTCCTAGTGTTGTAATTGTGGTGCTCACCATTAAATTTAAATTTACCTAATTCCTTTCGAAAATACAATATATATTTCCAAGAATATAAAGATATGGTATAGTTTATAAACTTTACCTCTCAATTTCTTTCATCAGATCAGCTGCTGCTCCTCACAACAAGTTCAATAGTACCACCTAGTACCACCCTCAAGTAGAAAATCTGTCGCCAAGCACCTAACGGTGTGTTCCGACAGCTGTCCTTGAGAGTCAATAATTTAAGCTTAGTCTGAACAACATCTTTGACCTAACGTCAGGTGAGATAGTGATCAAAGGCTAACCTATCAGGCATAAGAAAAAAGAAAAATAATTCACTAATTCACACACCCCAATGGAACAAAACGTTGGACGTTTCGGATTTGATTGTGTGACTTGTGCTTGATTAGGTATAATTTTCTTATTTTGGCGAGTACATACAAAAGTATTCAATACCTTTACTAAAATATAAATGTTGGTGTCAGAAACTGAAACTGACGATATATGTGAGTGGCTTGTTTAGCACGCTCGCCACGCAAAATGTGTGTTTGGATGACTTCCCCACCGTCAGCTTTTCGGGAGCACTCGAAGATTTGCGAGGACAAACGTTACACGTCCTTACATTACATACGTCGAGGAGCCCGGCTGGAGCTCTGGTTCGGAAGTTCCAACCTAGATCAAAACAAATCTTTTCGTAACAATAATTCACTGTCTTATCTATCTACTTTAAAATTATTAAAAGAAGTTTCATCTGCAAATAAAACAATATCGCAGACATCTTTGATCATGTAAGACAAATCGTTAATATATATTTCAATGCTGATGAATTTTATCTACTAACAATTTCCATAGAAAATCCATTATTGTGAAGATTTATTTCAAATGTTGCCAAATATGCAGAAAGATTTTTATGATACTAAAAAAGCGTAAATGGCATGGTTAAACTTTAACAATGTTCAATTTTCTTGACCATATATTTTCTTATTAGATAATAGTTATTTGTTACACAAGAGTGCAAAGTTGCTTTTTAACCGCGTGTTCAATTTTGATGACCGAGCAAGCGAAGGATTCTAAAATTGAATCCTCAAAATTAGAATCCTGAGCGTTAGCGAGGAAATCAAAAGAGCACGAGGTGAAAAATCTTTGCACTCGAGTGCAACACGTAACTTTTCATTCCACATCAGCGAGGAAATGACTAAATGCCTTCTCGCGTGATTGTTGAGGGAGAAAGCTAATTTGCGCATTATTAACAGTGTCAGTCAATTCTGTTGGCGTCAAACAAACTTCCCCGTCGCTAGAATCATTCATTTTAGTTCTTTCACTTGTTTTTAAGTTTCTTGTTTTTAATATAAAAGGTTTAACAATGACGTGAAAAAATGCCGCGTAAAGAACCGCGTACAAAGCAAATTGAAAAAAGAACACCAAGAAGGTTCCGAGTCTGAGTTTTTAACAAATTAAAAAATAGTTGTATGATATATTCGGCACCATAGAGGTAGCAGTAAATAGGTTTAATGTTTTTTTTTAATTCACAAACTTAGTGCACACGATGTTCTAAATTCAATTTACTTTATCCTCTAGAGAATAAAAACGGCTTTTCCACTCAGATATTGAAGATTAAAAATACTCTTTCCGAGATGGTGGGATGAAAAATAAAACTGTAATTGCTGTTCGCGCTATATTTACCTCAATCCTGATAGTTTAAGACTATCAGCGCTATGCTAAGCTTTCAGCCATCATTATCGGTGCCAGCAATGCACTCATTACAGACCGCGACACTAATGTTCTATTGAAAAGGGTAAACAAATTAATAATTTTTAAATTATTTATTGTTGATAAATTAGTACATACATTTCAGCTACTTGATTAATTTAATGTTGTGATAGATACTAGAACAAACTCACCCGAACAGTAAATGTATGATGATGATTTTTTAGCCTAACATTTCTTGTGATCACAAAGAATTTTATTTAATTTCTAATTTGGCTTTAGATCAACGTTCTACTTAAGACAAGAAAATCAGGTTTGTATGATATTATTTTTTTAATGGCGAGCCTTTGAACACTATTTCACCTGATAAGGGATGACGTGGTTTAAGATGTTGTTCAGGCTAGCCTAGAATTACTGGCTCTCAAAAATAACTGCCGGTACACACCCTTAGGTGCTTGGCGACAGACTTTCTACTTGAAAGTGGTAGCTAGCCAGGCGGGCATTCGCAAAATGCCCTACCAGCATGCAAAAATAAATAAGTTAAACAGCTACTTACCCTCATAGGCGGAAGGTCAGTAAGTTAGCCATTCAGTGTACTGATAAATTAAAGAATCCAAAGAGCGAAATTAATTACTTTGAATTTCGTGCAGACACTACTGGAAATAACAGCTTTGTTGAGACAACACTGGAAGTAGCAAAAAAATCGAACCTTATTACATATAGTGCAGATAGTTCCCCAGATCGCACCGCGGGCACGCGCTTGAACCAAATGTTAGAAGGCTATGTTTGCGAATGCTCCTCTGCCTAACTACCGCCCTTAAGTAGTAAATCTGTCGACAAGCATCTAACGACGCATTCTGGCTGTTTTCCTTAAGAACCAGTAATTCTAGGTTAAGCCTGTTCAAAATGATTGATCGCTTAAACTAATAAGTTTCAATGTATCGTTTGTATTATATATAGTTTTTATCTGTAATGTTCTGGCAGATTCTCACGCATCCCACGTATTTAAATAATTATGTCTCTAATGTTATTGCTAAGGTGGGCCTCCTGTCCGCGTTAATGTGCACGCAAATTAATTCTTCTGACATTTGTGACATTATTGTAATGTGCCAAAGATTAAGGATCTAGATTATATGGAGTTTGTATAGGCAGTTCCAGTTCTCACGAGTTTTTGATAATATTGATTCCCATTATTATAATTTTCAAATTTGATATCGTTTTCAATGATTTACAATTAACACGTCTATCGCATATAAATGTTAATTTATTCAGTGACGATGGAACGAAATTCTAAATGTGGTTGGGCACAGTAAAATTAGGAGTTTTTTAATGTTATTGTGACGGAACAAACTCGAGGCCCACGTTAAGCGGACTATCCTCTGCCTCAAGTCACGATTTGCACTGCATCCGTCACCTTGAGACATTATTGTTGAGTCTCATGTGCCTGTAATTTCACTGGATCTCAAGGATATAAGCGTCCCTTTGACATGAGTTCTGTTAATAGTTAAACAAGGTGGTTTCTCCATCTGTATACTGCTATGCTTGTACAATGTACATCCATCTATTACCGCTTAACACCATGTTAGCCTAGTGCCTGTCTCATCACGATAACATAAAAAAATCCGGCCAAGATGAAACATGTGTCCGTGACGACTCCACATGACCTGATCCAATCCGACATTCCGATTCCGCAGATTGCAATCTGTATGTAGATTGTTCAAATGTTTGGAACTGTTCAAGGTTAGATAAGAGTTGGTTTATGTTTGGGATTTTAATTAGCTCTTTATTTTAATTTGTGATTTGGGACTGATATCTTACTGGATTACGAAGATTTCGCATTACTTTAGTCCAATTAAAATTTTTAATCTTGATATTATTTATTTTAGCATAATTAGGCCTTGAGTTTAGTGTCAATTGAAGGATTACCAATCAACACTAAACAAACCTTACAAACTAGTGTATAATAATATGCAAGTATCATATCGTTACAATCCGCACGTTCGGTCTGTATCGCATGGTTGGTACCTAGTTATAGGAAATCTAGGTTATCCTGAACAACATCTTCGACCACGACATTAAGTACCTACTTAGGTTAGGTACATTAGGTAGCCAAAGGCTTAGTTTATAAGCTAAAAAAAACGATTATCACTTTATTTTAATACCTTTTAATCTTAAAACACTTGTACCACTTTATTATAATCACCTAATGGCAATACATTTTTTATAACTCTCGTATTTTAGTCTAATAAGTACTCGCTAAACTTGATCATAGTTCAACACTCTTAGAAGCGTGGTAGATTTGGACACAAGCGAGCAGATATATCTTTGCAACCGGCACCATTCGTCCAACTGCTTATTAAAATACTGCATATACCTTGTATTTCCAAAATACAATTAAATCGACAACGAGCATGCCCAAATACTATCCAGACAGCACTAATTAATTAGGTTCCCAAAGTGCAGATGTGGGCCGCACTGGCTGCGCAATCACCCGGGCATGCATGCCGTGCATCACTCAGCGGGGAATCCTGCTTATGCAGGACCTTTATCTGATCACGGCTCCATCTTACCAACCTGATTAAGTGGTTACAGTTTTTAAACAAATTCTCGCGAATAAATTAAGATGTAATGCAAGTACCTACCTACTACGAGAGTAGTCAGGTTACAAGTGGAGATGTTAACCATGTCAAATGTAAATGTACGAGTATATGTATTGAAGCAGTGATGACTCAGTGGCATAAAGACTGCCACGCAGCAGGTCCATGGTTCGAATCCTGCCGTGGGCTTGCGCTTCCCCGCATGGTGGAAGGGCATTTTGCGAATGCCTGCCTAGGTAGCGACTACCCTCAAGTAGAAAATTTGTCGCTAGTTGAATTACAGGCACATTAGACTTAACAACTATGTATCAAGGTGACGGGCGCAGTGCATTTCGTGACTTGTGACTGTGTAGTCCGCTTGGCATCGGGTGGGCCTAGAGTTTGTTCCGTCACAATAACATAAAAAAAATATGTTAACGTGATTTAGTAAACAATTAGAATCCCGCACATGACTTAAAATTTTCCTCTCGTAAATTTGTAATTTTGTTATTAGAATTAGTACAAGAAGGAATGTCTAGTCAGTACAATTAGAGTGCAGTCACTATATTTATACTTTTATTTTTTTCCATAATGTTGTTTGATATATATGAGTACTAACAAAAACTGCCTTTTTTCGGCTTCTGTCTCACATATTGGGCCCCGCCTCAAAAAAATAATTAAAATGCAGATTTAGTCAAAAATTTATAATTCAATTATTTTTGTATATTTGTCAATATGAGTTATCAGAATATCAGTTTTTTTTCAGCTTTCTGTACTGTACTGTATTACAGTAGGTAATTGATAACACGCGATGTGAAAAAAAGAATTTCCGTCGCTGACTTAATTTGAGAGACATTTTCCTTTCCATGCGCATAGCGTAAAATCATAGCAATAAAGCATATAATAACATCTTATCTACGTTTATTATATGCTCTAAAACAATCCGAGAAAATAAAAATCGCTTAAGAGGATATCATTATTAAAATAAACGTAATAACTTACTATGCTTAAGACCAGGTTAGCAACCCTCAAGTACTTAAGAGACATTATTTGATTAAATGTCACTAAAATTTCATAATCAACAAATAAATGATGTGCCCAAACTGAGAAAAAGGTTTTTAGACATAAACATAAACTGTAAATAGATGGTTTATTCCCAATTGGGGACGTAGCGTATTCGAACTCTCACTGTACTTTCTGTTTATGACAGTACCGAAGATGAGAATTCAATTCTCAACGTCCGCAGCCATTTTGATAGTTTTTTTAATGTTATCGAGAGGTTGCAAGAATGAGGCCCACCTGGTGAGAAACGGTAACCTCTTGAGGTAATCAACTCCATTATACAAAA